>CM048606.1:3802500-5052500 GCA_026413675.1 Populus pruinosa
ACAATTTGCAAATTTCACAAAGCAAGGTATTCATCATTTAACTTCCATTAATCTATCCAGATAAACAAACTCTCATTAAATTTATATATCTGCTCAATACCACTTAACAAGATATTAATAAACCTTTCTTTTGTGCTCAATGTATCAACACATAATTATGGGGCTTTTCTTGGAAGAAAACAAAATTTTTTTTTCTAATGTTTAAGGTTAACTTCCTTGGGATGGGATTATTATTTTTGTCTTTTTTTTTTTTTACTTCTTTTTTTTTTTTTTAAATGTATATACATATAATTTAAAAACATCATGCATCTTTAACCCATGTAACGAGCTTTCAGCTAATGACTCCCAGACCAGTTGGTCTTAGGGCATTAGGTGTTAAGACACCCCTACGAGCTTAGTAACTCGAGTCGCAGATACTGATATGTAGATAATGCAATGTTTGATTCCCTTAAGCTTTTCTCCTCAACCCATGTAACAAGCGTTGAGCCAATAGCTCCCAAGTCAGTTGACTTTAGGGTATTAGGTGTTAAAACACCCCTTCGGGCTTAATTGCTTAGGTTAGGGAGGCTACGAAACCAAACTTATCTACATTTTTATTATCATCATTTTTTTCTTTTTTTCTTTTTTCTTTTTTTTTCATGTTTTTCTTTTTTAATTATATACAATCCCTTTCCCTTAGTTGTTACCTTTAACAAAAGAACATAAATAATGTAATAATCCAATATGCAACCCACAATCATATGTTAAAGTGTGTGTGTGTAAATTAAGGTTTAAGAATACATGTTAAATAAGTATATGAGCAGAATTAAGTGGTAACAATACGAGAGTTTGTAAACCTGAATATTTCAGGAAGTATTATAATAGACCTTGTTAAGAATGGTTACTAAGATGCGTCTCAAGAGTCACTTTAACAAAAGAACTCCTTTACTCTGCCATCCTAGTAACAACAATTATGCACATGCTTTATGAAATGAAAAACAATTTTTTTTTTTTTATCAACTACTATCTCCCCCCAACCAAAACGAGACATTGTCCTCAATGTTCTAAGGTAGAAAGATAGAGTATAAAAGATATCACCTGAAATAACGAACACTGACAAAACCTGAAACACACTGAAACAAAAATAAGAAATAACAAAACATAATAATAAAACCAAAAGACACAAAAATTCACAAATGAAGGCTCAAATCCAATCTAAGCTTTTTACGGCTTCCCGTAGATGACCAATTTATGCGACTCATGGAAGGATCAATCACAGGAATGAAAGATTGTAGTTGGTCAATCAACTGTTCAGCAGTAGCAGCAGAGATTATGATTTGTCGTGCAGAAGATGTTAGAAATTCTTGTTCCACAGCATGATCAAGAAAAGACAACAATTTATCATAATAACCATTAACATTTAACAAACCTATGGGTTTATGGTGAATGTGCAATTGAGCCCTAGAGGAAATATGAAAGATCTCTTCCAATGTGCCTAGACCACCTAGTAAAGCAATGAAGGCATCAGCATGGTTAAACATTGCATTCATTCGAGCCGACATTGTGGAGACCTGAAGTTCCTCTCCAATTGTTTTTCCAATGATGTTCCCTTGTGCCAAAGCTTCAGGGACGACCCCCAAAACTTGACTACCTCCTAAAAATGCAGCTATTGACACACCTCCCATTAACCCAAGACTGCCTCCCCCATACACTAAATGAATCTTTCTCTCAGCTAGCACCTGACCAAGATGATTTGCTGATTCTAAAAACTCCTTTTCTTTCCCAGGACTAGATCCACCGAAAACACAAATATTTCTTATTTGATGACTTGAGGAACTTGCCATTTCTACACACTTCTGTATTTGTTGAATGTATGGGTTGAGTAGAAATGAAAGGAAGGAAAAGAGGGTTTTATAGATGAGGAATTAAAAAGGCAATCATAACACCTATATGTAGGCCAGCTGGAGTCTCACACTCTCTCTCTCTCTCTTTTTATTTATTTATTTATTTACTTTTGAAAAAAAAGCATGTGTATGTACAGGTAGTTGTGATTGTGGCTCACATCTTCCCTTGGTTTTACGTCCAAGAACGGCTTAAACGCCCTCTATGGGTCGGGGATAGGCTTCCCATCCAGTTTTCTTAAAAACTGGCAAACAGGGTCTTTTTTAGTCAGATTCCCAAGACTAAGTCGATCATGTTCTTTATGAAATAGTGGCCATAAATCATGAATTGCACGATGCACATCTCCACTAGGATGCGTCTCAAGAGTCAATAGAAGATTATCTAAAGACTCCTTACTCAGGCCATCCTTAATGAATTGTATTTTATCTTCACGGTTTATAGATACCATTCCTAAAGAACGACATTGTGTATTACAAGTCCATCTAGCACATCGATGACAGACATCCAGTCGTTTTGCACGACGCTTCTTTGCAAAAGTGCTTTTACCTGTTCCAGGCATGTGTGAAATGAAGAAGTTAGAGGACTCACCTGATAATCGGACCTTTGCTTCAATCAACCAGCGAATATCTTCAGGAATTCCATGATTCATTAATAATCTCAATCTTGCACATCTAGCACGGTAAATTTTTGTGATCGCATTCTGAGGCAGAGCGGGAAAATACTTTTTCAATTTTTCAAGATTAGTGTCCATTTTCAAATGAGAATTGGAAGAGAGATTCAAAGAATTGCACAAATATATACACAAATATCAGTAATTATGGGAAACTGAAAGAACCGACTTAAGTCACGGAGTACCGTTGTCCGCCATTTGACCGGGGTGAAAGAAACTAGCAAAAATCACTCAAAAAGAAACATAAAAAAGAAAATGTGAGAAAAACAAAATAATCAACCTTTATCTACAAGATCATTCAAACCAGCTGATTCATTTTCACTAGGAAAATTATCAAAGTAAGCTTTCAAACGATGTCCATTTTCCTTAAAATCATTGTCATTCATTGAATTCTCAATATCACAGGCCCCATAAGGATTGCTCCATCTTGGTCTTAGCTCTCTAGGGACTACATAGATTTGAGAATCATAAAACAAAACTTTTTGACCAGTATCAATCTTTTGACAATTTTCACAAGTTTTGCAGAATGCATGTGTCCTTGAACATGGTGGGCCAATAAAATCCATTTTGCAAGATTTTTGCAATTGTCTTTTTTGACGAGAAATAACTTCCACATGCTTTAGAATGACAAAGTTTAATGACACTACTTACCTCATTGTCGGGAATGAATCTTTGAAATATTTGATCAGGACAATATTTGAATAAGGTAGGGTCATCACAATAAAAACTCTTCACTTCGTTCAAAAACGTTTCTTTGTCTTGGGTACTCCAATCAGCTGGCAAATCTCCTAAAGCAAGAAAATTGATATTTTTATCATACCAAGGCATTGGACTAAGAGAAAGTAAGGATTTGTTAGGAAAGTAATCATCGATTGGTGTGATGTTAGATGTCGAATCTGTTATCACTGTTGACAAAAGATTCGCATCAACATTTTCGGTGCTTGTTTCATCCGTGATTTCTTCCTCAGAATAAATCATTTGCAAATCTTCAGTTTCATCCAATTCATTTTTACTTAAAGTAGATTCAAGTTGATCATAAACTAATTCATCAATATGATCTACTTCTTGTAAATCATTGTCATCTCTAGGTTGCTTGCAAATGTTGAAAATATTCATCTCCAATGTCATGTTTCCAAATGATAGCTTCATCAGTCCATTCCTACAATTAATCAATGCGTTAGAAGTTGCAAGAAATGGACGTCCTAAAATAACAGGAAATGAATTACATGCTTCAACAGGTTCTGTGTCCAAGACAATAAAATCCACAGGATAAATGAATTTATCGACTTGTACTAACACATCTTCAATTATTCCTCTAGGCACTTTTACAGATCTATCGGCAAGTAAAAGAGATATAGAAGTTGGTTTTAACTCACCTAGATTGAGACTCTGAAAAACTGAATATGGAAGTAAATTCACACTAGCTCCAAGATCAAGTAAGGCTCTTTCAATTTTATGCTCTCCAATAAAGCAAGAAATTGTAGGACATCCAGGGTCTTTATATTTCAAAGCATTATTGTTTTGAAGAATAGCACTTACTTGTTCGGCTAGAAAGGCTTTCTTTTTCACATTCAGTTTCCTCTTCACAGTGCATAGATCTTTCAAAAATTTAGCATAGGAAGGAACCTGTTTAATAGCATCCAACAAAGGTATATTGATCCTTACCTGTTTGAAAATTTCAAAAATTTCTGAGTTGTGATTGACTTTCCTTTGTTTAGTCATGGCATGAGGAAATGGAAGTGGTGGCGGTGAATCAGTCGTTTCTTTGCAATTTTCAGATTCATCCCCTTCCTTACCCTCAGAGATTGATTCATCATCTTTCTCATAAGGTTCAAGAGAGGGTTTTTCAATAACCTTACCACTGCGCAGAGTAGTGACTGATTTGACTTGATCCATATGTTGGCTTCCGGAACTACTTGCATTTGCATTGTATTGCCCCTTAGGATTTTGTTGTGTTTGAGATGGAAACTTACCTTTCTCTTGGAAACTGAGAGCAGATGTTAATTTAGCAAGAGTATCTTTAAAATCTGTCATGTTTTGAGCAAGTTGAGTATTGATTGTCTCTTGCTTTTCAATGAATGCATGCAATGTTTCCTCAAGATTTCTTCTAGGAGGTGGAGCATAAGGAGGTGCATATCCATGAGAATTTTGGAAATTGTGGTGTGCTTGAAATGGTGGTTGTGAAGTTTGTGCATTGTCACTCTTCCAACTGAAATTTTGGTGATTTCTCCAACCAGGATTGTATGTTTGCAAATATGGGTTATGATTGGGCCTTTCGAAACTGTTTAAAGCATGGGCTTGTTCATGGAGACATTCCTTAAAAGAAGGCAAGGTTGAACAGTTACTGGTTGAGTGTTCATTTGTTTCACATATTTGACATGCAATGTTTTCAACAGATTTAAATTGACCACTCTTTTTCAATTCTAGTGCCTCGACTTTTTTAACTAAAGATGCAAACTTGGCTTGAAGGTCATGATCTTCCCTAAGGTTGTACATACCTCCACTAGATGTATGAGGTTGAGTTTTACTCGGTGCCTCATATGTACCTGCAGTGTCCCAATTTTGAGCATTTTCAGCTAACAAGTCTAAGTACTCCATTGCTTCATCAGGGTCTTTATCTTCAAAAGTTCCATTGCACATCAATTCAACCATTTGCCTATCTTTAGGTGTTAACCCTTCATAGAAATGTGAAACCAATCTCCATGTTTCAAAACCATGATGAGGGCAAGTACTAAGCAAGTCTCGATACCTATCCCAACATTTGTAAAATGTTTCTCCTGGTTTTTGAGTGAAAGTGGTGATTTGTCTCTTGAAAGAGTTTGTTCTATGAGATGGGAAAAACTTCTTTAAAAATTGTTGTTGCATTTCATCCCAAGCACGAATGGATCCTGGTCTTAAATTTTGTAGCCATGTTTTTGCTTTATCTTTTAATGAAAAGGGAAAAAGCTTTAATCTGATGGTGTTCATGCTACAATTTAAATTATTATATGTGTTGCAGACCTCTTCAAATTCCCTTAAATGCAAGTATGGATTTTCCAATTCTAAGCCATGAAAAGAAGGTAAAAGTTGAATAATGCCTGGTTTAAAATTAAAATGAGATGCATCGGGAGGAAAAACTATACATGATGGTGCACTTGTTCTTGTGGGATTCATGTGGTCTCTAAGTGTTCTAGCACGATTATTCTCATTATTTTCATTTTGAAGTGATTGATTATCTTCTTCGGCCATATTTTCTGAAAATGATGAGGATATCCTACTAAGTCTACCACTTGATGTACGTGACCACACTCTCATGCACGTGTAGGAATAAAATAAAAGAAAACAGAAAACAAAAGAAGAAGAAACAAGAGAAAAGAAATAAAGTTATATACAAGAAAAGTGAAAAGAGAAAATAAAATAAATATTATAATTTATACAAGAACTTACCTCCCCGGCAACGGCGCCAAAAACTTGACACGACTAAAAGATTGATGTCTTCTCCCAAGTGCAGGAGTGTCGAAGTAATAAATAACCCGGCAAGACCGGGGTCGAACCACAGGGAGGTTATTTGTACAAATTATAAATAACAATAATACAACAACAACAACAATAACAATAACAACAACAACAACAACAATAATAATAATAATAATAGTAGTAGTAATATTAGTAATAATAGTAGTAGTAATAATAATAATAATAATAATAAAGAAAGAGAAGAAGAAGAAGATGATGATGATGAGAACTTGGAGATGGAAAATTAATGTAAGGATTAAACAATAATAATAACAAATGTCAAGGTTAGAGATTCCACTAATGGTATATCAAACAAGTATAGTATAAACTCTTATTATTGAATTGGAAACCACACACAAAGGAGGTTCCAATCAGATTATATATTGTTAACATGATTACATTAGTCATCTTATTCAATTAATGCTAATACTTGTAAATCTCGTCAAGCATTCATGATTATAACTTATGTTAACAACAAATCAAGTTCCTTTCATAGCTCAGGTGTCGGTTATACCATACATTATGGGCTATGAAAGTGCCAAGCATTTGTTGTACCAAGTGTTATACAACATAAATCAAGATTAGTCATTTAACAAGCAAAGTATTAAAGAGTGAACAAGATAACAAATATAAAACATGTTAGTATCAAACATTAAAGTCCATATTAAGTTTACATTATACTTATTCTTACACCATTAGTGTAACCTTTTCACCTTGACATAATTAACTTAGCTAGACATAATGAAAGAAAGCAAAATAGATAAACAAAATAAGAACATTAAAGTTAACTAAGTAAAGGAAAGGAAATGAAAGGCATAAACTTAATATTAATGAAAGCAAAGCATAAACATTACAAAAAATACAAAGAGAGAAAGGAAGAGCATGATCTTGATCTGGAAACCAAGATGCCTAAATGCATGGCAAATGCCTCCTTTTATAGGCCAAAATTGGGAACTATTGATTTGATGACTAATTGATAAGTGGGTGGCCAACTTTTGACTTGGTGACAATCCTTATCTTCTCTTGTCTGCCCAAAACGTCATTGATAACGTCAAAACTGGAGCCAGGTGCAAACATGAAAGTTGTAGGCAATTGTCTCAGCTTTCTTGTGTAAAACTTTCAGCTCATTTGGACTTCTAGAACTCCAGATATGGCCAAAATACCGAACAGTGCTCGGGCTGGAAGACAGATTCGGGCTTCTTTGTTGTTGCTACAATTTGGACTTGATAATGGCCTTTTTAGATCTTGGGCTCCATATGAAAGTTGTAGGCCTATGTCTTACCTTTCCATCCATATAAATTGGACCTAAATCTGAGATCTGTAGCTCCAGATATGGCCCAATTACCGAACAGTGTTCCGGTTTGGATTGCACCGACATCTCTTCTCTAAGTTTGACCATCTCTTTATCCATGCAATTTAAGTTCTTCAAGTCATCAATCAATCCTTTCATTTATGTGATAGACCTGCATTAAAAATAGACATTTACCACAAATTATAGGTATCTTATATTATTAGATACATTATTATAAAACATATTTTAGTTAAGGAGTTATTGATACTTCAAGTGCAAAATGATGATATAAAACCATGATAAAAATGCACTTTTAAGTACTAATCAGTTATACAACATAAATCAAGATTAGTCATTTAACAAGCAAAGTATTAAAGAGTGAACAAGATAACAAATATAAAACATGTTAGTATCAAACATTAAGGTCCATATTAAGTTTACACTATACTTATTCTTCCACCATTAGTGTAACTTTTTCACCTTGACATAATTAACTTAGCTAGATATAATGAAAGAAAGCAAAATAGATAAACAAAATAAGAACATAAAAGTTAAGTAAGTAAAGGAAAGGAAAGGAAAAGCATAAACTTAATATTAATGAAAGCAAAGCATAAACATTACAAAAAATACAAAGAGAGAAAGGAAGAGTATGATCTTGATCTGGAAACCAAGATGCCTAAATGCATGGCAAATGCCTCCTTTTATAGGCCAAAATTGGGAACTATTGATTTGATGACTAATTGATAAGTGGGTGGCCAACTTTTGACTTGGTGACAATCCTTATCTTCTCTTGTCTGCCCAAAACGTCATTGATAACGTCAAAATTGGAGCCAGTTGTAAACATTAAAGTTGTAGGCAATTGTCTCAGCTTTCTTGTGTAAAACATTCAGCTCATTTGGACTTCTAGAACTCCAGATATGGCCAACATACCAAACAGTGCTCGGGCTGGAAGACAGATTCGGGCTTCTTTGTTGTTGCTACAATTTGGACTTGATAATGGCCTTTTTAGATCTTGGGCTCCATATGAAAGTTGTAGGCCTATGTCTTACCTTTCCATCCATATAAATTGGACCTAAATCTGAGATCTGTAGCTCCAGATATGACCCAATTACCGAAAAGTGTTCCGGTTTGGATTGCACCGACATCTCTTTTCTAAGTTTGACCATCTCTTTGCCTTTGCAATTTAAGTTCTTAAAGTCATCAATCAATATTTTCATTTATGTGATAGGCCTGCATTTAAAATGAACATTTACCATAAATTAAAGGTATCTTATATTATTAGATATATTATTATAAAACATGCTTTAGTTAAGGAGTTATTGATACTTCAAGTGCAAAATGATGATATAAAACCATGATAAAAATGTACTTTTAAGTACTAATCAAATTTCCTTCTTGATCAATTACAACTGCAGCGTTGTCATCATATCGTATTATCATATCGTTGTCGCATTTGAGTTCTTTAGAAGTACGCACAATTATAGCTCTGATCACTTCAGATCTTTCTAGAGGTGAATTGGGGACTGCTTCCTTGATCACAGCAATAATAACATCGCCGATATGAGCATATCGGCGATTACTAGTTCATATGATTCGAATACACATCAATTCTCGAGCTCCACTATTATCTGCTACATTCAAATGGGTCTGAGATTGCTTTGATTTGAATAATTAATAATTCAAATAATAAAAAAAAAAATTGTTTTGATTTGAATCGATTCCAAGTTGACGAGAGGATCGAATATTCATTGATCAGATCATTCACCCCAGAGTCTGCTGATTAATTGGACGAGAGTAAAGATAGAGTCCCATTCTACATGTCAATATCGACAACAAAGAAATTTATAGTAAAAGGAAAATCCGTCGACTTTATAAATCGTGAGGGTTCAAGTCCCTCTATCCCCAAAAAAGGGCCCGCTCGACTCCCTAATTGTTTATCTTATTCTCTTTTTTCGTATACTTAAAATGGCATAAGTGGCTTTAGCTACCTTTTTATATCTAGCTCTTATGGTTA
The DNA here is from genome assembly GCA_026413675.1 of Populus pruinosa. Lineage (NCBI taxonomy): Eukaryota > Viridiplantae > Streptophyta > Magnoliopsida > Malpighiales > Salicaceae > Populus > Populus pruinosa. Next base: position 3,811,852 of record CM048606.1, read on the forward strand.
GCCTTTATAATTAAGACCTTTATGGTCTAGGCCTATAATGCCATGGTTAGCCTTGGTGGCTTTCATAACCTACAATGTGAGAGCATGTTACAAGGCCTGGCTTTCAATGGCTATGTAGAGTTCTAACCTAGGATCCTTATTTTTGCCTTGTGAATAGGAGTGTTTATACACCCACATCTTGAAATTTCTTCATAGAGATAAAGAATGTATCATTAGTGGAGAAATTGGTATGTTATTGAAGGCTAGTTATCACAGCCTTAGGCACAAGGGCGCACCAACGATTCGTTGTTAGGCAGTGGCATCACGCAGGTACAGAGACAGCATGCGTGGGCAGTGCAGATCTCGGCAACAAGTATAACGAATGCGTGCAAACAATGGATTCATGTTTTTCACCATGCTGGACTTAGACGATAGACTACCTAAGACATCTTGAGTTGCACATGAGAGCTGGCAACTTGGAAAATTAGTTTGAGCAGTTTGGTTTATTGGGTGGCAAACAAAGACAGCTATGAGGCAGTCGGTTGTCTTTAAAAGGGGCTATCTAAAGAGAGTTGATCTGTCAAGGGGCAGTTTTATTTGTAACTTTCATTATATGTATATGTATTATATAGAGCCTAAACATGTGTAGTATGCAAATTAGATTGTGCATAGCACACATACATTGTTATTGTGTATCTCTTTGTTGGTGAATTAGTAAAGGTTGGGTTGGTTCCTGTAAATTGCTTGTGTTATTATTGTGTTGTGTTTAATCATTAGCTTGTGTTCTTAATTGCTGAAATTGGTAAAAGTTATGGGGGAAACCTTTAGGTGTGTGAAACACTTAGACTTTAGGCAAACACAACTGACTTGGGAGAAAGGCTGAGTCTATTAACCGGACTAGACAGCAGCGCTGGCATTAAGATTGCAACAAAAATTTTATCCCCGTAACACTAGCCATGGTGGTTGCTAGTTATTGTGTCATGTCAAGGTTGTTGTGTCATGTGTATTATTGAAGAAAATGTTGGTGATGGACAGTGTTATTAGTGTAGAAAATGATGTCTCCTCTGCATAGAAAAACTTGTGTTTACATAAAAAAATTATATGTATGAAAGATTTCTATGTTCGGTTCATGGAAACTAAAGAATGCATAAAAAGGTGTATTAAAAAAGATTGGACAAATGAAGTTAGTATCGAGTATCAAGCTAAAGATTTTTATTGTCTGGGCTAGAATTCCAACTATTTTAACCTGGCCTAAATGGCTAGAAAATTATTTTTCTAGAAAAACTAGTGCCCTATCATTTTTCCCTCAAAGTCTTTTACAAAAACATATTTAGAAGATTTTGATTAGCAAAAGTAAAGGAGAAAAAACTCACTATATAAATATTACTTTTTATGTTTTGTATGAGAATGTTACCGTGGTTATACCTGTATGTGGCTTTTATTAATGTTTTCTTATATAAGATTTATTCATGTAAACTTTTGTCAAAGATTTTTCAAAAGAAATAATAGTGTAATTTTATTGCTTGTCAAGAGAGATAGTCTTAAGAAACATTAATATAAAATTAAGTAAAATAATAGGTGTATATGTTCATGGATTTATATGTAGTCATAAAGACGAGATGGATTATTGATCTTTTAGAGATAAGTGATCCAATAACCTAAAGAATGATCCATGATCCTTTTAGAGATAAGTGGTCTAAAAACCTAGAGAAGGATAATTTATCCTTTTTTAAAACAAGTGGTTGTGGGTGATAATGATTGAAACTGACATACATTTGGTGGTGAGTGTTCTTGGAGAGGAGAGGAAAAAAAAGGGAAGAGGAAGAAAATAAAAAAATAAAAAGAAGAAAAATAGAGAAGTATTGCCAGCCAATGCACGAGCATCAGCTAGCCTCGTCTTCGGTTGCACCACCCTCTTGAACAGATGGACATAAAGGAGAACAAGGGAGTAAACGCAAATAGGACATAACACTGGAACACAAAAAACATGAAAAATACACAAAAAGCAAAAAATGACAGAGAGAAGGAAGAAGAGAGAAAGAACAAAAACAGAGGAGAAGAGAGAGTGAAACAGTGGAGAAGTACTAAAGAAAAGAAACAGAGAGAAAGAGAGAACCATATGTAGAGAGAGGAGGTAAGAGACAGACACAAGGAGAAGATAGAACAAAAAGGAAGTCAGACGCAGGGAGTGGCATCATAGCATTTTCCTAAAATCCCAGCGACAAGCTCAGGAAGGACTTCACCTAGCAACGGCTATAAACCAGGTAAGCTTCTCACTCATTCTCCTTCCATTTATAATTGCAAAAACATTATGCATGTGAAATTTAACTACATTATAGTTATAATAAGAATGCGTGAATTATTTATGCACGCTTGCTGTTAAAAACTAGTCGAGTTACTAGCTTGGGCTAGTGACCCGGCTAGGCCTGTTGGGTCACAGGATATACTATGTCAAAGAATAATCTCAACCCAAAAATTTAAGTTGTTAGGTGAAGTCACAGGATATAATTTATATTATTCTCTAACACACCCTCTCAAGTGAAAGTCATTTGTGCTTGAAAGTTGCACAAACTCACATTACCTTATACTTGATTTTTATGAAATAAATAAGAATAGTGAGATTCAAACTCGTGATCACGTGGTCATCAAGACTCTAATACCATGAAGATATTTGAAACTAACATACATTTGATAGTGAGTGTTCTTGTATTTATATACATTTAGTTGTGTAACGTACTACATGAGCATAATTATGAGTAAGAGAAAATGAAGGAATTAACTATGATTGTGGTTGTGATTCTGGGTAGATAGAATGTATATATAGAAAGTCCTTGATTAAGGTTGATAATCTTCAACAATGGGGAACTGAAGAATTTAATAGAGACAGATATCTTATCATAGAGAAACATTACTTTATTAAAAGATTCAAAGGATAGAGATAAAATTCTAGAAATAGCTAGAGATACCTGATCTCAAGTAGATCATAGAATGTGAAGAATTGTTTCTCTTATTATTCTGGCTATCTCTCTTTCTGATAAATTATTAGAGATATCCTCTAGCGATCAATTTTGTTATATTATTTTTTAGGGTGTATTGTTTCTTAATGTCGTGCCAAGTGTCAACATGGTAAAATAGACAAAGCTTGTTAGTTTATTTGTGTTTGAACCACTTTTCATGAGATATGGACATTGTATAAAGTTTTTTTCCTTTATGACGCTAAAAATCTCAATGTGTGTAGTGATGAATAGTGTGGTCATAAGCTTGAAGAATGTTAGGCGATCAAGGTGCAATTAATGTTCCTTTTAGATGCTCTAGTGGAAGAATAATGTGTTGTGGAAATTATGTTTTCTTTATAAAAAAAAAAAGGTTAACCCTACCTAGTCATGTTGGCTTTCTCTGCTTGAATATGGTTCTTCATTACTTGTTTCATGTTAATACGAGTTATGTCATGGATAGTGTATAGGTGTTCCCATAAAAAATAGTTATATACTCCACTAATTAAGGTCTCAGTGGCAATAGTTTAAATTAGATTCTTCATGTTAAGTGTTTTCTCATCAAATCCTCAGAGTAATGCTGTAATGATTTTGTCTTATTTGGTAATGGTGAAGAGCTTAGTCATGCTCATTTTAATTAAAATATTAGTTCTAAAATAAGAGATAAACTTTATGTTGAGATCTTGAAGATCAAAGATGAAACCAAGTTCAAGGCTGTGATATCACACCTTAGGAGATCCTCGAAAAGTTACTGGAAAAATTTTCCATATAACATCACTTTTTTGTGTCATAAACTCAATTATACTTCTGACATTTTGCATATGCTTTCTAGGATTTGTAAGGCCATCATATTTATCTAAATTGGCATTCGTGGTGACACAATCCTTGAAGAGTTAAGTGTATAATACTTTTTGACAAAGAGATCTCTATCTAATAGAAATAATATTTATTCTTAAGAGGTCATGCAATCTCTAATCTTGTCTCACATTTGGATCTTTTTAATCGCGAAGTATACAAATAAAAGTCAAGTAAGGATTGAATGAGATAACCTTACCTATAACTAAGATATGTCGAAAGGTCTCTTCATAATGAGAGTGGCTTCTTCGAAGAGTAAAGGTATTGTGCATACTTTACATGTTATTTTATCATATTCCTTTGTGAAACTGAAGTCTCTTTTAACCATCTACTACACATAATAGAGTTGTGTGTTGAATTTTTGTTAATGGAATGAAAGAGTACATAATTCTTCTTATATGGTTAGAAAAGCATTGTTGAGCACTTGCACTTGTTGGAAGATTGTTAGAGAGCTAAAAGAGCTAGAGTTCTCATAGTAGAGAGGTCAGTTACTTTCTGCTATCCTGAAGTTTCATCAACCAAGAAAAATACTTTTAATTAGAGATGAAAGGGAATGAACTAGCTTTGTTCAACTTCCCACAGACGACACAGTTGATGAAGTCATAAAAAAGCTTTATACAGTAATTGGATTTTTCATAGTTATGTCCTAAGTTGGTGTGAATGAGCTTGACCGCAAGTGCACAAGCTTTCCTGCAAAACAAGTCTCATGTTGGAACATATATTCTCTGATATTTAAGTCGGCAAGTATAAAAGGAATGTAGTATGGAAGGAAAAAAAAATGCAAAAGAAATGCATATACAAAGAGAAAAATTTAATGGTATATAATTATATGACTGACTTTTATGGCCTAAGCCTTTATGGCCTAAGCCTTTATGGCTAGTTTTTATGGTCTAGGTCTTTATTTTTACCTTATAAATAGGTGTGTTTATACACTTAGGTCTTGGAATTTCTTCATGAAGAGGGGAAAATGTATCATTGATGGAGAAACTAGTGTGTTATCATTGGCTAGTCATAGTAATTTGTTATGGTTATTTTAACATGTTTGTTATTAGTGAAAATATTATTAATACGCAGTGTTATTGGCATACAAAATGGTGATTACTCTACATAGAAAGACTTGTGTGTACATAAAAAAATTGCATGCATAAAAAGTTTGTGTGTGCAACTTTCTTGGAACCCAAGAAAAATCAATAGAAATGTGTGTTTTGACAAAATTTGAACAAACAAAATTAGTATTAGGTATCAAGCTTAAAATCCTAGTTATCTAAAAGGCTAGTCATTTTAGACTAGCATAAAAAATTGAGTTTTATTTTTTAGAAAGATGTTTGCCCCATGTAGTAGAAGGGAGCAACTTTTAAATTTTAAATTTTATTTTTAACTTCAATTTATCATAGAATTCCTTAAATCATCAAAAAAAAAAAAGGCTAGTTAGTGCTCTGTATTGTAGAAATTGTATGAATCATAAGGCAACATTTAATTATTATCATAGGACAAAATAGACAACCGCATTTAAGACAGAAGAAAATATAAAACAAAAAATAGAGAAAGAATAATGTTTTATAATGATATATAAATCAAGTAAAATCTATGCACCCTGTTTGGTTAATTATTAACAAGACAGAATAAAATATTAAAAAGTTTATTTTATCTTTAACATGTAAAACTTATATATTTAAAAAAAATTACTTTAGTTTATATTAAGCATTAAAATTAACAATAGTCTAATTACCTTAATTATAAAACATAGGTTAATTCAGCAAGTCAACTTAGGTCTAAACCAATCTAAGTTTAAAAAATAAAGAAGAATTGACTTAACCAAATTAAATCGAAAACCCAAAAGAGAATTGACTTAACTAAATCAAGTTAAAAACCCAAGTCCATCCACAATCTCTGTAATACAACCGAGGTTAAAAAAAAAATAGTTGATTTTTTATTAAAAACTTTTTGATCAAAGCAATGTCATTTTGATCATTTAAAAAAAATAAAAGTTAGAACAAGTTGATCCTTATAAAATGAACACTAAATGACAAAATATATTATTATAATAATAATTACTTTTATATTTATATAATTTAATTTATATATCTTAATTGAATAATTTTGAAATTAGAATGTTTTATAAAGATATTTAAAAAATAAAAAAATAATAAATATTATGAGAAAACATATGAAGTAGAAATTTAATCCAAAAATAATAAATACATTTATTTTTATATCTCTGAAGAGATTTATTTTTACTAGTCTAATTCTCTACCTCATCAAAACATACTTCAGGCAAACATGTTCGTTTTTTCACTTATTATCTTCATTTCTCCAAACGCTACCTAAACAGTTTGCGTTATCTTTGGCAAACAGTGTCCCGATTATAATTACTTAGCTCCTCCATGCTAACGAGATCGATAGAAACGCCCAAAGATTAATTCGATAACTTATTCCATCCAATTAATCAGTAAGATGCAACTTATATTTCAAGTTTGAGGCCACAATTTGGTTGAAGAACCAGCCAGCCAAGCATTTATTATAATTGATTGGCAAGTTCAGCTTTGTCTGGCTTCAATCCCATTGATCTGCTCCCATGTTAGTACACTTTCTACTTTATTTTCCTCCACAAGGTACGAGAGTGAAGTAGAGACGGCGGCGAGATGAAAATATACATCCTTAAGTTATCTCAAACAAACAAATACTGTTTCAGTATACAAAGGGAAAAGAAAAACATAAAACAGGGAAACAGATATTCCTAGCATGCATATTATTGCAATTCCCCACTCATTTCCACATTTGTAAGAGCAAAAATTACAATGCCTTATGATTATTATTATTCCTTTGGAAAGCTCTTTAATGGTTTGCTTATGTTCACCAATGACCCCAACATGAACTTCCACCATTTACGCTTCAAATGATGCCTGTAATCCGATATCAACATCCGAACATTCCTTGGCTACTCTACAAGCAGATATTTTGCCAGCTATTTTCCGGAGTGACTGCCTGCCCAGTTGGTTGAGATATTCAGTAATGCTGAAGGGAATAATATGTTAATTATTGTTGTGGGAAAAGCTCGAGGAACTTTTACCTTGTGATGATACACAAGAATATCCTACTGGCTACTGATTAATTTTTATTAAAATTTTAACGAAGACCAGATTTAAGAGATGACTCCCAAAGCACCACATACCAGTTTCGTCTTCACTTGCATCTACTAACTACCGAGTAACCCTACATTAGACTCCAAAAAATGCCTGCTCATAACAAAATAATCTAGTGACATATGGTCCTTGTTGAAACAGCCAAATGCAGCAAACGAGAGTAGCATTCTATATTTTCTTCATGAAGAAAACAAGAAGTAAAATAACCGAAAACTATGCTTTGTCTACAGAAGTCATGAGAAAGCATTCAAACCTTGAAAGGGCTATCATGACGAAGTAAACCCACGCTAAACCCCTGCTGCTGCTTTAACATCGTGACCTGCCTTCCCCTGATGGTGTACACGGCCAATTAACAACAATTAAATACAAAAACAAGATATTACAAATCACATAAATCAAAGTTAAACTGAAGAGTAGATCATCAGAGGCATAAAATAATCAGATACTAGTGAATATAGGCTCAGCTCTTCATGAAAGAACTCGATTACTGGTTTATGCCAGAGATGTTACAAACATAACTGGTTTATACCAGTTTAAAGTGAAACTGGTTTTACAGAAAGTGTGCAGCTACAAAAATTTGACCAAGAACTGTAAAATGTGTTCTGGACACAGCATTGTTAATTTATTAGGCTGTTTCAAATATTGTTACCAAGATTGAAAGCATATTACTGATATAAAAGGTGTTTGCTTTCAACAAACCTCAGCTGCAGGACGCTCTCGAATCTTTCTAGTAGGAGTCCTCATTGTAACAAATTCCTCAGCTGCTGTTGGGTGAATACCCACTGTGGAATCAAAGTCTGCCTTGGTCAAGCCAGCTTTGATTGCAACTGCAAATCCCTGCAAGTTCAAGGATTCGAGAACCATAGGAGTTATGGAACTTGTAAATCAACTTCACTAAAAACAGAACCACTAGTTAGAGCCAAGAAAAACACCTGCACGATTTCAGGTGAATCTTCTCCACACATGTTCAACCCAAGAACTTTGTTTGTCTTAGCACAGACTATTAGTTTCATGAAGACCCGATCTGGAAGCCCTGAGAGAGTAGCCTTCAAAGGCCTGAAATTAGCTGTGAAGACATCAATATCACCATACTCTTTTTTAGCCTGCAAGAATTCTTTCAAGAAATCAATCTTAGCTATTACAAGTGAAGTAGGAAAAATTATTAAGAAAGGAAGTACCATGTATTTCAGCCATTTGCACTTCAATTACAGAAATCCACAGTTTTGCACTCAAGATCAATCACAAAAATACCACTAGCAGCAGCAAGAGGTTTAATATCATTAGTTGGGTGAAGAGGTGGCAAGCCTGTTAAACATCTAAACCATTGTTTCATTGAACCTCTTTGTGCCACCCAGACCCAAAACTAATGGAACAAAGGCTCTTGATAAATGCTAACAAACTAACCACTTGAAACTTGAGTGCAAAAACCATAGCACCTGTCATTGAGGTGCAAATAGCTGAAACCACAAGACTCCTTTTTACACTTCTACCCAATAAAACAACCATCACCTGTTCTTCCGTAAGACCAACTTGTCCAATTGGAGGCTGAGAAAACACAGCAGATGGAACAGCTCTATTTAAAAAAAAAAAAAAAAAGAGGAAGTCATGAGCTTGTCCTCGTAGCTATAAAGTATCTAAGTAACTTCACTATATCCTAAACCTGCCTGGGCAAGGAGGGAGTCAGCCACATTTTTCCACCTGTGACATACACAGAATGTGCATGCGTAGATTTCTCAAGTATAAAGCAACTGTTGCCATGTTAATAGCTTGGAAGGTTTAACTTTTAGTCCACTCAAAATGTTACCACAAGTACCAGTGAAAATAAACTTATAAAGATGATCATTTCTCAAATAATATTGTATTCAGAATTGCAAAACCATCAATTGGTGAATGCATACATTTTTCAAGCATAAGCAATTGTTTCCATGTTAATAACTTGGAAGTTTAACATTTAATCCAGCCAAAAACTTATCACAAGCACCAGTGAGTATAAGCTTATAGAACTGATCATTTATCAAATCAGATTGTACCCAAAAGTAGAAAACCAACAATTGCACTACTGGTGGTACCTATAATCAGGTTTTGTTGGCTCATTCTGAAAGAGAGTTTTTGCCAATGCCCCACCTTCCATCAAAGCAACAGGAGTCAAATTTATCCTATCTGTAACATCTCCCACTGCCCAAATGGAAGGAACTGAGGTGCACGAGTATTCATCAACCTGGAGAAAATGAGAAATTATTGAAGGAAAAATGAAACAAAATCAAGCAAAAAAAGGTCTGAAACATTCAGTGTACCACCTCAATTGCTCCATTGTTGGTCATTTTTACCCCCACACTCTCCAGTCCCAAGTTCTGCAATCACAACAAGTGGGCATTACATCTATCCATCCCTTCAATATCAAACACAGAAATAAAGTTGTTTGAGGATGAATCATCAAGTGCCTTTACTCAAAGGAGAGTTATATTTTTCATGATCAAAGACACCCTAAGAATTCTTTACAGATGGAGTGGTTTGAAGTTTGAAGTTTGATTTTTTCTGTCAGAGTGGATGTATAGTTGGAGTCGCATCAATGCCAATTTTTAACTAGTAGCCTTGAGACAACTAAAATTGGCTAGAGGGAAGCAACCACAGAAATGAAATTTCAAACCTTTGTATTAGGCCGACGTCCAGTGGCAAACATGACATGTGAGAAGCCTTCAACTGTTCCTTTGTTGGTCTTCAGTGACAATGAACCATCAGCTGACTTAAAAATAGCCTGAGGTGACTCCTCTGTATGGAACTCAATTCCTCTTAGAGACATCTGTTCTGCAACAAAATCTCTGATCTACAGGAACATACAAAGACTGATTAATTGTGAGGCAAATGCAAGCATGTATCCAGTAAGCAACTAGAATTACTAACAATTCATCACCTCTTCATCAAATCCCCTTAATACTTTTTTCTGTCTTATAAATACATGAACATCGCTCTTCAAGCCATTGAAAATTCCAGCAAATTCTAACGCAATATACCCTCCACCAACTATGGCGATTTTCTCTGGCTTAGATGGCAAATCAAGTGCAGCGTCAGAATCAATCGCGTATTCACTCCCAGGAATGTCAGGAATGAACGGGCGTCCTCCAACAGAAATAAGTATGTGCCGTGCAGAATAGAGCTTTCCATCAACATCAACTGTGTGTGGATCGACAATCTACAAACATTAACTCAACAATTGAAAAAAACATTAATAGCCTGTTTGGAACCAATTCTACACTAAAATTGATTTCAACTATTTGAGTAGATTGAATTTATTTGATTTGCTAATTGAATTCTTTGGTTTGGAATAAGCTTTAAAATTGTGAAATTCATTGGACTTGAATTAGTGAAAATACATCATTTACCCAACTTGCCCTCGTCCCTAAGAAACCTATTCAAGCATATGTGAAGGGGGTATTTGTGGAATTAATTTAAATGGGTCAATTATGAAGCAAATCCACAAAAATCTGTAATTTTAATTGGTTGTAGAATTCGTTTATGTTGCTTAGAGCTTTCCAACACTAGAATTGGATAAAAGGTGTCGAAATGATTTCATTTCTACTCAAATCTTATTTCCAAACAGCATGAAAAGCACAACTACACAAACTTGTACGGATTCAAAGCATTAGTTTACCTTCCCGCGGCCTTCAATTAAAGTGACACCAGCGTTATTGAGAATGTTCTTATAAATACTGGTCAGGCGCTGCAACTCAGCATTTTTGTTAGCCATCAAAGTATTCCAATCATGAAGTGGTTCGTTGTCATACTTCCATCCAAAACCCCGACTCTCATCAAATTCATGAGCATATTTCGACGCATAAACAAGCAGTTTCTTCGGTACACATCCACGAAGCACACACCTACATTATATATATATCAAAAATTAAAAAATATAACATAATTCGACTGAATTGTTATTTTCTTCTGTTCAATTAAAGCTGGCAAATCAAGTTCTCAACCACGTGTCCCTACTTACGTGCCGCCTACGCCTCCGGTTGTCTCCGAAGAGATAGTTGAGAACGGAAGCTCACACACGGCAACAGAAGCGCCGAAATTGGCTGCGAAGCGAGAAGCGCGGACGCCTCCACTGCCAGCACCGATAGTGAAGAGGTCGAAGTCATAGTGGCGGGAAGGTTCAGCGCCGTTCTCGGCCTCCGCACGAGTAGTGAGATGGCGGCGGTGGTGGTGAGAGAGAGGGCGGCGGGAGGAGAGGGAAGTGGTGGTGGTCGTTAGGGTTTTGGGGAGAGGGAGGAAGGAGGAGGAGGGGGAGAGAGGAAAGGAAAGGGGGAGTTTTCTGTAGAGGGATTGGAGAGATGGGGAGGTGAGTTTTGGTGTTGTTAGAGAAGAGGCTGCCGCTGCTGCCATTTGGATGTTAGCGTTTTCCTTGCTGCTTTTTTATTTTATTTTTTTTCCGGGTTATGTGGTGTTGAGGTGGAGAAGCAGAAAAGGTGTAATACATATATACCTTCATGAGGTGAGGAGCAGTCAACATTTTTGCTTTTGTTTCTGCGATTATTCTATAACAAGAATATATATAAAAACAACAACAGCAAAATTATTTTTTCAATAATAAATTTTATTATTATAATTTATTTACAGTATAGTTGTAATTGCTTATCAAATATTTTTTTATTAAAATATATATTATTAATATTTTTTATTTTTAAAAAATTATTTTTGATATTAATACATTAAAATAATTTAATAACATTAAAAACATATTAATTTAAAATAAAAAAATAAAAACATTTAAATTATTTTTAAAATATAAAAACAAACATCACAACAAAAACAAATATACACTAAGTTTTATCTCTTAAGAATTTGTTAAAATACTTGTAAAGAGAAATTTAATTAATAAAGCAACATGAGAGAAAATTGTTTAATTTTTTTAATTTACCAATCTAAGTTTAAAAGAAGAACTATTAATTACCAAGCACTAATTTTATAAATATCTCTTCCAATTTATATGCACCGTAAAATAATAACACAATATAATATAATATTTAAAGTACAATCAAGATGTGTGCTTTGATCAAGAAACACTATAATATTTTGCAAGGCATGCATCCTTATCTACATGTATATATAAAACCGGGTCGGGTCTGGTATATTAACATGTGATCCGGTTATCCGGGTTTATGGTTAAAATTTAGGTTTTCAATTCAAGTGATTTATCGGGTCAACTTAAAATTTAGATAACCTGAAATAATCAAGATGAATTTATTTTGAATTTTATACCAAAAAAATATAAAAACAACCTTTTATTTATTATTTTAATGATAGAAGGAAGAGGATGAATGATGGCAGTTTTTTATTTAGTTTTTTAATAATATTTATTATTTATAAAATTATTTAAATATAAGGTAAATGCTCGAATACAATTAAGTTTATTTCGCCTTGTTTTTCATATTATTATTGTTGGGAGGCCTTTAGAAATTTATATACATATAAAATAACTAATAATAAACTTTAACTATAATGTACTGTTATCATTTATTGAATAGTTTGATGAATTTAAATAATATGTTGATATATTTACCCATCTAAACATGAATATTCAATATAATTATTTATTTATTAAATTTATTTAAAAAATAAAATAAAACTTCTCAATGCTTGTGCATTTTAAATTCTCAATTATTCTCCATTTTTTAAAATAGTAATATAAGTTAAATTATTATTTATTATGTCAATCAATAAATTTAAATGCCTAACATAAATTTGTTTACAAATATACTTGTATATTTATTTAATATAATTACATATTTATATAAGAATTTTAGCTATCATATCATAAAATAAAATGAAAACTCTTCATACATGTACAAATTAAATTTTTAATTACTCCTAATTTTTTTATTAAAAAACTAATATTATTGTCGAAATACGGTGTATTATATTAGACTACTAACCAAGGGTATGTAATTTATCATAACAAGAACATACAAAACATAAAGGATTATTCAAGATAAGCCTATAGCACATATAATTTTAAATTTATAAACATCCAAAATAAAATTCAAGATAAATATGATTTCAACCTTGAAAATAATAAAAAGAGTACTAGAATGTATACTAAACATATATTCAAATTTACAATGTATATAAGATCAAAGTATATAGCATGCATATTAATAATAAAAATAGCAATGCTTAAATTAAGGAAAAAAAACTTACTTGTTTAAAGTGCAAACACTTTAAAGAAAAGAAACTTTTGTTGTTGTTGTCAATAATGAATCATTTGTTCTTAATATTTTATTACTATTTACTTGTATAATTAAGATGTATGTAAAATACATCTCAATATTTTAACATCATCTCCTTAGTTTATGTACTTATAAACAAAATTTTTGAACTAAAATAAAATAGAAATATCAAATATTTCTTAACAAAGTATTAACCTAAGCTTTAGATTTAGCAGAAAAAATCAAAGCATTAAAGAGAATGAAAATAATAAAAAGGAGATGAGAAATAGTGAAAAATTCTATAAAAAAAACAAGTTATAAATTCTTCTTTCACCTTATTTTTATAGTGAATTTAAAAACTAAAAGGTTGAAGAATTAATTCTTATCATTATCAAGTTTTTATTGGCCATCATAAATTAAAAAAATAAATCTAAAAAAATCAAGGCCATCATAAATTAAAAAAATAAATCTAAAAAAATCAAGGGTTATTTGAGTAGAAAAACCAAGAGTTCTTAAAAATTAATTTCTCATTTATTTAACTCATATTAACTAAAAAAATCTCAACAAATATAAATTATATCACTTGATTTTATTATTTTGTTTTACAAAGGGTTCAATTAAAAACTAACTAATAAGGGTGTAAATGATACATAATTAAGCCTTATAGCATTATAAATTTTTAAACAACTTAAAAAGATTTTGATGTAAATTGATATTCATTCATTAGTTGATATTGATAGAGATGAAATAGAGAAGATATGAAACAAAATTCAACTATTATATTATCCTATATTTTTAAGTAATTTGAGGGGTTTTTATAATTATTAATCTAACATAAAGATAATTTCCTTACTTTTTTCTAGTTTCACTTCTTTAAAAAAAATCAAAATACCATTAAGTGAAATTTTGCAATACTAATTTTCAATTTGTTTAAACAAAAATAATAATAAAATATAAATTAAAAGAAATTATGAGTAAATCTAAAAGGTGTGAGAAATTCACTCTATAAAATACATTATGGATCTCCTCACAAGGTATTACAGACAAACAATTAACAAAGCATTTCTCTCTCTCTCTCTAGCCTTTATTGGACTGAATTGTGAACCAATTTGTTGTAGAATGGTGGGATTGAAAGTTGAGGGATGAAAAAGAAAAACAAAGAGGGAGTGGGTGGCTTTGAAAACATTTAGGTGAAATATTTATTATCGTCACTAAATTTTATAAATTATAAATATTAGGTCCTTTTAATTTTCAAAAATTAAGGGCAAAATAAATGTTGTTCCAAACTTTATTTTTCTTATTTTTTGGTCCTTAATTTGAAGGAGTTGAGTGATGTAACCATATTATTCGATAGTTTCACCCATATTTACCTAATTTTTTGTCCATGTTTTATATGTAAAATGCCTTGATATTCTTTGTTTTATGTTTTGAAGGCACTTTTGGATAGAAAATGCAAAAATGAGTAAATTGGAGATAATTGGCAAATTTGATGTTCAGTTGATGTTTTGTGCAGAGCGTGAGTTCTAGAGATCGAAATGAAGTGATTCTAGTGGCACTAAAAAGCTAACATCCATACCTTTCTGGAAATGTAATGCAAGAAAAATAAAAAGAGGAAGATCATGGAAATCACATCCTTCAAAGTCAAATCTCGCATTCTGCCACTATTGACCTTTGTCTATTCAAAATTCAATATCTGGAGCTATAGAAGTCCAATTTATGCAAACTCAATTTTGTTGGATTCCTGACTCAAAGTTCTGTAAACACTCCAAATTGCATCCAAAAATGATGTCAGATGAGGGAGATATGATGTTTCAAATATGACATCTGAATTCTACCAGCAATCAGGTTTCGCGAAGAAATGAGTCCAAATTACGTTTCGAAGCTTCTAAACCATCATCCAAGTTTTTATATCAGCAATTTAGCTCCTCTAAGTGAGAGTTTGAAGATTTCATGCAAGGCTATTTCTCGTTTTTAGGGAAAATAGTTATTGAAGTACTTAAATGTCAATTGTCAACTTAAGGGAGGACTACTCTGTAAATTAGGAACTAGGGTTTCTTAGCATATAAAAAGAAAGAGAGAGAGGAGAGAAGGGGGCAGCAGCCAGAAGTTAAGAAACACAAATGGTTATGCAAGGCTAAGCTCTTTTCTTGGTTGCAAGGACACAACAAACCTTCGGATTTCAAGAACCGTGAGATTTATTCTTCCTTTTATTTTCAGTTTATATTATGAATAAGTATGGTTGTTTTCCTATGCATATTTTCTATGATTGTTGTTGATAATTGCTAGAGCGGAACTCTAAGTTATTATTGTGAACAATTTATTGCTAAGTTTGATATCAAAACCGGAGTTGTGATGTATGAACTTGTGAAGCAACTAAGCTTGATAATTATGGCGGAACTACATTATTAAACTTAGGGAGAATGCTCAAATATCTAGTTCTTAGGGCTGCCATTGAACTAAATCATTAATGCAGACATTGTGATTGTTTGTTGGTTAGGGTTAGTTATACGGCAGATCCGTTAATTAACCAACATTAAGAAAAGATAAAAATTCAGAATATAAATTGTAGTTTTGTTTCAAGGATCGGTTCTAATTTCCGTTGGTGGATGTGTGCTTGCAACCAAGGTTTGTTTTCTTGATAAATTTCGATTTCAATTGATTTTGTTTGCTAGTTTAATTTCTTCCATAGTTTAGATCATCACAAATCAAAACCCCCCAATTGCATAACGTATAGCATTAAAATCTGAACTAAATCTTTCTTGTGGGATCGACCCCTTGCTTGCTCTATACTATCTTGTATGTTGTGTTTTAAGCTAGGGTAATTAATTTGTGTGGCCACGACATCGCAACAAATTTTGGCGCCATTGCCAGGGAAGTAATTTTAGTTGATTCTTGTGCTTGTACTGTTATTTTTAGTTGTTGTGATTTTTTATTTATATTTCTGAAGAAAAAAAAAGAGAAACAGAATTTTTTCTTGCAGCGGTACTGTTTATTTGCGGTGGCGGTGCCGTTCAAAACAAAATTGTTTGTGGAATTAGGTTTCAGCTTTTCTTTTCCTGAAGGAAAACGACGTTTTGAACAAGACTAGTAATTACTAGCCCCACCCTATTGAGGCCAAATTCCACTGTTTTCTAAGGGTTTTAGGTAGTTTTAGTTTTCTAGCGTAGGATTTTCGTACAATTTGCATTGTTTTCGGTCTCTTGTGTAATTGGTTTCTTTTGAGTTTTCTTGATGATTTATGCCAGTAACCGGTTCTACTAATCAAATTCAAGTGCAGTTGGATCTCGAAATAGAAAAAATTTTACGTAGGTTACGCAAGGAAGCTCGCCTCAACACCATGGCTATTGCACGACAACAAACACTGAAGGAGCTTGCTATTCCTAACGTGGAAAATCAGCCACTATGCATAAACATTGACAATAATGTAAACTTTGAGCTCAAATCTGGTTTTATACATTTGTTACCAACATTTAATGGTCTTGCAGGAGAAGATCCTCATACTCATCTCAAGGAGTTCCATATGGTTTGTGTT
Source organism: Populus pruinosa (assembly GCA_026413675.1). Classification (NCBI taxonomy): domain Eukaryota; kingdom Viridiplantae; phylum Streptophyta; class Magnoliopsida; order Malpighiales; family Salicaceae; genus Populus; species Populus pruinosa. Next base: position 3,828,557 of record CM048606.1, read on the forward strand.
GGCATGAAACCGAATGGAGTTGATGAAGAACAAGTTAAGTTGAAAGCTTTCCCTTTCTCTTTAAAAGGGGCAGCAAAGGCATGGTTTTTCTCTATTCTCCCAGGATCTATTGGAACTTGGAATGCCATGAAAAAGATTTTCCTTGAGAAGTATTTTTCAGCATCTCGAGTTGCCAACATAAGGAAAGAAATATGTGGGATTCGACAATCTCATGGAGAGACACTCTCCGAGTATTGGGAAAGATTTGAGCAACTATGCATTCAATGCCCTCATCATCAAATACCCGATCAACTGCTCATTCAATATTTCTATGAAGGATTGATGCCTACTGACCGTAGTATCATTGATGCTGCAAGTGGAGGCGCATTGGTGGATAAGACACCCGAGGCTGCACGCCAATTGATCTCAAACATAGCAGCTAACTCAAAACAGTTTGGCACTCGTGGAGACTTCTCCAACAAACGAGTAAATGAGGTAAGTATTTCTAACCTTGAAAATAAAGTTAATGATCTTACTTCTCTTATGCGTTCTTTGGCTTGTGGAAATGTGCAGCAGGTGAAAGTTTGTAGCATATGCTCCTTATAAGGACATGCTTCGGATATGTGCCCAACAATGCAAGAAGATTACATTGAACAAGCTCATGCAATTGATGGAGCATTCAACGGACAACCCCAGCGTAAATATGATCCCTTTTCCAACACGTACAATCTTGGATGGAGAGATCATCCCAACTTACGCTATGGCAACCCATCCTAACAAGGCAATCAAGGTCGATAGTTTCATCCCCATGGATTTTAGCCCCAATAAAATTATCAAGCAAGACAACCCCCTCCACTCACAAACTCCAATGTTACTGGGTCATCATCTAATGATGATCTTCATGAGATGATGAAAACTTTAGCTTCTAATATTGTTACCTTGCAACAAAATGTCATGTCTTTTCAACAGGAAACAAGGTCAAGTATTCACAACTTGGAGAAGCAAATGGGGCAAGTAGCTTCAAGTGTAGGGAAATTGGAGGCACAAATGAATGGAAAATTGCCCTCCCAAGCATTGAATCCAAAAGAGAATGTTAGTGCGATCATGCTGAGAAGTGGGAAAGAACTTGAAGAGAAAAGGTCAAAACAAATTGAGATGGAGGAAGAAGAAGACATAGAAACTGAATTGAGTACAAAGAAGGAACATCATCCTCCTCCACAAACTAAAACATCGACCAACACTCCAAAGGTAACTCCTCACTCAATGAATTCCAGTTTTAAAGCAATTCCACCCTTTCCTATGAGCTCTTCTAGGTCAAAGAAAGAGGACAAAGAAAAAGAGATTTTAGAGGTTTTCAAAAAAGTAGAACTCAACATTCCTTTGCTTGATGCTATCAAGCAAATTCCCAAGCATGCTAAATTTTTGAAGGAGTTGTGTACTACCAAGAGAGCTTTCAAATTGAAAGGTTATGAAATGGTAAGTATGGGTGAAGTTATGTCTGTTATTGTTCAAAAGAATATGCCTTTGAAGCAAAAGGACCCAGGTGTGTTTACTATCCCATGTGTTATTGGTAATGCTAGTTTCAAGAGGGCCTTGTGTGATTTAGGTGCATCCATTAGTGTTATGCCCAAACATGTTTATGATTTTCTTAGTCTTGAGCCTTTGCATCAAACTAGTATTGTAATACAACTTGCGGATCGTAGTTTGGTTTACCCACTTGGTGTGATAGAGGATGTCTTAGTCAAGATTGATACTTTAGTTATTCCATATGACTTTTATATTCTTGATATGGAACATGATTCTTGTGATTCATCAACTAGCACTCCTATATTGTTTGGAAGACCATTCTTGAAAACTGCCAACACAAAGATTAATTGTGGTAAGGATACTTTGTCTATGGAGGTAGGAGATGAAAAAATTGAATTCAATTTTCATGATGCAATGAAATATCCTTATAGCAATGTTTATTTTATCACATGCTATGACCAAATTGATAAGTGTGTGCAGCAAGTTTGTGATTTTGATTGCGAAGATGGATTAAGCATAGCTTTGAGCTATGACTATGATTTCACCAAGATAGAAGAGATGGAGAGGCACATATGTGTTCCCCAAAACATGCACGAATCAGTATTGGCCTTACAAGCTTTACAAACCGTTCCTCATGGTAATGTCTTTATTGATTTATTACTCTCACATAAAAAGCTTTTGCCATCTATTTTACAGGCCCCTGAGTTAGAATTAAAACCTTTGCTCGATAATTTGAAGTATGTATTCATTAGCGACAACAATACACTTCCCGTTATCATAGCAAAAGGTTTGACAAGTATACAAGAGGAAAAACTTGTGAAGTTGTTGTGTGATCACAAAACGGCCATTGGATGGACTTTAGCTGACATCAAGGGCATTAGTCCCTCAATGTGTATGCATCACATACTATTGGAGGACAACGCAAAACCAACAAGGGAAATGCAAAGGAGGTTGAACCCACCTATGATGGAGGTAGTGAAAGCTAAAATTTTAAAACTGTTAGATGCAGGAGTCATTTACCCCATCATTGACAGTAAATAGGTGGCGCCAATCCATGTGGTACCTAAAAAGATCGGAATCACGTTGGTAAAAAACAAAAATGATGAGCTCATTCCTACTCGCATCTCAAGTGGATGGAGAATGTGTGTTGATTACAGAAAGCTCAATCTTTCTACATGCAAATATCATTTCCCATTACCATTCATAGATCAAATGCTTGAACGCCTAGCAGGTAAGTCTTTTTATTGCTTTTTTGATGGATATAGTGGATACAATCAGATTGTTATTAATCCTGAGGATCAAGAAAAAACTACATTTACTTGTCCATTTGGTACATATGCATATAGGAGAATGCCTTTTGGTCTTTGTAATGCTCCTGCAACTTTTCAAAGATGCATGATGAGTATTTTTTCTGACTATATTGAAAGAATAATCGAGGTTTTTATGGATGATTTCATGGTGTATGGTGATTCTTTTGATAAATGTCTAGAAAATTTATCTTTGATCCTAAAAAGGTGCATTGAAACAAACCTTGTCTTGAACTATGAAAAATGTTATTTTATGGTAGAACAAGGAATAGTTCTTGGGCATGTTGTGTCTTCACGTGGATTACAAGTTGATAAAGCTAAGATAGATGTTATTTCATCATTGCCTTACCCCTCATGCGTGAGGGAAGTTCGTTCTTTTCTAGGTCATATAGGTTTCTATCGACGCTTTATCAAATATTTCTAAAAAATTACAGCACCTTTGTGCAGACTATTAGCCAAAGAAGTGGATTTTGTGTTTGATCAAGCCTGTAAAGATGCCCATGATGAGCTTAAGAGACGTGTCACATCTGCCCCTATCATCCAACCACCAAATTGTGATGAACCTTTTGAGATAATGTGTGATGCGAGTGACTATGCGGTAGGAGTTGTGCTTGGGTAAAGAATTGGGAAGAATTTGCATGTTATCGCCTACGCTTCTCGCATCTTGGATGGAGCACAATGCAATTACCATACAACTGAAAAGGAACTTTTTGCAGTGGTGTTTGCTCTTAAAAAATTCAGGTCATATCTACTTGGTACAAAAGTCATTGTTTTTACTAACCATGCAACTCTCAGGTATCTTTTGAAGAAGAAGGAGTCCAAACCAAGACTGATTAGGTGGATCTTGCTCTTACAAGAATTCGATCTTGAGATCAAAGATAAAAAAGGTGTCGAAAACCATGTGGCTGATCACTTGAGTCGACTGAGGACCGAGGATATTCCAACTGAAACAATAAGAGAAACATTTCCTGATGAACAAATGTATATGTTGCACTCCTCTACAAGACCATGGTATGCTGATTTGGTAAACTATTTAGTCACCAAAGAATTCCCTCCAGGTTTGTCTACATCCCAAAAGGACAAGTTACGAGCTGATGCTAAATATTATTTTTAGGATACTCCTTACTTGTGGAAATTTTGTGTGGATCAAGTAGTAAGGAGATGTGTACTAGAGGATGAATTTCATTCCATTCTCACTTTTTGTCATTCTCATTCTTGTGGTGGGCATTTTGGAGCAAAAAAAATAGCCCACAAGGTACTTGAAAGTGGTTTCTATTGGCCTTCTATTTTTAAAGATGCATATCACTTCTGCAAATCATGTGAAAAATGTCAAAGAATAGGTAATATCACTCATAAAAATCAAATGCCTTTAACAAATATTCTTGCAAGTGAGATTTTTTATGTTTGGGGTATTGACTTTATGGGTTCATTTCCTTCTTCTTTTGGAAATCTTTATATTCTTCTTGCTGTTGATTATGTGTCCAAATGGATTGAGGCAAAAGCCACACAAACTAACGATGCTAAGGTTGTTTTAGATTTTGTCAGAACTCACATATTTGATAGGTTTGGCATCCCTAAAGCTATCATCAGTGATCGTGGCACTCATTTCTGCAATCGTTCCATGGAAGCATTGCTACGCAAATATCATGTGACTGATCAAACATCCACAGCATATCATCCGCAAATGAATGGCCACGCTGAAATTTTCAATCGAGAAATCAAGTCCATTTTGGAGAAAACAGTGCAACCTAACCGACGAGATTGGAGTCTACACCTTGGAGATGCACTTTGGGCTTATAGGATTGCTTATAAATCACCTATAGGAATGTCACCTTATAGAATGATTTATGGGAAAGCATGTCATCTACCGGTGGAGCTTGAACACAAAGCTTTTTGGGCTATTAAACAATGCAACATAGATTATGATGCTGCTGGGATTGCAAGAAAATTGCAACTGCAAGAGTTGGAAGAAATTCAAAATGATGCTTACGAGAATGCAAGGATTTACAAAGAAAAGACTAAGAATCTTCATATCCGAATGCTTACAAGAAAGGAATTTCATGTTGGAGATAAAGTCCTTCTTTATCATTCGCGTTTGAAACTTTTTCCTGGAAAATTGCGCTCTCGTTGGATTGGACCCTTTGTTGTTTCTAATATTTTTCCTTATGGTGCAGTTGAAATTACAAGTTTAGAAACTAGTAAAGTACTCAAGGTCAATGGACATCGTTTGAAACCTTTCTATGAAGGTTAGACGGTAGAACTCACCGCTTCTGTAGAGTTAACTGAACCAATCTATCAAGAATGAGAATGCCACATGCAAGCCAATGACATAAAACAAAAGCGCTTACTGGGAGGCAACCCAGCACACAAAAAGAAAAATCAGATTTGCTTTCTTTTTCCTTATCTTTTATTTTTTTGTATTTTAATTTATTTTCTGTCATTCTCTTATGTTCCTTTGCTTTTATTTCAACATTGAGGACAATGTTGTGTTTTAAGTGTGGGGGGGTATTGGGAGAATTTTTATTTTCTTATTTTAGTTTTCTTTGTTGTTCTTAAAAAAAAATTGTGTTTGATCTTTTTAACTCCTATTGGTTTTTGAGAATATGAGTATTATGTATGAGAATTAATTGAGATAGATGAAGATATAAATCAAATGAAAGAGTATGCATGCAAATTTTAAGGTTTAATTGGTTTAGGGATTGACTTTGAGAATATGCCATGTTGATTTTATAGTGTTATACCACTGCAAGTTTTTGAGCCTTCAACATTGTATTATTTGAGTGTGCATTCTTTCAATGATATGTATCTCTAGAACTTGCTTCATATCTTATTGAGATTATATTCCATTACAAATATACATGAAGATGATAAAGGCAATAGGAATTTTAAAGCACTTGAACCAAAAAGTCAACCTAAAGCATATTATCCTTAGTGAGCCCCTTTTGAGTTTGTTTATCTTTTCTTTGCTTTATCTATGTATAAGCCTTAACTTTATATATATTTTCCTTTTTCCCTGGCCAAGGATTAGTAGAGCATGTACTTGTGATACTTCATGGAATTATGGTTGGAAATTATGTGAAAAGACAGAAGAAGTGATGCTTGATGAAAAGATGGGCAAAATTACAAAAAAAAAAAAAGAAGAAAAGAAGAAGAAGAAATGTTCTTTTATGTTCTTAAGATTTTATGTTAAAAGAGCTTAAAATCAAAAGGAGTTAAGCATTGGTGATTAAACATGAAAAATTTATGAGCTTTGATGGAATATCTTATTTGAAATATCATTTTTCGGAATGCTCTACTTTCTTTGATTTGAACCTTTTCTTTTACTCTCTTTTACCTCACCTTAACCTTAGCCCCATTACAACCGGAAAATAAGACGTTTTGATTCATGTATTGTTTGTAATATGTTAGTAATGGAGATGAGATTGAAAAGCAAGCTTATGATAGAACATACTCTTTGATTGAATTTGAGAGATTTAAACACATAAACCCTAAACACATGAATGTTGGAGTGTATATCAATTAGAGGACCTATCACTTTAGCATGGCATAGATTTCATTTAAATCCCGACGATTGATTGAATTTTGAAGTTTGCAGTAAACAAATTCATAAAAATTTATTTATTTTATCCTTTTTTATTATATTCTTATTTATAATGCTGTACTCTTGGACATTGATGGGAGATTAAGAGATTGATCATGGTTATTTTCAATTTAATTTTATTTATCCTTTCTCGAGGACGAGAAAGAGCTAAGTGTGGGGGTATTTGATGTAACCATATTATTCGATAGTATCACCCATATTTACCTAATGTTTTGTCCATGTTTTATATGTAAAATGCCTTGATATTCTTTGTTTTATATTTTGAAAGCACTTTTGGATGGAAAATGCAAAAAGGAGTAAATTGGAGATAATTGGCAGATTTGATGTTCAGTCGATGTTTTGTGCATAACGTGAGTTTTAGAGATCAAAATGAAGTGATTCTAGTGGCACTAAAAAGCTAACATCCATACCTTTCTGGAAATGTAATGCAACAAAAATAAAAAGAGGAAGATCATGGAAATCACATCCTTCAAAGTCAAATCTCGCATTCTGCCACTATTGACCTTTGTCTATTCAAAATTCAATATCTGGAGCTATAGAAGTCCAATTTATGCAAACTCAATTTTTTTGGATTCCTGACTCAAAATTCTGTAAACGCTCCAAATTGCATCCAAAAATGATGTCAGATGAGGGAGATATCATGTTTCAAATATGATAACTGAATTCTACCAGCAATCAGGTTTCGTGAAGAAATGAGTCCAAATTACGTTTCGAAGCTTCTAAACCATCATCCAAGTTTTTATATCAGCAATTTAGCTCCTCTAAGTGAGAGTTTGAAGATTTCATGCAAGGCTATTTCTCGTTTTTAGGGAAAATAGTTATTGAAGTACTTAAATGTCAATTGTCAACTTAAGGGAGGACTACTCTGTAAATTAGGAACTAGGGTTTCTTAGCATATAAAAAGAAAGAGAGAGAGAGGAGAGAAGGGGGGCAGCAGCCAGAAGTTAAGAAACACAAATGGTTATGCAAGGCTAAGCTCTTTTCTAGGTTGCAAGGACACAACAAACCTTCGGATTTCAAGAACCGTGAGATTTATTCTTCCTTTTATTTTCAGTTTATATTATGAATAAGTATGGTTGTTTTCCTATGCATATTTTCTATGATTGTTGTTGATAATTGCTAGAGCGGAACTCTAAGTTATTATTATGAACAATTTATTGCTAAGTTTAATATCAAAATCGGAGTTGTGATGTATGAACTTGTGAAGCAACTAAGCTTGATAATTGTGGCGAAACTACATTATTAAACTTAGGGAGAACACTCAAATATCTAGTTCTTAGGGCTGCCATTGAACTAAATCATTAATGCGGACATTGTGATTGTTTGTTGGTTAGGGTTAGTTATACGGCGGATCCGTTAATTAACCAACATTAAGAAAAGATAAAAATTCAGAATATAAATTGTAGTTTTGTTTCAAGGATCGGTTCTAATTTCCGTTGGTGGATGTGTGCTTGCAACCAAGGTTTGTTTTCTTGATAAATTTTGATTTCAATTGATTTTGTTTGCTAGTTTAATTTCTTCCATAGTTTAGATCATCACAAATCAAAACCCCCCAATTGCATAACATATAGCATAAAAATCCGAACTAAATCTTTCTTGTGGGATCGACCCCTTGCTTGCTCTATACTATCTTGTGTGTTATGTTTTAAGCTAGGGTAACTAATTTGTGCGACCATGACATCGCAACAGTGAGAGAAAATCGCTAGAATTAGGCACTAAGAGAGAAGATTTTTGTTAGCACCAATTTCACCCATAAAAAAGTCGATATTAGTGTTAAATTATTCTATTTGATGATAAGAATTTATATTAGATATTTTTTTAGCTTCAAATTGCCTATAAAAACATATATGTCGATGGTCGATCTTTGTTTCAAATTATTTTATTTGATTATGAGAGTTCATATTAGATTTTTTTTTTTAGCTTTAAATTGCATAGAAAAACATGTATGTCGGTAAGATTTTTGGTTTTGGGTTAATTTCAGGTCTTGAAATTGCTTTTTGGGTTTTTTGATGTCATAAATGAGTTTATCAAGTTTTCTAAGATGTTTTCTAAGTGTTTTGAGTAAAATAAATTTTAGATTGAAAAGACTTCTACACTGATTTCATTTTAGTGCTAAATTAAGAGGATATAAAATGTTATAAAGTTATTAAAGTTTAGAATGTAAAGTGTATATTTCTGAAATATAGAGGCAAAGTGACAGATCAACCATCTATAGAAGATTAGATGTAATTTTTCCAAATTAAAAACAAAATTATTAAAGATAAAGTAAAAATATATAACAATATTTAAGAACTATGTTTAGACTAAATAGTATATAAATCTAATAAAATATTTTGGTGTGTCAAAACAAAAAACCAAAGAAAAAAAGAAAAAAACAATAATAAAGACTTAGGCCCAATCCCTAAGCAACACTTATATAACAACAAGGCACGAGTGTTAGCACATTATTGTGGAAATCTTTTTGAAATCTATAAAAAATTGACATTCGTGTAAATAATAACAAAGAAAATTATGAAAAAAAACTATTTTTTAAATTAAAATTGTGTTTTTTCTATAATTGTAATTTTCATTCTGATAATAAAATGATTTTTTGATTAGCGTCATATTTAATTGAATAAAATTAATAACAATGAAAAAACATATTCATGAAAACTATAACTGTTTGAACTAAAATAAATACACACACACACACACACACACACACACACATATATATAATTTGTTATTCATGTATTTATTTATTTTTATTTCCTGTTAAAATATTTCTTTTTCTTGTGAGAAGCATTTGTTTTTAAGTAAAAATCTATTATGATTATGAAAGTAAGTTTTAATTAAAAACTTAAAAAATCATGAATCGATCAGTTTTACACATCTGTGTGAAAAAAATAAGAATAATAAATTTTAATACACACACAAGTTTTAATTAAAAACTTAAAAAATCATGAATTGATAAGTTTTACACACCTGTGTGAAAAAAATAATAAATTTTTACTTAAAAACAAATGCTTCTCATAAGAAAAAAGCATATTTTAATGGGAAATAAAAATAAATAAATACATGAATAAGAAATTATATTTTCTACTATATATATATATATGTATATATATATATCAACAATAAAAAATAGATATTTTATTACCACTAATATTAATAAGCAAATTGTTTTTACAATTTTATATATTAGAATAATACATAAGTATTCATAAAGCAATTGATGATATCATTATTAAAAAAGCCTTAATCTTTTAAAAACAATGGCATAATTGATTCTCTTCATGATTGGATAATCACTTAAATATTATTTTAAATAATAAATTGATTTAAAGATATTATTGTAATGAAATTATTAAAAAAATATAAGGATATCCAAAAATATCATGTTTAGGCTATAAAACAATCGAGGTGCATGGGCATATAAAACCACATCTACATGCCTTTTTTAAGAGCAAATGACACATTATCTACCAATATATATATGACAATGCATAGTTTATCTAGGAAGAAGACACATTATCTTCTAGATCACTTTTAAACCCCTTTCAGTAACTGGAAAGTTAGGCCCAATTTACGCGGGAGATTTTTCTCTAATATATAGTTTTATGTTATTAAGTATAATATTCATTCCGATCATTGGATCAAACTATAATTTTTTGAAATAATTCTAGAGGCCTTGTTTCATATAAGGTTAAGATTTCACTACAATCAGATATTATAAAGGTCATTTGATAATTCCCAGAAGTTACCACTGGATATTTGCTATATTTTTTCTATTTAATTTAAGATTTTCTTTTTTGTATTTGGTTCAAAACTTTTTTTATTGTTTTTTTAAATTTATTTAGGATTTTTTTCCTAGATTTTTTAAGAATTATTACTTTTTCTTTATTTGTGGGTTTCATTCTTGGTTTTTGTAAGTTTTAAAATTTATTTCAGGGGTTGTAAACCTCATAGAGAGGAAGGCTACTTGAAGAGAAAATATATAGTAAAAAGTTTAGAATTGGGGTTTTTGTGCGATCCCTATTAAACATAATTATATGTTTTTCTGCAATGTCTTTACTTTATTGCCTAAGTTTGCATCAATTGGTGTTTCGTATTTAAAAGTGCATTTTTATCAAGGTTTTATATCATCATTTTGCACTTGAAATATCAATAACTCCTTAACTAAAGCATGTTTTATAATAATATAAAATACCTTTAATTTATGGTAAATATTCATTTTAAATGCAGACATATCATATAAATAAAAGGATTGATTGATGAATTTAAGAACTGAAATTGAAAGGACAAAGAGATGGCCAAATTTAGAAAAGAGATGTTGGTGCTGTCCAAACCTGAATACTGTTCGGTAATTGGGTCATATCTAGAGCTGTAAATCTCGGATTTAGATCTACTTTATATGGATGGTGATTAGTACTTAAAAGTGCATTTTTATCAAGGTTTTATATCATCATTTTGCATTTAAAGTATCAATAACTCATTAACTAAAACATGTTTTATAATAACATATCTAATAATATAAGATACCTTTAATTTATGGTAAATATTCCTTTTAAATGCAGGCCTATCATATAAATGAAAGGATTGATTGATGAATTTAAGAACTGAAATTCAAAGGACAAAGAGATGGCTAAACTTTGAAAAGAGATGCCGGTGCAATCCAAACCGGAACATTATTCTGTAATTAGGTCATATCTGGAGCTGTAGATCTCAGATTTAGATCTACTTTATATGGATGGAAAGGTAAGATATAGGCTTACAACTTTCAATCGGATCCCAAAACTTAAAAAGGCTATTTTCAAGTCCAAATTGTAGCAACAACAAAGAAGTCTGAATTTGTCTTCTAGCTTAAGCACTGTTCAGTGTTTGGCCCATATCTAGAGTTATAGAAGTCCAAATGACCTAAAAGTTTTACACAAGAAAGCTGAGACAATTTCCTACAACTTTCATGTTTTCAAGTGATTCTAATTTTAACGTTATCAATGATATTTTGGGCAGACAATAGAAGATAAGGATTGTCACCAAGTCAAGAGTTAGCCACCCACTCATCAATTAGTCATCAAATCAATAGTTTCTAATTTTAGCCTACAAAAGGAGGCATTTGCTATACATTTAGGCATCTTGGTTTCCAGATCAAGATCATGCTCTTGCTTTCTCTCTTTGTATTTTTTTGTAGTGCTTATGTTTTGCTTTCATTAATATCAAGTTTATGCATTTCATTTCCTTTCATTTACTTAGTTAACTTTTATCTTATTTATGTTCTTATTTTGTTTATTTATTTTTTTTTCATTATGTTTAGCTAAGTTTATTATATCAAGGTGAAAAGGTTACACTAATGGTGTAAGAATAAATATAATGTACACTCAATATAGACTTTAATGTTTGATACTAACATGTTTTGTATTTGTTATCTTGTTCACTCTTTAACACTTTACTTGTTAAATGACTAATCTAGATTTATGTTGTATAATACTTGGTATGACAAATACTTGGCACTCTCATCGCCCATATTGTATGGTATAACCGGCACCTGAGTTATGAAAGGAACTTGATTTGTTGTTAACATAAGTTATAATCATAAATGCATGACGAGATTTACAAGTATTAGTATTAATCGAATAAGATGACTAATGTAATTATGTTAATAATCTATAATCTGATTGGAACCTTCTTTGTATGTGGTTTCCAATTGAATAATAAGAGTTTATACTATACTTGTTTGACATACCATTAGTGAAACCTCTAACCTTGACATTTGTTATTATCATTGTTTAATCCTTACGTTAATCTTCTATCTCAAAGTTCTCATCAACTTCTTCTTCTTCTTTCTCTTTATTATTAGTAGTAGTAGTAGTAGTAGTAGTAGTAGTACTATTATTATTATTATTATTATTATTATTATTATTATTATTATTATTTCTACTAATATTATTGTTGTCGTTTATAATTATTGTTTATAATTTGTACAATTAACCTTCTTGTGGTTTGATCCCGGTCTTGCCGGGTTATTTATTATTTCAACACTCCTGTACTTGGAAGAAGACATTAATCTTTTAGTCGTGTCAGATGGAAAGGTAAAACATAGGCCTATAACTTTCATATGGAGCCCGAGATTTAAAAAAGGTTATTTTCAAGTCCAAATTGTAGCAACAATAATGAAGTCTGAATCTATCTTTCAGCCCGAGCACTGTTTAGTTTTTGGCTCATATCTAGAGTTCTAAAAGTCTAAATAACCTTAATTTTTTATGCTATAAAGCTGAGACAATTTCCTACAACTTTCATGTTTTCAAGTAATTCTAATTTTAACATTATCAATGATGTTTTGGGCAGACAATAGAAGATAAGGATTGTCACCAAGTCAAGAGTTAGCCACCCACTCATCAATTAGTCATCAAATCAATAGTTTCTAATTTTAGCCTATAAAAGGAGGCATTTGCCATACATTTAGGCATCTTGGTTTCTAGATCAAGATCATGCTCTTGCTTTCTCTCTTTGTATTTTTTTTGTAGTGCTTATATTTTGCTTTCATTAATATCAAGTTTATGCCTTTCATTTCCTTTCATTTACTTAGTTAACTTTTATCTTATTTATGTTCTTATTTTGTTTATTTTTTTTCTTTCATTATGTTTAGCTAAGTTTATTATATCAAGGTGAAAAGGTTACACTAATGGTGTAAGAATAAATATAATGTAAACTCAATATAGACTTTAATGTTTGATACTAACATGTTTTGTATTTGTTATCTTATTCACTCTTTAATACTTTGCTTGTTAAATGACTAATCTAGATTTATGTTGTATAATACTTAGTACAACAAATACTTGGCACTCTCATCGTCCATACTGTATGGTATAACCGACACCTGAGTTATGAAAGGAACTTGATTTGTTATTAACATAAGTTGTAATCATGAATACCTAGCGAGATTTATAAGTATTAACATTAATCAAATAAGATGACTAATGTAATCATGTTAACAATTTATAATCTGATTGGAACCTCTTTTGTGTGTGGTCTCCAATTGAATAATAAGAGTTTATACTATACTTGTTGGACATACCATTAGTGGAACCTCTAACCTTGACATTTATTGTTATCATTGTTTAATCCTTACATTAATCTTCTATCTCAAAGTTCTCATCAACTTCTTCTTCTTCTTCCTCTTTATTACTAGTAGTAGTACTACTACTAGTATTATTATTATTATTATTATTATTATTATTATTATTATTATTGCTACTAATATTGTTGTTGTTGCTTATAATTATTGTTTATAATTTGTACAATTAACCTCCTTGTGGTTTGATCTCGGTCTTGCCAGGTTATTTATTATTTCAACACTCCTGCACTTGCAAGAAGACATTAATCTTTTAGTCGTGTCAGATGGAAAGGTAAAACATAGGCCTACAACTTTCATATGGAGCCCGAGATTTAAAATGGTTATTTTCAAGTCCAAATTATAGCAATAACAACGAAGTCTGAATCTGTCCTCTAGCCCGAGCACTGTTTAGTTTTTAGCCCATATCTAGAGTTCTAAAAGTTTAAATAACCTTAATTTTTTATGCTATAAAGTTGAGACAATTTCCTACAACTTTCATGTTTTCAAGTGATTCTAATTTTAACGTTATCAATGATGTTTTGGGCAGACAATAGAAGATAAGGATTGTCACCAAGTCAAGAGTTAGCCACCCACTCATCAATTAGTCATCAAATCAATAGTTTCTAATTTTAGCCTACAAAAGGAGGCATTTGCTATACATTTAGGCATCTTGGTTTCCAGATCAAGATCATGCTCTTGCTTTCTCTCTTTGTATTTTTTTGTAGTGCTTATGCTTTGCTTTCATTAATATCAAGTTTATACCTTTCATTTACTTAGTTAACTTTTATCTTATTTATGTTCTTATTTTGTTTATTTATTTTTCTTTCTTTTATTATGTTTAGCTAAGTTTATTATATCAAGGTGAAAAGGTTACACTAATGGTGTAAGAATAAATATAATGTAAACTCAATATAGACTTTAATGTTCGATACTAACATGTTTTGTATTTGTTATCTTGTTCACTCTTTAATACTTTGCTTGTTAAATGACTAATCTAGATTTATATTGTATAATATTTGGTACGACAAATACTTAGCACTCTCATCGGCCATACTGTATGGTATAACTGACACCTGAGTTATGAAAGGAACTTGATTTGTTGTTAACATAAGTTATAATCATGAATGCCTGACGAGATTTACAAGTATTAGCATTAATCAAATAAGATGACTAATGTAATCATGTTAACAATTTATAATCTGATTGGAACCTTCTTTGTATGTGGTTTCCAATTGAATAATAAGAGTTTATACTATACTTGTTTGACATACCATTAGTGGAACCTCTAACCTTGACATTTATTGTTATCATTGTTTAATCCTTACATTAATATTTCATCTCAAAATTCTCATCAACTTCTTCTTCTTCTATTACTACTACTACTACTACTACTATTGTTGTTGTTGTTATCTATAATTTATACAATTAGCCTTCCTGTGGTTCGACTCCGGTCTTACCAGGTTATTTTTTACTTTGACACTTCTGCATTTGGGAGAAGACAACAATCTTTTGGTTGTGTCAATTGGTATTGGAATCCATTGATCTTAAGTTATTGCTTTGTTGTGTGATGCATTTCCAAGTTATTTTGTTTATTGTATACTATAAAATAACCATGGTTGGAATAAGTAATAGAGCATGAAGTGTTTAGTTTATACAGGATGAAGAGATTCTCCATTAAGAAAGAAATGTTCAAGAGAAGATAATAAAAGACATGCAAAGATAAATTAAAAAATTAACTCATCAACATAATAAACATGTGAGGCTATTAGAAGAATTATCTCGTCAATTAGCGAAGATGAAAAAGAAAATATTTAAGGATCATGAGAGGAGTCATCATGAATTAATGACCAGTTTTGAAAACCTATTACAAATGCATTTGAGAACCTATTACAAATGCATAAGTAGATGATATAGTTTCTTAATTAAAATAAGTTTTTATGGAGATTTTAGAGTTTTGTTTATATTAAGATAAATATTGATTGATATTACCCCCATCAATTTATGATTTTTATTTTGATGATGATATTGTTGATGATTATATAAAAATAATTACAGTAATAATAATATTGATGCTATCATTGATAGTGTTCTTGTTGATAAGTTAAAAGTTGAGTGCCAAAAAAAAAAACATGAAAGATACTTAATTAAAAAAATTATTGATTTAAATCATGTCGATCATTTTGATTACAAATTTAATGTTATCATAAAATAGATATATTCAAGATTTATATAAATACAACACATATTCATGAAGTAGGTTTAAGGTTTGCAACTTATTACTTTAAAAGCTATTTAAAGAAAAATAATTTTTTGATTATTGTTTCTTGTATAAACATTAAGATAAAAGGACTAGAGTTGATGTTTGAAATTATTATATACTTGAAGAGAAGAAAAAAAATAAAAAAGTTTTGACTAAATATCTATGAGATCAAAATAAGAGCACCTTGAACTAAATTTTTTTTTCTTTTCAACACGATAAGACTAATACATAAGATTTTTTTTTTAATATATAGTTTTATGTTATTAAGCATAAATTTTGATCTAATAATTGAGTTTAACTAAAAAAAAATTAGGAGCTTTTAGAGAATTTGTTTCATATAGGGTTAAAATTTCACAGTAATCATATATTATAAAAGTTTTCTATAATTCCCAAAAGTTACTATTTAAAATTTGTTATATTTTTTTAGTTAATTTAAAATTATTCTTTCTATTTAGTTTGAAATTCTTTTATTATTTTTGTTCAAATTTATTTAGAATCTTTTTTTCCTAGTTTGTTTAAAAATTTAATACTTTTCTTACATTTTTAGGTTTTCTTATTAGTTATATAAATTTTTAAGTTTATTTTTAATTTATAAGGCTTAAAACTATTTTGAGAATAATTTTTTTTATAAGTATTTAGCACCAAAGGACCAATAAAAGAGACATTGATTTCCCTATTTATTTATTTTATTTTCTGTGTAATGTAATTATCTTAAAAAAATAAAATACATATAATAAAATATTATTTATTATGTACATTAGTAAATGATTAAAAACATATTAGGTAAATTCTTTAATTAAGTGGCTACAAATTTTTTTTATCTTTTCACAACTCAATCAAATACTCCATGATTATGATAATTACAATAATAAAAAAAACATCTTCAGAAATCAAGTTAAATTTCAATAGAAAAAAAAAAAAACTCTGTTTCCCTTTGGAGGAAATGCTAATGTGGCACGAAATCGTTGGCTATTCAACACCAGATGACGTGGCAACTGCCACGCAAACCTATAGATACTTCAACCTGAAATAAAAACACCCCTTCGTTTCTCTCGGCATCAAAATCGAAATGCAGAAATACAAACTCGCTCTCTCTCTCCTGATGTTCTCTCTCCTCCCACTCTCTCTCTTCGCCGGCCCATTCGTTCTCATCCTCTCACAAGACGACCTTAAAGACATCCCTTCCTCCGCCGCCACCACCGATGCGGACCCCACTGAGTCACTGCCCGAGTGGGACGAGTTCGGCGACTCCGACTCCAAACCCGAACACGAACTCGAACCTGGTTCCTGGCGCCCGATCTTTGAACCCGACGCCGTAAATTCGTCCACATCCGAATCGAAACTCGATACGGAGATGGAGCAGTATTACTCCGCCGTGGAGAAGATGTTGTCGGCGGTGAGTGACGGCGAGCTTGGAGTTATGGAGGAATCAGTGGCGGAAATTGAGGAATTGGCGAGTGTGAAGGGGAATTCGCATGCCCAATCGGTTTTAGGGTTTTTGTATGGGTTAGGGCAAATTAAAGAGAGGAATAAAGCTAAGGCTTTTTTGTATCATAATTTCGCGGCCGAGGGAGGCAATTTGCAGTCTAAACTGGCTATTGCCTATACTTATTACCGGCAGCACGTGAGTTGTTTTAATATTTTTTTATTTGATGTACTGTTTAATTGTTGTTTTGATAATTTTTTGATGCTATTTTTTTGGTTTCCAGATGTATGAAAAGGCAGTTAAATTATATGCGGAATTAGCAGAAGTAGCAGTAAATAGTTTTTTGATTTCAAAGTATTCTCCTGTGATTGAACCAGTTAGGATACATAATGGGGCTGAGGAGAATAAGGAGGCCTTGAGGAAATCACGAGGGGAGGATGATGACGTGTTCCAGATTTTGGAATATCAAGCTCAAAAAGGGAATGCAGGTGCTATGTATAAAATTGGGTATTTTTACTACTTTGGATTAAGAGGATTGAGGCGTGATCATGCTAAAGCATTGGCATGGTTTTCAAGGGCTGTGGAGAAAGGGGAACCTAGATCAATGGAACTTCTTGGTGAAATATATGCGCGGGGAGCTGGAGTTGAGAGGAACTATACTAAAGCGCTTGAATGGCTTACACTTGCAGCAAAACAGCAGCTTTATTCGGCTTATAATGGCATGGGGTATTTGTATGTCAAGGGCTATGGAGTGGAAAAGAAGAACTACACTAAGGTAAGTTAATTTTGTCTTCATTGTCATCATATTGGCTGAATTTGGTGTTTCTTGTTATTGTTTTGTCAATTAAAGACTGGATTGCTTGCTTACCTGTTTTGGTCTGCTTACGTGGCATGTGCTATTGTCTCTTTGATATGATAATTGCCTCATCGGATTGAGATTGCTAGGGGGGCCTAGTTTGTAGTTTCTAATCAAGCTGTGAATTTATCCCTGATTATATTCAATAAATTTGTTTCGATATGATCATTGCCTCATCAGATTGAGATTTGCTGGGGAAGCCTGGTTTGTAGTTTCTAATCAAGCTGTGAATTTATCCCTGATTATATTTCATAAATTTGTTTTAAATCCTCAGTCTGTTATCTGTGTAGCTTGGCTTCCTTTGCTATCTAAATACTAGTTTTAAGATTTAGTTGATTGGATGCTCTGTACTGGTTATCCAATTACATCAAGAGTTTCAGGCTAGTTGCATGATAACGTAACTATAATGTCTATTGTTACATGCAATGGTAAAAGTCTCAACTTTGCAACCACAAGGGTGCAAGTTTGAGTTTTGAGGGTCATGACTTTAGGAAAAAATACAGGATCTGACCATGATTAAGTGATGGCCTTTGAACATTCTGTATCAATGCAATGTATGCACATCTCAAATCTCTCAAAATTTATCTTCTTTGTATTTGCCTGCATGTTGTCATGTTCTTTTATTGCATTGTTTTGAAATACACGTCAAAGCTATTCCTTTTTTTTTTTTTTACAGGCAAAAGAATACTTTGAGATGGCTGCTGATAATGAAGATGCTGGTGGGCACTATAACCTTGGAGTAATACATCTTAAAGGGATTGGGGTAAAGAGAGATGTAAAGCTTGCATGCCAATATTTTATAGTAGCTGCCAATGCAGGTCAACCAAAGGCATTTTACCAGCTGGCAAAGATGTTTCATATGGGTGTGGGGCTTAAAAAGAATCTTCCTATGGTAAATTTGGTTTCTTTACCTTTCAATGTTCTTACCCAGGCTCTTTATGACAATATGCATCTCAAACTTTTTATGTGCTATCTCCTTTTCCTCTTGCTCCCATAACTCCATGTCTTATTATTCAGCTATTTCCCGCTTTTTTCAGATTAGTGAAGGATCAATCAGATTGCCTTAGCGATTGCTCGCTTATTTTCTCGCTGCTCTCAGAATCCTTGCTTCTCCTGGACATTGTCTTTGTTGATAATTTCCAGGTTTATCAGAGCACTTATATTAGGAAAATCTAGTGACATAATACTAAATAAGTTAAAAAGAATATCTCTTTTCCAAACTATTGAGAGTCCCATGTGGTAATTTGTTAACAGATCAAGTTATTGATCATAATCCTGACAGATGATCCATAAATCTGTATCAGACCCATGTTCTGAAGATATTGAGTGTTTAATAAGTTTTAATCAAATGTGTAATCTCTATTGCCAAGGTATTTGGTTTGGGATCTACGGGAACCTAGTAATTTGGATTTCTATCAAGTGAATGAGTTTGGTTTGAACTCTAAATCTTCTAACTAATGTAACTTGGCAAGATCCCAAATACAAATGTAACAGTAGCTCATTTTTTTCTGTTCTTTAAATTATTTTATGTTTCTTGCATCTTTTAATTAGAGACTAATAATGACAATCATGCCTAGAATATGAATGCTATCCCACCACCACCGTACAATTAAAGTGAGATTTTGAGAGTAAATATTTTTGGATCTTTGAGAAACATATATATGTGTGTGTGCGCGTGCGCGCGCGCGCGCGTGCTTTTTGACCCTGAACTTCTAGTGATTGGTGTATGTTTGCAAACAGTTTTAAAATGTATCAATATCTGTATCCCATTTGTTTACTAGAGAGCTTTACTTTGTTCAGGCTACTGGATTATACAAACTAGTAGCAGAACGAGGCCCATGGAACTCCTTGTCTAGATGGGCATTGGAATCATACCTAAAAGGCAATGTAGGCAAAGCATCCTTGTTGTATTCAAGGATGGCTGAGCTGGGCTATGAGATTGCACAAAGTAATGCTGCATGGATTCTTGACAAATATGCAGAGCATAGCATGTGCGTGGGAGAATCTGGATTTTGTACAGATTCAGAAAGACACCAGCGGGCTCATTCTTTGTGGTGGGAAGCTTCAGAGCAGGGTAATGAACATGCTGCTTTGCTGATTGGTGATGCATATTACTATGGTCGGGTAAGTGATGTCTTTCATAATTTTGATGCCTTTTGGTGCTTTTTTGCTCAGTTTCTGAAGTGTTTTTTTCATGCTATAAAATTCCCAAATTCTTTTCTCCTTTTTTAGGGCACTGTGAGGGATTATGAACGAGCGGCAGAGGCTTACATGCATGCCAAATCTCAATCTAATGCACAAGCAATGTTCAATCTTGGTTACATGCATGAGCATGGTAAAGGACTTCCATTTGACCTTCATCTTGCCAAGCGATACTATGACCAAGCTCTACAGATCGATTCTGCAGCGAAGTTACCTGTCACACTGGCCCTCATAAGCTTGTGGATAAGAAAGAACTATGCAGACAGTTTCATGGTCAGTGTATTTATCTGCTTTTCATGCTGTCTTCTATAAGCATAGATGTGAAAATTAGATGATGGTGCAAAGTAGACATCAGCTTCTATCAATTTATAAGAATTCAACTCTATAAATTGGATAAAAAAATCAACTGATCAGAATTCCTTTGTATACATGAGCCGGTCATGTTCCACTATTTCCCTGTTAATTGTGTCACCCAATGCTTGTTTCGATGTTTCGAGTTTATAGCCACTGGAAAGTCTCCGTCCTAACTTGCTAAAACTTCATCTGCAAAGTGAATGAATATTTAGGACTTGATATGCACTTTATTTCAATTATTCAAATCATGTAGTTTACTGCTTCAAATAGCATGTTTTTTTGTTGCTGATCAGAAGCTTACTGTCCCTTGGGTTTCTGGTGGTTTTCTGTAGCAGAAAATTAGCATGTTGATGCAATTATCATATTATCACAAGATGTTCTTTTGTTTTCTTCCTCTTGGTTGTCAAATTCCTACAACATCTGGTGAAATCTTTTGCCTGCTGTTGGTGATCCTTCTTGCTAGAAATTGCCTTTTATCTCATGCAAAGTTCACCCCACCAATGCAGTTGGTTTATAATGGGAAAAATTTTTGCTCTTGGTTTGCTGAGCAATTGGATGAGGGAGAAATTTTTTTTTTTTTTTGTCCTGGACAACAGAATCAATCTTTAGTGAGTTTACCAAAAAAAATATAACGAGGAGAATAAGAAACTGAAATCTTTTAATTTCCGTTCTATCTAAACTTTGGTGCAAGATTGTTTCTCTCTTTTTTAGTTTCTTTCTTGCAAGTAATATAGGAAATGATACAAAGTATTATTCCTCCTCGTTTTTCCACCAATAAATGTGCTACAATTGGCATTTTGTGGACCTTTAATTTTTAAATATGCTAAAATTGGAACTTTTTTGGACCCTCAATTTCTTAATCTGTTTTAGGGTGCATGTTCCTTTTGATGTATAATGGCATTCATGTGACTTCCTTTATAGTGCAGTTGATTCTGTGAATCTATGCCCTTCTCGCTCTCTCTCTCTCTCTCTCTCTCTGTGGAGTTAGGTCACCATGGGATTCTGAAGCTAAACTATAATTTTTGGAGGGCTAATATGAAGATCAGGCAAAAAATTTAGGGAAGACATTGAATGTTTCACAGCTCATATCCAATGAATGTGAAACTTGCAGATAATGCTTTCTGTAGGAGGGCATGGGGGAAAGATGATGCCTGTAGTCAAACATAATTAGTTTGGTATTTAGGGTTGAGTTTCAGAATTGTTTTATAATACTTCTACTAATAGATTCAGTGGTTCTTTGTCTCTGTTTTAGGTACACGTGATTGATTCATTGCCGGAATTCTATCCAAAACTCGAAGCATGGGTGGAGAATGTTATACTGGAAGAAGGAAATGCAACAATACTTACTCTATTTGTCTGTCTTCTTACGGTTCTCTATTTTCGTGAAAGGCAACGCAGGAATGCTGGTGTTGCTGCTGGTGAGGTTGGCATACCAGACCAACCTATTGAGCATGCTCCTCCTGCACCCAATTAGTTGGCAGCTCACCATGATCTTCAAAAACACAAGGCTTTGTTAGTGCTTCATCTGTGTTAAGGTAAAGTTCATGTTGCAATTGTGCTGTCATGTGGGAGAGACAAAATTCACATTGCAATGGCATGTACAGGTGTTTAGATCTCTTTCAAAACAGCTGCACTGTTTCTGGTACATTGTACATTACACAGAAGGAAAAGGCTGCCATAAGACATGCTTTTGTCTCACATGTGAAAAGACCATGTATTTAACGTAGGATCATCTGATGCCTGTTTCCGGGTGGCGGACAGATATATTGTTCTCTCATTCAAGAATTCTGCTTGTGATGAGCAATGATTTAGGGGTAATTTTGTGCAACGAATAGCCGAAGTTGATCACTGTGTCTTCCTCTCTTGACTGCAAAATGAATATCTAGCTGACTATTTTCACCAATCTCTGGATGCGTTGTGATTATTTTCCTTTGTTATTGCATCAGTTAGCTTCCTTTGACAGTGCGTACAAGTTTCCATCACTTTTTTGCATCCTCCCAGAAACTTTTTCATTAGTTTGCGTATCTTGATGTTTATAGAACAATCTTAAGGTTATAATACAAACGAATTTATCCACCAAGAGCTGAGCAGCTTGTCTCCATGGCTTTAAGCACCTCTGACAGTTTTATCTATTCGCGGACAATTCTTGACCGATTGTCCGATATCAATCAAAATAAGGTAAATTAAAGAGAGAATTGCTGCTACTGTATCTTTCTTTGAAACCAAGATGATGAGATTAGGTATCATTTTAGTACTATACTAGTGTACGTGCTTGCACCCCGCTCTGGGTTGGATTAAAATTTTTTTGAAGGTGAAAAGAAATGTCTGGGATGAGATTAGGTATCATTTTAGTACTATACTAAGCGAGTTAAAGTTTAAATATTTTTTTACTTAATTTCTTTTTTAGTTCGGGATTAAAATTAACACCTATGTTAAAATTATTTTAATGTGATTTAGTTAATTTAATGGATTAAAAAATAATCTAAACGACTAGTGAAAAGTATAAGTTGATTTTAAAAAAAATTTAAGATGATATTTTTATTTTAATATTAAAACAATTATATATTGGATTTACTTGAGTTTAATGATTTAACTTGTCAAACTTGTA
This sequence comes from Populus pruinosa, assembly GCA_026413675.1. Taxonomy (NCBI): domain Eukaryota; kingdom Viridiplantae; phylum Streptophyta; class Magnoliopsida; order Malpighiales; family Salicaceae; genus Populus; species Populus pruinosa. The sequence continues at coordinate 3,851,770 of CM048606.1, forward strand.
ATTTAAATCATGATCTTTATTATATTTAATAATTTTTTTTTACTTAATGATATGATAATACAAATAAACACCGGTAAAATGGAATATCGGTCAAATACTGAGTTATTTATTTAAGACTATAATAATCTTATAAAGAAAATAATAAAAAAAATTAAAAAAAATTATGAAGATTAATTTAAAATGAATGAAATATTAAAGGATAAAAGTTTTTTTTTCAGAAAAAAAGGCAAAACAAACTCAATAGAATAAAAAAAAAAGAATTTTTTTATATATAAAAAAATGATATGGTTTTCCTCTACTTCTTTTAATTTTTAGGATGTGATAAAAATAAAAAAACAATGATTCATTATAGCTTGTGGGATAAATCATTATAGAGTCGCACAATGGTTTCTTTAATTTTTGGCCTCTTATTTTTTTTTTTTTCATTTTGATCATTTAACATTGTGTTGATTTAGGATTGGTCTTGGTGATTTATTTTTTATATCCTTGTATGAGAATCTCACAAAGCTGGCAAAATGTTTCATTGCTAAGTTAATGTTTTGTTTAACAAAATAAAATTTAATTTTATTAATTTAAAAGAATTAGAGCTTTGAGTATTGAAATAAGCTTAAAAAATATTCACCCCTCTCCTTTTTTTTGCTAACATTAATGATTGATTTGGACGAGAATGGGAAGAGGTTATATCCTTTTTTTGTGTTACTTAACTTCTTCTTTTTTAATTTGATCATTTCACATTATTTTTATTTGAGACTTGACTTTGTAGTTTGTTTTGGTTTTCTATATATTAGGATCTCATAACATCAAGGTAAACTTTGGGTGCTCGATTGATACTTAATTTGGAAAAATAAAATAAAATTATGTTTATTGACACAACTAAAAAATTGATATCTTCTTCCAAGTGCAAGAGTGTCGAAGTAATAAATAACTCGGCATGACTAAGGTCGAATCATAAGGAGGTTAATTGTATAAATTATAAATAATAACAACAATAACAACAACAACAACAACAACAACAACAATAATAATAGAAGAAGAAGTTGATGAGAACTTTGAGATGGAAAATCAATGTGAAGATTAAACAATGATAACAATAAATGTTAAGGTTAGAGGATCCACTAATGGTATTTCAAACAGGTATAGTATAAACTCTTATTATTCAATTGGAAACCACATATAAAGGAGGTTCTAATCAGATTATAAATTGTTAACATAGTTACATTAGTTATCTTATTTGAATAATGCTAATACTTATAAATATTGTTAGGTATTCATATTTGTAACTTATGTTAATAACAAATTAAGTTCCTTTCATGACACAAGTATCGGTTATGCTATATGATTGGGCTATGAAAGTGTCAAGTATTTGTACGTACCAAGTGTTATATAACATAAATTTAGATTAACTATTTAACAAACAAAGTATTAAGAGTGAACAAGATAACAGATACAAACATGTTAATATCAAATATTAAAGTTTATGTTGAGTTTAAACTATACTTATTCTTATACCATTAGTGTAACCTTTTCACCTTCACATAATAAACTTAACTAAATATAATGAAGAAGAGAAACATAAATAAACAACATAAGAATATAAATATAGTAAAGGAAATGAAAAGCATAAACAAAAAATTAAGAAAAATATAACATAAAATAAAACTTAAATATTACAAAAATATAAAGAGAGAAAGCAAGAGCATAATCTTAATTTGGAAACCAAGATGCCTAAATGCTTTCTTTTATAGGCGAAAATTGAGAACTATTGATTTGATGACTAATTAATGAGTGGGTAACCACATCTTGACTTGGTGACTATCCTTATCTTCTTGTCTGAATAAAATTTCATTGATAACGTTAGAATTTGCACTAGAATTCTACATGAAAGTTTTAGGAAATTGTATCAGCTTTCCAAGAAAAAAAATTGAGATCATTTGGATTTCTAGAACTCGAGATATGGGTTAAATACTAAACAATATCTGGGCTGCAGGATAAATTCATGCTTCTACGTTGTTGCTAAGATTTGGACTTCCAAATAACAGAATTGAGTCTTGCATTTCTCATGAATGTTTTAGGCCCATGTTTCAGCTTTCCATCCATATAAAATAGATCTAAATTTAAGTTTCACTAATCCAGTTATGATTCAATTACTGAATAGTGTTTCAATTTGGACTAAACCAGCATCTCTTTTATAAGCTTCACCCTCTCTCTGTCCTTTCAATTTCAGTACTTCAACTCATCAATCAATCCTTTCATTTATGTGATAAGCCTGCATTTAGGATGGACATTTATCATAAATTAAAGGTACCTGATGGTATCAAACTTGTTATTATAAAACATGTTTTAGTTAAGGAGTTATTGATACTTCAAGTGCAAAATGATGATATAAAACCTTGATAAAAATGCACTTTTAATTACTAATAATTCATGTAAAATAATTAATCCTTAAAGGATCAAAATTTAAACTAAAATGAATATGGTGGGATAAAGTCAACAAGTAAAGCATCTAGGCTAGCACTTGCATCACACGTTCCAATGTGGAGGAATTTATTATGTGCTAATGGCACGCACATTTTTCTTCAGCGGTCAAACACCGGCTTCCTTGGTGGCATTAAGAATGACATGGCGATGGATTCTAAGTAAGGCATCACGTGTTTGTGGAAGAGCAGTGGTGATGTTTAGTGACACTTTTTATCATCCCCTATTTTTTCTCTCTCATCTCTTTAGGATTCACATTAATCTAGCTAAAATTAAAAGGTGTTATGTCATTAAATTTTTATTTCAAATTTGGTCCTCATTCTATTGATTTTTTTTTGTATTGGATCTTATTTTAAAATGAAGTTTTTTTTTTTAATTTCATCATTCATCATTGGACTAGTTAGGAATTGAGTTTCATGATTTTTTTTATAAAGTGATCATAACTTCATGACTTGGGTTACAAGTTTGAAAGATTAATCCGGATTGACATCAGCCTTTTTTAGATCTTTTTTTATACTTATTTTCCTTTTCAATTTCATCCTTTAACATTGAGTTTTTTGAAAATTAGACTTCATGATTTTCATTGCTTTCCATTCAATAGGGTTATCATAGTCTTATGATTTAGATTGTAAGTTTGGTGGGTTAGCTCGGGTTGACCAGAGTCTTTTTCTGGGTCATTTGTTTTAGATTGAATATTTTGTTTGGTTTTATCATTTGATATTTTATTAGTTTGAGAATTGGGCATCATAATTTGTTTTTTTTTTTAGAGTTATCCTAGCCTCATGACCCATGTCAAAACCTATTTATTTTTTCTTTTCTTTTCTTTTTTTTTAAAAATTCAATTATGTCCTTTAGTATTTGGTTTTTTAGAAATCTAGCTTTGCAATTTTTTATCATATAATTAAATAAAACTAACTTATTTGACTCATTCGGGTTTATTATTTGAGTTGTGATTTTTTTTACTGTTTTTTAAACACACTAGCAACATATGCACATCCCTTTTATATGACAAAAATCTCAACCCGACCACTGACATAACACAAGCCAAGTATCTTACCTACTTGTGATGAAGGAAAATAAGTAGAAATCTGGATTTTTATGGCTTGATATTGTTGCTAGTTATTAAGCATGGTTGTTAAAACTAGATTTTAATTTCAAATTGGAAAACCTATTTTAGAGATCGTGAACCTTAAGATTTGATAAAGTTGGGGAAAAACCTCAAATTAAATCGGGTGTTTCCATAACCAGTGTGATCGGCTTTATATAAGTTTTCATTAAGTTGGATTGGAGTGATCTTTGAACTCTAACGAAAAAGGTATCATATTGAGAAAGGTGACCCTCTGATATTTAAGTTAGCAAATTGTAGAAAGAAATTAATGTACAACAAAAAGGACAAGAACAAAAATAAAGTGTATAAGAGAGTGAATATTATGAATGTCATATGTTGTGTAAAGTTGTTTGTAGTGACCTGACATAATACACACTAATCATATAAAATTATCTTATAAAGTAAAAAGTTTTAAGCATAACATGTCAGAGTAATCATAGAAAATAATTACCTTTACCGCATAGTAAATTTGTAAAATAAATTATTAGTTATTGCATCTTGTTGTGAAATTTATGAGACTAGTAGGTATCTATGCTGATAATTCATGTAATAAAGAACTAGGTGTGTATTGTGTAACATCAAGAGTTTTATGGTGGTGATGTATTATAAGAAATACTCTTATAACTTCCATAACTTTTGTAAAAGAAAATTAGGTGTGTTTTATGTTGCACTAATGGGTGGTTATATGATGTCGTATTGATAAAACGAGTGTGTACTAGGTATTTCTGTAGTTAGATCACTTATAAAACATTATTTTTTTTCTCTATTTTCCCTTCTTTTTTACAAGTTATTTAGTCAAGAAAATTTAGGATTAAATTGGAAAGTTATTAAAGAATAATAGATTAAAGTAGAAAAAGAAAAAAGTTAGTTGGGAAGTTGATGCGATCATAACTTTAATGCCAAGAGACTCATTAAAGGTTTCATTGGGTTCAGTTATAAAACTTAGAGCAAAAAGATTCAAGGAGATAATTAACGAACTTCTTCAAAATACATGGGTTAGGGTAGACTTTGAGAGGGTATCAAAGAATAAAGAATAAGCCTTAATTAATTTAATTCATGTCCAAGAAAAGCTTGTATGAGAGCATCCAAATATTACAGAAAGATTGGAATAAAAAGATTCAAATATGCCAGTTTTGATCTTTTGATATTATTTTGGCCATAAATAGAGCTACAAAATAAATTTTGATGTGATTCTAGTTGCATTGAAAAGTAGACATCCATATATTTCCAATAATATACGGTGGACCTTATAATTCATCTAAACAAGGGAGAGATTTGTTTGAAGTTGGGCTTTGATTTTGTCAACAAATTATAAAATTCAACTTTAATCTTGCTTTAATTAGTTGAGTTATTATTTATTTATCTTTTAATTTATTTTAGGGTTTGCGGAGTTTAAGGGTTTATTGTTATACCCAAGAGTGTCCTTGTTTTGTCACGTTTGCTTTTTCTACTTGAATATAGTTTTTCATTACCTATTTTACTTTAAGAAGAGGTTGGTCAGAAAAAATATATATGCATTTCCATATAAAATAGCTATAAACCTTACTAATAAGATTTTAGTGGTAATAAGTTGGGATAGACTTTTTAAACTAAGCATTTTCTTATTGCACATTTGAAGATATATTTTAATACTTTCATCTTTTTATTGTATGATGATAAATATATTATTTATATTTTTTTAATTAACATACTTGTGTTGAAGCAATAGATGAGTTTGGTGTAGAGATACCCAAGTCAAGAATGAAGCTAAGACCTATGTTATGATACTATGCTTGAGCAAATCTATAAAGTGTTATCAAAAGGATTTTACCCATATCATGAATTTTTTTTATACAAGTTCCAAGATAATTTATACATTTTATATACATTCCTTTTATACATGTTCTAATCAATGGTGATGATGTTCATTCTTAGAAGCTCATTTAATATGAATCTTATCTAACATCGTGGTCTTTTTTATATAGTCCTTTTTATAAGGACTATATGAGTGAGATTTAAAATATTCAGTTTAAGAATATTTTTTATAATGAGAATGGCTTTTTTAAAGGGTTAGAGTATGAGTATTCTCATTCCTACTTTCTTACATGTTCTATAATGTTTCTTTAAGAAACTAGAGTTGTTTATGTGCATTTAATAATGAATATAGTTGAGCTAGTTGTTATGTTATCCATTAAGGTAGTGGTAACATTCAAAATTGTTATTAAGTGGTTAGAACAACTTTAGTAAGCAAACTCATTTCAAAGAAGATTTATTAGAGACATGAAGGAGTTTTATACATATGGTATAGATTATAATTACTCTTATATGGCTTGGTGTTCTAAGTTTTTATCTATGGAAAGAACTTTTGATGTGTAAAACAAGAATAAACTAGTTTTTGTTTAAGTTTTCATAAACGACACCACTAATAAAATAAAATAAAATCAAATCAAATTAAATCGAGCCTTTCCACAACTAATGCAATGAGCTTTGTAAGAATTTATATTAAGTTAAACTAAGTTGGCCCTTGAACACCTACATAAAAAGTCTCATATTAAAATAAGAGACTCAGATATTTAAATTAGTAATTCACAGGAGGAAAATAATATACAATAAAAAGGATGAGAATAAGTTGCATAAAAGAGTGGATGTTATGATTATCTTGTTTTGTGTTTAGTTGTCCATAATTACTTGGTGATCTAAGATATTCAAACACCTCAGTCACATGAAATTACCTCGTGGAGCAGGCATATCACTTAGGAGTAATTATGGAGAATAATTACCCTCACTATATAGGTAGCCTATAAACAAAGTCATTGGTTGTTATGTCTTATTGTGTTGTTAGTGAGACTTGTAGGCGTCCTCGTTAATAATTCAAGCAACGTAGAACTAGGAGTGCACCTCATAACACCAAATGGTTGCATGACAATGTCGTACTGACAAGGCCAATGACACGATTAAAAGATTGATATCTTCTCTTAAGTGCAGGAGTATTGAAATAATAAATAACCCAGCAAGATCGAGGTCGAACCACAGGGAGGTTAATTGTATAAATTATGGATAAAAATAATACAACAACAACAACAATAATAAAGGAAAAAAAATTGACGAGAACTTTGAGATGGAAGATTAACGTAAGGATTAAATAATGATCACAATAAATGTCAAGATTAGAGGATCCAAGTATGTCAAACAAGTATAACATATACTCTTATTATTCAATTAGAAACCACACACAAAGGAGGTTCCAATCAGATTATAAATTGTTAACATGATTACATTAGTCATTTTATTCGATCAATACTAATACTTGTAAATCTCGTCAGGCATTCATGATTATAACTTATATTAACAACAAATCAAGTTCCTTTCATAGCTCAGGTGTCGGTTATACCATACAGTATGAGCTATGAAAGTGTCAAGCATTTGTTGTACCAAGTGTTATACAACATAAATCAAGATTAGTCATTTAACAATCAAAGTATTAAAAAGTAAACAAGATAACAAATATAAAATATGTTAGTATCAAATATTAAAGTTCATATTGAGTTTACATATACTTATTTTTACACTATTAGTGTAACATTTTCACCTTGACATAATAAACTTAGCTAAATATAATGAAAAAAAGAAAAATAAATAAACAAAATAAAAACATAAATAAGATAAAAGTTAACTATGTAAAGGAAAGGAATTGAAAGGCATAAGTTTAATATTAATAAAAGCAAAATATAAACAATACAAAAAATACAAAGAGATAAAGCAAGAGCATGATCCTGATCTAGAAACCAAGATACCTAAAGGCATGATAAATGCCTTCTTTTATAAGCAAAAATTAAAAACTATTAATTTAATGACTAATTGATGAATGGATAACCAACTCTTGACTTGGTGATAATCATTATCTTTTTTTTTCTGCCCAAAACATTATTAATAATGTCAGAATTGGAACTACTTAAAAACATGAAAGTTGTAGGAAATTGTCTCAACTTTTCAAAAAAAAAAAAAGTCATTTGGACTTCTAGAACTCCAGATATGGGTCAAACACTAAACAGTGCATGGGCTGGAGGACAGATTCGGACTTCTTTATTGTTGCTATAATTTGAACTTGAAAATAACTTTTTTAAATCTTAGACTCCATATAAAAATTATACGTCTATACCTTACATTTCCATCCATATAGAATATATCTAAATCCAAAATCTACAACTTCAAATATGACCCAATTATTAAATAGTATTCTGGTTTGAACTGTATCAGCATTTCTTTTCTAAGTTTGGTCATTTCTTTATCCTTTCAATTTCAATTCTTAAATTCATCAATCAAGCCTATCCTTTCAATTTCAGTTCTTAAATTCATCAATCAATCCTTTTATTTATGTGATAGGCTTGTATTTAAAATGAACATCTACCACAAATTAAAAATATCTTATATTATTAAATATATTATTATAAAAATTATTTTAATTAAAAAATAATTAATGTTTCAAATGCAAAATAATAATATAAAACCTTAATAAAAATATATTTTTAAATACTAATCAACCTAGCACCCATAACTTCCATAATTTTTGTAAGGCATGTGTGGCATAATACTAATGGGTAGTTACACAATGTTGCTTTAACAAAACATATATGTACCAAATATTTGGGTTATTAAAGAATGTGTAGGATATTTTTTTTTTCCTTTTCATTTTCCTTTCTGCTAATAAGTGGTTACGCAATGCTACTTTAACAAAGTAGGTATGTACCAAATACTTGAGTTGTTAACTATTTTTTTCTCTCTATTTTCGCTTTTAATTTTTTAATAAATTTTTAATTTAGTCCCGCATCACACATGTTACATATGTTAGCATGTGGAAAAGATCTATCACTTTATAACAGTGTGTATGACTTCAATGATGACTTTTTTTTTTAATATTATTAGATTTATCATTAAGATTTTTATATTGTATGGCATGCGGTGTTATTAAAGCTATTGCAATGATTTATAGTATTTTTTTTTTCTCTTTTTTCATTTTGTTCTCTTTCATACCTTAATTTGCCCACATTATTTATGACCAATAAATAAAACTAGAATGGAATTCATTTTGAAAAATGCTTTACACTAGAGTCTATGGGATTTTTAAACCATTAAAAGAATATAATATCAGTGAATTTTCCAAATACTTTTCATTTAAAATTGCATTAAAGTAATATTTTATTTATTTATTAAAATTTATTTTTAATATCAACACATCAAGACAATTCAAAAATATTTAAAAAATTAATTTTAAACAAAAAAATAAATGAATTTTGACCTGGTAACTACAACATAATTTCAACGCATCAATTATACCCATTCTAATCACTATTATATCTTTAAAAAAACTTCAAGTCTGGATTTATAACAGTGAGTTTTCACCAGCATCTCAATAGAAATCTTTGAAGTTGTCACAAGCGAAGTCATTGAAGTGGTTAGCAGCGACCAATATAAACACACATCAATCAAACATCGAAGGCAGAAGAAAAATAAATGATAAAAAATGCAACATTTTCATGAGGATGAAGGTAGGTGCTGATTTTGGTGAGTAGTTTATGCCAAAAACCAAAACATTTTACTAGCTCAGAGTCGGAGGAGCTCCACCCAGCACTACAAACCCTAGTCAAGTTACGCAATGATAGTAAATATACCTAGCCATTTACATGTACATACAGTTCAGTACAGTGTTAGAATCCTAATCTACATTGATGAGAATACATGCACAATGCATTAAACAATGCCAGCATATAAACCAGTAGCTGTTTAGCTGTTGAACTGCTTAATCCAGAAGCCTGGTATATGCTTTCTCAGGCCTGCTATAAACTTCAAGTTGTAGTCCCTTGGGCGAAATACTGAAGAATGTTGATAAGTTACTAAGTCATCACCATTTTTATCTTCAAATAAAGAAAAGAAGTGAACTTTTTATTAAAAAGAGAATAGACACCATCATTGTGAGTTTTAATCTGCATCAAAAATTTCCTAGATTGCGGCATACTTGAAGTTAAACATCATTAGGTTCATTAGAGGTGCTACAAGCATGAACAACACAATGTTTAACCTAAAGACAACCAATGTCTAGAACAACAAAAACAAAAAAAATAAGAGAGACAAGTTTTTCATTTAAATTGAAGTCAAATGATAGGCCTTCGCTCTACTCCAACATGGGGTATCTATCAAAAACTAACAGGAGCACAGTTTCGATTCCCTAGAAACAAATTTCAGGAAATATTCTTCACCAGACCAAACATATAATAGATCACATCACTTGAAATCCCAAAGTCAGATCTTTGCAGGTTCACTTAGCTACTAGAGAGGATGGTTTAATCAGCAATGTCAGCCTCGAAAGAAACGAAATCACAAAGAACCCACATGGATAAGCATTTTAAGCCAGTTGTTGAATCATTGAAGGTTCAGAATATCACAAATCACCATGAAACAAGAGAATTACAAAGAAACAAATAAAAACCCACATCTCCTTCCCCGCATGCCAATTTAATCAAATGTTCTCGAGAAAGAAAAAAAAAACTTGCGATAAGAGATACCTTATGTAATTCTCATACAGATTAACAAAACAACGTTGGAGTATTATTATACTACATAAGGTCATATGTATACCACGGCAGGAGAAAGCTTAATTATATCTCCAGGTGACCCAACAATAGGCAGATTTCCCACACTTTCCAAGAAAATATTCAGCCGAATTCCAGGTTTCGGATACGATTCATCAACTATTTTCACTGTGCAAAAAATTTCTAAAAATTCGTAAAAATTAATACACACGCATATGCATATATAAAAGAGTGGCTCAGAACAGACACCTTTATAAAAGAAGTTCATCAATCTACTACCAACCACGAAAAATTAATTAGTTTTCTGGTAGCAGCCGTAAGTCCGGCCTTTTTTTATCATCATCGCCACTCAAAAATCAGGATTTGTTTTTAAACCGATAAAAAATAAAAGCTGAAACAGGAGTTTTTTTAAACATACCGTGCCCGAACACGTGAACGACGCCGATTAGATTGCCTTTTGCTAGTTAATAGAAGAAACGGCCCTCTTTATTTACAGAAACTTGTAGTCGTCTCCCTCTTCCATCTCTCTCTCTCTCTCTCACTTGTGACTATCACCTTGTGCTCCCTCTACTTATTTAGGGTTTTTGTGAAGGGTAGGAGGCGCACTTTTTCTTTTTTCATTTGAAGCACGTTCTTACCTTTTTGCCCTTCCTTTGTTCTAAAACAAAAGGTTGATTTTCGAATAAAGTTTTTTCTCTTAAAAAATAAAAATAAAAATTGGATGAAGTTTGTAAATTGTAAATATTGTTGCTTATATATTTTAAGAATTGTTTTTTTTTTTTATTATTTTTTCCTGAAAAAAAGGATGGTTTTACTGGAAACACATATGCTAGCAAGCATTACTCAAATTACAATGTATTAAGAGTTTGTTTACAAACGTTGATACACAATAGTGTTTTTTTTTTAATTTTTTATTAAAAATTATTTTTATATATTTTTAGATTATTTTAATGTAATAATATCAAAAATAATTTTTTTAAAATAAAAAAAATATTATTTTTATATATTTTTATACTAAAAATACTTTAAACCGCAATTATTATTATAATTTCAAATATATCCTAAGTTTTTATCCACTAATCTATCTTCTTCCTGATTTTAATCTATCGTATTCCTAAAGATGTCAAAAGGCATATATTGCAATCTACTAACTAATTTAATTTGTTTTTGTTATTTTATTAATAATACTCTAAAAAGGAAAAGTAATACACTAAAACATAAAACATGTGAAGAAAAAAGTATTGTAGTAATTAATACACTAAAACATAAAACATGTGAAGAAAAAAGTATTGTAGTTGCATTCCAGGACTTGGCCTAGCGGTGGAAGGGGCTTGTCTCCTTCCACTGCACCTGGGTTCGAGTCCTGACGTGCACGCCTGTTATCCCCGCGGTGCCTTACATGCCTACTGGATTTGCAGGGTATTCAGTAGGCCGCGAGGATTAGTCATGGTGCGCGCAAGCTGGCCCGAACACCCCACGTAAATAAAATAAAAAAAAGTATTGTAGTAATAAATAATATTTTCCTTCATATTTTGGTGGGTTCTAAGAAACAAAATTACATTTTTGTCTTATAATTTTTTAATTAATGTTTTTTTAATTTTATTTTTTAATATTATATTTATTTTTTATTATGTTATCTCATTTTCATGATAAAAAACATGAGTTTGATAGGTTAACCCGGTTGGTTAGAGTTTTTTTTTAATTTTTTAATTTTATCCTTTAATATTGGGTTAATTAAAAATTAGACTTTCTGATTTGTTTTATTTACTTTACATTAGGTTAATTTGATTTCATAACCCGAGAATATTATTTAACGGGTTAACCCAAGTTGATTTGAGTTGTTTTTTGTATGTTTTTATTTGAGATTTTTTCTAATTTTATCATTCAATATTGGATCAATTGGGGATTGAACTTCATAATCTGTTTTGATTTCTTTTCTATAATGCTATATTGATCTCATGATAAAGGTTACAGGTTTTGGTATTTTGGTTAAATCAAGTCTTTTTTTTTTAAGAGGTTATCTCAGTTTTATATCTTTTAACATTAGATTTGCTTTTTATTGATTTGAATTGCAGGTTTGATAGATTAATCTAGTTGACTTAATTTTTTTAATTGAATTTCCCCCCTAATTTTATCATTTAATATCTTATTTGATTGAGAATTAAGCATTATGATTTATTTTGATTTTGATTTTTATGATGTTATTTTAATGTTATGACCTGAGAATAATACTTAACAGGTTAATCTATATTGACTTTGCTCATTTTTTATGTCATTATTTTAATTAAATTTTTTACAAATTTCATTGTTCAATATTGGGGCCAACATGATCGATAAAGCATTAAGTTTCATAGTTTATTTTTATTTGCTCTTTTTTGGGTTATTTCAATCTCATGGTCAACATCATGGATTTAACAAGTTAATTCGGGTTAAATCAAATATTTTTTCTTTCTTTCTTTCTTTTTATGAGGTTAATAGGTCGTATAATTTGGATTATGAGTTTGGTGGAATGACCTGTGTTATTTTTTATGTTATTTTTTTAATTGACTTTTTTTTTTTTAGTTTTATCCTTCAACATTGGACTGATTGAGAATTGAACTTTATAATTTGTTATAATTTTCTTTCTATTAGGCTATCTCAATTTTATAACCTAAGTCGTGAGTTTCACAAGTTAACTCAGGTTGTTGTTTTTTTTCGTTAATTGTATTTTTCTTTCAATTTCATCATTCAACATTGAGATTGAAAATTAGACTTTATAATTTGTTTTAATTTGTTTTTTATGAAGTTATCATAGTCTCATAACCTGAATTATAAATTTAACATATTAACTCGAGTTGATTTAAGCTATTCCAATAAGTTGTTATCTTAATGTAAAACAAGATGTCATTTTGAAAAAAAATATTGAGTTAAACTATGTTTTTACGAGTCATCCAGGTTGTTTTTTAGACCTACAAAGTTAAGCGGATTACATTTAATCAACCTTTATATAATTTAATTTTTTATTAAAAAAATATTAGCGATATTTAAATATTTTTTTATATTTTAAAAAAATTGATCTGACACCGCGGGTCAAAGTTCCACTACAAAAACTAAAAGAGATAGTAAAAATATTGTGAACTATATTTATTTTTATTATGGATTTATACAATAATTCAAGTTTAATTTCTTATCTTTTTTTCTATTAGACAAAATTTATTTTACTCTTTTTTTATTTTTCTATGCGTCCTTTCCTTAACCACATTTCTTCCTCCTCTCTCTTTTTGAACTTTTTTGCATCTATGATTATATTTTTTTAATTTATCTCCTTCTTATGAACCATATCAATAAGGGAGAGAAAAAAATATAGAGATGGTGAATTTTCATAGATTTAACAATGATTAAAGCAATGTTTGATTTGTAGGTTTCATAAAAATTAACTCAAGAAACCTATATAACCTAGCAAGAATTTAACTTTTAAAAGTCACAAGCCTGATTCAAGGAAAGAGATCCATAGGGAGTTGTCATTGCTACTTGGGTCACCAAAATATAAATCCACCATGTTTGTAACACCCCGTGATTTAATACATTGGTAAATGAACTTTAAGCCTTAACTTAAGAAAATGAGTGTTTTTTTACCAAACTTATATAGGACTTGTCAAAAATTTTACTGAATTTTTGATAAAGTTTTCTTTATACTAAGAAGTCCCAAGTTATCGACAATCATCCTGTACGCATCTTATACTAATTTCTCAATTATATCATAATCATGTTGAACCTCAACAACACATCATTCATGGTACATGCATAATGTTTCGCATATTCATTCCTTTCCCATTAACACATATAATTCATAATAAATGGAAGTAAAACATTAAGATTACACATACAAAATAGTGCAATTTTATGTCCCATACTTAATATAAAAGGAGAACTATTATATATTAAGTCATTTAGTTTTTTAAATAAAAAATATATTAATGTTCATTTCTTCTCTAATCATACAAAAGGAGACTAGAATACCTAAAACACTACTCCTAGCATGAATGTGAAAGACATATAATTTCATAATATATAGAATAAATATAGTAAGAATAAAATATAGCAAAGAAGAAAAATCACTAAATACATGCACATGTAATTAAACATATATTTAACGATATGCAATCATAGTTCTTTGAAATTCTTATTTAACCTTCCATTATAATGTCTCTATTCATCATTCCTGAAATCGTTCATCATTTTCATTTTGTGTCTTGTTTCACCGTATGAACACATTTAATTCGTTATAATATCTACCATGTTATTTCTCTCTCTCTTTCTTTCTCTATCTTTATATCAATTCTAATCCTAAAATCTATTATACTCATTATAACTCTTCTATATAAATAATTAAAACTCATTATGTTTTTTTTTTAATTTTTTTTAAATATATTCAACTTATATATTTCTTGTGCCTATTTTGGCACATTCTAATGTTTCTTTAGATTTTCAATAAAATCTCTTCTTATCATCGAACTTACTATCATTTTCACAATATTCATATCCGATCCATCTTAAAATAATATGAATATCTTACATGCATCAATTAATCAATCTATTTAATTCATCAATCTAATCTCATTTGGCCACTATAATTAAGGCCAAATTTTATAATCCATCACTCATATAATTGACTAATTATACAATTCTTTATTTGCTTTCTCACATCATTCTATATAGTAACCAACTTACTTGTTGTTGAATACCGTGTATTTAACATATGAAAATTTTAACTCTGGTAATACATTTTCTTTAAATTCTAAATATTATAACAAATTATTTCTATGCATCTTCAATGTTTGAACCAAGCCCTTTATGATCTTATACAATAGGTATAACAATTGGTAGTCATTGTCATACATCGTTTCATCACTGTTATTAGTATTTTATTACATTATTATAATTACCATCAAATTCTTATCATATTAACAACAACACAAAACCTCAATACAATATATTTACATTGTGAGTCATAATCCTTTGACATTGCGCATTACACAATTCTCAAATTATATCAATTACAAATCATCAAATAATTTAAATTACATCATATATATATATAAAAAAAAAAAATTGAATCCCTCAATTGTACAATACCTACCATGGTCAATAAACTTTTATTTTTACATCCCAAACAATACAATCTTTGCCTTTATCTTTCACAAGGATTAGATCTTCATCAATTTAATTTTTTTCTTCAATAATCCACAACATAAACACAATTTACCACTTTTTTTAACTGTTAGGTTTCATCTAACATTCTATTTATAGTATAATAAATTAGTTATCCTGACAATATTAACACCACACAAATCAGTTTAACTCAAATTACATATTTCAGTAATTAGAAAAACTAATGGGACCAATCCATTACCGAATAACTAGTTCTTCCACCCATTTTATTCCATAATTTCCAATCAATATTAATCTCTTTAAAGCCGAATGAATAATCCTTTCAAGATGTGAATCCCTATTTCATTAACACTTTTAATCATTCCTTATCAAAAATAATGTTATAACACCTCTCCCCTAAAACTTGGAAGGGAATACCAACACTAATGAATTTTCATTAGTGTCATTACTCGTCCATATCGGGATCGACTAATTAAGTTTGTTGTAAATGCCAACATCAATTTCATCGGTTGATGTCATTGATCATTTTCAACTCGAAATAGTCAATCAGATTTTTCTTTCCATAATACCTTGGAATATTTCCAGAAATGCCGATTATTAGCTTTCACTTTAAGAATAACTAATCAAGTTTCATGTGATTGTTGATATGGACGTCACTAGTCAATATCATTAACTATTCTTAACTGAATAGTTAATCAAGTTTAATATCTATTATTTTTAGGGATGATCGTGCCTATGTTAGTAAACCTTACTAACGTCATTAGCCTCTGTATTCAGGATCAATTAATCAAGTTTGAGGAACGATTATCAACGGAGTCCATTAATGTAATTCATATTCTTAAATCAATCACATACTCAAATTCATTTCTATTTCTTGGTTATTTCACTTCATTCATTCTCTTTGTGGTTTCACTCATAGATGTAAAGACCAAGAATTTACCAGGTTAGTAAAATTAATGTTATGTAAAAAGTGTAGGTATAAAACATTTATCTGCTGTAGAAGCTCGACTCGCGCTCCCTAGTGGTTACTATGCCCCTCATGTGGTCCCTCTTTAAGCTCTTATTATACAAGCTCCTGAAAAGTTGGTTCCCTCTTCAAAAGCTTTTTCTATATTTCAATATAACATCCTGAATTAATATTCAAATATTCCTGATTTATTCATAATATTCATAAATTTACAAAATCAAATACTTTTATAAACAAATTCATAAAATAAAATACTTCTATAAACAATTTTCATGGATGTATTTTATTTTCATTCTTTTCATTTAAATTCATTTATATTAGAATTTATTTGCACTAATATTAAATGTCCAATTAACTCAATTCTTTATCAATGATTTTCAATATACAAAAGACATGACTTTTCGTTACCATTTTTTTTCTAGTGTCTAAAGAAATGAATTCTCATCAGCAATTTTCTAATTTTCCAAGACGTTTAATTTATCGTCAAACAATGTAATTTCGCTTAAATTTCAACAATGGCTACACATGCCAATATTTTTCAAAGCACACTCCAAATGATTTCTTATATCATAATTCAATTTACAACATCCATTACCATGATTTTTTATTCATTTCTTCATAAAAACACATAATTTATCAAATATTTCAACACCTATTTAACTCACATTGCCAGTCACAATAAGGGTTAATTTTCCAAAGTTAGTTTCAATTTATCCCAAACTATTTTCCCATATCATGTTTCCTATACCAACACAATCAAAGTATTAATCAATCATTACTTTTTTTATATATAATTTAACTATACCCATCACTTGTCAACACATCAAACATGACTCCAACACCACATAAACAATTCTTAAACACTTCCATCATCATTAAACTTATTACAATTATCCTTAGACCCAAAACATACCTTTTATGTTAAACATCAAATTCTCATTCAATATTTCTCAAACCAAACTTAAAATATTATTCTGTAAACGCAGAATTCAATAAATCCAAACAACGACATTATACATCATCATCATTAAAATAACATATCCAAAATTAACATACATCCAACGGTTAAATCTTCCTATATCAGAATAATACCGCATTGATTTGAAAATTAGTGACCTGCTATTCAGGAAGTACAATTTCTGGTTGGAGTGTTTTTTTTTCTTTTATCTTAACTGTTCAGAATTTATAGAACATCTGGATGAACAACATATCCAAAATCCATACCAATCCAATAGTAGAAAAATGAGAAAACAACCGATAAACGAGATTGTCTTGAAGGGTGATTCTCTAGAAATGTTCCTCTGGTGACAAATCTCAAATGGAGTATGTTATTGACAATCCCTCCGGTAAAAATATAGGTGACATTGACCATAATAACACATCCAACATTGGAAAGCCAAGATATGGCTGCTAAAGTTTCTATCTTATTGCCATCCTAAGACCCATAGTTACAAATCATTTTATTCCTTTTATTTTTTGCTAATTAAGCCATTATTATGTAATTAACTTCAAAATGCACAAGAAAAATTATTCCCTCAAAATATTTACATGAACCCTAGAATTTTAAGCTTGGAGGTTTTCTTCTCCTTATGTGAGAAGAAGAGAGAAAAATAAAATTATTTTAGGGTATGTTCCTTACCTTTACTACTTTAACTCATTTTAGTGAATTCTTGCAAAAATCCATAAAAAATCATGTCATTCTCTTCCAATTTCCAACTTTTTCTCTTTGTTTTTCTCAAGCTCTATAACTCTCCAAGTTTAATCATTTAATTTGTTTTCTTAGATGTAATCCTCCTAAGAACACTCCATTTTGATTTAGCTTGAAGAAATAAAAAGAAGATGAAGAAAATGGGAGAACAAATGGTCTCCCTCCTCTTATTCTTTTTGTATAGGACATGGGTTGTCCTTAAAGAGGAGAGGAGAATATTTGTTTTAATAAAATTACCAAAATACCCTTATTAATGGCTCATGTCTCATCTTCTTCAATTTACCCGATTTTCAGTACTCTCATAAAGCTTTTTCAAACTTTGATTGACATGAAATTTTAACCTAAGATAAACTAATAAGTCTGGAGATTCCTTATAAAATTTAAGCCCGATTCACCAATTAGATTGAGATATATTATCGATACTGTAAAACTAGACAATTTACGTCAAAATCTGAATTTCATGCATGAACTTATTTACTTAAATCATCATGAAATTTCACCTTAACTTATACTCAATAAATTCAATATTACCTATATATCACTAATTTGTCAAAATAACTTTTTTGACTGGGTTTACATATCTTCTCATTTTTTTTGTTTTTCTATCCATTGAAACTTATCGCTGGTTTTGACAACGATACAAGTTTTAAACTAAAAATCATAACCCTCATTTAGACTTTAACAATACTTTTAAATTTGTTTATGAAGACCATTCTTTTTCTTACATGATATATTTATTATCATTCCCACTATTTATTCTTTTCTTTCATACCAAATCTTCATTATTCATTGAGACCTCATTACTTGATCTTATGTTTTTTTTTTTTTTAACGAGGCTTTACAATGTTCTTGATGATGAAGCTAGTGACGTCGATTTTGTTACAAAAATTGCAACTACCCCCATCAGTGGGCTAGACCAGTGCTTGTAACTTCTAATAAATTGACCAACATCCAATGATGATTATGGGTAAGTTAGTTTGATTTTTTTCATTTAAGAAGAGCTTGACTCTCTTTATTGTTAGTCCACCATGTAGACATTTTATAGATGACATGGATATAGGTTTAAAAATATCATTATTCTCATTAATAAGACTATTTAAAGACATTAGGCTAAAAACCACTCCTTTATTATTAACCTTCTCCAAAAATTGAGACATGAATAACAAACTCTTTTTTTATCTATCTGAACCACATAAAATACCCTTATCTCTCTAGCACCAATACATGTTTCTCTTTGATACTAAGGGTGTACATGTTGCATCACCTTTTTCACACTATTTTTTTTTTATCATATTACTAAAACATGTCTCTAACAATATAAAACATGTATCAATAGACACTATATTACACCAAACATTATTAAAACACTTCGTGCATATGAAAAATGAAAACAAACATGGTTGTCTATTTTAAGTTACAACGTCTACATTGCCCATGTTAATATTACATTCTCAGAACTCTCACCATCAATGATTAGGTTGCATAACTTCTTTGTAATTGTACAAATTATATGAAAGATGTTAGTATATAGCCAATCTTCACCTAAATCATCGTTAGGAGTTAGCAAACTCTTTTGGATTATCGAGGTAGCATTATCATCTATATATGGAATCCTATTACCACTTTTATCATTATAAACAGGCTATTTAGTGGCTTCACTCTTTTCTTCGAACTCATCATTTATTAAAAGACTTACTCATGCGATTCTTTGGCTTATGATACTCATTGGCACAATAACCTCACTCACCACATCTATAACACCAAATTGTGACATATGGTCTGCTCAATAATAGATTTAGGTTGATTAATTGTTTGCTAGTAATTGGTGCGCACACCTTTAGTACTTTGGTATACTTGAGTGCTTTTATTGGCTCCCTTAACTATTTCTCTATAATTAAAGCTCTACGATAAACCTTAGTAATTGGTGCGCACACCTTTAGTACTTTGAAAATTGTCCAAAACAATTACGAACAAAGCACATCTTATATGGACCGTCATAACCTATTTAACTATAATGTCACCAATTACTATTTTATTTGTAACAGGTCGTTTCTGATCAATAGTTGATATAACTCCTTAATTTACTTATCAAAGAACCTTGCCCATTCCTTTAACATGTAAAATTATAATGTAATGTTTACATGTACTCAAAAAGAAAAAAAATGACCATTCATATTTTTCTTCATCTTTTAGTAGTCACAAATCATGGGTTTATCCTTTCACTTAAGAGTTCTCTTTAATTGTTCCTACCATGCAAAAGCTTGCCTTTTAAATCTGATAGTAATTAACTTCACTTTTATTTATTTTGAACCTTCATCTCAATTTCATGTAACCAATAATTAAATTCCTGAGCTTCTAAGATGCTTACAAACTCAAGAAGTTTTATTAAAACACAAGTCTTTATGGTACTCATAAGGCTACCTCCTCCACTCACACGCATTAAACAAGTTCTTATCACTAGTTATAAATTCATGATCATTCATCATTTGATCCTCTAAATCTTGCTATTTCAAATGACAAGTTAATTATATAATTTGCCTATATAAATTCTAATCAAACAATGTAATAACAAAAACAACTAAAAACACTAGGCTTTGGTGCTAGTTAACGCAACCGAATCTAAGTATATTAAAAATAAAAGGAACATTAAGACAAAATTTATAAAAAAAGGTTGAAAATAAACTATAAGTATACTATATTTTAATTAAAAATGATCATGTCAATCCCTAACTTGAAAAAACATAAAAATTATAATAGTTTAAATAAACATATATCTAACCTTAATCGGAAAGGAAAGATAATCCTAATCAAACATGAAAAAATAAAGACCGAAAATCTGAAATTAATAAGAAAAAAACCAAAATTGAGAAAAAAATTAGTTTTTGATCCAATTTGAAAGCCTTCTTGACCTCGGTTGATTAAAAACAAAACTTGGCTCGTAAAATCTTCTAAAAAACTTTGGACACAATACAATCATCAAATTAAAAATTATGTTTGTTTCTCTTAGAAATGTTGTTTGGCACAATCAGACCTTTTTTTGGGCTTGCACAAGTCCATCTGGTCCATAAATCTACATGTTAGGCTTCCCAGGTTATGCGAATGCATCATATCTATATTTTACTATTCAGATCCTCCTGCATCATGCATCCTCCATCTACTAATAACTTAATAAGGGCTTTTACATATCTGTTCTTCATATTCGGTTGTTGCTTCCTTGGGGCGCCTTACATTTACACTTGATGCAGTCTTTATTCCGACTGAAATTCAAAAAGTCACACCTACATAAACGGAAAGCAAAAGAGTTAAACATATCTTTTCATGGAAGACACTCAATGATGAGAGTGAGGAAGACTCACGATGGGCAGTGCCACTCTCCGGCCATTCTTTTGGGGCGCACACAATTGCACTTGAGGCAGACTTTATTCTTACTGAAATTCAGGAAATCACACCTGCAGAAACAGAAAGCAAAGAGTAAGATGGATCTTATCCTGAAAGACAAATCAATCAGGAGCGAGGGAGACTCACGATGGGCAGTTCCACTCTCCAGTCTTTCTTTCAGGGCGTGGATCTCGGCAACGTAAGCATGTCTTATTGCTAGCAAAATTCATGAACCCACAGCTGCAAACAGAAACCAAGTGACATGGACAGAAGAATTTCAAAAGCAGACAATAAGATGGAAAAAAAAAACAATATCGAATTAAAATTCCATAAAAAGTTGATAGCTTTCAAGATAGATAGATAACGATGATATGAAAGCTGGAACACATCTTTCAAAGGCTTTCTCTTTGTTTCTTTTATATTTCCACGTGTTTTTTACTGACATAATACTTACTAAAAAAGGGATTTAATGGTAGTGGTTCGTAGGGAGAATAGCATTTATTACATTTTTTTAATGTACTTGTGCATTCTTCATAAGATAAATTTCCTTTAACCATCGTCCCAAAAAAATCCAAGATAGAATTATTGCTGACAAGAACTATCAATGAAATTATGTTGGATGTCATAAATCAAGAAGCCTCACAATACGGTAACAAAAATGATTCACTGGGGCAATAATATGCCCCCGATGTAAAAAGGCAGACACGCATCCTGTGTTTAACATAAATGGTACAAAGAACTGCCCTGTCATAACATCCACAACCCCCTCTTCAAAAGCACCAAGCTTAATTTCATGCTTTCAAAATTTAATCAAACAAAAATCTCATTAGGGTGAAGAACTCATTATTTTCTCCTCATATGCTCCCACCACAATGTCAATTGTGTATATCTACATTGCGCTTGTTACTGGAACAAAAAATTTACGTTTACCTGTTGCAATTCCAATCTCCCTTCTTCATTTTCACATCATCTACACCGGGCCTCTTTGGGCCCTCTGCTTTGCACTTTAGGCATTTTATATTTCTAGAAAAATTCACGAATTCACAGCTGCAACAGAAATGGAATGTGCCAGTTAATGGATTGAATGAGACAAAGGATTTAATAAGAGATGCAACAGGTTTATGACAACATAGAGAATATTATGTTAGACCACTATGAAAATAATAACATCGACTCAACTACAGAAACTGGAGTTTGTAGGTTATTGCTCTACAATTCAAAAAAGAAAAAAGCATCAAAAGGAATTCCTTGGGTTTTTGGAACAGATATAAATAGAAAGGCTAGGAATTTGTACCTCAAATATTGTTTACCATGGGCCACCCCTGCAGTATAACATAATTGCAAAGAACTCCCTCTAGTTTCTAGAATCAGATAGGTAGATTTACAAATTACTCGATTTGATTAACACGATGGCTCTTATGTCTTTACAACTCACACATGGAATCGCCATTACAGTTGTTGAACTTAAAGAAGAGGGCCCTGTGATCTCATAGTACTGTGAGATTTACCCTCGTCTGTATTGAACAACATTATAGGTTCCTGAGAATTAACAAATCAAAGTTTTTACTAGAAACTATAAAAAAGAAAAGAACAGTCAGAAAATGCATCAAAAGATCCTAAAAGTCACACGAACATTTATAAGAAAATCAAATGCCCCTTGAACTAAATGCTCTAGACCAATCTTTCAACAAGTGTGAGAACAGTTTTCTACCCGAAAAAATAGCAAATTGCATTCTGCCCTAATATTTAGGTGAAAACTGGCTTTTAATAGATACAAAAATCATGCAAAAACTGGATAAATAAATGGTTTCTGAATCTAGCAAAGGAACTCCAAAGGCATAATGAAACTGGACCAACAAAATACAGCACAAATATAACAGCTAATATTGTAAAATCAATCATGGTACGAAGTTCAAACATTTGTTCATTTCCCCTAATACTATCGATAGAGCAAAAAACTTAAGGCTCCGTTTGTTTGCAGGAAAGTTGTTTCCTTTTGGAAAGTGAATTCCGGAAAAAGTAAATTCCGGGAAAGTAAATTCCGAGGAAAATGAATTCCTGAAAAGTAAAGTATTTTCCGATGTTTGGTAGTGTTATGGAAAATGAACTGGAAAACACTTTCCAGTGTTTGGTTATGTTATGAAAAATGAACTGAAAAATAATTTATTAATATTTTATTTTTCTCAAGTTTATTAAAATAATAAGGAATAAATCTTACAAATTAAAAAGTTGAATAATAATGAAATTGAAAAAAAAAAATTCATAAATTATCTCAAATAAAATAAATAATAATCAAAATAATAAAGATCAAATCTAAAAAAAAAGATGAAGAAATTAAAATAATAATAATTAACATTTCATAAAGTATTTCAAATAAAATAAATAACAATAAAAAAAATGAGGACCAAATTTGATAGAAAAAAAATTTCAATAAAAAAATAATAGGAGAAAAGCAAATAACAATTATAAAAATGAGAACCAAAGTTAATATAAAAATTAAATTTTAAGAAATGAAATTGAAAAATAAATATTCAAAACAAAATATATATAGCAATCAAAAGTTTGAGGATCAAATTTGATATAATCAACAAATAATGACATTTCTAAATTTTTCACAACTTCTGAAAAGTGTTTTCCTTCCAAATTTTTTAGGAAAACACTTTCCTGAAAATCAAGCCAAATTTTCCTTTGACTGGAAAGTGTTTTCTGTTTACCAACTTTCCTAACAGCAAACAAACACAAGAAAGTTTGGAAAGTGATTTCCCAGAAACTACTTTCTGAAAAATAAACACAAGAAAGTTTGGAAAGTGTTTTCCCGGAAACCACTTTCCGGAAAACAAACACAGCTAAAAAGTAAAACACTTTCCTGAAAACCAAGCCAAATTTTTCTTTGACTGAAAAATATTTTTCGTTGACCAGAAAGTATTTTTCGTTAACCGGAAAGTGTTTTCCATTGATCGGAAGTGTTTTCCGTTGACTGGAAATTGTTTTTTGTTGACCGGCAAATATTTTCCGTTGACCAACTTTCCTGATGGCAAACAAACATAGGAAAGATTGGAAAGTGGTTTCCCGAAAACTATTTTCTGAGAAACAAACATGGCCTAAAAAGGTTAAACATAGTGTAAAGAAAATAAGATGACAGGGAGCTTACTCAGAGCATATCCAATCTCCTTTCTTAGCTTCAATATTGTTATCACCATCCTTCTTCGCACTTTGTTCACCACATTTTTGGCATCTTTTATTTTTTGAGAAGTTCATAAAGTTGCATCTGCATTAACATACCAAGGATTTCAATAAACAAAATGCAAATTTTTTTAACGGGGTATCACACTGTATCTGGTTTCTGAAGAAGCATATAACACACAATTAGAAGCAAGAGGAAAATGTGGGATTAATACAGAGCTGCACTTTCTCAACAGCGACCAACTTCCCAAGAAAAGAAAAAAAAAGAAAAAAGAATAGGAGCATTGGTGATGTTCATCTCATTTTGACATTTATATAGTAAGTTCTGGCTTCAGATTCATATTGAACATCCACATGCATAAGCATTCCCCTGTGCAAAGACGAAGGAAGCTCTTGAATGCACGCATTTGAGCACAAATGTAACATTCCTATAATCTACATCATCAAGGTGCTAGAGACAATGGACCTTCTGTTTCAGGCTTAGTCTTATTAGATGACTGAATTGTTACTGGAGACAAAGCCATGGACATCATTTAATTGTAAGTGACTTGGGGTGATTAGTGGTAAAATACTGAAAAAGAACTGGCCTCTCATAGGACACAATAGATGCAAGGGAATGGCACAGAAGAGATGAATCTTGTTCCTTCTCAATACCCCTTAACTAACTCCTTCTGATCTTTCGACCTCAAGCTCTCAACAACTAAAAAGTTGAAGTCTAAGCCTAAGCAATATCCTCGAAGAATGAAATGATTCCATCATATTTTCTCTTTGGGCACATACCTTCATGATGCAGTTGTAAGACGCACAATAATCAACAATAAATTAGTATTGCAAGCAAGGATGCAATGTTTGAACTGTGGGGCAATCCAAAATGGATGATGTAATATAATTATATTATCAAGGAATTGTTATAAACCAAAATAACATGACGGGGTTGGGGTTACATAGAATAACTGAGAACAAAGGAGCCTTTTCCCAAATTCCAAAAAGAAGTCCTCCTGAAATCTTTATGGTATTAATGAAAATCCCACAAACATTAAAATAAAGAAATACAATTCTAACATGCACGCCAACAAAAACAATTCCCAATGAGGCAATGCATCTACTTAAGCTATTAAGGATCATAAAGTTGGATTGGTTATCCAATGATCCGAACTTTGATCCCTTTTGCATTAAGAAAAAGTTCCCCTCTGATCACATCATTCAAGAATATGCAGAGTTTATCAAGTTATAAAGGAAAGCATTGTAGAGATATATTTAATTATTTTCTAATTGTCACTTACTTGGTACACATCCAATCTTCTTTCTTCATTTCGACATTATCACACAATTGGCCATCCATGAAATCAATATCTCGCTCCTTCTTATGGTAGGCTTTGGGAATATGCTTTGGTAGTGCTGGATCTTGGGGTGTCTCACTTAATTCAATCAACTCAGAAAGCAGCTTCCTTGCAGACGATTCAATGAGCTCACTACCAGGAGATTTCTGTCCTCCTGAAATAACAAATGGATCTAGTGCATGGAACATTAAGACCCGCACTATGTCCACGGTACGACCTTCTGCGTCATTACCTTTTAGTGTCACATACGCTCTATCACAAAAACCCCGATGAGTACAAGTACCACAAGCCTGCAAGCAAGAGTCTTAACAGTTCATAAAACACAATGCTAGAAGGCACTTGAAAATTTCTATTGAAATGCATCTTTTTAATCACTAACAAATCAGGAACGAAATTAAGAAAGGAAAGCAACATACATCCCCTTCATCCTTTTGCACGTAAGCTCTCATTCTTTTAGCTGAATTAACAGCTTTTCGAAGAAGATTAGGACATCCACACTCCACAACTGTTTGAATATCAGGTATAGACAATGATCTGCAAAAGTGGAAACAAAACAAATTCAAGACCCAATAAAAATTTCTTAATTCTCAAATTTCTGAAAATCAAAATTCTCAATCTTTTAATCTTCCCTTCATTTTTAAACCACTAATCAAATTTCAATCCAACTGAAAGGGTAAAAAGTGGCTTACTTGAAAATATCATATCTGTCACGAGCAAAGCTAAGACAAGCATTCTTTAATTGATTCATGTCAGTGTAAGCAATCTCACTGGAAGTATCGTCATCCTCTTCTTTTGTAGAAGCGTTGCTAAAGTAACCCCTGGCCTTCAATTTATCAACAAAAATGACCCACTCAGGCCACGGATGTTGTTTTTGTTTCCTTTCTTGTAGAAGGGAGTTCAAGGTTTCTGTGTTATCTGTAGCGGCTGTAGCAAAAGTGGCTGCAATGGAGGAAGAGCAGTAGAGGTGGAATTGAAGGGAAGTGAGGGGTTTAAAGGAGAAAAACGGAGAGAGAGTTTTGTGGGGATGGCTATAATGAGTTGTACGGGGAAAGAGCGAAGTGCCAAAGAGTAAGAATCTTGACGCTGATGACATTGGTGGAAGGTAGAAAGATGGGGGTGGGGGGTTTTGCAGGGTTTTAGGCAAATGGCAGCAAGCAAGCACTGGAGACTTATGGCACACACGGCTCGGATTGATTTCGATTGTCATCTCTCATTTTTTTTTTTTGGGGGGGTTACATGCAATAATTGAATATTTACTACTTCGTAATCTCTTAAGAATATTATTTTTTATAATTAAAAAACTACTTTATTTCCTTTTTAAGTTAATATAATTTTTTTTATTGAAGTTATATTTAATTGTTAATAACTATCATAATTATGAAATAATTAATTATATTACTAAAACTTTAGATAATTTATTATAGTAGATTAAGTGAATCTATTTAATATTGTAATTATTTAATTGTTATGAAGTGAATAATATTTATTTTTTAGGGGGCAACAATATACTTTTTTAGTTCTAATTGCACAATTAATTTTAAATTAGTCCCTCTAATTTTATAAAATAAAACAAAATAAATAATTTTTCTAGTTTAAAAATCAATTAACTAGTCCTTATGTTTTTAGTTTTATTTATAAATTAATATTTTTATTGGTTCTATATTTTTAATTTTTATTTCAGTTTATTTTATTATTCTTGTTTTAAAAATAGATAATATGGAAAGATTTAAAAGTAAAAAAAAATTATTGAATAAAATAATAAATTTTAGCGTGATTAACACTAATTAATAGACTAGTTATTTATAAGAATACTATGTGCTTTAGAGTTTGTTTTGTTTGTGGTGTTGAAAAATGTTGCTGTAAAAATATATTTTTTATTTTAAATTATTTTTTAAAATATTTTTAGATTGTTTTGATATATTATATTAAAAAATTAAAAAAATATTTTAATATATTTTTAAATAAAAAAATATTTAAAAAACCGTAATACAATAATTAATAATATAATATTCTGACATTATAAAATAATAATAATAAAATAATAATAATAAAGTCAAAATTTAATTCTCACATCTAATAAAATGAATAAATCGATCATCTCCCATAAAACCCTCATTTTCTTAAATAAAAATAAAAATACAAAACCCCACATAAACCTCTTCTCTTCTTCGCAGATCTCTCCTCCTTTCTGTTCACAATCATGAGAAGAGCGTCGACTCTCGCGTCTTCCGTCCTCTCTCGGACCCTCTCCTCCACCCTCCACGATTGCAGTGGCCTCTCCACCACCTCAGTTGCTACCATCAACCACCGCTTCCTCCATGCTGCACTCTTTAGCACCACCACCAGCACTGGCAGTTCCAACACTCGCCGGATCTTCAATCCTTTCTCCACATCTCTAGTTGTCGCGGGAGCCTTGGTCTCTGCCGCTGCCGCCGCTTCTCTCTCTCAAGAAGTCCTCGCCAAGGAGCCACCACCGGCCCAGCTCGTGCCCAAGGAAGTTGTTCTTTATCAGTATGAGGCCTGTCCTTTCTGCAATAAAGTTAAAGGTCTCCTTTTCATATGCAAGTTATAAATAATTTTATGAATATAGAGCTTTTTAGCTCTACAGTTCTTAAAATAGTTGATATTTTTTGTTTGGTAAAATTTTCAGCATATTTGGATTACTATGATATACCATACAAAGTGGTGGAAGTGAACCCTATTAGTAAGAAAGAGATCAAATGGTCTGATTATAAGAAGGTACCTATTTTGTTGGTAGATGGCGAGCAGCTTGTTGATTCTTCAGGTTATTTTCATTGTGATTCTTCTTAAAAAGGGATTTTGAATTGTGTTGATGGATTTTATTTTGGTGGTGTAAATTTCGGTTATTGATTATGTTGAATTGAATGTGAGCAGCTATAATTGATAAGTTGGGAAACAAGATCCATGGTAAGGAAATTGTAGATTCTGCTTCTGATGAGGATGACAATGAAGAGAAAAAGTGGCGGAGGTATGGTGCCTCACTTTTGTAGCTTAGTTTTCTTTTTCGGTCATTTTGGTTTCTTTGTTTCAATGAAGACAGATGCATTACCGGTGTCGTAAAAAGAGAATTTATTATTTATTGTTATCATATAAAATGGGAATGTTTAAATTTAGGGCAAGTTAATTTTGTCGGCAATGTCTTAACCTTTGTAAGCTTGTTCTTTTCTTTTGGTTAAAAAGACCTTTTTCTTTAAGTTTTGGATTTGGTGTTTTAGGAAAAGCATATAAAAAGTAGTTTTGAATCCTGGCTTTAAAGGAGCTCCAAGTGGTACTGGTTGGGTTTCTACTGAATTTGGTTATATATGTAATGTGGGAAAGTTAATAATCCGTGTTGTGTCTATTAATTTCAGAGTGTTGAAAACGTTTCGTATTCTTGTAGCCATTTATGGAGTCTAACTGTACATATAGCTACATGAAGCAAACAGCTACTTATCCATGCATGTTAAAATAAGCAGTAGTATGCTGTCTAAAATAGACTAAAAGATATATATGATACAGGGAATAGTACCTTAACTCTTAAAAGATATATATGATACAGGGAATAGTACCTTAACTCTTAAAATTCCCTTTTGAATTCTAATCTTCTTCTTCTTCTTCTTCTTTCCAATCAAAACTTCAAATTCCATCTTAAAATGCATCTGGGGGAATCGTAATGTGGCCAATTCATTAGGGGAATGGACAACCAATGTGTAAATGTGCAGATGGTCAAAAGAAAAATGAATTGCACATGGTGTTCAGACCAATAAGTAATGTAGATTGGTTTTCCATGATTTTCATGAACTCAGCTTTGGGTCCATATATCTTTGTCAAATTTTCATCTGAATCCAAGATATCTCTTCAATTTATATGGGCCCCTGGTATGAGTTCCTCTCTCCTTTAATCAAAACCTACACATTTACATTTCAGCTTAGGTCTCCCTCCCAAAGTCTCAGAATTGGTAATCTATATCAGTTTCAGCAATGGTTCTTCATTATTTGTATCAAATTGTAAATCTAATCATACAGAAGATACAGAATGAGAGCTGTTCGATCTTGATGCATTAGTTATGGCTGCCTTGCTGGATGAAAACTTAGCCCTGTAGCAGATTGATTGCTGTTGGGTAGGTTGTTTAGCTCGCCATATTCTATCTGTGATTGGTTTAAACCACCAATATTCTCTCACTTGACCATGAGTTCTTTAACCTGTCTCAAGTTGTGACATCTTAAAATAGGTGATAGAAAATTGTGTAGCTCAAAAATTCATATCCCACATGTAGGCCATAATCCAATTGCAAGCATTAAATTTCTAAGACTAGGGAGAGATTTCCTCATAATTATGGCATCTTCATCATTGGAATCAAAGGTTAACTTTGTTTCTTTCTTTTTGGTTTTTTGTTCTTTCAAAATATTTTCAGTCATTTTATGTGTTTTTAAAAGTTTATATTTTCAAATAGAAGAACAACATTTTTTTTATTCCCCAATGTTGATGGTTGTCCAACATAACTGGTGCTTCTCACCTGTTGTAACTCTGTACACCTTGAATGTCAACATTTGTCAGCTATACTAGGTTTTTCCTAACTAACATCTCATTTTAGACTTGAATTGAAAATTTTAAATGTGGATAAAAGAGATTTGAAGATGAAGTAATAAGCTAAGAAGAAGAAGCCAAAGAAAAAGAAGAAAAGGCCAAAGAAGAGAAGAATGAGTTTTGGAAAAGTTTACATCTTTATAATTTTTATCCAATTCATCAAAATGTCAAACATTTAGAAAAATAAGATATAAATACTAAAATCCTAATTAGAAACAGTTGAGCTCGTAGCCTAATAAATAAAATACCTAACAATAGCTAAATCAAGCTCAACAATTAAAGCCTAATTAAGAAACTTCAACTAAAAATTCAAATAAATTAAACCATAAAAACATAAGTTAAAGTCCAATCTCTTAATAGTTTGAGCTACCATCCATCATCTATGATCATATAAGTGCATAATCAATATCTTCGGTCCGGTGCCCCCACTAACTATTTCGTCAAGTCTAGTTCAAGACGGCTCCAATAATACTTCCAAAGATCATGATCAAGTTGTTACGATGTCTCTCTAATAATCTAGGTATAGTCTGAATTTGGTTATCTAGCTCATATACTATGATTCGCAAAAATTTACAGTCTTTGGTAAAAATAACTTGTGCATTCTAAGTAGCATTAATATGTTCCTTTTGTGCCAACGATAAGGATAAAAGGGTAGTGATATTAAAAGGAGCATTGGGAATAGGCTATCGTGTTTTATATATAATGAAGTCCTTCATGTTAAAAGTAGAGCTAATATCAAAGTTTAGTGTCAATTTAATGATATCATTATTTGATTCAATCATTTGCAATACTTTGAATAGTCTAACACTACTCACTTGAAATTTATGACTAGTTTTCAAAGAATACCGTTTAGGTCAAATCTGTATTATGAAATAATATTTAACATTAAGTTCATCATGATAGTTGTGTAAATCAACTCTAAATTTGTATTGTTGATTACTTGCTTGAATATGTTTTATGATCTTAACATGCAAATTATGAACTCTGTATGCAAAAAACTCAGCTAAATCAAACCTTTTAGAGTGAAGAGACATCAAAAGAAGATCTACAGGCTTTCTAAGTTTGTAATTATGAACATTATATGATTGAGAATATGGAGTGAAACAAACACTATTTGAAACTTCAGTAGATATAGCTTGAACATAACCTAGTAAATTAAGATTATCTTTATCATCCTCATCACGTATTAGGGGTAAGGGATTGTAAAGGTCAACATGTTGCTCTAAACTTATGACATGCCGGATGTCAAGCATGAGGGGGGTGAGGAGCATGCGGCTCTAAACTTTTGACATGCTAGACATCAAGTACGGTGAGTGGGGAATCAAGTAGTTTAAGAGGACTAATATCATGAGACTCTAAGATTTTATTTAACTCTTCAAGCAATTTCACTAATTTTTTTTCTAAAACTTATGAATCTACCACTAAAATAGAATTATTATATTCTTTATTAATCTCATCTTCATATTCATTTGGATTTATAATGTTAAGTCCCTCTTCTTGCACATCTTCTTCATCTAGGTCACTGAAGTCCTCAAGATTAGATTCATATACTTGACACAATAGTTTTTCTTTTCACCTATATCCTTGTGTTCTTAGATGACTAAGGGTTTAAAGGTGCAATTGAAGAAGATATGATCGAAACCTTGATGGTCAGCACATTAAACCTCTGAACTTATTCTAGACATTTCACTAACGACTCTTTTTCCTTGTCTTCTTTATAAATTTGAGTACTACTGTGATTATGTCTATATGATAGGTTGCCTAACAAATAACCATCATTCCTAAATTGAGATATCTCAAAGGGGTACTATAAGGGTCTTAACATTTTATCAATTGACTTATTACAAGCAACTCATAATCTTGTATTATAGTAAATGCTTGGTCAAGAGTGAAATCACCTGTGAGCTAGATCTCTTTTCTAAAATTATCATTCAAACCTTTACAAAATCTATGCAAAGTCATGACTTCATTTTTTTATGGCACATCTCATTATGTAATCATTAAACTATGTTATATACTCATTGATAGACTTGTTCTTTTGTTTTAGATTGGTCTATTGGTCTTAGAGTTTATTTCTACAAAACTAAAATATGTACTTCTCTTGTAGTTTTTGTTTCATTCTGGTTCAATCAGTTATAACAGGTTTACCTTTTATCTCTAAACAAATCATCAGCATCTCTCCAATAAAGTTGGACTTCACCAATAAGCATCATTTTAGCAGATCTAACTCTTTTATTATCAGACAAGTTGTACCACTCAAAGAATTGATCCATGTCATGAATTCACATATCAAATATCAAAGGGTCATGATGATCCTCAAAAGTGGTGGCTTCTATTTTATTAGGACTCATGACTCCTGACTCCTTCATCAAGGTATTCGTATTTAAAGTAACTTAAATGATTGTCACATTGGTGGTGCTCAAGGTGAACTTATCTTCAATGATTATTCTTGTAATATGTATTGGTCTTCGGGTATCTTATTTGAGAACTCTATTAGGGCTCAATTCTTTTAAACATGTTAGTCACCTGAGTTTGCATAAGTTGTAATTCCCTAAGTGCATCACTAATGGTCAAGTCAATGATAAGTGCAGATTCAAAGTTAGACACTAAATGACCATGATGCAAATGCATGTAATACTAATATAGAGATAAAATTGAGATCACAAATGGTTCTTTCACGCGGAACCATCATATAAAAATAAAGATAACAACATTTTTTTTCCCTTAATGTGGAGATCAATAAAAAATGGAGCTCGCCGGGAAAATTAGAAGCATGCAATGCTAGACATTCAAGTATAAACAAAAAATCAAACATAATATCATAGGCACAGACATGCAATGCTAGACATTCTAATTATAAACAAAAAATCAAACACAATATCTTAGGCACAGACTTACACTTATCAAAGGGGACAAGATACTAGATATTAATGACAAAAGAGGTTGATGAACAAAAATTAAAAGATAAAAATGTAAGGTAGAATTTTTTTAGGCATAAAAATAATATTAACGACAACTTTAAATAACAAATGTAAAAAGAAGAAAATTAAAATTCAAGGAATCAAAAAAAATAGAGTAATTCATTGACCGAGACTCAAATCATTAAATTTGATTGCAAATGACTTTGAATCATTGATGTCATAATGTCCCAAATAATGTCCTTTTGTTGTTTTCATCACCCTTTTTTTTTCTTTGTTTTATTTATTTTTTTCTGGTCACTTTTCACTTTTTTTTTTCTTTTGACCACTTTTTTTGTCACGATTCTCTCTCTCTCTCTCTCTCCCCTTCTATTTTGACTTTTGAATTTTTTTTAATAAATCAATATAAAAGATAAACTAAATGAGTGTTGAAAAAACCTGTAACTTTGCAATTTTTATTAAATTCATCAAAATTATCTAACATCTAAAAAAATAGGATATAGATACTAAAATCTTAACTAGAATAGAGAATTGGGTTCATAGTCCAATAAATATAATGCACAACAATAGTTAAATCAATCCCAATAAATAAAGTCTAATTAAGAAATCACAACTAAAAATTCAAATAAATTCAATTTAAAAACATAAGTTGAAGCTCAATCTCTCAATGGTTTGGGCTATTTTCTGTCATTTATGATTATATGAGTACGTAAACAATGTCTCTAGTGTCCCCACCAACAAATAAACTTGTTGATCGACAAAAAAAAAAATAGAAAAAAGAGGAAAATCAAATAGAAATTCCCCAAAAGCTGGCTGACTAATCTTTGCTTTTATTTCCTATAATTTTGCTTATGCATATAGATGAAGTTATGGAACATTTGTGGAATTGTTTTTGGCGACTTGCATGCTTGTGATCTAATGCATACATAATTTTCTATTGTAAGAAAATCAATGCTCTCATACTCTTGCACATGCCATGCTTACATAATTTTGTCAACATGTTTATGCCATGTTTGGTTGATGTTCATAAAACAGTTATCAACTTGTCACGTTTTTGTTTCTTTTCTTTCTTTGTAAGCACAATACTGGTTAGATTTTAGTTGTTGCTCGCATGCCAATGCTAGATCTTGACATATTATTTATTGCTTATTTAGGTGGGTTGATAATCACTTGGTTCATGTCTTGTCTCCAAACATATATCGAAATACTTCTGAGGCTCTTGAATCCTTTGACTATATCACGAGTAATGGTAAGATAATCCATGGATATGCATGCCTGAATGAAACAGTAGTTTCCCTACAGCTGACTCATGTGGGAAGTTCTGTTTATGCTTTTTTCCATTTATAACTTTGTGCCATGATTTATAATTATTTACCTATTGGTATATGGTTTCATTTTTTTCTCAATCATTAATCGAGGAAAGTCTGGTATGTTTCTCCTTATAATATTTGCTCCATATGCTCATGATGCATTTGAAAAAATATTATAATATTTTTGGGAAACATTGTAATTAACTACCTATCACAGTCCATTTTCTTGTACATAACTACCTATCATAGTCCCTTTTCTTGTACATATTTCTGTTCATGTTCATTTGCAAAGCTTTTGTTTGTAGATTACTCTTAACTTCACCTTACTTGATTTGCTCGGGAAGGCTTTTCCGCTCAATTTTATTCCCTGCTGGATAACGTGAACATGAGTTACCTAGATTACTCTTAACTTTGTTGCATTGATGATTATGGTGAAAAACATGATATGCTTGACAGTATGCATACACTTTGTAAATCAACGGACCATTTAAATATCTCTTTTCTATAAAACATTGCCAAGCAATGATCATATAAGTTATCTGCACCAAAAAAAAAAAAAAATAAAGAATTGAAGTGCGAAGTTTGATAGTTAAGAAGTAAAGTACAGATTGTCACCTGCATATACTAGATGCACCATTGTTTAAGATTTTCAGTTTGTTTAATAGTGACCAAGTTTTTACGTATTTACATTCATCATACTTAGCAATAAGACGACCAAGTTCCCGGGCAGTTTCTTCTCATAGTCTATTCTTTAGAAAGTTAGAGTTGGTGTCTTAGAACCACTGATAATTACAAACTTGCCTCTAAGAATGTTTTCCCAGTAAGAGCAAAGGGAGAGAATACTTTGTCTTTGAGAGCAATCTTATTTTGAGGGCAACATTGATGCGGCTGGTGTAGAACATTATGTCAGGATATTAGAAACAAAATTACTTGACACCCCCTGTTTCATTGGGAATTTCTACATTATTATACTTTTCGTTGTCAGATAATTAATCTCATTAACTTGTCTTTAATATTCTAGAAATGGTCTATGGCTCCATCAAGCTTTAATCAAGCTGTTCTGTTTTCACTGCTTTGTATCCCATCTCTCGTCTAATGTAAATGTGTGAGTTTGTTATTTTGAGGAACCTTTGAAGATCAGAAAATTAATAATTGTATTGAATTGTTTCATCCGGGGATCACAACTACTCAATAACTTTCTTTAGTCATTCCCTTCATTTGATTGCTAGTGACAGTTATCATTTCATTTATGATTACTTCATCATCCTGTACTCATCCTCATATAGGTTCTAGGTAACTTATTCCAAGTTAATGTTGTTCATGGAATTATGCTTTTAAGGTTCACTTTGGTTCTGTTCAAAATTATCTGTGAGATGGCATATATTTTGTCCATTTATCTTGATTTCATTGTAAACTTCTCCTGTAAATGCAGGTAATTTTAGCTTTACAGAAAGAATCACAGTCAAGTATGCCGGAGCTGCTGCAATGTATTTTGTGTCAAAGAATTTGAAGAAGAAATATAACATTACTGATGAACGTGCTGCCCTGTATGAAGCTGTGGAAACGTGGATGGATGCTCTAAATGGCCAAGAGTTTCTTGGTATGCAGCTGACATAATATCATATTAATGCACATGACTTGCATACTATATGTATATACATGTGCACGCTGCCATATCATTTTATATTGTAAACTCCAATTAAAAAACCAAACCAAAAGTAATGGGAGAACAGATGGTTTCCAAGGCCAGGCCTCCATCCTGCGCAATTGATCTGCTTTATCTCATAGAAAGCTAAGATAACTTTCACAACTGTTTAAAGCTAAGATTCTGATTTTAACCTTTGCACAACCTTTCAAACTTGTATGTGACAGATATACTTATGTTTTTTCTTATATGCCACAGGGGGGTCAAAGCCTAACTTAGCTGACCTTGCTGTCTTTGGGGTATTGAGACCCATCCGCTATTTGAGGTCTGGTAGAGATATGGTGGAGCAAACTCGAATAGGGGATTGGTACACAAGAATGGAGAATGCTGTGGGGGAGTCCTCAAGGATGAAGGCATAGATTATGCACTACTCATTTTAACTTCCAGCTTCTACAACCACGGTATTGTGAACATGAACCAAAAGATTTGATAATGATTTTGATGGCTAAACAATTTTGTGATGGAAGAATTTGAAGCTGAATCTTATTTTTAAAAACATGATTACTGTCGTATAATTGGAGAGAGATAGGAAAATAAAGAAATTTTACACGTGGATTGTAAAACTATCCATGGATCATCGTAGTCTTAACTGGTACATTACACAGCTATCTTTCTTTATGCTATTTTGATCCTTTTGTTTGTTCAATAAGCTATGGCTGTTCGATTTCTGTTATTTTACGGGGGCCTTCGCTGTTCAATTTCTGTTATTGATAGTATGGTTGGCAGCAAAGCTACTTGAGATTTGTTTGTCATGGGTGCTAGAAAGTTGGAAAAAGACTAATGAGGTGAAATTCTTGCTCGAGCCCTTGGATGATGAATAGAACTGGTTTGCCTTTTGAATAACACCCTGCGTATTTGGTTAGACTAGTTTTCTGTTTTAAGGACAACTACATTTGGCACAACAGCACCGTAATATCTGCAGTAACGGGAAAGATCCTACTTCACATCAAGTTTTGAAGGCTCGAGCACATCTTCTTGTCACCATGATGCAATTCTCTTCCCAGTTTTTGATGGGTGTCCCAGTCTGGTGCGCTTTTCCTCCAAAGCAGCCAGTGAGGGAATTGGATTTTCTTGCATATGTGCTTGGATGGTGGACTGAATTGATTTGGCTGTTGAAACTCCTGCGTATTTTGTTGAGCCTGAGCCGGGAGAGGACGATTATAAAAAGTCACTCTCGCCATTATAAAAAGCGTTGTCCAAGTGGGATATATACTCCAAGCATACCAAAAACAAGTCTAAGGAACATTTAGTATAAAGTCATTGTCATCACCACCTATCATCAAGAACTTTCTTTGAAAGTTTGTACAGAGAAAGATCTTGGAGGGAAGCTCGTTTCATGAATATAAAAACCCTCGATATGGAGGTGTATAGCCATCGCTACGTGAGAGGTTCTCTATTGGCTAAATGAGTAAGGACCCCTCTTTTCCTGATGTTCACAATTGATGGTACAGTACCTATCATATTTTCTTAATTCGCCATAATAGATGGATTTGATTAAAACTTGTAATGTTTTGATTGTTTTTATAAACTTTTCAAGATCATATTCAGAAGTCTTTCCATATACATCTACGTAGGCACTCTTTGTTCTTGTTGAAATTGAAGGAATAAAACACTATGTTTTGTATTATTTGGTGAGATATAAAATTAACCCCTTGATATTAAAGTAGTTAATGACACCAAGAACCCGTGCAGACATCCATGTGAATCTTCCAGCATTTCAAAAGTTAGACTTTGCTTATTGTAGGCAACCTCTTCATTCCTGAAACGGAGATTAACAGTGAATGAGATTGCTTATTAGTACCATTTTTTTTTTCGTATTTTTGTTTTTGAGTTCATCTTTCACCTTCCAAGCTCTCCCCTAGACTTTACACATTTTACTGTATTGTTATGCACTTATGCAAGTTTTTTTAATCATCAAAAGGCTGCTGTAGGTTTGGTTTCAGTGACGCGTAGGAGCTCCAAGATGAATGGAAAAATGGGGTCTCTTTGATGAGTTGTTATTGTGCCGTTATTGCTAGCTCTTCACAACTTGAATATGGTTTTGTTGGGACAGCCATGACTCTGCCTTTTGTTTCAATCAACCTTTTTTTTTTAAGACAACAATCTCCTCTCTTTTTTTCCTCTTACTTTGTTCATTGCTTCTTTGAGAAATCTACTGTAGTGTTCATTGCTTGTTTAGTGCAGACTAGCTAGCTTTCGACTCCATGCCACATGTTTTTGCTTGGCATGTAGCTGACTGGAAGCTTGCTTTTGCGTCTCTCACTGATCGTAGCTGCCTTCAGTTGCACCAGCTCTAACAACATGTGTTTGTCGAGCCCTTCTGACATCCAAATTTTATGTCGCAGTCTCTCCTTTTACTAAACCTTTTGACTCACTGCTGTTTTCTTTTCCTGTCACTTTTGTTGTCTTGTTAACCATTTTGGATTCAGCTTTGTTAACCTTAAAATTCATGTTTTCACGAGTCTTCTAAAATGTCTTCCTCTCTTTCTGACTTTGTTTTCTCAATTCCTTGGATTCATTTTTTCCTTTTTCTCCAATGGTCTTTCAACTCGCTCTGTGATACACGATTATGGAGACAGCCTGCGGCACCACGCGAGCAAGGTGACTAGTACAATAATAAAAGTTGTAGACTTGTAGTGTTTGTTTTTGTTTTTTGAGTTGTTATTAAAAGCCATTTAATTCGCGCCATGTGGGTTAAACATTGTTTTTTATAAATAAATAAAAAATTATATATATATATATATGTGTGTGTGTGTGTTTTTCCAATATGATTTTATGCATAAAAAATTTAAATATAAATTAAAAAACATATACATAAATATAATTAAATAAATAATTAAAAACATGTATTATAAAAGAGAAAAAAACAGTTGCTAACAAGATGAAAATAAAAAAATCAAGAAACATATATAGATAAAGATATTTAACCTCGTAACATAAGTTTTTAATAATGACTTTATTTACTAAAATTAAAATTTTGATTAATCAAACCATAATATAAATAGACACACATGAAATTAATTAAATAAAATAAAAAAAAATATTATGTAAGGTTATATATATTAGAAATATTATCAAAAAAATACTCTATTCATATAAAACATAAAAAGAAAAAAAATTAGATCAATTAGAATAATTTATTTAAAAAATTAAACGCATGCAAAATAATTAAAAAATAATCGTTATTTAAAAAAGTCTATATAAAAAAATAAAAGAGAAAAGGGTTGCTAATTCAAATTCAAATTAAAAATTTATTTTGAAAACAAACTTTAAAAAAAAAACATAAATAAAAAAAAGCCAAATCAGCACCTAATAGGTTGTCTCGTGCATATAAGCCTATATTTTTGTTTTTGTTGAGAAATAGAGTAGATAATATAATGTTTATTTTAATTTTTTAAATAAAAAAAAAATCAGACAACACAGTCTAACTATTCATAGATTCCATCCATAATACGACAATCAAAGTTAAAGTTGCTTTTCACTCAAAAATATATTTTTAACCTATTTTTAGCTAAAGCACCTTAATAACTCTATCAAAACCTTGTTAACCAATATATAGCTTTAAAACCCCTAAAAACTATCCTAAAACTCAAAATCAACTAGAAAACCAAATATTTTCCTAAGCTTAAATCTGTTTTTTAAGCATTTTCAATGTAAAGCAATACTTAAGTGGAATTTTACTTATCATATAGAACTATATGACACAAAAATTAATTGTTTTGGTAATTAGAATTGATATTAACATCATTTCTCTCTTTTTATTGTCAAAATTTGATGAATTTCTCTCTTTTTTATTAAACCACGAACTAAAAATAAAAAAAATAAAGTTTTGAATCAAAATTATTTTTTATGAAATTTCAAAGATTTGAGAGACCCAATTCTTATAATTAGTAAAAAATAAGGACTATGATGAGCATTTAGCCAAAAAGTTTCTAAAACACAATTCATCTCCTTTATGTGTTTTATTTTAGTTTTTAGTTTTTTAATTTTGCTATTTGTTAATAATTTTAACCAAATTGGTCTACAATCAAACCCTTACGATGCAAGATTAAAAGATAAAAATAAATAAAAATATGCACACGATAAATTTACTATACCCGTGAATCTCAATTTATAAAAAAGTTACCAATTTTATTTTATTCTATTTGAAATACTTGATATATCTCTTTCTAGTTTAAAAAATTACACAAACCATAATAGATTTTATCTCACTCAAAATCTCAACTCATTTTATATATTTTGCCTAAATTCTAGTTGGAACATTCTAGTTTTATTCTGAATGTTCCGTTCAAGCCAAATGATTTATAATTGATATTATAAAACTAGAGAATATATATATATATATTGTCTAGTTTTATAATATCAATTATAATATCTTTGTTAAGGTTAGAATTTTATGAGTCTCTTGACATATTATTATATCTTATATTAAAATTCTAGGACAATCAGAATTTAGAAAGATCTTGTGTGAATATCAATGATATTTTTATAATTTCATTTAAATTAGTAATTTTGTTTCAAAAAGGTTATTTTTTTGTTTTTTTTAAGATTGAATTTTTTTTTCAACTTCATCATTCAAATTTATTAAAAATTAAGTTTCATAATTTATTTTATTTTAAATTATTGTACTCTTATAACCCAGATTATGAATTTAAAAAGTTAACACAAGTTGACTCAAGTTTATCAATATATTGTTATCTCAATATTTTTTTAAGAAAATATTTCATCTTAAATTTTTTTGAGTTGAATTATATTTTTATCAATTATTTAGATTGTCTTTGGATTTGTTGAGTTAATTGGATCATATTAATTCAATTCTTATTTTTTTAGTTATTTTTGAATTTTGAATAGCATAATTTTAAATTAATTTATTTTAAAATTAAAATTAAAATTATATTTGTTATATATATATATATATATATATATATATATATATATATATAACTCCAAAACAGCACGTCAAAAACTGCATGCCAAAATCCGTTCCAATTGAAAAAACATACCGCAAACTGAAACGGAATGACAAAGCCACAGTGCTTTGGAAACAATATTTCCCCATTTCTTGAAAAAAATAAAATAGTAAACAATTAAAAGCTAAAAACTACTGGTTTAGCTAGCGGCTGGCTTGCTCTTCTGGTTCGGTGTTTTGTTGGCCAATTGAAACATTAGGGTTTCTTCGGCGACCTGCGGATCAAACTCCCTGTAGATTATCTTGGCGGAAAGAAAGAGGTAACTTTCTTGCATCACTTAAAGCGAAATTCAATTCAATCCAATCCCCATGTTCTATTTTCTCAGCAAATCCGTTCTCCAGTATGGGAGACACACTGCTGCAGTTTCACCCACCCACAAGCACTTTTCATTTCAACTCTCTCCTTCAACTCTCACTCTTAGATTCTTCATCTCAACCCTTGAAAATCCAAATAAACACTCATTTGCAGCCTCTTATCTCATAAGCAAATTTGGGTTCTCTCCTGATTCTGCTCTTTCAGCTTCTAAACATCTCAATTTTACAACCACAGAAAAACCTGACTCTGTGATTCACATTTTCAAGCACTATGGTTTCTCTCAGGTTCAAACCTTAAAACTCGTTAAAAAATACCCACGAGTGCTTTCGTGCAACCCTGAGAAAACCCTTTTGCCTAAACTAGAGTTTTTCCACTCTAAAGGCATGTCAAACAATGACATTGCACGCATTTTATGTACGTATCCTCATATTTTAGTTAGAAGCTTGGAAAACTGTATAACTCTTAATTTTAACTTCCTTGGCAATTTGCTTCAATCTAATGACAAGACAATTGCTGCTGCTAAAAGATACTCGCCTATTCTATATCATAAACCCGATAGATTCTTGAAACCTTGTATCGACATTTTGGAAGAGTATGGAGTCCCCAAAAAGCATATTGCTTCATTGGTTCACCGTTGG
Source organism: Populus pruinosa (assembly GCA_026413675.1). Taxonomy (NCBI): domain Eukaryota; kingdom Viridiplantae; phylum Streptophyta; class Magnoliopsida; order Malpighiales; family Salicaceae; genus Populus; species Populus pruinosa. The sequence continues at coordinate 3,894,089 of CM048606.1, forward strand.
CCTAGGTCTGTCATGATGTCTCCGAATTATCTGAGAAGAATTGTAGAGAAGGTGAGAGAAATGGGATGTGATCCTCTTAAGCCACAGTTTACTACGGCAGTGATGGTGATGAGTCTACTGAGCCAATCTGGGTGGGAAAGGAGGCTGGGTGTTTATAAGAGTTGGGGTTGGTCTGAGGAAGACGTTCATGCTGCTTTCATAAAGGAGCCTTGGTGCATGATGACATCAGATGATAAGATTATGGCAGTGATGGATTTTTTGGTCAACAACATGGATTGTGAGCCTTCATTTATTGTGAAAAACCCCTATCTTTTGAAGCCAGGCTTGAAGACAACATTTATACCAAGAGCTTCAGTTGTTCACTTTTTGTTATCGAAACAGTTGATTGAAACTAAGCCAAACTTGGTTACTCTGTTTTTGTGTTCTGAGAAGATGTTCCTTGAGAAATTCGTGTATCGTTTTGAAGAAGCCCCTCAGCTATTAAAGCTGTATGGAGATCAATCAAATCTTTCAAAATGACATGGAAATGTAACCATTTTGTGAATCGTTTTTCTCTCTCCAGCTGTATTTGGATACTGTAATGCAACTACAAGGGTAAGTTGACCTCAGTTTTTGGCTTCCTTATTCTTCAATTTCTCAATTGAAGCTCGATTTGAGTAATGTGGTATTTCGTCGCTCTTTTATGCAACTCCACTGCTACATTTATGTGGTGTCTTTTATAAGTGAGTTTGTTTACCAGCACAAAGGAAAAGATGAAGGCTTCTGTTCTCTGGTGTCTTCCTGAGAAGACATGTGCATCCATTAATTGGTGGAGTTATCTTCGTCTTCCATTTCAAGCGTATCAAAGTCATGCTGTAGTGGAATTGGTTTTGAAAAACACTACCTGATGGTGAATTTTGAGCAGTCATGGAATGATTGAGAGTCCATATGCTAGAATGCAGATAGATTAAGGATTTTGAATTCAATGTTCCACATCTAAACTCAATCTCAGCATTCATTAGCAATTGCATCTGCCTATGATGTATTGCAGTAACGTGGACCCTGGCTGTCTGCATGTGCCTAGGGTCTAGCTCAATTTTACTGACCAGAATAATTCTAATCTTATTTTCATGGGAACCGTCTACCCTCAGCATTTGTACTGACCTCATTAACAATGCTTCTCGGAAATTCACCATATATTTCCTTCTTTCATTTTTTTCTTTTTTCTCCTTATGATTGTTGTGTGATGAGCTCTTTGTGACACAGTATATCTGCTTTTCAATTGAAGATTGAAAATCATTTAAGGTGGTAGCATGTATGATTTTAATCTTAAATTAAACATTTCTCTGCTCTTATTGATGGTATGAATGATGCAAAAGTTGGACTCTGCTTATCGTAGGCAACCTCTTCATTCCTAAAATGGAGATTAACAGTGAATGAGAAGTAATTCATAGATATGTTTTAGGCTTTAGATCTTAGAGCTTGGTATCGTAAAATTCTCATCAAATTTGGCAGGCAAATTGCTTATTAGTACTTTTGTTTTTTTTGTATTTTTGTTTTTGAGTTCATCTTTCACCTTCCAAGCTCTCCCTTAGACTTTACACATTTTACTGTATTGCTATGCATGTTTTTTATTATCAAAAGGCTGCTGTAGGTTTGGTTTCAGTGACGCGTAGGAGCTTCAAGATGAATGGAAAAATGGGGTCTCTTTGATGTCGTTATTGTGCCATTATTGCTAGCTCTTCACAACTTGAATACGGTTTTGTGGGGACAAACCATGACTCTGCCTTTTGTTTCAATCAACTTTTTTTTTTTTAAGACAGCAATCTCCTCTCTTTTTTTCCTCCTATTTTGTTCATTGCTTCTTTGAGAAATCTACTGGAGTGTTCAGCTTGCATTTACATTCATTGCTTGTTTTGTGCAGACTAGCTAGCTTTCGACTCCATGCCACATGTTTTTGCTTGGCATGTAGCTGACTGGGAGCTTGCTTTTGCGTCTCTCACTGATCATAGCTGCCTTCAGTCGCACCAGCTCCAACAACATGTGTTTGTCGAGCCCTTCTGACATCCAAATTTTATGTTGCAGTCTCTCTCTTTACTATACCTTTTGACTCACTGCTGCTTTCTTTTACCGTCACTTTTGTTGTCTTGTTAACCATTTTTTATTCAGCTTTGTTAACCTTAAAATTCATGTTTTCCACGAGTCTTATAAAATGTCTTCCTCTCTCTCTGACTTTGTTTTCTCAATTCCTTGGATTCAATTTTTCCTTCTCTCCAATTGTCTTTCAACTAGCTCTGTGACACACGATTATGGAGACAGCATGCGGGGCCAAGGTGACGAGTACAATAATAAAAGTTGTAGACTTAAAGTGTTGTTTTAGTTGTTATAGAAAGCTATTTAATTCGCGCCATGTGGGTGCCATATTGTTTTTTGCTAAAAAAAATTATATATGAATGTTTGTTTCTATTAAAAAAATTAAGTATAAATTAAAAAACTTTAATTTATATGTATATATAATCAAATAAATAAAGAAGGAAATGAAAAAATTGAATTTTTAATCAATTATATTTAATGATATTGTTTATCAAAATTGAATTTTTAATTAATCAAATAATAATATAAATAAACATGTATAAAATTGATTGAATAAAATAAAAAAATATTATATAAGGTTATATATATTAGAAATATTATTCAAAAAATAAATATTATCTATTCATATAAAATATAAAAAGAAACAAATATAGATGAACTCAACTAATCTATTCAAAAAACTAAATGTATACAAAATAATTAAAAAAATAATTTTTATTTAAAAAAAGTCTAAATAAAAAATTAAAAGAGAAAGGTTGTTAATTTAAATCTAAATTAAAATTTTATTTTGAAAAAAGACTTAAAAAGAAATAAATAAAAAATATAAATAAAAAAAAAAGGTCAGGTTAGCACCTGCTAGGGCTAACTTATGATATTGGCTTTTTTTATATATATAAAGTAGATAATATATTATTCATCTTAAATTTTTAAGGAAAAAAAAGGTTAAATGACACATGTTTAACTATTCATAAATTTCATCCTAAGAAAATCGAACTTTAAGTGGTTTTTCATTCAAAAACTTATTTTCAACCTATTTTTAGCGAAAACACTTAAAAAATACTATAGAAACCTTGTTAACCAATATATGACCTCAAAACTTCTAAAAACCCGAAAATCAACTGAAAAACCAAAAACTTTCCTAATTTCAAATTTGTTTTTTTAAGCACTTTCAATATAAAACAATACATAAGTAGAACTTCACTTATTATATAGAATCATTTGACACAAAAATCTACTGTTTTGATAGTCATAATCATCATCAACATCATTTTTCTCTATTTACTTTACAATCTGATGAATTTCTCTTAAACTAGAAAAAAAAATGAAATTTCGGATCAAAATTTTTATTTTATGAAATTTCAAAGATTTAAGGGACCAGTTCTTGTAATTAGTAAATAATGAGGACTAAGGTTATCATTTTGAAGTTTCTAAGACATAACTCATCTTTATATTTTATTTTAGTCCTTTATCTTTCAATTTTGCTATTTGTTAACAATTTTAGTCAAATTAGCCTCCAATCAAACCCTCACAAGGCAAGATTAAAAGAAAAGAAAGACAAGGGGCCTAAACAAAGAAAAAAGAAACTCATGGGCATAGTAAATTTAGTTATTAATTTTATTTCATTCCATTTGGAATACTTGATAAAATTAAACGAACTTGAATAGATTTTATGTCGCTTATAATCTCAGCTCATTCTATAAATTTTGCTTGAATTCCAAGTGGAATGTTCTAGTTTTGTTTCAACTATTTCATTTTAGCCAAATATTTATAAAAAAAATATATTATCTAGTTTTACGGTATCAATTGTATCTTTTAATCCAACTTATGATCAAGTTAAAATTTTACGAGGAGTCTCCTAACATATTGTTATCAAGTTAAAATTTTCAAACAATTAGAATTTAAAAAAGCATTGTGAGACTGTTGAAGATATTTTTATAATTTTGTTCAAATTTGTAATTTTATTTCAAAAATATCATTTTTTGTTATTTTTTTAAATTGAATTTTCTTTTTAATTTTATCATTTAAATTTATTAAAAAATAAGTTTCATAATTTATTTTGATTTATTATATTTGAGGTTATTATGGTCTCATGACCCAGAACATTAATTTAAAAGTTTAACCCAGGTTGACCTAAGTCTATTAATACATTGTTGTCTTAATTTTTTTTTAAGAAAATATTTTATTTTGAATATTTTTTAGTCAAACTATATTTTTACTAATTATTCATGTTGTTTTTGGATTCTTTAAATTGATCGGATAATATCAGTTTAATTTTTATTTTTTTATTTGAAATTTAAATTATATAATTTGAAGTTAATTTATTTTTAAATTAAAATTAAAATTAAAATTTTGATATATATATATATATATATAATCAAATAAATAAAGAGGAAAATGAAAAAATTGAATTTTTAATCAACTATATTTAATGATATTGTTTATCAAAATTGAATTTTTAATTAATCAAATGATAATATAAATAAACATGTATAAAATTAATTGAATAAAATAAAAAATATTATGTAAGGTTATATATATTAGAAATATTATTAAAAAAAAAATATTATCTATTCATATAAAATATAAAAAGAAAAAAAATATAGATGAACTCGAATAATCTATTCAAAAAACTAAATGTATACAAGATAATTAAAAAATAATTATTATTTAGAAAAGTCTAAATAACAAATTAAAAGAGAGAAAGTTTGTTAATTTAAATCTAAATTAAAATTTGATTTTGAAAAAAGACTTAAAAAGAAACAAATAAAAAATATAAATACATAAAAAAAGACGAAGTTAGTACCTGTCAGGGCTGGCTTGCGATATGGGCTCTTTTGTTTTGATGAATAAAATAGATAATATGTTATTTATCTTAATTTTTTAAGGGAAAAAAAGGTTAAATGACACCTGTCTAACTATCTATAAATTTCATCCATAATAACAAAATCGAACTTGAAGATATTTTTCACTCAAAAACTTATTTTCAACCTATTTTTTAGCGAAAACACTTAAAAAACACTATAAAAACCTTGTTAATCAATATATAGTCTTAAAACCCCCAAAAACCCGAAAATCAACTGAAAAACCAAAAACTTTCCTGATTTCAAATTTGTTTTTTTAAGCATTTTCAATGTAAAAACAATACATAAGTGGAACTTCACTTATTATATAGAATTATTTGATACAAAAATCTACTGTTTTGATAATTATAATCATCATTAACATCATTTTTCTCTATTTACTGTTACAATACGATAAATTTCTCTTAAACCCAGAAAAAAAAATAAAGTTTCGAATCAAAATTCTTATTTTATAAAATTTTAAAGATTTAAGGACCCAGTTCTTGTAATTAGTAAATACCAAGCACTAAGGTTATCATTTTGAAGTTTCTAAAACACAACTCGTCTTCCTTTGGTGTTTTATTTTAGTCTTCTATCTTTTAATTTTGTTATTTATTAATAATTTTATTTAAATTAGCCTCCAATCAAACCCTCACGAGGCAAGATTAAAAGAAAGAAAGAAAAGGGGCCTAAAAAAATAACTCACAGGCATGGTAAATTTGTTGTGCTCATGGATTTTATTTTATAATAGAGTTATTAAATTTATTTCATTCCATCTGGAATACTTGATATATCTTGTTCTAGTTTAAAAAATTAAACAAACTTGAATAGATTTTATGTCGCTCAGAATCTCATCTCATTCTATAAATTTTGCCTAAATTCCAAGTGGAATATTTTGGTTTTGTTTTGACTATTCCATTCTAGCCAAACATTTTTTTTTTAAATATATATTATCTAGTTTTACGGTATCAATCGTATCTTCTAATCCAACTTGTGATTAAGTTAAAATTTTACGAGGAATCTCTTAACATATTGTTATATCTCAAGTTAAAATTTTAAAACAATTAGAGTTTAGAAAAGTCTTGTGAAACTACTAAGATATTTTTATAATTTTATTTAAATTTGTAATTTTATTTCAAAAATATCATTTTTTGTCATTTTTTTAAATTGATTTTTTTTAATTTTATCATTTAAATTTATTGAAAGTTGAGTTTCATAATTTATTTTGATTTATTTTATTTGAGGTTATTATGGTCTCATGACTCAGAACATAAATTTAAAAGTTTAACCTAGGTTGACCTGAGTCTATCAATATACTATAATTAGTAAAAATATATTTTGACTAAACAAAATTCAAAATAAAATATTTTTTATTAAAAATAAAATATTTTTTAAAAGAAATATTTTATTTAAAATTTTTTTTAGTCAAATTATATTTTTACTAATTATTCAGATTGTTTTTGGATTCTTTGAGTTGATTGGATCATATTAGTTTAATTTTTATTTTTTTATTTAAAATTTAAATTATATAATTTGAAGTTAATTTAATGTTAAATTAAAATTTTGTTATATATATAAACAGCACGTCAAAAACTGCATGCCAGTACTCTCCAAAATCCGTTCCAATTGAAAACACATAGCGCAAACTGAAATGGAATGACAACCTTGATCCAGTGTAAAGGTGGAGGTTGACCTTTTTATATTTATGTTTTCCCCCCTCAAATCTCTCATTTCTCTTTTGGTTATTTTATTAATTTTTAAAAATTTAAAAACTACAATTTAACCTTACTTTGATTTTAATTTCTATTAATTCACAAAGTTAACCTTCTTATTCTTTACATTTCTTTGTAATCTATCATCATGAAACATTTCCATTATTACTGTTATTGTTATTGTTATTGTTATTGTTTGTAGGGACTTATAAATAGCCAATATATAAGATTATATTAGTTTTTTACTTGATTTAAGATTTATTTTTTATTTTATTTAGAATTTTATTATTATTTTTCTAACATTATTTATTATAAATAGAGTTATTTAGTTTTTATTTATGTTTTTCTCTTACAAATTATGATTTCAAAGTAATATTTATATGTACAAGATAAACTCATACTTTTCAATTCTTAAAAGAACTGAAATTATCTTAGTGAAGAACAATTGTCTAACGATATTTCCTTATATGTTTTATTTGTAATTTTCTAATCATTAGATGAGGATTTGAATTCTAACAGTAATGGTTCATTAATTTAAGATAATTGTTGTGTCATGTTTTTTAGCTAAAATCTGATTTTTTGTTTTTCAATATTATGTTTAAATTTGTTTGTGAGTTTTTAGATTTTACATCAATAGGGTTTGTTGCATTAATGTTGGTCTTAAAAATCAACTTAGTAGAAAACATTTAAGAGTCTTTAAAATTTTACATAATTTTAAATACTAGAGGTGGCAACTATACTGGGGAGAGAGAGAAGAAAACTGAAATAATTTGTATTTTTTTATTAATATAGATGTTTAGATCAGCTTGTGTATATCTTGCCTAATTTTACAGGTTTTAAAATTAATAATTATATAAATTTTTATTAATCCTGATATTTATGGAACTTAAATTCGTGACTTCTAGAAAATAAATTTAGAATATGATTAGTTGAATTATATTTCTTGAAATTGAATAGCTTGATAATTGATATTTAATTAGCTAATAATCCTAAAATTTATAAAATTTAAATTGGTAATATTTTAAAAGTAAATTCATGATGTAAGTTGTGCCTTTTAAAATTAAATAGTTTATAATTAATATTTCATCAGCTAGCAAACCAAAAGTTACTGTTTGGACATGCAAACAATTCATTTTATTTATGAGCTGCATAGTCTCCGTAATAAAACAAATGTTTTTTATGATTCCTCGGAGAGTATTATACAACAAGCTTATCTCCTATTTGTTGCTCGGTAAAATCACGTGGTCTAAATGATCCAAGGGTGTATAAATACTTGAAGATTATCAAGTACTAGATATAAAGAAATAGATCCATATATATATATATATATATATATATATATATATATATATATGTTTTAAAAATATTTTTTAAAAAATTAAATTAAATTTTATTTTTTAAAATTAATATATTTTTAATATTTTTAAATCATTTTATCGTGCTGATATAAAAATAACTTTGAAAAAATAAAAATAATTATTTATATACATTATAACATAAAAATTTATTTAAAATATAACTATAACTATATTTTTAAACAAACTCTAATATCCAATAATCTCCTATTCATGTAAAAATTTCTAAAACAAAAATTCAAACTAGATATTTCAGCTTATTAAATAACATTAAAAAACTCTGAAATTTTCAAATTTTCAAATATAATAATAATAATAATAATAATAATAATAATAATAATAATTAATTAGTTAATTAATTAATTAAAAATAAATAGTAAGAATTAAAATTAAAAAAATTATAATAATTAAAAGTTAAAAATAACTAATTGTGCGAAAAAATATTTTTAATTAAAAATATATTAAAAAATATTTATTAGATTTTTTTATATTAATAATATTATTTTTAAAAAATATATTTGAAAGTGTAGTTGCAACTATTTTTTAAAATATTTTTTACTTAAGAATATATAAAAATAATATATTTTTTTATTTTAAAAAAATTAATTTTAATATCAACTTATTAAAATATTATTAAAATATAAAAAAATTTAAACTTTTTTTAAATACACTTTTAAAACATAACAACGACTAAACGGGCCAGCTCTTTCTGAAACGGTGATTTGGGGCAGTTAAAACATTAGGGTTTCTTCGGTGCAAGTTCATGATTCGCTCTGCGAATCAACGTCCTTGTAGATTCTCTTGACGAAGAGAAAGAGTTAAACTTTCTTGCATCCCTCAATTCCCATGTTTTATTTCCTCTACAAATCCCTTCTCCAACATGGGAGACACGCCGCCACACTTTCACCCACCCATAAGCTCTTTTCATTTCAACACTCACCTTCGATTATTACTCTTAGATTCTTCATCTCAACCCTCGAAAACCCAAATAAACAGTCATTTGCTGCCTCTTATCTCATAAACAAATTTGGGTTCTCTCCTGAATCTGCTCTTTCAGCTTCTAAACATCTCAGTTTTAAAACCCCAGATAACCCTGACTCAGTGATTCACATGTTCCAGCACTATGGTCTCTCTCAAGACCAAATCTTTAAACTTGTTAAAAAATACCCACGAGTGCTTTCGTGCAAACCTGAGAAAACCCTTTTGCCGAAACTCAAGTTTTTTCACTCCGAAGGCATGTCAGGCAATGACATTGCCCACATTTTATGTGCACATCCTTGTATTTTGAATAGAAGCTTGGAAAACCAAATAATTCTTAATTTCAACTTCCTTAGCAATTTGCTTCAATCTAATGAAAAGACAATTGCTGCTGTTAAAAGATACTCGCCTATTCTCTATCATAAAATCGATACATATTTGAAACCTTGTATCGACATTTTGGAAGAGTATGGAGTCCCCAAAAGGCATATTGCTACATTGGTTCACCGTTCTCCTAGGTCTGTCATGATGTCTCCGAATCATTTGAGAAGCATAGCTGAGACGGTGAGAGAAATGGGATGTGATCCTCTTAAGCCGCATTTTGCTACGGCAGTGATGGTGATGGGTCTATTGAGCAAATCTGGGTGGGAAAGGAGGTTGGGTGTTTATAAGAGCTGGGGCTGGTCCGAGGAAGACGTTCTTGCTGCTTTCATAAAGGAGCCTTGGTGCATGATGACATCAGATGATAAGATTATGGCAGTGATGGATTTTTTGGTCAACAACATGGATTGTGAGCCTTCATTTATTGTGAAAAACCCCTATCTTTTGAAGCCAGGCTTGAAGACAACATTTATACCAAGAGCTTCAGTTGCTCAGTTTTTGTTATCGAAACAGTTGATTAAAAGGAAGCCGAACTTGGTTACTCTGTTTTTGTGTTCTGAGAAGTTGTTCCTTGAGAAGTTCGTGAATTGTTTTGATGAAGCCCCACAGCTATTGAAGCTGTATAACAAAAGAAATCAAATCTTTCAAAAATGAGAGGTAACGTAATAGTTGAACATTGTTAAGATCATTGGTCCATTTTGGTTTTCCTTCCTGTTGTTGTACTTGATTTTATTGGATGCTTTCTTCCAAGCTGTACTCTGATGCAGGGAAAGCAATTTAAATTTCCTTGTTATCTGCAATTTTGGCTTCTCTCTTCTTTATTTTCTTGATCGGAGGTCAAGCAATGCTTTGTTGTCTTGTATGCAATCTACTACCTTGTTTCACATAGTTTGCACATGTGATTTCTGTTTGCCTGCCGCAAAGCAAAAGGCAGCTATTTCTATTATCTGGTGTTTTCTTAAGCCGGCATATGGGTCCATATAATGATGAGGTCATCTTCCTCTTCCACTTAGAATGCTGAAGTTATGTTGGAACAGTGAAATTTGATGGTTGGAAGGGACAACCGAGTCACTTTACATTGAAGTTTTATTGAATAGGCATGAGTAATTGTATGATAGAAATTCCACATGCTAGAGATAGACCTAGGCTTCTGAATCAAGAATAGTGCAGGCTTGTTAAATATTACGATTTGGAAACACCTTACAACATTTCAGTGGGTGGTGGAATTCATTGTTCCATATCTAAAACTCAACCTCACTATTTTTATTCCTTTCTTTTTAAATATATCACCTAGTTTGAAAATTTTAACTGGTTGTTACTGAATTTGACATGTTTGAAAAATGAGACCTGGCAATTATTTTCACATTAGAAGCATTATAGCAATTTCAGTAAGTACGTGTTGCAGTCTTCCTTTTGGATGTTTAAAGTATAGATAAATTGTTGTTGGCTGTTATTGTGTGCACAGGCAGATGGACATGCGCATTTTTGTATTTCCATCCTATCAATTTGCACCAGTCTCTACCACTTAAATACTTGGAATTTGTTCTGTTTTTCTTTTTGATGGAATGAGAATCAGATATTCAGCTTTTCTCCAAATTCGTGAAGAAAGAAAAGGGTGAGAGTTTTCACCGCTACAACCAGCTAGTCATAGTTCTATTTATGACATGCCTGTAATGAAATTTTCCTTTTATTTTTTATTTTTCCTTTCCAAAGAATGTTTCTGTTTGGTTGAATATTGTTTGAAGGAGCAGCATATAGAAATTTAATCTTAATTTTTAATGCCTCTTGTGCTCGTTGATTGTATTCTTGCAGTAATCCGTGCTGAGGTTCCTTCGTCATCAATGCCTCATGAGGTTCCTTCGTCATCAATGCCTCAAGTTGAAACGTAGTAAAAGAAAATCTAACTTGATGAGATTTTCTAGCATGTCTGCGTTGATGGTGAATTCAATTGGTGTAGCTGTTGAGCTAAGAGGTGAGACTTGTACCTAGGGCTTCAATAGTACCATTTCTGTTAATTGGTATAGCTGTTGAGATAAGAGGTCAGACTTGTACCTAGGGCTTCAATAGTACCATGTCTGTTATCAAATAGTTTGATTGACGAGCTTCCCAAATTGGTTGTTCTGTTTAAATATTTTGAGAAGCTCCTTGAGAAGTTTGTAATTGTTTTGATGAAGCTTGTCAGCTATTCAAGCTATATAGAGAAAAATTGGTCTTTCAAAATGACATGGTAATCTAATAGTTGAAAACTTTTCAGTTTATGATTCCAAGATAGTTTAACTTCTTGTTGTGTTACTCCATTTTGTTGGATACAAGAACGTACCATGATTCTGTAATGCAGCTCCAAGGGCAAATCAATCTAAATTTCTGCGTTATCTGCCACCTTTTGGCTTCTATCATCGTCATTTCTCTATTGAAGCTTGAGCTCGATACTGCTGTGCTTGCTTGCTTGTTTGGTGTTCAACTCTACTACTTTGTTTCATTTTGTTTCTGTTTTAAGTTTTATTTTGTTTGCCCCACCGCTAAAAGAAGTGGTTTCCACTCTGGCATTTTCCGGAGAAGGTTTAATGATGATACCAGCTTCCTTTTCTACTAAGAATGCTGAAGTTATGTTACAATATTTGAACTTGGAAGGTAGAGTCAATGTATGTTGAAAGTTGATTAACTAGGCATGAATCATTGCATGATTGGAATTGCATACCTTATTCTGGAACCAAGAAGTCTGAAACTAGCATAGCGCAAACATAAGTTCAACCCCATGAAATGGAAGCACCTAATAACATTGACCTCAGTTGAATTCGTCGGTTAATATAAAAAACGTGATCTCACTGTTGTGTTTTTCCTTGGATCACCTGGTCTGAGAATTGCTATTTGTTCCTGCCTTTTTAACTTCAAAGAACATGATGAGCTCAGCAAGCCATAGTTCTATCCTGCTCCGTTGAGGATTGAGGATACAAGATTTTGATCCCGATTTTAGCATCCTCATGCTCTCATTGATTGTACTGTTTGTTGGCAACAAAGCTGTAGAGGGTTTTGCTCATCATTGATAGCTAAAATTTAGAAAGAAAGAATTAACCAAGATGAATCTTTTCTGGTATGTGAGCTTGGATTATGGATGGTGAATTGAACAGGTATGTGTGCTGAATAACACCTCCATATTTACGTTGTCTGAAGTAAAAATCTTCATTTTATCATTGGAGAAGCAACTCAGAGCTTGGGATTTATGGCCAAGGTAGCAAAAATTATTTTTACCTTTCAAAAATGTTTTTGAATTTTTTTTTAAATTAATATTTTTAAATTATTACGATGTATTGCTATCAAAAATAATTTTTAAAAAATTAAAAAAATATTATTTTAATATATTTTTTAATAAAAAATATTTTAATAATCATAGCTAGACTTTAAAACAATCTATTAGAACTCGTATGGTTGATGATATTATTCGATCAATGAATTCCATCAATGCTAGCTTTGTGCTCGTAGGGATACAGATAGGCTCCCTTTAATTTGGTATTTTTGCAGCAGATAATCTTTTGAATATGGGTATAAGCTTATAAGCTTATCACGTTTCGTATTGTAGAAAGTGACCAGAAGAAAAGAAAAATAAAGTTGTAATATTGAATTTTAATTAAAAGACATTCCTGGTAAGAATCTGATTATTTATCAATCTTACTGTAGCATTCATTAATCAACATCGCTGAAATAAAAAAAAAAAAGATTAGAAAATTATATTGAGTTAATTGTTTAATTCTTACAACCAAAAACTTAAAATTACAGTTGGATTTATTTCATTCAAGATTTTTTTGTAACTGTAAAATAAATCATGATGGTATCTCCAGCATTATCCTGTTTCTTGTTGTTTCTCTTCTAAGTCTACATATGTTAATAAGTTAAGTTTATGGTCTACACCTGTTTCTCTTCCAGCATTACCATGTAAAATAGGTTTTCTTTTTTTTTGTTGGGCTGGAAATTTATTTTTAATCTAAAATGTCTAAGAAATACCTTGTTAAATAAATCCATAACTTCTAAAAAAAAGTTGCACCAAATCCTAAAATTCCAAGGTAAGATCTCTTTTTACATGCACTTTGAAGGTATAAAAACATCTCATTTGAACTCCTCTTATTATATGAAGTTATTTTATATAAAAATCAATTATTTTGATTATTAAAATTGTTGCAATGATAATTTTTTTTTAAAAAATTGGAATGCAGTGAGCCTCTTTCTCTTTTTATATTTAAAAAATGAAACAATAATAAAAATAAAGTCTGATTTCAAATTTTTTTTTTTTTTAAAATTGAAAGAACAAGTCAACTAATAAACTAAAAAGATAAAAAACCTAAAATGCATTTTTTTAATAAATCAAAATAAAAACTTATTGAAAAAACACTATTGCAATACAAGTTAATTCTGAAAAAACACTATTGCAATACAAGTTAATTATGAGATTGTGAACATTAGGAGGTATAGAGAATAAACTAATATAATATTATCTAATTTTATTTCTTAGTTGGGTCCAAAAATCATATTCTCTCTTTCCCTTCATGCCAAAAATCATTTTAAAGAGTTAAATTGTCAATATAACTATTTTAATACTGTAACTTAGCCTTTTTTTTTTTATGGGGCACTCCGATGAAAAATAATATTTTAACAAATCTTTTTGTATTTTATATAGAATGAAAAAAGAAAAAAATAGTTTAAAGTGAAAAAAAAGTTAAAATTTCTCTCTTATTTTATGACTTTTCCTCCAAAAATACATAGGAGAAGAGAAGGGATTTTGGCTTTCCATATCCCATTCCCTTATTGTGTTTAATATTGTTTTTCGGAAATAATTTTTTATTTTAAATTAAAATTTTTATATTTTTATATTTTTTTTGGTACTGAAATTAATAATAAATTTTAAATAAAAAATATTATTTTAATATATTTTAAAATAAAAAATATTTTAAAAAATAATAACTACAACAATTTTAAATACACTACGCTTGCTGACGGCGGCTTCACCGTAAAACTATCCGGCATCGGCTGTATATGTGAACAAAAGGACCAAAATACAACAATAGGTAAAAAGAATGGACCAAAAACCAGAAAAACTAAAATTTAGTCATTACGGTATTATATAGAAAAACTGTCCACATTTCACAGCTTTTGTAAATAAAAAAGATAGGGAAGAAATGCACATCAACAGCTAGAAAAATCCAAAATTCACTACACATAAATAAAAATCTCTCTTTCTGTCTCTCTCTCCCCCTTATCTCCTCTTTGGCTTGCTCCTCTGCTAGGGTTTTTCCTTTTTCCTCTAATGTATCTGCTCTATTTTTTTTAATAAACAAAGCAGTGGTAGGTAAAGATTAGTACTGGTAGATAAGAGAGGGAGAGGGTGAGATGGCGTCGAATCCTGCAAATCTATGGGTGTTGTTAGGACTAGGACTAGCTGGTATTTTTTTATTCACTAAAAAGTTCAAGAAAGTTCTTAGAGAAGATTTTGGCGCTTTTATCCACAAGCTTCAGTTGCTTCCTCCGCCGCAGCCTGCTCCTCCTAAAGCTCCTCATCCTCTCACCGGCCTTACTTTCGCCGTCTCCGACTTGTATGTCCCTTCACTTCTGTTCATCAATTTTTTTTTTGAATCAGTTATTGGAGAGTAATTGAAATAAGCTTTGTTTGTCGATTAGTCTTGAGTTCAATATTCTTTTTAGGGTTTTAACTTTGTGGTTTTTAATTTTTCAATTTACATTTTTCTTTCTGGGTGAATGGCTAATATATTGGGATTGTCAGATTTGATATTGAAGGACATGTGACTGGATTTGGTCATCCAGACTGGGCAAAGACACACGAGGCGGCTTCTCGAACATCTGTTGTTGTTTCGACTCTTGTTGAAGGAGGTGCTGCTTGTGTCGGTAAAACTGTTATTGATGAGCTTGCTTATAGGTGTGTTATTGTTCTTTTCAAATTTCTACAGATTGCAAACTTAGGGCATACTATGAATTTATGCTTTCTTTTGTATGATGATGATGATGATGATGTTTGCTTTGCGTGCTGTTTGTTTTCAGTATCACTGGAGAAAACAAGCATTATGGTACACCTACCAATCCTGTTGAGCCTGCACGAGTACCAGGTGGATCCAGTAGTGGAGCTGCTGTGGCTGTAGCTGCTAATCTGGTTGACTTCTCTTTGGGTGAGCTTGTTATTATCTTTCTTGTGACTTCTTTTCTGTTTAGATAACCAGGCAATCTTCGTTGATCATGGGGTTGAGTTCAGAAACATTTGAATTGCTTTCATGCAAATGTTTTATGTGAAACCTTTGTATATGCTTGGGTGGCTCTCCTTTTGTTTCCAAACTATCATTAGTGTGAATGTCCTTTAGACCGCAAGGCAATCACAGTTGTCATAAATTTGAAATCCCAAAGTTGTCTTATGAGCAGGTTGCGTGATTGTATATCAAACAATCTTGATTTTTATTCACTTGATTTTGGTCACTGCTGTTGTTATGATTAAGTTGGGTCATTGATGGATACTGGTTAGCATGGAGCTCTCTAACATATTTAACAGTTTGTAAATTGGTTTGTTCTTTTGTTGTTTTTTATTTTTCTATGTGCGGCATAAACCTTTTTTATATCAGTCACCGAGACAAATCTTATTAATTGAATATTTCGTAATGGAGTTATTTTTTTATATATACTTATATAAAGTACATTTTAAATTGGCAGTGATTATAATTTAATTCTTACAGAAACCAAAAATATTTTACTGTGATTTAATTGAAGTTGATTTACATATAGCACAAGTTATATGGTTCCTCAAATAGAAATGGAATATGATAATAAACTATTCTATAAATGGAATGCATGATTTGCATGATACTTTTTTTTGAGAAAATTTTATAGTGCACAAAGAGTTACTAGTGATATCCTATTAGATACTATCTGGGGCCTACTTTCTAGAAAGAGACAAACACAAATAGGAAATAGAATAAAATCCATTACTCACCAAAAGTCATAATAATATTTTTACCTAGGATTTCTCTCTCCTTACTTGTATCTATCTATTTCTTGAAAATGGACTCCAGGAAGTAACTAATAGGATGCCACTAGTTTCTTCCGGAGCATCATAAAATTTCGACTTTGTTTGACGGTATTTATTCATGTAATATAGGATACTGTTGTTCAGGTCATTCTGCTGTTAAATTTCTTTAGGTTATGCAAGCTTTTTGTGAACTTTTGGCATTTTCAGACCACTCAATAAAATTTTAGCTTTCTGGACATTAAGTTAACCTCTATAAAACATGTGCAAATTTTGTAATGTGCATTTGATACAGATATTTTTATGGCAGGTGTTGATACTGTTGGTGGTGTGAGAGTACCTGCTGGATTTTGTGGTATCATAGGATTTCGTCCCTCATATGGAGCTATTTCAAAGATAGGAGTCTTACCTGTTTCACCCAGTCTTGACACTGTTGGTATGTAAGGGTCACATTTTGGAAATAATGTTGTTGACGACCTACATTTTTCTGTATTGCAATTGTTGAATGTCTATTGTTGGTCTCTATTTCAAATTGATGTAGGTTTTTCTGATTGAACATTTTTCTCTCATATTACTTTCAAGTAGGAATATGATTGATGTGTGTGTGTTTCAACTTGCTCCATATGTTTTTTAACTTAAAAAAATATAGTTGGAACACAATATGATTTAGTATTTTGCACAGATCTTGGCTTTACCTTTTCAAGAAAAGAACCAATTATGCAAATGTTTAAGCTAGGATTGATCATATAATTACTTATTGTGTAATTTTACTTGGTGATGACTGATATCAATTCTCTTGAATGCGAACTGAAGTTTAGTCTTTTCGTTGCACATTTATTTAACGAGCTAAAGCTCTAAACTTTGTAGTGCCCTGCACTACTGACCAGTTATGACATTTCATTGTTTGTTGCTTGAGGCAAGCAAATTTCACCTTAATCCATGCTTTGGAACGTCCTAAGAGCTGGTTTTGTTGCCTTAATAAGCTCCTTGAACTAGATCAAAATAAAAATAAAAATATATCAAAACCTTGCTCTGAAGTTGAATTTGCTTCTTTATTTTTCACACCACTTTTTATGTAATTTATTTTGCTTTGAGCATGTGTGTAACGTCATCTTTGAAGTAGAGGTCATTTTATTCTCGTCTAGCCATTGATTGACTATTACTTTGAATTGATGAGATTCCTTTTGATTCTCTCTGGTTGCCTCATCAATACTAATTTTGATCAACTTCTGAAACAACTCTTGCAGGTTGGTTTGCTAAGGATCCTAATATTCTGCAACGTGTTGGACATGTTCTTCTTCAATCTGCTTTTGGAGGTCACCGTAGTCCTAGGCAAATTATAATGGCAGATGATTGTTTTCAATCACTAAAGATTCCTGTTGATAGAATTGCCCAGGTGGTGGTTAAGTCAACTGAAAAGCATTTCGGAAGTATGTCATGATCTTCTGACCTAGAGTTGTAAATTTTTTCCTTTGTTATATTTCACAAATATTTGCTCTTCTCTAGTGGAGTTTGTCTCTGAATTATACCTCGACACACTTCTCCAGGACAATTATTGAAGCATGAAATTCTTGATGTGTATCTGAAATCTAAAGTTCCAAGCCTGAAAGAGTTCCACAACAAAAAAACAAATGGTGAAGTTAAAACTTCTTCAATAAGATTGCTTGCGAATGTCATGCAGCTTCTTCATAGGTAAGTCTTTCAGATAATCAAGTGTGAATATATGATTGAACTTGTTGTGGAAAAGCTGAGAATGGGATATACAGTTGTAGTCAAAATTTCCTTTGAAGGCACGATGACAGTTTATCTACTGCTTGTAATTGTACCACTGTAGAACTTTGTTCTTTTTTCCACTTTTTGTAATATGATTGGAAAACCAATATCGAAATTAGTTTTTGATTAGCTTTCTTCATCTGTTTTTTTGGTCGCTTGGGATGGAGGTATCATTATCGATCATATTTAGGCATATGGAGGTGGTTTGATATAGATCATTTATGTGTACAGTCCATGCGAGAAATTTATAGTGTTCAAACATCAATATCAGTTTTGGAACTTTAACCTTTTTCTGATAGTCATCTCCGAAGACATAAATCAGTATGTTTATATTGGGGTTTGTAGTTAATGAGAAATTTTATCAATAAAAAAAGAAAATCTGAGAGAGAGATTATCAGATGATTGGGCTAGATCTCTCGACTTCTTGTGTTGGAATAAAATGGGATTTCAACCAGTAGTTGCTTATGGCTTATAAAATGTATTTATAGTTTCTAATCAGGTGTAGTAGTTAGAGACTGTTTCCTACCTTCAAATTATGATCAATACATTGAATATACTGTTATTAGAAGCCTCATGATCTGTTAAAGTTACAACGGACAAACCAAATAATTATTTCCTCTGCATTTTGGACTAGACCTGGGTGCTCTTTGACTTAATTATATGTGTTATTTAACTTGTGGAGGAGGATAGAATTTTGTGATGTTCACTTTCTTGATGAGCATTTGAGTATGGTGTATGACGTGAAAGTCGGATGCTTCTTCACTTTATTGTACATTTATTTTGATATTTTCTTGACAATATGAATCTTGTCTCTATCTTGTAATAGATATGAGTTCAGAAGCAATCACGAGGAATGGATTAACACAGTAAAGCCAATTCTTGAACCCAATTTCTCAGCTCAGATGAATGAAATAATGGAGCTGTCAGATGCAGAGATTGAACTCTGCAAGTCTATTAGAGAAGAAATGCGTTCGGCTGTCAACTTCCTATTGAAGGTATTTTTTTTCCTTAAATGAAGACCTTTGAATTTGAATATCACAAGTCATCAATAGTTTATATAAACAAAAATATCATTTGTTGAAAACTACAAGAGATGCTTTGTTAATTAAAAGCTGATATTGGTTTAATGTCTATCTTATATACTGGAATTGATTTTTCTTCGCTTAAGCTTCCATCAACTCCTAATGGATGCATTAATGAATACAGCTAAAAGGAAAGAGTGGTTGTTTAGATTTTTAATGCAATGCCCAGCTTGTCTTATGTTTTCCGCCCAAATAAAGAAAAATGAGTCTTGGGAAAAAAGAACAGAGTTGAAACAATTAAAAAACCAATAATAATTGGTTGAACAGCATGTATGAGATCATTGTTTTTATTGCAATTCATCATCCTTTAATGCTCTCCTTTACTCTGTTTTTATGTGCTAGGTTGACGATAGGATTGTTACAGTGCATACAGTACCTTATATCTAACTTTGGCTTTTATTTTTTTCTCATTACACATCAATGTTAGTTCTGAAATGCAAGGATCTTGTATCCTTCAACTCTATGACTGGGCTTTAAGTGTATATGGTTATGCCCATTTTAGTTAGTTGCTGGAGTCATTATATCCTTGTCCCAGTTTATTTTTATTTTATTTTTTGACTATATAACCTTCTGTCTTTCAGTGGGTTTCTTCTTCTAGAACTTCATTAACTCTTTTTTCATTTTATGAATATGTAGGAGCACTTGGAAAAGAAAACACATTGCACTTCCATTTTAATTTGTGTAATTGGTTCGAGTTAGGGTCTTGGAGCTTGAATTAACATTTCTGTTTGTTTTTCAAATAGTGCAACCTTGATTATCTAATTTTGATTTGTTTATTCATAATGGTTATATTGATTATGCCTTGTAAACACCTTTATTTTTTCTTCTTTTGGTTTCTGTGGCTTTCCAGGATGATGGGATTCTGGTGGTCCCGACAACTGCTTATCTTCCTCCAAAACTTGGTGGGAAGGAGATTTTATCTGAAGAATATCAGAGCTCTTCATTTGGTCTTTTGAGTATTGCTAGCCTATCAGGTTGCTGTCAGGTGAATCTCTCTCTCTCTCTCTCCCCCTCTCTCTTTCACACACACACACACACACACACACACACACACAGACATGCATGCATGCATGCATGTGCAAATGGCAATAAGACGCTGCACTGAATTCCTGTTTCCTCTTATAACAGCAAAGTTTTGTTATTTAACTTTATTTGTTTTTTTATATGTTTCAGGTCACTGTACCATTAGGATATTATAACAAGTGTCCTGTCTCAGTGTCCTTGATAGCCAGACATGGCAGCGATCGCTTTTTACTAGATACAGTGCAGACCATGTATAAAACTTTTCAAGAACAAGCTGAGACATATGTGAATTCCAAATTGAGTAACAAAGACAGCCGGGCAAATTCTGCTGAGATGGCTAAAGAAAAGGTAGATTATGCATTCTTCATGTGTCTTACCTGTCAAAACTGTAACATGTCCAGTGACAGATTTTGGATTGAATTTGATTGCACTTGGCATGTTGATCTTGATCTTTTATTTGTTGACTTTAATGCTTGCTTTAAATCGATTTCCATATGCACCTCAGAAGTTGACTGAGGGTCAAAAGTTAGAACTGAGCCTTGGATTTAGCTGTACTAATTAGATTCACTGTCATAATTAAAATGTTGTTCATAGTGCACCTTTGCACGATGAACTGTTCTAGATAATCAAATGGAATTTAATCTTGGATCCAGTGCCCATCTTGTTTCAATACTGAGAGTCTGTGTGTGTGTGTATAGTGAATTTAACTTTTTTTCACGTTCAGCTTGTGGTTCTCTCCCTCTCTTCAAAAGAGAAAAAGGAAGTCCACTGAATTTTTCTGAATTTATTTGCTAATTCTATTCATGTTGTTGATGATACTGCTTATTCAATGGTGTACGTGATGAATTTGAAAAGTTTTATGTTCTTTTCCTTTTAGATATCTCAGCCAGTTGGATGTGCACTTGTAGTGGTGATAGCATGGCTACTACAATTTTTTGTAATCATTAAACTGTTTATTTATCTTTCTGAGAAAATTGGCTTCTTGCTTGTAGCTCTTTGCACCCTTTTTCAATTGGTGTTTAAAAAATTAAATAAGTAAATGAAAAAACATTTCAAGGAAGATGCATAAGAGAAGATCACAGACACAGACCAGCAACACCTGAACAGAAGCTTGGTGATGCTGCCAATGATCAATGGATTTTTTGTTTTTTAAATTTGATCAGCTTCTATAAATGTGCATTTTCATTTCAACTTATCATGGACTACATGAGATGGAAGACTTGTGATTCTTATAGTTTGGAAAATATGTTAGTAGTCATAACTTATCTTGGACTACATGAGATGGAAGACTTGTGATTCTTATAGTTTGGAAAATATGTTAGTAGTCATCTTTATGACTTTATTCAGTGTCTGGTTTCATGCAAAATATTAATTAGTTTCATATTGTTTTACTACCCTATATACTTTACAAATGTTTTTGTGCTATATTAGTTAATGGATCTTTATTGAGCCTGAACTTCTTTGCTTGCCACCTAATTCTATGATCAAGGGCAATCAAGCATTTAAGGAGCAGCAGTGGCAGAAGGCTGTTAGCTATTATACCGAAGCTATCAAACTTAATGACAAAAATGCAACATATTACAGTAACAGAGCTGCAGCATATCTTGAACTGGGAAGGTATTTTTTTTATTCTTCAACATTGTTGTATAGGTATCTTATTGTACTTGCTTGACATATTTTATTTTACTTTCAGTTTCCACCATGCTGAAGCAGATTGTTCCAATGCTATCAACCTTGATAAAAAGGTGATTTCTTGCAATTTTTTATTAGTTTTGTCATGGATTGCTTGTTATCACTATTTTTCATTAACTACAATGAATTTCTCTTTGAAACTTGCTCATTTGTTAAGGTTTGCTTTATACATCTGAAGCAACGGTTATCCCTGGAGATTTAGTGCATTGTGCTGTAGTTTATTCAGACTACTTTAACATTGGTTCCTGTTTTCCTTTTTGTTTCCAGAATGTTAAGGCTTATTTGCGAAGAGGGACGGCAAGAGAGATGCTTGGTTACTATAAGGATGCAATTGAAGGTGAGTCAATTCATCACATTACAAGTTTCTTTGAGTAGATTTATTCTTTGTTTCATCTTTTCATCTATATGTTGGCTGCTTGCTCCCTGGCTTTGGTCAAATCCAGGTTCCATGTCAACAGAGGCGAGGATAATTTAAATGGGCCCAAATTAAACATTGTTGGTTTCAATTAAAAAGAGGACAGTTTTTATTTTTGAAGGGGCGATATGCCAAATATATATTCGTCTTTGGAATTTGTCTGATCCATATCTTCCAGTTATTTATAATCTTACCGCTTGACCCCACTGGATTAATGAAACCTTTTATTCTTGCAGATTTCAAATATGCCCTGGTGCTTGAGCCAACTAATAAAAGAGCATCCCTTTCTGCTGAAAGATTGCAGAAAGTATTCGCAGCAGGTTATTGAAGTAAAACCAATAGTTTCCGGGAGGGGAGGAGTTTAAAATTTAGCAGTCATATACATCAAAGCTTCGGTTGGTGGCTCTATGCCAATGACCCCCAGTTAAGTAGTTGATACTTGCTAGATGCCAATTTATGCCTGATTTTTCCATGGGGCCTTTTTTGCCTGTAGAATTTGTGGTTTGATCGTATAGAACACCTTAGGAGCTCGGGAGAAATTGTTGCCAAAACATGTAATTATAGTCCAATTTTGTTTGTTTAAATATTCGACAACTGGCATGCAATTCTCGTTTTGAGGGGAGATTTTTTGCATGAAAAATCTTTCTTTTATTTGGATTTAGATCTTACCCCAACTATTAATCTCCTAGTGCATTATTCCATCACTCACATAAAAGGAGATAACCATTAATAGATTCCACTTCTATATATAGAAACGAGCTCTGTGCTTGAGAGAATGGGATCCTCTTAGTTTCCTCAGCAGGAAATGATGGACCTCCTCATTGTGTGGTTGGAAATACAACCCCATGGATTCTCACGGTTGCTGCTAGCACCATCAGCAGGGATTTTCCATCTGATATCTTGTAAGTAACAAACAATACAAGGGCCTGAGTTTTAATGCTAATACTCTACCTACTGGGAAGTTTTACCCCTTGATCAATTCAATGGATGTTAAAGCTGCCAGTGTCTCCAGTGACCGGGCAAGATTTTGCCTTGTTGGATCCCTTGATGCAATGAAAGCGAGAAAAAATTGTACTCGCAATGAACTCCATGATGAAGAAAAGGGTTTGGTGGTAGCTCTAGCTAGTGGTATAGGGTTGATCCTTGCTAATCCATTGAATTACTTCCTCTAATCCATTGAATTACTCCACGTATCATGACTTGGTACAGGAAACTAGATTTTTAGTTTTTCTAAAGATTAGAGGAATCAGTCGACTAGTTTAAATAAGAAAATTGGTTTATTGGTTGAGAGTTGGTTTAGTTGGTATAAATACTTTTCTTGATCGTATTATATTTTTCTATGTTTAGTTTAATTCTTTATTTATTTAGGACTTTAGACATATAAATAAGCTTATAATTAGAAGTATAAATATAAGATTAGAGAGAAAAAGGTGAATGTAAGAAGGAAAAAAAAACATTTAATTCAACATATGTTCCTATCAAATTTCTTTTTATTCTTTTGCTTTGTGATTTAGTATTATTTGATGTATTCGTTTGAAAACTTGGCTAAGTTTTCAAGATGTGTGGAAAACAATTAAAAAAATCTTTGAAGAGCTTGAAACAGTGATGTTGATTTCAGTCCAAATGAAAGTTGTGTAAAAGATATGAAAGGAAGGATCAACAAGCATTCATAATCATTCATCAATGTAACACAATCACTGTCAGACAAGTATGAAAAGTTTTACAACAGTCAAACCAAGAAGTTGATAGTGTAAAAAAGATACACTTACAAAAGTTACGAGGTGACTTTGAAAAATCACATATGCTTAAATTAGAGAATATTTTAAATTAATTTATTAGAGGATTTACTATATATAAGTAGATTAAAAGATATGGAAGAAACGAGTGTGGTAGAAAAGATCTTAAGCTTGTTGTTAAAGAAATCCCACTATGTGGTGGTCATAATAAAGGAATTGCCAAAAAATGGTTTTTTTTTTTTCTAACAATTCAAGATCTTATAAGAAAACTACAAGCGCTTGAAAAAAAATCAACAAAGTTCAAGAAAACATGGACACACGAGCACTTTTCTCAAAACTCTTCATGAAAAAAAAGCAAGATGAATCTGGATATAGCCAAGAAGGTAGAGGTCGTGGACAAGGTAGAGGAATAGACAAATTAGAAAAAGGAGGTTAAGGTAGATAGATCAACTGGTCGATCGATTAAAGCTAACCAGTCGACCAGAAGTTTGATAAAAAATAAAATAAAATTAAGTGTTATAATTGTCAAAGAATAGATCATTATGTTAAGGATTGTTGGATTTCAACCAAAAAGGTTAAAAAGAATGTCAATCTAATAGTATAAGAGGAGCAAGAAGCCACTTTATTACTAATTCATGATTAAAAAAATAAAAACCAAAGAAAACATATGGTGTCTTGACAATGGAGACAACAATCACATATGTATAAAAAAAGACAAGTTCGTGGAGCTTGATGAATCAATTAAAGATAATTTCACTTTTATAGATCATTCAAAGATTTCTATAAAAGAAAAAGATACAATTTTGATTCAAATGAAAGATGATACTCACCAATTTATTAGTGATATTCATTATATCCTAACTATAAAAAGCAATAAATTGAGTTTGGGTTAATTATTGGAGAAGGGTTATGAAATTAAAATAAAAGACCATCGATACTTATTAAATTATGATTGCAAAAGTAACCATGACAACGAACAAGGTGTTTTTGCTAAACATAGAGATAGATGTGCCTAAATGCCTAAATATATATATATGAAAGATGATACTCGGAATTGACATATGAGACTTGAGCATGTAAACTTTGACTTGAAGATGATGATGTAAAATGAGATGTTGAAGGGTTTACATCCATTAAACATCTAAATCAGTTATGTGAAGGATATATAGTGGGCAAACAATCCTATAAGAGCGTTTAAAAAAAGTCTATATCTATAGCAAGTCAACCCCAATCAGAGATACAAGCAGATGTAAGGGGTCCTATTCAACCATGCTTATTTTGTAAAAAATTATATTTTCTACTTTTTATTGATGATTATAGTAAAAAAAAAAGAGTATACTTCTTAAAAAAGTCTAATATATTTAAATGTTTTAAGAAGTTTAAAGCATTAGTTAAAAAAAAGTAATTATATTATAAAATTATTTAAAACAAATAGGGGTAGTGATTTTTTTCTAATAAGTTTAATGAGTTTTGTGCGGATCAAGGTACAAAAAAACTCTTAATAGTATCTATATATCCCTATAAAAAAATAGAGGTGGAGAAAAAGAATAAAAGCATCCTTAAAATGACGAGAAATATGCTCAAAATAAGAAAGATGCCCAACGAGTTTTAAGCTGAAGTTGTAGATTGTGTTGTTTACTTGTCAAATAAATGTCCTCTAAAAGGCTTGAATGATATGACTCCATAAGAGACACGAAATGGAAGAAAGCCAAGTGCTATATACTTGAAGGTGTTTAAAAGCATTGGCTATGTGAATATATATGATCAAGTAAGGACCAAGCCATATGACAAGAGCAAAAATATAATTTTTATGGGCTATAATAAAAATCTAAAGGATACAAGCTTTACAATCTCAATAAAGAAAAGACGGTTAAATGTAGGGAAACTAAATATGATGAAAAAAAAGAATGAGATTGTAAGGTAGATGTGAGGAGAAATATGACTTTCTATCAGTTCTTGATGAAGAGGAGGAGAGATATGAATATCATTAAGAACTAGTTACACCTCCACAATTACTAATGAACTAAACTTCGCCTTTATCATTTCTTCTAGTAGAAGTTCAAGTAATGACATCCCACCAAGTCTACCAAGAAAGACAAGGAGCCTTGATGAGTTGTATGAGATAACTAATCCAATTGATGATGATCTAACACTATATTGTCATCTTGCCATATATGAACCTAGTATTTGAAGAAGCAATAAAGTATGAAATATGGAGAATTGCTATAGACGGGGATATTGCATTAATTAAGAAGAATGACACATGAGAATTGGTTTCTATACCATAGGGAAAAAAGCTAATAGGTATTATGTGGATCTACAAAGAAAAAAAGAATGCCAAAGGAGAGGTGGAGAGGTATGAGCCAATATTAGTAGCAAAAGGCCATAGTAAAAAATCAGGTATTGAATATGATAAAGTTTTTGCTCTAGTTGCTAAATTGAAGATCATATGCTTAATAATTGCCATAACTGTCCAATATAGATGGGAAATCTACCAAATAGATGTCAAGTTAGCCTTTCTACATGATTTTCTTAAAGAAAAGGTCTACATTGAGCAACCTATAGATTATTAAATGAAGGGATATGAAAACAAGGTATTAAAGTTGAACAAAGCCTTCTATGAATTGAAACAATTCCCAAAAGCTTGGTATAGTTGCATTGATAGTTATTTCTTAAAGAATATACTTGTGAAAAAATGTCCTTATGAATATGCTATTTATGTGAAGATAAAAGAGAGTGATGATACTTTTACTGTATGCTTATATGTGGATAACATGATCTTTACAGGTAATATCTTAAAAATATCTGGAGACTTCAAGTAAGTAATGATCAAGGAGTTTGAGATAACAAATATTGGTTTTATGACTTACTATTTAGGGATTAAGATCAAACAATAAGAATGTGGAATCTTTGTGAATCAAAAGAAGTTTGTAAAAGAGATTCTCAATAAGTTTAAAGTGCAAGATTGTGTAAAAATAAATACTCCAGTTGAGTGTGGAGTAAAGTTGTCAAAGAATGACAAAGGATAGAAGATAAATTCTATAACATTCAAGAGTCTACTTAGAAGTTTGGGCTTGTAAGCAAGTTCATAAAGAGACCAACTATGACATATTTCAAAGTTTTAAAGTGAATTCTTTGATATATCAAAGGTACCATATACTTTGGCTTATTCTATGATTACTCTAACATCTTTAATCTTGTGGGTTATAGTGAAAATGAATGGGCTGGAAATATAGATGATAGAAAAAACACTACAATTTTTGTCTTCTACATAGGAAACATAACATTCATATGGAGTTCGAAGTAGCAATCTATAATCACATTATCAACTTGTAAAGCTAAGTATATAGCTGTTACAACATGTGTTTGTCATTTTATATGCCTAAGAAGATTATTGAAGGAGTTACAAATGATACAAATGAAGCTTATAGAAATTTAGGTGGACAACTCATTAGTTATTGCTTTAGCAAAAAATCCTGTATTTCATGATAGAAGTAAGCATATTAATATACAATTTCATTATCTACGATATTACATTACAAACAAAGAAGTTGAAGTCAAGGATGTAAAGATCAAAGACCAAGTCACTTGTATTTTTACATCGCCACTTAAACATGATGTTTTTGCCAACAAGAGAGATATCCTATGAGTTATCAAAAATCAAGTTTAAGGGGAGATGTTGAAAATAAACTAGATTTCTGATTTTTTTGCACTGGTTGAGAACCAGTCAACTGAGTAAGTCAATAAAATTACTTTTTCTAATTAGATCAGGTTTTTCTTTGTTTACTTTAATTTCTTAATTATTTGGCTAGAACTTTACATCTATAAATAGATTTATAATCAAAAGTACAAACATAAAAATGAAAGAAAAAAAAAGATGAATAGAAAGAGAGAAACACTTAATAAAACACACCTTCCTCTCAAATTTCTTGCAATATGCTGTGTTCGTCTATGGTGTATGGCAGCTGGTACTAGTTAAACATTGTGGGAACACACCGATTTACCGTCAGGAAGGGCTGAGGGAAATATTGTAATGCTATTTCTCTGTGGTTCCACACGAGCTTTCTCTCCTGGAAGTAATACACTATATTGTAGAATAGAGGATTATATTCCCGATGGTTGGCTAGAGCTTTAGCTGTTACTTATCACTGGAAAAGAGACTCTGCACTGCTGCAAAATATTGACAAACCAATGAAGGGAAGGCGATTCTAATGCCTCTCCATATCTTTGTTTCACCAAAACTCCATTTCTACACTGATGCATTGACCTGAGGATGACGATATGGCAAAACATTTAGTTTTCTCTTCACAGACTGCTGCGATAATGTTATACTATTCACTCTAAGGATGAAAAACCTATATGTTTCCATGAAAAAAAAGGGTGCAATGCTTAGCGTGACATCTAAGAAAGCCCCCAGAACTGCAATATAGTTTTGAAAATTGTATTTAAGCAGCAACACGTCCAGAACTTCGAATAATAATAATAAAAAATCACGCACAAGTTATATAAGAAGTTTGGTACCTGCTAGGACTGTATATGAAGATGCTAGCGAATGACGAAGGTGGTGATGGCGGAGGCAACGCTGCTAGTAAAATATTAAAAGAAGGGGTAGCATGGCTTTTATAGTCACCACTTTACCCTAATGCCCATGGATTCTTGCCTGATATTCTTGTTTCAATTAAACAAAATTGGTTCTGCACTTATTTCCTTCCCTCTCTCGGCTGGCATGGCATTCGTCAAGGGAAGAAATCACACCAAACTGAGTACACGGAAATCAAGACAAAAGAGAGAAAAAGAATCAGTATCTTTCATTTGCCATCACTCATGCTATTCGGAATTATGAACGGAAGAGTTCTATAGGCCCTGGTTATTATTCATGCTCAAAAGAAAATTTTAGGATTTCCACTTTAGTCTCTAAAATCTGAAATTGCTTTAAATTGAACATCAAACTTCGATTTTATTATTTTATTTGATAAATTTCAATCAATATTGGTCCCTAAATTTTCAATTTTAACAATTTAATTTTATTTCCAAAAATATTTATATTAATTTATTGCAAAAAATTAACCCAAATTTTAGTTAAAAAAAATATTCAAAGTATAAAACTTTCAATATCAATATCCTGATTTTGCAATTTTTAATAAGTATTCAAACAATTAACAAGAAAATAAGTCTACTCTAAGTACCATGTGCTCATAATTTTCTTACATTTCAGAAATCACAGATTCGCAAGACAGGAAAAAGTTGGGCCGGTCTTAGATGCTGCTTTCTTTCCTAGTATTTCAGACCTTTTTCTCAGGGAAGTAAGTCTAGATAACTTCTCTGCCTCCATTAGACTTTACAGCAAGAAACTGGATTTGCTCAGGATTTGTGTCAAACGGGTATTAATCTTGCTGTTCGCGATGATGGTAGCAGTGATCCTTATGCTGTCATCGGGCACGCGTGGATGCCCATTTTATTGTATTTTGCTTCTGGTAGAAACTTGGGTTGTATTCTTGAATCTTGATTATTGGCTTTCTGAGCATGATCATCAGTTCTTTAACCATGTCGTAAATGTGGAAATAAAAGAGAGAGTAAAATCCTAGTCGGCTGCTGCTTAGTTGTTCTGGTGAAAATTAATCTCTCCTTTTCTTCTGTGATCCTAGTCCAAATTAAATGTTGACAGTTGAGCATGCTATGCTAATAAGTTCCTCTCTCTTTGGATGGTACTAGCTCCATCTATCTTCTCTGGTTTTGTTTAAAGAGAAGATTATGTCATATAATTTTCTGACTGTCAGCATTTCGACGCAAAGATTGAAAAGTACTCGTGTGATCAAGAACGATGTAAATCCACACCGGAACTCTCTGTTACTTCCCGTCAAGCTGGTAAGTTTTATGTTCTGTCACATCAGGACATAAGATCCATTTCAACAAGGGGCATGCATAAACCTGTTTATTTAGCAGAAAAGAACTCCTTTTATGATTGATTCTCGTCTCTTCAACGTTCCTGTTCCAACTGCAAATCTATTTCAAAAGATGAGAATTATAACAATTTTTCCTAATTCAGAAGGTCTAACTGATTGAAAACGCATTGAAGTTATGTTGAAAACTTTTAGTTGACATACACAGATGTGGCTTTACCCATATCTCCCTTCTGAGACCCCTCAAGGAAAAGGGAGAAGAAGGGAGAGGAGTGGAACTTTATCATAAAATACATCTCAACTGGGTTTCATTTTCAATGGGCCAATAAATATTGATTCCATCTTTATTATGGTTTTTCTTTCATTTTAAAAGCAGGATCACTTGAGGCAAATCCTTCAAATCTTTTGCTGCCACTTTCTTCAAAGATGCAACTCCAACTGTAAAATCAGCTATCCTTCCAGATAGCAACACAACCTCTATATTCTTCAATATCCAAAACTGGCTAGTAATGCTTCATTATGTCAAAAGTGGATTGTGCCCTTTATGTCTCTTGTGAAAAAAAATGCCTTCAGTTTGTTGTGTAACCCCACATTGGTGTTGTACAGTATTCGGAATGGCCTTGCAGAGTGCATGGTCCTCGCCACTGGTTGTAACTTCTAGTCTAGATTCTTCGATTTAACATCAGAACCAACCATGTATTTCATTGTTGTTGCGTATCCTCATGTGCATCTCAATATTGTGAGAAGACCATCCACTTTGTCATGGATGTCATTATCATGTTACATGTTTTGTTGGTCTTTTTTAGATTAATACGTATATCCATTTATGTGTATCTTGACTAATTTTATAGGGTCTAAAATTAATAATTATATAAGCCTTAAGTAGTTTTAAAGTTTATAAAATTCAAATTAGTAATTTTTAGAAAGCAAATCGAAAACCTAACCAGTTGAACTACACCCCTTAAAATTTATTAATCTTGTATTTGAAAGATAATGCTAAGTGATATTGTTTGCTACATTTGCAACCTTTTATGATGAATTAAATGACTGAGTTGGCTTTTACAAGTTCATATTTCCTAATATTTGCATATTCATGGTAAGGTTTCTTTCTGATTTTAGATTGTCTTTTACCATGGCTTAATTAGCAAGGATGATAAAATGGGAGAGGTAGAGTTTGAAATTGAACCGTTCATGGAGACTTGAAGATGGACTTGGTACGGCTGCCAAGTGGCACCCTCATCACAAGACTAAAACTGAGCAAGCATAATTGTTTATATAAAGATAACTATTTTTTACGATGAACACAAGGTTGTTAAAGTTCTCTCTCTTGAATTTTTATTGAATAATAATTTTTACTTAAAAATATATTAAAATATTTTTTAAATATTAATATATCAAAATAAAAAATATAAAAAATAATAATTAATTTAATATTTTTCAAGTAAAACGTACTTTTAAAAAGCATTGAAAAGTAGAATCTATAACACTAAAAAAATATGGAATGTAGTGAATTGAAAATCCTACTTCAATGAATTGACTTTTCTATTCCGGGGGTTTATAAAGCATGACTGTTCCTTTATTTGCTTAGTGCCACATGATATAAACATATAATTTTCAAGTTTATACCATGTGAATTTCATGATGGTATATCAACACATTTACATTACAAACTAACCTAGTAATATGTACTTTTATTACCTGTATTTAGATCTACTTTCTAATTCACCTATAGGATCAAACAATTTAAGGTTTTTATTCTTGATAGTTGATATATATATACTAAAGTTACATATATTCTTTCATTGTGTGCTAGAAATTTCTAAACTTACAAGTTTACATGTTAAAGCATAATGATGGATGATGTTCTAAAATTAGATATCCTTAAGAATAAGGTTTTTTGGTAATTGGATTATAAGTTAATCAAATACTCATTTAAATAACGCTATTCTCCAAACTAATGGAAACTATTTCTTGATAAATGTGTTTGGATACCTTTAAAAAATCCTTTATTGGGGGATTTGAGGATTGTTAGATGGTAAAATTAGTAATTTTATAAAGGTAAAAAAGTAATAAATATGCTAGAGATCATTAAATTCTAAGAACCAGGTTGTTCTTATGCTGGACATATATGTGTTTTTGAATGTAAAATCTTAAACCTCTTACATGAGTAGTTCACTAGATATTTATAGCCTATGAAACTTATTTTTTTCCCTTGAGTAGGGAGGGTAAAATAGCATTAGTAAGGGATAAAAATCTCTTAAACATGAATTAATGAGGGAATATATTAATGAAGAAAGATATCCCTTACATATGCTAATGAGGGAATAAGTGATTGGGCTTAAGACACTCGTTGGGCTCATAAGTATTCAGCCATATTATATGGCTCATAATCAAGGGTAGGGCCCATGAAGGCCAGACACATGTCTAGATATGAGGCTCATATGCATTGCCCGAGCACATATGGAGTTGGGTACTCACTCAACACTTGGGTTAGAGCGCAATATCGGAGCCCACGAGGTACTGAGCATATGCTTAACAATTAGTCTTGAATGCATTTCGAGCCCAAATAGTGCTAGATATAGGCCTATTAATTGGGCCCATGACTATTATTGAAACCCATTATAGGTTTATGCTATAAGTGAATATCTTCCTATCATATATTAAAAAAAAAAATATCAATAAATCTTGGTCTATCGGTGGCCCTCTAAGTTTGTGCGGTACTTTTTATTGAAGAGACTTGAAAAATATATCTATTTTCTTTATTAGAGTTTTTAACATTTCTTCATAGAAGAAAAGTGAGGGATTCTTAAGATAATTCAGTAGAGTATCTTTGTATAAAATGCTATTTATAGATGAAAGAGTTCTCATCTTGGTTGGATAAATACCTAGGGGACAATTTATGATAATATTAATCGCCTTCTTGAGGATTTATAAGGGTGTTGAAAAGTGTCACCAATCCTGTTGAGGACGAGGGAGATCTTCTTTTATATAAAGACTCTTTTCAATTCATTTAAAGTTTCTATCTAAAACTTCTCTTTAGACCATTATGTAAAGGGCATTAATTGTAAGGAACATTTAGTCTTTGTGTGAGATGTGGTAATTTTGCATTGGAATAGATTATAAGAAATCATCTTAAAGTAACCTACCTTTCCTTAATATTTTTGCTTTTAAAATGGCCATTAGGAGAGAGAAATCAATAGTTTTTAGTAGTGACTTTATATTTAGGCCAAGACAACCAGAAACTAAGGGTTCTAATGAGGGACTAGGATCGAAAAGGATTGGGCTAAAGACTAGGAAAAGTACCCTGACTACTGAATATGTAGTTAAGGTCAAACACCTATAAGGAAGAGATTATTTGGCTTTCATATCTAGTAGTTTAGAAAGGATCAATAAACAATCATGGGTGCTTGTAATGGTCTACATAAAATAACAACCTCCTTTATTATGTTTGAGTTAAGGTATACCTTTCCTTTAAAAGGGTTTATAAGTGACATGTTTTTCCATAACAATATATACGCTAACTAACTATATCCTAATATATAGGTTTAAGTCAGGTCTTTTGAGGAGTGTTTCGCAATAATAGGGGTAAAGCCAAACCTAAATATATTAAGAAATTGTTTATTAAATGATTGTTCTCGTGATGGAAATAATGTTCATTAGTTCTTCACTTTAATTGGTCACCCTAAAAATCTTATAAAGAACATGTTAGAGGGTAAGACCTTTTATATGAAGGATTGGTATAAGAAGTAGTTAATTGAAAGGAGTGAAAAATAGTATATCCCATACAAAGTGAAAGATCAATAGGGATGCCCTTATTCTTAGCAAACTCCTTTGCTTGATGCCAATGAAAAACCAAGTCTTGGTAACTTTGATTGAGATGTGTTTTTGAACATAGTGAGGTCTTCCCTTCACTATAACATTATGTGGTTAGCTAAGAGACAATACCAAGTGGAAAGACGAGGTACACAAGAATTTATACCTTGTATAATTCGATGTATTTATCATATTTTATTTTATTTTCTTTTTATAGATCCATCTTCAAAAGAGAAGTCGTAAGAGGATACTAATGAAGGAAGTGTAGAGGCTAAAGGGATATTTATCTTTTGGGTTGCAGAGATGGAAGAGAGTTATCATAAGATGGAAATCACTCCTAATACTGAACCACCATCCAAGCGTACCCTCATTAGGAGAAGTAAATCACCTATCTCTAGGGGAAGAAGGGAAACTGTTTCCCCTGGTATCCTTTCTAAAGTAGCTGAGAGGGCTAAAGTGATAAGAGAAAAGTGTTAGCTTCACAAGGGTCTTATGCTGCTAGTGGGGAAGTAACACTTGCACCTATGACTATGTCCTTATCTCCAACGCCTTCTTTAGTTGGAAGAGATGCTAGGGCTTTTATTTAGGTTCCTATACCCTAAGTTATTGCAGATAGAAGTTAAAGACAACTATTAAATAAATAACATAAAATATTTTAAATAAGTAAAAAGAGCTCCAAGTGTGAGATCCAAACTAACAAGTTTATTCTCTCTAAAAATAATGATAATTAAGTATACCTCAGTAAAAGATTTACAAAGCCTTAAATAGGCCATAAACCCTACCTTAACTAGAAAACAAAAATAAAAACATAAAATTACAAAGGAAAGAAGCATACAATCTTAAATAAGCAAGAACTCCAAAAATAAAAAGGAAAAATACAAAACTACCACAACCAAGGGGCCTCAGCTAGATTTTTGATATCTAAAGATATGGAAGTTCGTACAGTGATATTTAAGCACAATCCAATGATTGGATAAAAAATTATGGCTCTTTTGAGTTGTTGTTTTAGCTTGGCATTACCAAACCTCCTCTTAGAACTTGACTTGTCCCACTAGTCCAAAATATATTTGCTAGGCCATTCATGTAATCTTTCTAGGGAAGATCCTCATTTAGTTGTGACAGACCCACACTTAATAGCTAGGAATAACCTGTTATTGCTGGCTCGACCACATCAGTTTTACAACCCAGGTTAGTAAGTTCTTCTTATATTGGATCATTGATTGGTTTTATAATACCTTATCCACCATCTTTATCGAAAGAGAAGAGGAACATCTTACAACACTTCACATGGAAAAATGACACTGCCTTATGATTTAATGGTCTGGTAATGGTTAATATAATAAAGAGGTTAGTGGATCTCCCTTCGGATGTTGATCAACTATCTAATTGGATTCTTGCTCACCACTTTGCTCTTACTAGCAACTTCTACTCCATATGAGCATCTTGTTTAGCATACCTTGTTATATGCACTTAGATTTTGTTTATAAATTAATATCATTGTTTTATTTAGAGTTTCCTACTGAATGCCTTCTCGAAGACATTGGACTATCAAAAAGCTTAAATAAAAACAAACCTGGCTCAACCAATAAGAGATAAAAAAAGAGGTACGATGCCTTCGTAAGGTAAAAGACATAACCAAAAACTCAATAAAGTGAGATTAAGGAGGTCTATGACATCCATGTCCATGATTCTTAAAAAACCAATAGGAAGTTGATAAAGGATATAGATTACTAGGCTTCTAAGTTGAGCGTTGTTCTGGAAAGAATTTTTCTGGCCAATGAGGTGTTATCATCTCTAATATAGTCCTATGAGGCTTTAAAATCTTAGGTGGCAGCTTTAAAGGAGATCTGACTACGACTAAGGCTGAGGCGAAGGCCTTTAGAGTGGAGTGTGCTCACCTAAGTGCATTAAGAGACTTATCTAATGAGTTTTTGACAATGTTTTAGGGGATCTCGAGCCTTAGATATATTTATTCAAGATAAGATATTCTACGTTATGTCGAACTTTTATTTTTATAATTTGTCAAAGGAGATCATAATGAACTTTTCAGTAGCATTCAACCCCAACTCTGTTCCTGATTTTGCTAATATATATCCAACTTGGATGGTTGCTACAACTCGTAGCAAGTACTTGGCTG
This sequence comes from Populus pruinosa, assembly GCA_026413675.1. Lineage (NCBI taxonomy): Eukaryota > Viridiplantae > Streptophyta > Magnoliopsida > Malpighiales > Salicaceae > Populus > Populus pruinosa. Next base: position 3,930,014 of record CM048606.1, read on the forward strand.
AGGAGCCTGACGAGTGATGAGAGTCTCTTAGTTAAGGGCAATAATTTCTAGGAGTTATTATCCTTGAACATATAGAGTTTCTATAATTATATTTAAATATATTAAATGTATTAATATATTTTAGGATTCCTTATCATGTTTAAAACTTTTCCATGTTTGAGTTATAAGGCCGAAAGCTCTAAGTATAACCAAGGTCTTATACCTTTCTAGGCAGGGGATCTAATTCCTACAATCAATCCTTGGTAGAAATTGTGCTTTGGATAATGGGTTTTTATATAGAAGTTCAATATATCCATGTATAGTCTTAGCCCAAGATGTGTAAAGCTATTCTTTAATTTTTTTCTAAGAAATTATAATTTTTTTTGGGATGAATTAATCTTTGTTATTATATTATCAACATTGATGAGGAAACTCTTGGTTGCAGTTCCTGACTGACGAGGGGCTTGGAATTCTCCTAACTAGAAAGTAATTACATTATAGAGTGAGGGCCTATGGCTTTCTTAGCATTGTCATAGGATATGGGAGCACCCCACTTGAGAGTAGTCTTACTAGAGTCAGAGGCTTATGGCTTTCTTGGTTATTGCCTGAAGTCTAGAAACCCTTCATTGAAAAGTTATATCAGTTCAAGGCTGTATTGGAGAATAAGAGGCTTGAGGACATCATCGATAATAATATGAGGTTTAAAAGCCCCATTAAAGTGTTGTGCTAATTCAAAATTGCACTAAAAAGTGGGAGAACCGAGGCTGTTTTGCAATAGTATAAGGCTCAAAAACCTCACTAAAGTATCATGCTAGTCAGAGACTGAACTAAAAAGTGGGAGGATTAAGGCTATCCCTGGTGAGAACATGAGGCTCAAAAGCTCTACTAGAGTGTTGTGCTAGTTCAAGACTGTGTTGAAGAAGGGGAGGCTCGAGGCTATCCCTGGCGATAATATGAGGCTTGAAAGACCACTAAAGTATTGTGCTGGTCTCATACATCACTCAAGAGGCATAATGAATATAAAATAGAAATATAACATATATTTCTAAAAAAATAACATTCCTTTCTATGATATATTTTGAGATAATCTAAGTGCCAAGTACGAGGAAAATTCTCGCCTTTCATATCTTGAATGTGGTAAGTGTTGGCTTTGACTACCTTTATCACTGAAAAAAGACCATCTTATTTTCGTGCTAGTTTGCCCTTGGTGTCCCTATTACCTGTTGCTTTTATTTTTCAAAGTACTAGGTCTCTAAATTTAAAACTCATGTTTTTTACCTTGGCATTATGATACCGAGTAATTTGATGGTGATAAGCTTCGTTCCTTACAGCCATTGTTAACTAATATTCTTTATGGAGATCTAGATTACCTTTAAATCTTTGCTTATTATTTTCTAGGGAGTAATGGGTTACCCTAAGACTTGGAAACCTAATTTTTGCAAGTATTATGACTTCAATATCATACATGAGGAGGAAAAGAGTTTTCCAAGTTGATATCTTTTAGATTGTTCGATAGACCTATAAATTTTGGTCCTATTTTGATTTGGCTTCATTTATCTTCTTTTTAAGCCCACTGATTAGGTCTTTATTGGTAATCTTAACTTGACCATTAGTTCAAGGATGTGTTATTAAAGAAAACTAATGGTCTATATAGAGTCTCTAACATTGTTTTCTCATTTTATGGTTGTCAAATTATGTTATATTATCTATTATCAAGAATTTAGAAAGTCTAAAATAATATATAATGTTCTTCTAAATGAAAAATATTACTTTGTTGACAGTTATATCTTCTAAGGCCTTAGCCTCCACCTATTTTATGAAATAGTCAACCGCTATTAGGATGAATTATCTATTACTAGTGGCATTGGGAAAAAGACCTAAGACATCCATAACTCATTAGAAGAAAAGTTATGAGAAGGTTATAAATATCATCATACAGAAGGCTAATAGGAGACTAAAACATATCTTTGGCATTTACCATATCTTCTAGCCAAATTAGTGGTATCACAGAGTATGGTTAGCCAATAGAAACCTGCTCAAGTAACTTGGTTAGCAAGAGCTCTAAAATCTATATAGAGACCACATATTCCTTCATAAAGTTCTTTCAAAACACGTGCTTTCATTAAATTGATTGCCATTTTAGAAAGGAAATTGAGGTGGATCTTCAGTATAGGATATCAGTGATTTTGATAGAAGATATTTTATTAGTAAGTAAGTAATGTTTGATAAGTGTTCACCAATCCTCATCGAGGGTGATTAGGGTGGTCAATAGTCCTTCTTCACCTATACTTGGCTTTTTCAAAGTTTAAATCCATATGTTCAGAGTTAAACATACAATCCGATTCATGATTTTATTGGGTTCAATGAGTTCTTTTATCATTTTTTAAACCCAATTATTAAATAGCAAAACCTTAAAAAGAAGGAAAAAAAAGAAAAAGAAGAAAAAAGGAGCTTAGACACATTGAGCAAAAAAAAAATAAAAATCTAGCCTATGCTCTTTGGATTAGTTTTATTTTTTTTAATTTCTTATTGGATTATTTTTAAACAAGACAATAAATAATGCATTGTCTGTGTTGTGTAGAATCCAACAACCAAAAGTTGCTAGAAAAACGAGGTGTCAATTTTTTTTTGGGTTTACAAACACATTTTCAACGTATTTGTTTACTCAAAACATCTAGAAAACATATTAAACACCCTGGTAAACCTATCCACAACATTAAAAAAAACCTAAAAAATTGCTTAAAAGATCCAAAATTAACTCGAATACAAAAAATTCCAGTGATTAGATATGCCTCCTCAGGTAAGAAGAAAAAAACAACACCTAGGGAAAACGTCCTTCATAAAATGAAACTCATTAATACCAATTTTAATTATTTTGGTGGCCAAAATCATTATCAATGGCCACGTTTTATATTATCACTGGAATTTGAGGATCTTCTCTCTCTCATCTCACAAAGAAATGACTGAAAAATAAGGAAAATAAGCTTTAGTACCAAAATTGAATTTCTAAAAACTAAAAGGACTGATCACCTGTAAACCAAAAAATACAAGGGACCGAAATAAACTCTTTGTATATAATTCAAAGCCATCACCTATTTTACCCACCTTTTTCACTCTGGTCCTCTATCTTTCAATCAAATCCTTTCTTTAAAAAGAAAAACTTGCAATTGGGTGTTAATTTATGTTCAAAAGTGCGTATTTATGTAAAGAGAAAGTTCAAAAATTAAATTGAAAATTTAGAAAAAAATCATTGTTCCAATCCATAGTGATTTGTGAGAGAGTGCATAATGATTTCAATTACAATAAAAATGTTACAAGGCTTTGTTTCTATTAATTAGGTCCGTGGTTTGTACTTTGTCGTGGGATGGAAGTGCTTTTTTCTTCTTAGTTGAGTTCATCGATTGATCACCAACCTCTTGAAATTATAGAGGGTATTGCTACATTATTATTTTGTCCATCCTTTGCTCATGTGAGAGTTCATGTAGACTTGGGGTGCAATTATTTTCCTAATATATTTTGGGAAAAGGGCCATTATTAGCCATTATTTATTGACGACGGAACGCATTATCAATTAAAATTCCTTGCGTTGGACTTAATTGGAAGGGTAGGTGTTACTTAGCTCTCCGAACTTCTTCCTTATAGGTAATTAAGTGCAGAAACTTATGTAAATAAAATATAAAGACAATCTCATTAAGAAAGCACTAGTGAGATTGTATGTGAAACCAACTAGAACTCCCTCTCCACTTTAAACGAAAAGGAAAGCTTCCCTCTAGGTTTTCATCTTGAAATATTAAAACTCACTCCAATGGTCAAGTCTATTTTTTATGTAAAAAAAATGCTAAGGAAAAAAAATTTAAGAACTGATTCATTAAACCAATTAGTAATTTAAATAATATGAATAAAAAGAATGCAATAACAATAAATAAAATGATAAAAAAATAAAATAAAAACTACCAAAAAGGACCCAATATGAGCCTATCTGGAATAAACCTAATTTGAAAGGATAAAACTGAAGAAAAACTAAAAACAAAGAAAAAAAAGTTGTTTAATCAAGTTAACTCACAAACTCAATAACTATGAACATAAGATTGAGATAACTCCATTAAAGAAAAATAAGGAAAAAAAGGAACCATTTAAAAGGAAAGGGGAATAAAAAGCCAAGGAACAATTTTTAATACATCAAATGTTGAATGATGAAATTGAAACAATTGAATTTTAAAAATGATAAAAAAAGGTCAACCCATGTTAACCTTTGAAATCAATGACTGTGGTCATAGGCCTAGAACTAATCCCATAGAAAGCAAATTATAAAAAATAACAAAGCAAAACAAAAAAAAGGGTAAAAAAACAAAAGCTTAAAAAAACAAAAAAAAAACAAACAAACCTAAGCAAACCTCATAAACTTGGTTGAATATCTAAAACACGTAATCTTTGAAATCCTGGACTCGGGTTGAATCAAGAAGCTTCATTCCTAACCAATTTAATTTTGAAGAACAAAATCGTGAAAAAAAAATTTTAAAACTTGCAAAAGCAAAAAATATAATGATAAAAAGAATAAAGATAAAATTTAATAGAAAAAAAACTCATGAAGGATGGATTTGTTAAAAACAATCTAAAATATTATCATAAACAAAACAAATAGCATTAAAAAGATTGAAGACCGAATTTGAAAGACTAAAAAGCAAAAAGGGGTGAAATTAAAAAATATTTTTAATTTTATGACCCAAGTGTTCTTTAAAAAAAAATGACTAAAAACATAGAACCGACAAAAATAAAAGACTAATATATGGACAAAGCAATTTTTTTTTTTTAAACCACCCAAAATGAATGATTAAAAAACATATAGAAGTAAGAAAAAAAAAAGAAGAACAAAGAGTAATCACTAATGATATAAAAAGCTATGATAAAACTGAAAAAAACAACATCATTAGAAAAGAAAAAAAAAGAAGAAAACTTAGGCAAAGGTTTCAAACTCGCAACCCATTAAATCCCAGACCCAGTTGAATCAAGCAGCTAAATTCTCAACTAATTTAATATTGCTTAGCCAAATTAAATTCAACAAAGAATAATAATTAAAAAGATTTGAGAAAATCGTGGTCATTTTTGAAATCAGTAAAAAAATCTTAGTGAAAACAAATAAATTAAAATAAATTCAAAAACTTATCTCAAATAATACAAATAGGAATAAAAAATGAGAACAAAATTTGAAAGGAAAAAAAGGGTTGTAATAGAAAAATAATTCTAACATTTTACATTGTTTTAAAAAATCATTTCAAATATTAAAGGATTGAATCGAGAAAACAAATATCAACTTAAAGAATTATCCAAAAAAAACCTTAGAAAAGAATGATAAAAAAAAAACTTAAGATAACTGGGTTATTTTCAATACCAACAAAACAATTCATAGAAAATTAGCTTAAAAAAACCGCACCGAACCTAGTCTCTAATTAAATAAATAATGAAGGATAAAACATGAAACAATTATTTTAACAAAGAAAGAAAACCAAGAAAATTTGAGAAAACATCCTAAATATGGTCAAATCTTTAAAACTCGCAACACTTGAAGCTGTGGATCTTGGTCAAATCAAGAAGTTTATTACAAACAAATTTGAAAATGTCAATTAAGAAAACTTGCCAAAGGAAAACAATTGAAAATCAAAAGAATGAAGATCAAATTTGATAAGAAAAAAAGCAAAGGAAGATGAAATGATAAAAACAAAAATCAATTGGAAAAACAATTTCAAACAAAACAAAAGACAATCAAAAGAATGAATACCAAATTTGAAAAATGAAAACAAATTAAAGGGGGGTGAAGTTGCAAAAGCATACCAATTTTATAAATTATTCAAGATAAAAATATTATAATAGTAAGAAAAGGGATCACATTTGAAGATTCAACAAATTAAAGGGGGTTGTTCTAAATTTGTAAGGCATTCATGTGAAAATATATATAGGGAGATAAAGAAGAAAAAGGAAAAAAAAGGGTCATCTATGCCAAACCATGAGGAATCTTGGAACATGTGCCATCCAATGTTGTTAGGGATGTCAAGACCTTTTAAACTTTGCCTTGTAAGGTGGTTTTTGGTGGCCAAACAACCCCACCACTCAAACTCTATTTGGTTTATTTTAATAATATTTAATATATGTTAACTGCAAAAATACCCATACATGACATTCAAATCTATAATAAAACCAAAGTAATTGATAAAAAAAATATTTGATTTTTATCTTTAAAGGCATCAAAGTGATTAAACAATTTAAAAAAATTATAACTACCAAAAGGTCCTTGGTAATAGGAATTATAATTTATAAAAGACAATTGTATTATAAAGAAAAAAGATAATTTTACCCGCAAATGCATGGTTTAAAGATTTTCTTGAGGGAGATGTAATTTTGTCTTTTTACTATTTCAATAAATGGTGAAATGTCTCTTTGTTTACAATATCTTCTCCTTCTCTTTTAGTGTTTTTTTAGCTAGATCTTTAACTTGCGATACATTGCAAGTCAAATCAATATTTTTAACCTTAAAAAATATCTAGGTGTTGTTAACATATTTTCTAGTAAAAAAATATTTAAATAATATAAAAGTTGACTTGATATGACCCGGTCAACTTAACGGGCCCAAAGTCACTTAGATAACCAATAAAAATATAATTTGACAAAACAAATTTTAAGATAATATTTAAAAAAAAAAATATTGAGAAAAAATTATATTGAATTGACTCGAGTCAACTTAGGTTAGCCTATCAAATATAGAACCCATATCATGAAATTGAGAGAATTATAATTATAATTATTAACAAAAATATAAATGATCTGGTGATTTAGCATGTGATAGGAAATGTTGCAAAATATGACAATGTTCTTTTTTGGTCCTTTAATTTTTATTCTCTCAATCATTGATTATTATTTTCATGCTTTCATATTGCATTGAATTGAAATTAGGGTTTGTGATTTGTTTTAATTTATATTTTATTTTATTTTCTTAGTGTAAAAAAAAACCCTCAATATTGGCTTGATGCTCAATTTTAAAAAAATCAAAATTTGATTTTATTCGAGCATAAAAAACGTGATTGAGGCAACAAAAAGGTATTTTTATAAAAGGCATATATGCCTTTTTAACTTTTTTGCATCAAAAGTTTTGCAAAATCCCTTTTTGGTCCTTTTGTTTGACATCTTTTTGGGTTTTTGGTCCTTTTAGTTTAACTCTTTTTTTTTTTTTTTTTAGCCCAATTTTTTTTAAATTTTTCAATCTTTGGATTTGAGAAAGGAAAGGGAATCTTGTTGAAAAATAATAAAAGAGAGAGAAAGCTGATGATTTGCTAAATTTTAGAGACGAAACAAGCCATTCTTAGTGTCAATAAATTCTATATGACAATGAATTTCATTTAAGTTTCTTTTACTATTTATCTTTCCAAATAAAAAAAAAATATCAGAGTTAACAAAGATTTGTATTGTAACTTTATTTAGTATATTTTTGGGTGTTTAAGTTGAGCAATTGATGTTTTTTATAAGGTCATAAGAATGTTAAGTGTTTATAGGTTGAGAAATGTTGAAAATTAAATTTTTGGGATCAATTTTTTAAACTTTAGCCTAATTTTTCGACCATCTTTTTGATGGTCGGAAACTATTATAAAAAAAGGTGTCATTTTCAAGCAAACAGGAGAAGAAAAATGTCGGGAGCGTCGATCTAACCTTGTAGGCTCACATGCATGGCCTTTTCTTTGAAATTTTGTTTTAATTAAATTAAATTAAATTTAAATAGATTAATTAAAGATATGTATGAGATGTCCAACTAGACGGGTATTCAATTTTAATTTGATTTAATTAAAAGAAATTAATTATAAATGCTTTGTGATTTTTTTATATAAAATATCATTCAATTTTTACTTATTTGTTTTTCTAATAAGATCATAGTATCGTTTTTCTAATATTAGCGGACATTCTTTTGTTGAACCCTATATAATTTATTTTCCCAAAATTTCATTCAATTACTTCTTTAAATCTATCTATTTTTATTATCATTTAATTAAATAAATGATTGAATCCATAAATCAATTTTATTAAATCTTATTGAATCCATAATACATATTACGAAATCAAATATCATAATCTATACCTATATTTTAACCTTCTAACTTAGGTTTTGGTTAGCATTAACAATTTTTTTTGAAAATTATTTTTATTTGTAATTTATTATTTATTTTATTAAATTTATGAATCAACTTTTCAATTCATAATTAAAAATACTTTGTTGTCATGTAAACAATTGCTAAACACCAGCATTTTAATTTTTTTAAATTAAAAAAACATTTAATTTGACATGCAATGAAGTGTGAGCTAACAAACTAGTAAAAATAACTAAAAATAAGGTGAATTCAGTATTCACCTACTTACAAAACAAACATTGTTCAATTTGTTTTTTAATTAGAATCATTTTTTTGTTTCTTTTTTATTAGGTTTTTGTTTTCAATCTTATTCTTCAATATTGAATTGATTGAAAATAAACTTTTATAATTTATTTTTATTTTTTATATATAAGGTTATGATGGTTTTATAATCTAAATCTTGAGATTAACATATTAACCGAAATTCACTCAGATTAATTTTAATCTTTTTGTAATCGATTTTCTTTTTTAACATAAGATTAGTATTGAAAATTGTACTTCATATTTTTTTTTTGTATTGAGGTATCCAATTTTCATGATTCAGGTCGTAGATTTGACAAGTTAACTTATATTTTTTTGTTTTTTTTTTTAATTTTATTATTCAACGTTGATATTAGAACTTGAATTTCATAATTTGTTTTAATTTTTTTATTTCAATTTTATAATCTAAGTTATGGGTTTGACAAACTAGTCTTAATTAACTTGGATTGTTTTATCTTTTTACTTAGGTAATTTAACGACACATGTGTAAGCTTAAATATTATATTTAAACCCACTAGACAATTTAGTGTAATTAATTTATCCTTCACTCAATCCCATCTTCTCCTAATTCCCAAGCAAAAGTCAATATTATTGAGTGTATGTTCTTGAAATTCTATGCGAATCCTCGCAGAAAAGGAAAAGTCCCATTCTCCAACAAAGCAAGTAGCTAGCTTTGCCGGCTATCGATAAGATAACGATACCAATGCCAACATCTGGACACCCTTTGCTTCCATTAAAGGAGCTTTACGTATATGTTTGCAACTTTATATCTGAAGTTGCTTTTTGTTCCGAGTGAAAAACAAGGTTTGTATTATGTACACGGAGGAGTGTTGGGTTTTCAAATATTATACATGTATTGAAAATAATAATAATAAAAATTATTTAGAAGTTTTTAAGATGTTGTTAGATAAATTTAAAGTTATCTAAAAATTTATTATTTGAAGATCTAATCCTTTTTAGTTTTGAATAATTTTTTAAATATTAGGTTGTCACAAACCACAAACCATCTAATTGTCCAATCTTTAATGATAATCCATACGAACCACCAATAAATTTTTTTTTTAAGGATAATTTAATAAATTTAATCAATCAAATCTCTACTTGATTATTTTAGAACTAGCGTTATAATCCTGAATTAAATATATTTTAGTGCTTAATTTCTAAAATTATTTTCAATCAAGTCACACTTTATTATTATCCCAGTTTAATTTTTGACTAATAATTCTTAATATGTGAGACCTATTAAGTTCATAATATGTTGACCTAGATATAAATTATAATTCTAATAAAATAAAATAAAATAATTTAATTTATTATCAATTCAACAATTGATTAATTTATATTTGAAGATCAGGTGCATCGTTTAATAACATGTCATGATCCCCCAAATATTAGAAAAATTATTAGTGGTTTGACTTAATCTTTTAGTAACCGGTTTCTTTGTGTAATTAATATCATTTCATCAATAATAATATTCCGATTTAATACTAAAGCATGAAGTATATCTTCCATGTTAAATCATGTTTCTTCTTTACATAATAATAATTGATCATTTGAATAAGATTTGAAACTCCTTTTCATTTCACCTTGATCAAGGATTTCTTAGTCAATATTATTTGAGAATATATGAATTTTTTTATTTCATCTAGGATGATGAATCTTTTGTTAATCACTTAAGTAACTTCATATAGTTCATGATATATCTAATGTTTGCCCATTAGTCACCTCGATAAAAGCATAACATTCTTTATATAAGATAACTTAATAATCTCAAGTCTAAGGATCACTTACACAACTGTCAATAAATATAGATGATCTCTTTATATTGAATTCTCATGCGGGTCAATACAGTATACATGTCTTATGACAAGCATCTTGATATTAGTTTTAGGTATCTCTTATACCTCAGTTTATGAGAACAACTGCTCCCTTTCATAAAAAAAAAAAACATAATATGTATCAATTTTTACGGCTTTAATAAATATCTTGTATTTAAGAAAGCATTGACCATGAACATTTTAGGAACAATTCTTTGATGCAATAGGAATCCCATAATTATAACTTTAGAATTTTATTTGCAAAATATTTTTATCTTGTGAACTTTATCTTTACTCTAGATTCATAAATCAAATATTATATTCATTAATATAATATTATATGAATATTAAAAATAAATTAAGCCTTTATTAATAATAAATATGAATTTTTATGAATACAATAGTAACATGTGTAAACAATTGATTGGCTATATGACATATGATTAGTACTTAAAAGTGCATTTTTATCATGGTTTTATATCATCATTTTGCACTTGAAGTATCAATAACTCAACCAAAGCATGTTTTATAATAATAATATAAGATACCTTTAATTTGTGGTAAATGTCTATTTTTAATGCAGGCCTATCACATAAATGAAAGGATTGATTGATGACTTTAAGAACATAAATTGCAAGGATAAAGAGATGACCAAACTTAGAAAAGAGATGTCGGTGCAATTCAAACCGGAACACTGTTCGGTAATTGGGTCATATCTGGAGCTATATATCTCAGATTTAGGTCCAATTTATATGGATGGAAAGGTAAGACATAGGCCTACAACTTTCATATGGAGCCCAAGATCTAAAAAGGCCATTTGCAAGTCCAAATTGTAGCAACAACAAAGAAGCCCGAATCTGTCTTCCAGCCCGAGCACTGTTTGGTATTTTGGCCATATCTGGAGTTCTAGAAGTCCAAATGAGCTGAATGTTTTACACAAGAAAGCTGAGACAATTGCCTACAACTTTCATGTTTGCAACTGGCTCCAGTTTTGACGTTATCAATGACGTTTTGGGCAGACAAGAGAAGATAAGGATTGTCACCAAGTCAAAAGTTGGCCACCCACTTATCAATTAGTCATCAAATCAATAGTTCCCAATTTTGGCCTATAAAAGGAGGCATTTGCCATGCATTTAGGCATCTTGGTTCAGATCAAGATCATGCTCTTCCTTTCTCTCTTTGTATTTTTTGTAATGTTTATGCTTTGCTTTCATTAATATTAAGTTTATTCCTTTCATTTCATTTCCTTAGTTAACTTTTATGTTCTTATTTTGTTTATCTATTTTGCTTTCTTTCATTATGTCTAGCTAAGTTAGTTATGTCAAGGTGAAAAGGTTACACTAATGGTGTAAGAATAAGTATAATGTAAACTTAATATGGACTTTAATGTTTGATACTAACATGCTTTATATTTGTTATCTTGTTCACTCTTTAATACTTTGCTTGTTAAATGACTAATCTTGATTTATGTTGTATAACACTTGGTACAACAAATGCTTGGCACTTTCATAGCCCATAATGTATGGTATAACCGACACCTGAGCTATGAAAGGAACTTGATTTGTTGTTAACATAAGTTATAATCATGAATGCTTGACGAGATTTACAAGTATTAGCATTAATTGAATAAGATGACTAATGTAATCATGTTAACAATATATAATCTGATTGGAACCTCCTTTGTATGTGGTTTCCAATTCAATAATAAGAGTTTATACTATACTTGTTTGATATACCATTAGTGGAACCTCTAACCTTGACATTTGTTATAATTATTGTTTAATCCTTACATTAATTTTCCATCTCCAAGTTCTCATCTTCTTCTTCTTCTTCTTCTCTTTCTTTATTATTATTATTATTATTATTATTATTATTATTATTATTATTATTATTATTATTATTATTATTATTATTATTACTACTACTACTACTACTACTACTATTATTATTATAGTTGTTGTTGTTGTTGTTATTGTTGTTGTTATTATTGCTATTATTGTTGCTTCTAATTGTTGTCTATAATTTGTACAATTAACCTCCCTGTGGTTCGACCCCGGTCTTGCCGGGTTATTTATTACTTCGACACTCCTGCACTTGGGAGAAGACATCAATCTTTTAGTCGTGTCAAGTTTTTGGCGCCGTTGCCGGGGAGGTAAGTTTTGTATAAATTATAATATTTATTTTATTTTCTCTTTTCTCTTTTCTTGTATATAACTTTGTTTCTTTTCTTTTATTTCTTTTTATTTTATTTTCTTCCTCCTTCTTTTGCTTTCTTCTTCTTTTTTATTTTATTCTTACACGTGCATGAGAGTGTGGTCACGTACATCAAGTGGTAGACTTTGTAGGGTATCCTCATCATTTTCAGAAAATATGGCCGAAGAAGATAATCAATCACTTCATAATGAGAATAATGAGAATAACCGTGCTAGAACACTTAGAGACCACATGAATCCCACAAGAACAAGTGCACCATCATGCATAATTTTTCCTCTCGATGCATCTCATTTTAATTTTAAGCCAGGTATTATTCAACTTTTACCTTCTTTTCATGGTTTAGAATTGGAAAATCCATACTTGCATTTAAGGGAATTTGAGGAGGTGTGCAACACATATAATAACTTAAATTGTAGCATGAACACCATCAGATTAAAGCTTTTCCTTTTTCATTAAAAGATAAAGCTAAAACATGGCTACAGAATTTAAGACCAGGATCCATTCGTGCTTGGGATGAAATGCAACAACAGTTTTTAAAGAAGTTTTTCCCATCTCATAGAACAAACTCTTTCAAGAGACAAATCACCACTTTCACTCAAAAACCAGGAGAAACATTTTACAAATGTTGGGATAGGTATCGAGACTTGCTTAGTACTTGCCCTCATCATGGTTTTGAAATATGGAGATTGGTTTCACATTTCTATGAAGGGTTAACACCTAAAGATAGGCAAATGGTTGAATTGATGTGCAATGGAACTTTTGAAGATAAAGACCCTGATGAAGCAATGGAGTACTTAGACTTGTTAGCTGAAAATGCTCAAAATTGGGACACCGCGGGTACTTATGAGGCACCAAGTAAAACTCAACCTCATACATCTAGTGGAGGTATGTACAACCTTAGGGTAGATCATGACCTTCAAGCCAAGTTTGCATCTTTAGCTAGAAAAGTCGAGGCACTAGAATTAAAAAAGAGTGGTCAATTAAAATCTGTTGAAAACATTGTGTGTCAAATGTGTGAAATAAATGAACACTCAACCAACGATTGTCCAACCTTGCCTTCTTTTAAAGAATGTCTCCATGAACAAGCCCATGCTTTAAACAGTTTTCAAATGGCCAACCACAACCCATACTCCCAAACATACAACCCTGGTTGGAGAAATCACCCAAATTTCAATTGGAAGAGTGAGAACAATAATGCACAAACTTCACAACCACCATTTCAAGCACACCACAATTTCCAAAATTCTCATGGATATGCACCTTCTTATGCTCCACCTCCTAGAAGAAATCTTGAGGAAACATTGCATGCATTCATTGAAAAGCAAGAGACAATTAATACTCAACTTGTTCAAAACATGATAGATTTTAAAGATACTCTTGCTAAATTAACATTTGCTCTTAGTTTCCAAGAGAAAGGTAAGTTTCCATCTCAAACACAACAAAATCCCAAAGGGCAATACAATGCAAATGCAAGTAGTTCCGGAAGCCAACACATGGATCAAGTCAAATCAGTCACTACTCTGCGCAGCGGTAAGGTTATTGAAAAACCCTCTCTTGAACCTTATGAGAAAGATCATGAATCAATCTCTGAGGGTAAGGAAGGGGATGAATCTGAAAATTGCAAAGAAACGACTGATTCACCGCCAGCACTTCCATTTCCTCAAGCCATGACCAAACAAAGGAAAGTCAATCACAACTCTGAAATCTTTGAAACTTTCAAACAGGTAAGGATCAATATACCTTTGTTGGATGCTATTAAACAGGTTCCTTCCTATGCTAAATTTTTAAAAGATCTATGCACTGTGAAGAGGAAACTGAATGTGAAAAAGAAAGCCTTTCTAGCCGAACAAGTAAGTGCTATTCTTCAAAACAATAATGCTTTGAAATATAAAGACCCTGGTTGTCCTACAATTTCTTGCTTTATTGGAGAGCATAAAATTGAAAGAGCCTTACTTGATCTCGGTGCTAGTGTAAATTTACTTCCATATTCAGTTTTTCAGAGTCTCAATCTAGGTGAGTTAAAACCAACTTCTATATCTCTTTTACTTGCCGATATATCTGTAAAAGTGCCTAGAGGAATAATTGAAGATGTGTTAGTACAAGTCGATAAATTCATTTATCCTGTGGATTTTTTTGTCTTGGACACAGAACCTGTTGAAGCATGTAATTCATTTCCTGTTATTTTAGGACGTCCATTTCTTGCAACCTCTAACGCATTGATTAATTGTAGGAATGGACTGATGAAGCTATCATTTGGAAACATGACATTGGAGATGAATATTTTCAACATTTGCAAGCAACCTGGAGATGATAATGATTTACAAGAAGTAGATCATATTGATGAATTAGTTTATGATCAACTTGAATCTACTTTAAGTAAAAATGAATTGGATGAAACTGAAGATTTGCAAATGGTTTATTCTGAGGAAGAAATCACAAATGAAACAAGCACCGAAAATGTTGATGCGAATCTTTTGTCAACAATGACAACAAATTCGACATCTGACATCACACCAATCGATGATTACTTTCCTAACGAATCCTTACTTTCTCTTAGTCCAATACCTTGGTATGATAAAAATATCAATTTTCTTGCTTTAGGAGATTTGCCAGCTGATTGGAGTACCCAAGACAAAGAAAATTTTTTGAACGAAGTGAAGAATTTTTATTGTGATGACCCTACCTTATTCAAATATTGTCCTGATCAAATATTTCAAAGATTCATTCCCGACAATGTGGTAAGTAGTGTCATTAAACTTTGTCATTCTGAAGCATGTGGAAGTTATTTCTCGTCAAAAAAGACAATTGCAAAAATCTTGCAAAATGGATTTTATTGGCCCACCATGTTCAAGGACACACATGCATTCTGCAAAACTTGTGAAAATTGTCAAAAAATTGACACTGGTCAAAAAGTTTTGTTTTATGATTCTCAACTCTATGCATTCCCTAAAGAGCTAAGATTAAGATGGACCAATCCTTATGGGGCCTGTGATATTGAGAATTCAATGAATGACAATGATTTTAAGGAAAATGGACATCGTTTGAAAGCTTACTTTGATAATTTTCCTAGTGAAAATGAATCAACTAGTTGGAATGATCTTGTAGATAAAGGTTGATTATTTTGTTTTTCTCACATTGTTTTTGTGTTTCTTTTTGAGTGATTTTTGCTAGTTTCTCTCACCCCGGTCAAATGGCGGACAACGGTACTCCGTGACTTAAGTCGGTTCTTTCAGTTTCCCACAATAACTGATATTTGTGTATATATTTGTGCAATTCTTTGAATCTCTCTTCCAATTCTCATTTGAAAATGGACACTAATTTTGAAAAATTGAAAAAGTATTTTCCCGCTCTACCTCAGAATGCGATCACAAAAATTTACTGTGCTAGATGTGCAAGATTGAGATTGTTAATGAATCATGAAATTCCTGAAGATATTCGCTGGTTGATTGAAGCAAAGGTCCGATTATCAGGTGAGTCCTCTAACTTCTTCATTTCACACATGCCTGGAACAGGTAAAAGCACTTTTGCAAAGAAGCGTCGTGCAAAACGACTGGATGTCTGTCATCGATGTGCTAGATGGACTTGTAATACACAATGTCATTCTTTAGGAATGATATCTATAAACCGTGAAGATAAAATATAATTCATTAAGGATGGCCTGAGTAAGGAGTCTTTAGATAATCTTCTATTGACTCTTGAGACGCATCCTAATGGAGATGTGCATCGTGCAATTCATGATTTATGGCCACTATTTCATAAAGAACATGATCGACTTAGTCTTGGGAATCTGACTAAAAAAGACCCTGTTTGCCAGTTTTTAAGAAAACTGGATGGGAAGCCTATCCCCGACCCATAGAGGGCGTTTAAGCCGTTCTTGGACGTAAAACCAAGGGAAGATGTGAGCCACAATCACAACTACCTGTACATACACATGCTTTTTTCAAAAGTAAATAAATAAATAAATAAAAAGAGAGAGAGAGAGTGTGAGACTCCAGCTGGCCTACATATAGGTGTTATGATTGCCTTTCTCATTTCTCATCTATAAAACCCTCTCTTCCTTCCTTTCATTTCTACTCAACCCATACATTCAACAAATACACAAGTGTGTAGAAATGGCAAGTTCCTCAAGTCATCAAATAAGAAATATTTGTGTTTTCGGTGGATCTAGTCCTGGGAAAGAAAAGGAGTTTTTAGAATCAGCAAATCATCTTGGTCAGGTGCTAGCTGAGAGAAAGATTCATTTAGTGTATGGGGGAGGCAATCTTGGGTTAATGGGAGGTGTGTCAATAGCTGCATTTTTAGGAGGTAGTCAAGTTTTAGGAATCGTCCCTGAAGCTTTGGCACAAGGGGACATCATTGGAAAAACAATTGGAGAGGAACTTCAGGTCTCCATAATGTCGGCTCGAATGAATGCAATGTTTAACCATGCTGATGCTTTCATTGCTTTACCAGGTGGTCTAGGCACATTGGAAGAGATCTTTCATATTTCCTCTTGGGCTCAATTGCACATTCACCATAAACCCATAGGTTTGTTAAATGTTAATGGTTATTATGATAAGTTGTTGTCTTTTCTTGATCATGCTGTGGAACAGGAATTTTTAACATCTTCTGCACGACAAATCATAATCTCTGCTACTACTGCTGAACAATTGATTGACCAACTACAATCTTTCATTCCTGTGATTGATCCTTCCATGAGTCGCATAAATTGGTCATCTAAGGAAAGCCGTAAAAAGCTTAGATTGGATTTGAGCCTTCATTTGTGAATTTTTGTGTATTTTGGTTTTATTATTATGTTTTGTTATTTCTTATTTTTGTTTCAGTGTGTTTCAGGTTTTGTCAGTGTTCGTTATTTCAGGTGATATCTTTTATACTCTATCTTTCTACCTTAGAACATTGAGGACAATGTCTCGTTTTGGTTGGGGGGAGAGGGTAGTAGTTGATAAAAAAAAAAAATGTTTTTCATTTCATAAAGCATGTGCATAATTGTTGTTACTAGGATGGCAGAGTAAAGGAGTTCTTTTGTTAAAGTGACTCTTGAGACGCATCTTAGTAACCATTCTTAACAAGGTCTATTATAATACTTCCTGAAATATTCAGGTTTACAAACTCTCGTATTGTTACCACTTAATTCTGCTCATATACTTATTTAAGATGTATTCTTAAACCTTAATTTACACACACACACACACACTTTAACATATGATTGTGGGTTGCATATTGGATTATTACATTATTTATGTTCTTTTGTTAAAGGTAACAACTAAGGGAAAGGGATTGTATATAATTAAAAAACAAAAACATGAAAAAAAAAGAAAAAAAAAAAGAAAAAAAGAAAAAAAAAATGATGATAATAAAAATGTAGATAAGTTTGGTTTCGTAGCCTCCCTAACCTAAGCAATTAAGCCCGAAGGGGTGTTTTAACACCTAATACCCTAAAGTCAACTGACTTAGGAGCTATTGGCCCAACGCTTGTTACATGGGTTGAGGAGAAAAGCTTAAGGGAATCAAACATTGCACTATCTACATATCAGTATCTGCGACCCGAGTTACTAAGCTCGTAGGGGTGTCTTAACACCTAATGCCCTAAGACCAACTGGTCTGGGAGTCATTAGCTGAAAACTCGTTACATGGGTTAAAGATGCATGATGTTTTTAAAGTATATGTATATAGAGTTAAAAAAAAAAAGAAAAAAAAAAGACAAAAATAGTAATCCCAACCCAAGGAAGTTAACCTTAAACATTAGAACAAAAATTTTGTTCTCTTCCAAGAAAAGCCCCATAATTATGTGTTGATACATTGAGCACAAAAGAAAGGTTTATTAATATCTTGTTAAGAGGTATTGAGCAGATATACACATTTAATGAGAGTTTGTTTATCTAGATAGATTAATGGAAGTTAAATGATGAATACCTTGCTTTGTGAAATTTATAAATTGTTTTAACGCTTTGATTACTAGGGACTAGTAATAAGCTGGTTGGGGGGTGTGATTAGTACTTAAAAGTGCATTTTTATCATGGTTTTATATCATCATTTTGCACTTGAAGTATCAATAACTCCTTAACCAAAGCATGTTTTATAATAATAATATAAGATACCTTTAATTTGTGGTAAATGTCTATTTTTAATGCAGGCCTATCACATAAATGAAAGGATTGATTGATGACTTTAAGAACATAAATTGCAAGGATAAAGAGATGGCCAAACTTAGAAAAGAGATGTCGGTGCAATTCAAACCGGAACACTGTTCGGTAATTGGGTCATATCTGGAGCTATATATCTCAGATTTAGGTCCAATTTATATGGATGGAAAGGTAAGACATAGGCCTACAACTTTCATATGGAGCCCAAGATCTAAAAAGGCCATTTGCAAGTCCAAATTGTAGCAACAACAAAGAAGCCCGAATCTATCTTCCAGCCCGAGCACTGTTTGGTATTTTGGCTATATCTGGAGTTCTAGAAGTCCAAATGAGCTGAATGTTTTACACAAGAAAGCTGAGACAATTGCCTACAACTTTCATGTTTGCAACTGGCTCCAGTTTTGACGTTATCAATGACGTTTTGGGCAGACAAGAGAAGATAAGGATTGTCACCAAGTCAAAAGTTGGCCACCCACTTATCAATTAGTCATCAAATCAGTAGTTCCCAATTTTGGCCTATAAAAGGAGGCATTTGCCATGCATTTAGGCATCTTGGTTCAGATCAAGATCATGCTCTTTCTTTCTCTCTTTGTATTTTTTGTAATGTTTATGCTTTGCTTTCATTAATATTAAGTTTATTCCTTTCATTTCATTTCCTTAGTTAACTTTTATGTTCTTATTTTGTTTATCTATTTTGCTTTCTTTCATTATGTCTAGCTAAGTTAGTTATGTCAAGGTGAAAAGGTTACACTAATGGTGTAAGAATAAGTATAATGTAAACTTAATATGGACTTTAATGTTTGATACTAACATGCTTTATATTTGTTATCTTGTTCACTCTTTAATACTTTGCTTGTTAAATGACTAATCTTGATTTATGTTGTATAACACTTGGTACAACAAATGCTTGGCACTTTCATAGCCCATAATGTATAGTATAACCGACACCTGAGCTATGAAAGGAACTTGATTTGTTGTTAACATAAGTTATAATCATGAATGCTTGACGAGATTTACAAGTATTAGCATTAATTGAATAAGATGACTAATGTAATCATGTTAACAATATATAATCTGATTGGAACCTCCTTTGTGTGTGGTTTCCAATTCAATAATAAGAGTTTATACTATACTTGTTTGATATACCATTAGTGGAACCTCTAGCCTTGACATTTGTTATAATTATTGTTTAATCCTTACATTAATTTTCCATCTCCAAGTTCTCATCTTCTTCTTCTTCTTCTTCTCTTTCTTTATTATTATTATTATTATTATTATTATTATTATTATTATTATTACTACTACTACTACTACTACTACTACTACTACTATTATTATTATAGTTGTTGTTGTTGTTGTTATTGTTGTTGTTATTATTGCTATTATTGTTGCTTATAATTATTGTCTATAATTTGTACAATTAACCTCCATGTGGTTCGACCCCGGTCTTGCCGGGTTATTTATTACTTCGACACTCCTGCACTTGGGAGAAGACATCAATCTTTTAGTCGTGTCAACATACTTGACTAACAATCTCTCACTTACACTAAAATCAATTGTTCATGTATCTAATACCATATTGCTCCATGTATCATTAATGCTTCTGTATGGATAATGACTTAGTAAGAGGATCTTCTAGATTCTTTTTGGTGAGTAGTCACTCTATCTTTAGATATTTCATTTCATTGATTTATCAAATAAAATGGAATTTTTTAAGTACTTATTTGGATCATCGATGATACCTTGGTTCCTTTGCTTATGCAATGGATCAATTATTGTTATGGTACAAGGCAATTGGATCAACAATGTTAGGAACAAAACTTGTTCATTAATGAACTTCTTGATCCAAACAACCATTTTGTTTCCTTAAACATGGAAGTGTACTCTTATTCAATCGTAAAATCAATTATGCTCTCTTTTTTGAAACTCCTCTAACTCAGAGCACTATCATTTAAAATAAAATATATTTGAATGGTATTTACTATTTTTCCAACATTTCATTGAAAAAAATCTTAATTTAAACAATTTTGAACTTCTAGTTTGTCTTCTCCATTGATGAATCTTACAGCCAAGTATATGATACAATTTCTATCATATATCTCTCAATATATGTCTTAGAATACATGTCTTTGGAGGGAGGTGTTCTGATTAGTACTTAAAAGTGCATTTTTATCATGGTTTTATATCATCATTTTGCACGTGAAGTATCAATAACTCCTTAACCAAAGCATGTTTTATAACAATATATCTAATAATATAAGATACCTTTAATTTGTGGTAAATGTCTATTTTTAATGCAGGCCTATCACATAAATGAAAGGATTGATTGATGACTTGAAGAACTTAAATTGCAAGGATAAAGAGATGGCCAAACTTAGAAAAGAGATGTCGGTGCAATCTAAACCGGAACACTGTTCGGTAAATGGGTCATATCTGGAGCTATATATCTCAGATTTAGGTCCAATTTATATGGATGGAAAGGTAAGAGATAGGCCTACAACTTTTATATGGAGCCCAAGATCTAAAAAGGCCATTATCAAGTCCAAATTGTAGCAACAACAAAGAAGCCCGAATCTGTCTTCCAGCCCGAGCACTGTTCGGTATTTTGGCCATATCTGGAGTTCTAGAAGTCCAAATGAGCTTAATTTTTTACACAAGAAAGCTGAGACAATTACCCACAACTTTCATGTTTGTAACTGGCTCCAGTTTTGACGTTATCAATGACGTTTTGGGCAGACAAAAGAAGATAAGGATTGTCACCAAGTCAAAAGTTGGCCACCCACTTATGAATTAGTCATCAAATCAATAGTTCCCAATTTTGGCCTATAAAAGGAGGCATTTGCCATGCATTTAGGCATCTTGGTTTCCAGATCAAGATCATGCTCTTCCTTTCTCTCTTTGTATTTTTTGTAATGTTTATGCTTTGCTTTCATTAATATTAAGTTTATGCCTTTCATTTCCTTTCCTTTACTTAGTTAACATTTATGTTCTTATTTTGTTTATCTATTTTGCTTTCTTTCATTATGTCTAGCTAAGTTAGTTATGTCAAGGTGAAAAGGTTACACTAATGGTGTAAGAATAAGTATAATGTAAACTTAATATGGACTTTAATGTTTGATACTAACATGTTTTATATTTGTTATCTTGTTCACTCTTTAATACTTTGCTTGTTAAATGATTAATCTTGATTTATGTTGTATAACACTTGGTACAACAAATGCTTGGCACTTTCATAGCCCATAATGTATGGTATAACCGACACCTGAGCTATGAAAGGAACTTGATTTGTTGTTAACATAAGTTATAATCATGAATGCTTGACGAGATTTACAAGTATTAGCATTAATCGAATAAGATGACTAATGTAATCATGTTAACAATCTATAATATGATTGGAACCTCCTTTGTGTGTGGTTTCCAATTGAATAATAAGAGTTTATACTATACTTGTTTGACATACCATTAGTGGAACCTCTAACCTTGACATTTGTTATTATTATTGTTTAATCCTTTCATTAATTTTCCATCTCCAAGTTCTCATCATCATCTTCTTCTTCTCTTTCTTTACTATTATTATTATTATTATTATTATTATTACTACTACTACTACTATTATTAGTACTATTATTATTATTATTATTATTATTATTATTATTATTATTATTATTATTATAGTTATTATTGTTATTGTCATTGTTGTTATTATTGTTATTATTATTATTATTGTTGTTGTTGTTATTATTATTGTTGTTGTACTATTGTCGTTTATAATTTGTACAAATAACCTCCCTGTGGTTCGACCCCGGTCTTGCCGGGTTATTTATTACTTCGACACTCCTGCACTTGGGAGAAGACATCAATCTTTTAGTCGTGTCAAGTTTTTGGCGCCGTTACCGGGGAGGTAACTTCTTGTATAAATTATAGTATTTATTTTATTTTTTTTTTCACTTTTCTTGTATATAACTTTGTTTCTTTTTATTTTGTTTTCTTCCTCCTTCTTTTGCTTTCTTCTTCTTCTTTTTATTTTATTCCTGCACGTGCATGAGAGTGTGGTCATGTACATCAAGTGGTAGACTTTGTAGGGTATCCTCATCATTTTCAGAAAATATGGCCGAAGAAAATAATCAATCACTTCATAATGAAAATAATGAGAATAACCGTGCTAGAACACTTAGAGACCACATGAATCCCACAAGAACAAGTGCACCATCATGCATAGTTTTTCCTCCCGATGCATCTCATTTTAATTTTAAGCCAGGTATTATTCAACTTTTACCTTCTTTTCATGGTTTAGAATTGGAAAATCCATACTTGCATTTAAGGGAATTTGAGGAGGTGTGCAACACATATAATAACTTAAATTGTAGCATGAACACCATCAGATTAAAGCTTTTTCCTTTTTCATTAAAAGATAAAGCTAAAACATGGCTACAAAATTTGAGACCAGGATCCATTCGTGCTTGGGATGAAATGCAACAACAATTTTTGAAGAAGTTTTTCCCATCTCATAGAACAAACTCTTTCAAGAGACAAATCACCACTTTCACTCAAAAACCAGGAGAAACATTTTACAAATGTTGGGATAGGTATCGAGACTTACTTAGTACTTGCCCTCATCATGGTTTTGAAACATGGAGATTGGTTTCACATTTCTATGAAGGGTTAACACCTAAAGATAGGCAAATGGTTGAATTGATGTGCAATGGAACTTTTGAAGATAAAGACCCTGATGAAGCAATGGAGTACTTAGACTTGTTAGCTGAAAATGCTCAAAATTGGGACACCGCGGGTACATATGAGGCACCGAGTAAAACTCAACCTCATACATCTAGTGGAGGTATGTACAACCTTAGGGAAGATCATGACCTTCAAGCCAAGTTTGCATCTTTAGCTAAAAAAGTCGAGGCACTAGAATTGAAAAAGAGTGGTCAATTAAAATCCGTTGAAAACATTGTGTGTCAAATCTGTGAAACAAATGAACACTCAACCAACGATTGTCCAACCTTGCCTTCTTTTAAGGAATGTCTCCATGAACAAGCCCATGCTTTAAACAGTTTCCAAAGGCCTAACCACAACCCATACTCCCAAACATACAACCCTGGTTGGAGAAATCACCCAAATTTCAATTGGAAGAGTGAGAACAACAATGCACAAACTTCACAACCACCGTTTCAAGCACACCATAATTTCCAAAATTCTCATGGATATGCACCTCCTTATGCTCCACCTCCTAGAAGAAATCTTGAGGAAACATTGCATGCATTCATTGAAAAGCAAGAGACAATCAATACTCAACTTGCTCAAAACATGACAGATTTTAAAGATACTCTTGCTAAATTAACATCTGCTCTCAGTTTCCAAGAGAAAGGTAAGTTTCCATCTCAAACACAACAAAATCCCAAAGGGCAATACAATGCAAATGCAAGTAGTTCCGGAAGCCAACACATGGATCAAGTCAAATCAGTCACTACTCTGCGCAGTGGTAAGGTTATTGAAAAACCCTCTCTTGAACCTTATGAGGAAGATGATGAGTCAATCTCTGAGGGTAAGGAAGGGGTTGAATCTGAAAATTGCAAAGAAACGACTGATTCACCGCCAGCACTTCCATTTCCTCATGCCATGACCAAACAAAGGAAAGTCAATCACAATTCTGAAATTTATGAAATTTTCAAACAGGTAAGGATCAATATACCTTTGCTGGATGCAATTAAACAGGTTCCTTCCTATGCTAAATTTTTGAAAGATCTATGCACTGTGAAGAGGAAACTGAATGTGAAAAAGAAAGCCTTTCTAGCGGAACAAGTAAGTGCCATTCTTCAAAACAATAATGCTTTGAAATATAAAGACCCTGGTTGTCCTACAATTTCCTGCTTTATTGGAGAGCATAAAATTGAAAGAGCCTTACTTGATCTTGGTGCTAGTGTGAATTTACTTCCATATTCAGTTTTTCAGAGTCTCAATCTAGGTGAGTTAAAACCAACTTCTATAACTCTTTTACTTGCCGATAGATCTATAAAAGTGCCTAGAGGAATAATTGAAGATGTGTTAGTACAAGTCGATAAATTCATTTATCCTGTGGATTTTATTGTCTTGGACACACAACCTGTTGAAGTATGTAATTCATTTCCTGTTATTTTAGGACGTCCATTTCTTGCAACTTCTAATGCATTGATTAATTGTAGGAATGGACTGATGAAGCTATCATTTGGAAACATGACATTGGAGATGAATATTTTCAACATTCGCAAGCAACCTAGAGATGATAATGATTTACAGGAAGTGGACTTTACTGAAAAATTAATTCATGATCAATTTCCAACCACTTCCAATGAAATTGAGATTGATGAATCTGATGATTTGGAAATGATTTATTTTCAGGAAGAATCAAAGACAAGTAATTGGAGGCCACAAATTGAGGAATTGCCACCACGACCAATTAAGTCCATACCTTCAAGTGTTCAAGCACCAAAACCTGATTTGAAGCCGTTGCCATCCAATCTCAAATACTCATTTTTGGGAGAAAATGAAACTTTTCCGGTAATAATCTCTTCCAAACTTAATGCACATCAAGAAGGTAAGTTATTACAAACTCTGAAAATGCACAAAAAAGCATTAGGATGGACCATAGCTGATATAAAAGGAATTAGTCCTTTGATTTGTACACACAGAATTTATTTAGAGGAAAATGCTAAACCCTCTAGAGAAATGCAACGAAGGCTAAATCCTAATATGAAAGAAGTAGTGAAAAATGAAGTCATTAAGCTTCTAGATAATGAAATCATTTATCCTATTTCTGACAGCAAATGGGTAAGTCCTACCCAAGTTGTACCTAAGAAGTCTGGAGTCACTGTGATAACAAATGAGAACAATGAGTTAATTCCCACTAGAACTGTTACTGGTTGGCGCATGTGCATTGACTATAGGAAACTCAATTCAATGACTAGAAAAGATCATTTTCCTTTACCTTTCATGGATCAAATCCTAGAAAGAGTTGCAGGTCATGAATTTTATTGTTTCCTAGATGGCTATTCGGGTTACAACCAAATTGAAATTGCATTGGAAGATCAAGAAAAGACTACTTTCACATGTCCATTTGGTACTTTTGCATATCGAAGGATGCCTTTTGGATTATGTAATGCACCAGCCACATTTCAAAGATGCATGCTTAGTATATTTAGCGATATGGTTGAACATTTTCTTGAGATTTTCATGGATGATTTTTCTGTTTTTGGCGATTCATTTGATGATTGTTTGACTAATTTAGGAAAGGTTTTAACCAGGTGTGAAGAGAAGAATCTTGTGCTGAATTGGGAAAAATGTCATTTTATGGTAACAAACGGCATTGTACTTGGTCACATTGTTTCATCAAAAGGAATTGAGGTTGACAAATCTAAAATTGAGTTAATTGCAAACTTGCCAACACCAAAATCTCTTAAAGATGTTAGATCATTCCTGGGATATGCTGGTTTTTATAGAAGGTTCATCAAAGATTTTAGTGTAATATCTAAGCCTTTAAGTAACCTTCTAACAAAGGATACTATTTTTGAATGGACTGAAGATTGTGAAGAAGCCTTTGTTAAACTTAAAAACTTGCTTACTTGTGCTCCTATCATTCAACCTCCCGATTGGTCATTACCTTTTGAAATAATGTGTGATGCTAGTGATTATGCCGTAGGTGCTGTTTTGGGACAAAGAAAAGATAAGAAACCTTATGTAATTTACTATGCAAGTAAAACTTTAAATAGTGCTCAAATGAATTATACCACCACTGAAAAAGAATTACTTGCAGTAGTATTTGCATGCGAAAAATTCAGATCTTATCTTGTTGGCTCACCTGTTGTTGTTTTTAGTGATCATGCGGCATTGAAATATCTTCTTTCTAAGAAAGATTCCAAGGCTAGATTGGTGCGGTGGATTTTATTACTTCAAGAATTTGATATCACAATCAAAGATAAGAAAGGCAGCGAAAATGTTGTCGCAGATCACTTGTCAAGATTGACAACAGATTCGAAAACTGACATCACACCAATCGATGACTACTTTCCTGACGAATCCTTACTTTCTCTTAGTCCAATGCCTTGGTATGATAAAAATATCAATTTTCTTGCTTTAGGAGATTTGCCAACTGATTGGAGTACTCAAGACAAAGAAAAGTTTTTGAACGAAGTGAAGAGCTTTTATTGTGATGACCCTAACTTATTCAAATATTGTCCTGATCAAATATTTCAAAGATTCATTCCCGACAATGAGGTAAGTAGTGTCATTAAACTTTGTCATTCTGAAGCATGTGGAAGTTATTTCTCGTCAAAAAAGACTACTGCAAAAATCTTTCAAAATGGATTTTATTGGCCCACCATGTTCAAGGACACACATGCATTCTGTAAAACTTGTGAAAATTGTCAAAAAATTGACACTGGTCAAAAAGTTTTGTTTTATGATTCTCAACTCTATGCACTCCCTAAAGAGCTAAGATTAAGATGGACCAATCCTTATGAGGCCTGTGATATTGAGAATTCAATAAATGACAATGATTTTAAGGAAAATGGACATCGTTTGAAAGCTTACTTTGATAATTTTCCTAGTAAAAATGAATCAGCTGGTTTGAATGATCTTGTAGATAAAGGTTGATTATTTCGTTTTTCTCACATTTTCTTTTTTGTGTTTCTTTTTGAGTGATTTTTGCTAGTTTCTCTCACCCCGGTCAAATGGCGGACAACGGTACTCCGTGACTTAAGTCGGTTCTTTCAGTTTCCCACAATAACTGATATTTGTGTATATATTTGTGCAATTCTTTGAATCTCTCTTCTAATTCTCATTTGAAAATGGACACTAATCTTGAAAAATTGAAAAAGAATTTTCCCGCTCTGCCTCAGAATGCGATTACAAAAATTTACCGTGCTAGATGTGCAAGATTGAGATTATTAATGAATCATGGAATTCCTGAAGATATTCGTTGGTTGATTGAAGCAAAGGTCCGATTATCAGGTGAGTCCTCTAACTTCTTCATTTCACACATGCCTGGAACAGGTAAAAGCACTTTTGCAAAGAAGCATCGTGCAAAACGACTGGATGTCTGTCATCGATGTGCTAGATGGACTTGTAATACACAATGTCGTTCTTTAGGAATGGTATCTATAAACCGTGAAGATAAAATACAATTCATTAAGGATGGCCTGAGTAAGGAGTCTTTAGATAATCTTCTATTGACTCTTGAGACGCATCCTAGTGGAGATGTGCATCGTGTAATTCATGATTTATGGCCACTATTTCATAAAGAACATGATCGACTTAGTCTTGGGAATCTGACTAAAAAAGACCCTGTTTGCCAGTTTTTAAGAAAACTGGATGGGAAGCCTATCCCCGACCCATAGAGGGTGTTTAAGCCGTTCTTGGACGTAAAACCAAGGGAAGATGTGAGCCACAATCACAACTACCTGTACATACACATGCTTTTTTCAAAAGTAAATAAATAAATAAATAAAAAGAGAGAGAGAGAGTGTGAGACTCCAGCTGGCCTACATATAGATGTTATGATTGCCTTTCTAATTTCTCATCTATAAAACCCTCTTTTCCTTCCTTTCATTTCTACTCAACCCATACATTCAACAAATACAGAAGTGTGTAGAAATGGCAAGTTCCTCAAGTCATCAAATAAGAAATATCTGTGTTTTTGGTGGATCTAGTCCTGGGAAAGAAAAAGAGTTTTTAGAATCAGCAAACCATCTTGGTCAAGTGCTAGCTGAGAGAAATATTCATTTAGTGTATGGGGGAGGCAGTCTTGGGTTAATGGGAGGTGTGTCAATAGCTGCATTTTTAGGAGGTAGTCAAGTTTTAGGAATCGTCCCTGAAGCTTTGGCACAAGGGGACATCATTGGAAAAACAATTGGAGAGGAACTTCAGGTCTCCACAATGTCGGCTCGAATGAATGCAATGTTTAACCATGCTGATGCTTTCATTGCTTTACCAGGTGGTCTAGGCATATTGGAAGAGATCTTTCATATTTCCTCTTGGGCTCAATTGCACATTCACCATAAACCCATAGGTTTGTTAAATGTTAATGGTTATTATGATAAGTTGTTGTCTTTTCTTGATCATGCTGTGGAACAGGAATTTTTAACATCTTCTGCACGACAAATCATAATCTCTGCTACTACTGCTGAACAATTGATTGACCAACTACAATCTTTCATTCCTGTGATTGATCCTTCCATGAGTCGCATAAATTGGTCATCTAAGGAAAGCCGTAAAAAGCTTAGATTGGATTTGAGCCTTCATTTGTGAATTTTTGTGTCTTTTGGTTTTATTATTATGTTTTGTTATTTCTTATTTTTGTTTCAGTGTGTTTCAGGTTTTGTCAGTGTTCGTTATTTCAGGTGATATCTTTTATACTCTATCTTTCTACCTTAGAACATTGAGGACAATGTCTCGTTTTGGTTGGGGGGAGAGGGTAGTAGTTGATAAAAAAAAAAAAATTGTTTTTCATTTCATAAAGCATGTGCATAATTGTTGTTACTAGGATGGCAGAGTAAAGGAGTTCTTTTGTTAAAGTGACTCTTGAGACGCATCTTAGTAACCATTCTTAACAAGGTCTATTATAATACTTCCTGAAATATTCAGGTTTACAAACTCTCGTATTGTTACCACTTAATTCTGCTCATATACTTATTTAACATGTATTTTTAAACCTTAATTTACACACACACACTTTAACATATGATTGTGGGTTGCATATTGGATTATTACATTATTTATGTTCTTTTGTTAAAGGTAACAACTAAGGGAAAGGGATTGTATATAATTAAAAAAAAAAAAACATGAAAAAAAAAAGAAGAAAAAAAAGAAAAAAAAAAGAAGAAAAAAAAATGATGATAATAAAAATGTAGATAAGTTTGATTTCGTAGCCTCCCTAACCTAAGCAATTAAGCCCGAAGGGGTGTTTTAACACCTAATACCCTAAAGTCAACTGACTTGGGAGCTATTGGCCCAACGCTTGTTACATGGGTTGAGGAGAAAAGCTTAAGGGAATCAAACATTGCACTATCTACATATCAGTATCTGCGACCCGAGTTACTAAGCTCGTAGGGGTGTCTTAACACCTAATGCCCTAAGACCAACTGGTCTGGGAGTCATTAGCTGAAAGCTCGTTACATGGGTTAAAGATGCATGATGTTTTTAAAGTATATGTATATAGAGTTAAAAAAAAAAAAAAGACAAAAATAGTAATCCCAACCCAAGGAAGTTAACCTTAAACATTAGAACAAAAATTTTGTTCTCTTCCAAGAAAAGCCCCATAATTATGTGTTGATACATTGAGCACAAAAGAAAGGTTTATTAATATCTTGTTAAGTGGTATTGAGCAGATATACACATTTAATGAGAGTTTGTTTATCTGGATAGATTAATGGAAGTTAAATGATGAATACCTTGCTTTGTGAAATTTATAAATTGTTTTAACGCTTTGATTACTAGGGACTAGTAATAAGCTGGTTGAGGGGTGTGATTAGTACTTAAAAGTGCATTTTTATCATGGTTTTATATCATCATTTTGCACGTGAAGTATCAATAACTCCTTAACCAAAGCATGTTTTATAACAATATATCTAATAATATAAGATACCTTTAATTTGTGGTAAATGTCTATTTTTAATGCAGGCCTATCACATAAATGAAAGGATTGATTGATGACTTGAAGAACTTAAATTGCAAGGATAAAGAGATGGCCAAACTTAGAAAAGAGATGTCGGTGCAATCTAAACCGGAACACTGTTCGGTAAATGGGTCATATCTGGAGCTATATATCTCAGATTTAGGTCCAATTTATATGGATGGAAAGGTAAGAGATAGGCCTACAACTTTTATATGGAGCCCAAGATCTAAAAAGGCCATTATCAAGTCCAAATTGTAGCAACAACAAAGAAGCCCGAATCTGTCTTCCAGCCCGAGCACTGTTCGGTATTTTGGCCATATCTGGAGTTCTAGAAGTCCAAATGAGCTTAATTTTTTACACAAGAAAGCTGAGACAATTACCCACAACTTTCATGTTTGTAACTGGCTCCAGTTTTGACGTTATCAATGACGTTTTGGGCAGACAAAAAAAGATAAGGATTGTCACCAAGTCAAAAGTTGGCCACCCACTTATAAATTAGTCATCAAATCAATAGTTCCCAATTTTGGCCTATAAAAGGAGGCATTTGCCATGCATTTAGGCATCTTGGTTTCCAGATCAAGATCATGCTCTTCCTTTCTCTTTTTGTATTTTTTGTAATGTTTATGCTTTGCTTTCATTAATATTAAGTTTATGCCTTTCATTTCCTTTCCTTTACTTAGTTAACATTTATGTTCTTATTTTGTTTATCTATTTTGCTTTCTTTCATTATGTCTAGCTAAGTTAGTTATGTCAAGGTGAAAAGGTTACACTAATGGTGTAAGAATAAGTATAATGTAAACTTAATATGGACTTTAATGTTTGATACTAACATGTTTTATATTTGTTATCTTGTTCACTCTTTAATACTTTGCTTGTTAAATGATTAATCTTGATTTATGTTGTATAACACTTGGTACAACAAATGCTTGGCACTTTCATAGCCCATAATGTATGGTATAACCGACACCTGAGCTATGAAAGGAACTTGATTTGTTGTTAACATAAGTTATAATCATGAATGCTTGACGAGATTTACAAGTATTAGCATTAATCGAATAAGATGACTAATGTAATCATGTTAACAATCTATAATATGATTGGAACCTCCTTTGTGTGTGGTTTCCAATTGAATAATAAGAGTTTATACTATACTTGTTTGACATACCATTAGTGGAACCTCTAACCTTGACATTTGTTATTATTATTGTTTAATCCTTTCATTAATTTTCCATCTCCAAGTTCTCATCATCATCTTCTTCTTCTCTTTCTTTACTATTATTATTATTATTATTATTATTACTACTACTACTACTATTATTAGTACTATTATTATTATTATTATTATTATTATTATTATTATTATTATTATTATTATTATTATAGTTATTATTGTTATTGTCATTGTTGTTATTATTGTTATTATTATTATTATTGTTGTTGTTGTTATTATTATTGTTGTTGTACTATTGTCGTTTATAATTTGTACAAATAACCTCCCTGTGGTTCGACCCCGGTCTTGCCGGGTTATTTATTACTTCGACACTCCTGCACTTGGGAGAAGACATCAATCTTTTAGTCGTGTCATGTTCCATGCAAAATAGATAAGAATCCAATCTTAGATTCTTCTTTGCTAATCTATTTTAACATTTAGTCTATATGCATGGATTGTGATAATTTAAACAATCTTCTATCTCTATCTCTATAGAGCTTTATATCCAATATATAGATTGTTTTGCTTGATTTTTTTATGGAAAGATTTTTCAGACAACCATAATTTTATTGATTAAAGTAAAGATATATCATTTGTTAACAATAATAAGTCACTTACATAAAATATTAGAAAAACAACACCACTCTCACTAACCTTTTGTAAACAAATGGTTTATCATATTTTTTTATAAAATCAAATATGTTAATTACACCATCAAAATTGAATATTCCTAATCCTTAAAGCTTGCATTGTAAATTTGTACATTACTTTTCATGTTAGTTTTTCTCTTAAAGACCCACTTAGATTCATTGAGTTTTATCCCTTTAAGTAGATCAACCAAGTTCCAAACTTTGTTAGTACATGAAATCCATAGCTACAAGTAATTTTTTTGGAATAAATATCATATATTATTTTCAAGTAATTGGTAGGCTCATTAATTATGAGCAACATGTCATTCACAACTTCCATAAGAGATCTTTATTTCATTGATGCATGTCATGTCCTACCATATTTATATAAACTTTATGTTTCTTAAGGTTCAGGCTAGCTAAGTGATTAGTACTTAAAAGTGCATTTTTATCATGGTTTTATATCATCATTTTGCACTTGAAGTATCAATAACTCCTTAACCAAAGCATGTTTTATAATAATGTATCTAATAATATAAGATACCTATAATTTGTGGTAAATGTCTATTTTTAATGCAGGTCTATCACATAAATGAAAGGATTGATTGATGACTTGAAGAACTTAAATTGCATGGATAAAGAGATGGTCAAACTTAGAGAAGAGATGCCGGTGCAATCCAAACTGGAACACTGTTCGGTAATTGGGTTATATCTGGAGCTACAAATCTCAGATTTAGGTCCAATTTATATGGATGGAAAGGTAAGACATAGGCCTACAACTTTTATATGGAGCCCAAGATCTAAAAAGGCCATTATCAAGTCCAAATTGTAGCAACAACAAAGAAGCCCGAATCTGTCTTCCAGCCCGAGCACTGTTCGGTATTTTGGCCATATCTGGAGTTCTAGAAGTCCAAATGAACTGAATTTTTTACACAAGAAAGCTGAGACAATTGCCTACAACTTTCATGTTTGCAACTAGCTCCAGTTTGGACGTTATCAATGACGTTTTAGGAAGACAAGAGAAGATAAGGATTGTCACCAAGTCAAAAGTTGGCCACCCACTTATCAATTAGTCATCAAATCAATAGTTCCCAATTTTGGCCTATAAAAGGAGGCATTTGCCATGCATTTAGGCATCTTGGTTTCCAGATCAAGATCATTCTCTTCCTTTCTCTCTTTGTATTTTTTGTAATGTTTATGCTTTGCTTTCATTAATATTAAGTTTATGCCTTTCATTTCCTTTCCTTTACTTAGTTAACTTTTATGTTCTTATTTTGTTTATCTATTTTGCTTTTTTTCATTATGTCTAGCTAAGTTAGTTATGTGAAGGTGAAAAGGTTACACTAATGGTGTAAGAATAAGTATAATGTAAACTTAATATGGACTTTAATGTTTGATACTAACATGTTTTATATTTGTTATCTTGTTCACTCTTTAATACTTTGCTTGTTAAATGACTAATCTTGATTTATGTTGTATAACACTTGGTACAACAAATGCTTGGCACTTTCATAGCCCATAATGTATGGTATAACCGACACCTGAGCTATGAAAGGAACTTGATTTGTTGTTAACATAAGTTATAATCATGAATGCTTGACGAGATTTACAAGTATTAGCATTAATTGAATAGGATGACTAATGTAATCATGTTAACAATATATAATCTGATTGGAACCTCCTTTGTGTGTGGTTTCCATTTCAATAATAAGAGTTTATACTATACTTGTTTGATATACCATTAGTGGAACCTCTAACCTTGACATTTGTTATTATTATTGTTTAATCCTTACATTAATTTTTCATCTCCAAGTTCTCATCATCTTCTTCTTCTTCTTCTCTTTCTTTATTATTATTATTATTAGTACTACTACTACTACTACTATTATTATTATTATTATTATTATTATTATTATTGTTATTACAATTATTATTGTTGTTGTTATTGTTACTACTGTTGTTGTTTATAATTGTTGTTTATAATTTGTACAATTAACCTCCCTGTGGTTCGACCCCGGTCTTGCCGGGTTATTTATTACTTCGACACTCCTGCACTTGGGAGAAGACATCAACCTTTTAGTCGTGTCAAGTTTTTGGCGCCGTTGCCGGGGAGTTTCCAAGAGAAAGGTAAGTTTCCATCTCAAACACAACAAAATCCCAAAGGGCAATACAATGCAAATGCAAGTAGTTCCGGAAGCCAACACATGGATCAAGTCAAATCAGTCACTACTCTGCGCAGTGGTAAGGTAAGGATCAATATACCTTTGCTGGATGCTATTAAACAGGTTCCTTCCTATGCTAAATTTTTAAAAGATCTATGCACTGTGAAGAGGAAACTGAATGTGAAAAAGAAAGCCTTTCTAGCCGAACAAGAATGGACTGATGAAGCTATCATTTGGAAACATGACATTGGAGATGAATATTTTCAACATTTGCAAGCAACCTGGAGATGATAATGATTTACAAGAAGTAGATCATATTGATGAATTAGTTTATGATCAACTTGAATCTACTTTAAGTAAAAATGAATTGGATGAAACTGAAGATTTGCAAATGGTTTATTCTGAGGAAGAAATCACGAATGAAACAAGCACCGAAAATGTTGATGCGAATCTTTTGTCAACAGTGACAACAGATTCGACATCTGACATCACACCAATCGATGATTACTTTCCTAACAAATCCTTACTTTCTCTTAGTTCAATGCCTTGGTATGATAAAAATATTAATTTTCTTGCTTTAGGAGATTTGCTAGCTGATTGGAGTACCCAAGACAAAGAAAAGTTTTTGAACGAAGTGAAGAACTTTTATTATGATGACCCTAACTTATTCAAATATTGTCCTGATCAAATATTTCAAAGATTCATTCCCGACAATGAGGTAAGTAGTGTCATTAAACTTTGTCATTTTGAAGCATGTGGAAGTTATTTCTCGTCAAAAAAGACTGCTGCAAAAATCTTTCAAAATGGATTTTATTGGCCCACCATGTTCAAGGACACACATGCATTCTGCAAAACTTGTGAAAATTGTCAAAAAATTGACACTGGTCAAAAAGTTTTGTTTTATGATTCTCAACTCTATGCATTCCCTAAAGAGCTAAGATCAAGATGGAGCAATCCTTATGGGGCTTGTGATATTGAGAATTCAATGAATGACAATGATTTTAAGGAAAATGGACATCGTTTGAAAGCTTACTTTGATAATTTTCCTAGCGAAAATGAATCAGCTGGTTTGAATGATCTTGTAGATAAAGGTTGATTATTTTGTTTTTCTCACTTTTTTTTTGTGTTTCTTTTTGAGTGATTTTTGCTAGTTTCTTTCACCCCGGTCAAATGGCGGATAACGGTACTCCGTGACTTAAGTCGGTTCTTTCAGTTTCCCACAATTACTGATATCTGTGTATATATCTGTGCAATTCTTTGAATCTCTCTTCCAATTCTCATTTGAAAATGGACACTAAACTTGAAAAATTGAAAAAGTATTTTCCCGCTCTGCCTCAGAATGCGATTATAAAAATTTACCGTGCTAGATGTGCAAGATTGAGATTGTTAATGAATCATGGAATTCCTGAAGATATTCGCTGGTTGATTGAAGCAAAGGTCAGATTATCAGGTGAGTCCTCTAACTTCATTTCACACATGCCTGGAACAGTTAAAAGCACTTTTGCAAAGAAACGTCGTGCAAAACGACTGGATGTCTGTCATCGATGTGCTAGATGGACTTGTAATACACAATGTCGTTCTTTAGGAATGGTATCTATAAACCGTGAAGATAAAATACAATTCATTAAGGATGGCCTGAGTAAGGAGTCTTTAGATAATCTTCTATTGACTCTTGAGATGCATCCTAGTGGAGATGTGCATCGTGCAATTCATGATTTATGGCCACTATTTCATAAAGAACATGATCGACTTAGTCTTGGGAATCTGACTAAAAAAGACCCTGTTTGCTAGTTTTTAAGAAAACTGGATGGGAAGCCTATCCCCGACCCATAGAGGGCGTTTAAGCCGTTCTTGGACGTAAAACCAAGGGAAGATGTGAGCCACAATCACAATTGCAATTTGAATTTTTTTTTTTTTTTTTGTAAAAATTTGTGTCTTTTGGTTTTGTTATTGTGTTTTGTTATTTCTTATTTTTGTTTCAGTGTGTTTCAGGTTTTGTCAGCGTTCGTTATTTCAGGTGATATCTTCTATACTCTATCTTTCTACCTTAGAACATTGAGGACAATGTCTCGTTTTAGTTGGGGGGAGAGGGTAGTAGTTGATAAAAAAAAAATGTTTTTCATTTCATAAAGCATGTGTATAATTGTTGTTACTAGGATGGTAGAGTAAAGGAGCTCTTTTGTTAAAGTGACTCTTGAGACGCATCTTAGTAACCATTCTTAACAAGGTCTATTATAATACTTCCTGAAATATTCAGGTTTACAAACTCTCGTATTGTTACCACTTAATTCTGCTCATATACTTATTTAACATGTATTCTTAAACCTTAATTTACACACACACACTTTAACATATGATTGTGGGTTGCATATTGGATTATTACGTTATTTATGTTCTTTTGTTAAAGGTAACAACTAAGGGAAAGGGATTGTATATAATTAAAAAACAAAAACAAAAAAAAAAGAAAAAAAAAAGAAAAAAAGAAAAAAAATGATGATAATAAAAATGTAGATAAGTTTGGTTTCGTAGCCTCCCTAACCTAAGCAATTAAGCCCGAAGGGGTGTTTTAACACCTAATACCCTAAAGTCAACTGACTTGGGAGCTATTGGCCCAACGCTTGTTACATGGGTTGAGGAGAAAAGCTTAAGGAAATCAAACATTGCACTATCTACATATCAGTATCTGCGACCCGAGTTACTAAGCTCGTAGGGGTGTCTTAACACCTAATGCCCTAAGACCAACTGGTTTGGGAGTCATTAGCTGAAAGCTCGTTACATGGGTTAAAGATGCATGATGTTTTTAAATTATATGTATATAGATTTTTTTTTAAATAATAATAATAATAAAAAAAACGGAAAAAAAGATAAAAAAAAAAAAGACAAATAATAATCCCAACCCAAGGAAGTTAACCTTAAACATTAGAACAAAAATTTTGTTCTCTTCCAAGAAAAGCCCCATAATTATGTGTTGATACATTGAGCATAAAAGAAAGGTTTATTAATATCTTGTTAAGTGGTATTGAGCAGATATATATAAATTTAATGAGAGTTTGTTTATCTGGATAGATTAATGGAAGTTAAATGATGAATACCTTGCTTTGTGGAATTTGCAAATTGTTTTTCTATTTTACGCTTTGATTACTAGGGACTAGTAATAAGCTGGTTGAGGGGTGTGATTAGTACTTAAAAGTGCATTTTTATCATGGTTTTATATCATCATTTTGCACTTGAAGTATCAATAACTCCTTAACCAAAGCATGTTTTATAATAATGTATCTAATAATATAAGATACCTATAATTTGTGGTAAATGTCTATTTTTAATGCAGGTCTATCACATAAATGAAAGGATTGATTGATGACTTGAAGAACTTAAATTGCATGGATAAAGAGATGGTCAAACTTAGAGAAGAGATGCCGGTGCAATCCAAACTGGAACACTGTTCGGTAATTGGGTTATATCTGGAGCTACAAATCTCAGATTTAGGTCCAATTTATATGGATGGAAAGGTAAGACATAGGCCTACAACTTTTATATGGAGCCCAAGATCTAAAAAGGCCATTATCAAGTCCAAATTGTAGCAACAACAAAGAAGCCCGAATCTGTCTTCCAGCCCGAGCACTGTTCGGTATTTTGGCCATATCTGGAGTTCTAGAAGTCCAAATGAACTGAATTTTTTACACAAGAAAGCTGAGACAATTGCCTACAACTTTCATGTTTGCAACTAGCTCCAGTTTGGACGTTATCAATGACGTTTTAGGAAGACAAGAGAAGATAAGGATTGTCACCAAGTCAAAAGTTGGCCACCCACTTATCAATTAGTCATCAAATCAATAGTTCCCAATTTTGGCCTATAAAAGGAGGCATTTGCCATGCATTTAGGCATCTTGGTTTCCAGATCAAGATCATTCTCTTCCTTTCTCTCTTTGTATTTTTTGTAATGTTTATGCTTTGCTTTCATTAATATTAAGTTTATGCCTTTCATTTCCTTTCCTTTACTTAGTTAACTTTTATGTTCTTATTTTGTTTATCTATTTTGCTTTTTTTCATTATGTCTAGCTAAGTTAGTTATGTGAAGGTGAAAAGGTTACACTAATGGTGTAAGAATAAGTATAATGTAAACTTAATATGGACTTTAATGTTTGATACTAACATGTTTTATATTTGTTATCTTGTTCACTCTTTAATACTTTGCTTGTTAAATGACTAATCTTGATTTATGTTGTATAACACTTGGTACAACAAATGCTTGGCACTTTCATAGCCCATAATGTATGGTATAACCGACACCTGAGCTATGAAAGGAACTTGATTTGTTGTTAACATAAGTTATAATCATGAATGCTTGACGAGATTTACAAGTATTAGCATTAATTGAA
This sequence comes from Populus pruinosa, assembly GCA_026413675.1. Classification (NCBI taxonomy): domain Eukaryota; kingdom Viridiplantae; phylum Streptophyta; class Magnoliopsida; order Malpighiales; family Salicaceae; genus Populus; species Populus pruinosa. The sequence goes on from CM048606.1 coordinate 3,968,620, forward strand.
TAGGATGACTAATGTAATCATGTTAACAATATATAATCTGATTGGAACCTCCTTTGTGTGTGGTTTCCATTTCAATAATAAGAGTTTATACTATACTTGTTTGATATACCATTAGTGGAACCTCTAACCTTGACATTTGTTATTATTATTGTTTAATCCTTACATTAATTTTTCATCTCCAAGTTCTCATCATCTTCTTCTTCTTCTTCTCTTTCTTTATTATTATTATTATTATTACTACTACTACTACTACTATTATTATTATTATTATTATTATTATTATTATTGTTATTACAATTATTATTGTTGTTGTTATTGTTACTACTGTTGTTGTTTATAATTGTTGTTTATAATTTGTACAATTAACCTCCCTGTGGTTCGACCCCGGTCTTGCCGGGTTATTTATTACTTCGACACTCCTGCACTTGGGAGAAGACATCAACCTTTTAGTCGTGTCACTAAGCATCCAATATTTTAGCCTTACTAATATATTTGATCTGGATGTAATGTCCTAAGAGGTGTAAAGAATATCATTCTCTTTTAGATAATTAATGAGATATTTCATCAAATATTAACTATCTCGACCCAAATAAAGTTTTTTAAATATTTATTCCAATCTGTATTTTAATTTTATTGTAGTTTATATTGAACTTAGGTATTTTAAATTTAGGTATATACAAACCATTTATATAATTACCATATTCATAAAAATATCATTATTATAAAAGAATAACATTTGTCCTCGATAATAAATTTAAATCAATTAAATACCAAATTAAAATGGAAAAAATAACTTAAAATACTAAAACAAAATAACAATTATAAAGTTCTAGTATTGGCCCATTAGGAAAAAAAAAAACAACTAGTTCTTAGAGCTAATGCATAACTAGTTCTGACAACTATTATAGTAATCCTTGCTTCATTTCTGAGTTATAAGTCCACTTTGCCTTCAACTAATTTCTATTTTTATTTAGTTCCTGCATGTAATTGCAAATGTAAAAACCACATTTGACATCTAATACCAAAGAAAGTATTGACCATGAATATTTTAGGAACAATACTTTGATGCAAAAAAAATCTCATAATTATATTAACTTTATAATCTTTTTTATAAAATATTTTTGTCTCATGCACTTTATTTTTATTTTAAATTCATAAATTAAATATTATATTTATTAATATAATATTATATAAATATTAAAGATAAATTAAATTTTTATTAATAATAAATATGAATATAGCATGTTTTATTTACCTCGCATAATTATGGTTTTGCCTTTTTGTCTGTCTAATTACTCGCCAAAGAATGTAGCCTCTTTCTTGTACACTTCTCTTTTCATTTCCCTTTGTCTGTTTAATATATACGAGATGACATGCCTGCGTGTTGTCATGAGCTTATAAAATAAATACATTTAATAGTATTATAATTGTGAACTAATACTAGATAAGTAATATAAACTAAAGGTATAATGAAGTAAATATTTCATGATGGAAAAAAAGTTGTGTTGGTAATAAAAAACTTAGAGACTAAACAAAATGATTTGTAGCAATCCATAGTGTTATGTGAGTAAAGATACAGTATTTTCATCATATGATTTAGCTTTTTTATTAATAAAAAGAAAAAAATTACAAAGTTAAATTCTCTATCAACTTAATATTAAAAAAAACCAGCAAAGATAATTTTACCCATGAGAAAAAAATATTATAGCAATTGACAATGTTTTGTGTGGAAAATTACAGTGATTTCTCCAATAAAATAAAATAAAAACCATTTAGAGAAATACAGTAGCAATCCACAGTGTTTTGTGAGAAAAACTACAACGCTTTTCCCATATGATTTAGCTTTATTGTAATTATAATTCTTAACCAACTTAATATTAAAAAAAAATTGACTAAGATAATTTTGAAAAAAATCATTAAAAAAATCATATGGAAAAATACTACAACAATTCACAGCATTTTAAAGAAAAAAATTACAAAACTAAATTCTTAATCAGCTCAATATTAAAAAGATAAAATCGATAGAGATAATTTTAGAAAAAACACAAAAAACAAATCATGTTGGAAACATTGTAGCAATTCACTGTATTTAGTGATGAAAGCTATAGTGCTTCCCTATATGATTTAGCCTTATTTGTAATGTGTTGTAATTGTAATTCTCAAACAGATAAATATTAAAATAAAATAAAATTGAAAAAGATAATTTTAAAAAATAAGAAAAAAAACCATGTGGAGAAACACTATAACAATCCATAATATTTTATGAGGAAAGCTATATTGCTTTCCTCACATGATTAAACTTTATTACAAAGTTAAATTTTAACCAACTTAATATTAAAAAAAATTAAAAAAGAGAATTTTGAAAAAAAATATTACAAAAAAAAACACAAAAGAAACTGAAAAAAACATGTGAGGAAAAACTATATCAATCCATAGTGTCTTGTAAGGAAAAACTTGTATTTACTTGTAATTGTAATTTTTAACCAACTTAATATTTAAAAAATAAAATTGACAATGATAATTTTAGGGAAAAAACATAACAAAATAGAAAAAAAACCATGTAGATAAGACACTGTAGCAATTCACTGTAATTTGCGAAAGAAAGTTACAGTGCTTTCTTCACACATTGTAACTGTAATTTTTAACCAGCTCAATATTAAAAAATAAAATAAAAAAAGATAATTTCAGATAAAATCATAGAAAAACAAAAAAAAACCATGAAGAGAAACACTGTAGCAATCGATAATATTTTAAAGGAAAAATTACAAAACCAAATTCTCAATCAGCTTAATATTAAAAATAAAATCAATAAATATAATTTTAAAAATAAAAAAATTATGTGGAAAAATACTGCAGCAATTCACTGTATTTTAAAGGAAAAAATTAAAAAAAGTATTTTTTAACCAGTTCAATATTTAAAAAGTAAAATTGATATAAATAATTTTTGAAAAAAATAGAGAAAAGTTGAAAAAAATAAGTAATTTTGGAAAAAAGAAAAAAAAAAGGAAAGTTGGAAAAAAAAATACAAGAAAAAGAAGAAAAAATGAAAAAAATAAGATATAAATTACTATTATAATATATAGTGAAATAAATATGGAAAAACAATGATTTCCCAACATCCTTTAGTGTTATGTATAATTTAGTTGTGAAAAGAATTCAAAGGTGGAAAAAATGGAAAAATTTATAAATTGTACACGTATGATGGATGCATTCAAATCTCTCAATGATTTGTTGATCGGTCCTAGTAATTACATGTAATACTTGAAAATTTGGAGAATGGGGTTTTAGATGGTGCTTCACGGTTTTTTTTTTTATAAATTTTCATTTCCTTTTAATTCAATCTTTTTATGGCATAATTATATAAAATTAGGTTTTCAATTATAGTAAAAACATCAAGTTAAACGACAAAGAACTAAAATACAAGGCTAATACTAAATTCGAGATAATTTTTTTTGACCGAAAAGTTCTTTTTATAGAGCATGAGAAACTTTCAGACTAATTTGAATTCAAGCCATGTCCAAATAAAAATGGTGGACCCACCCCTCCAAAAAACAGAAAAGAAAAAAAAAAAAGCAGCTTTCAGAGATCCCTCTCAAGCAGTCGAAAAGATTGACGAATTCAGGAGCCGCTGTCGAAGACAGGTTTGAAAAATGGTCAGCACTGTTCAATATGGACCCAATCCATCAAAGCTTCGGCGAAAAACCCTTCATCTTCTTCCTTTCACTGTCGCTAAATTTTACTTTTTACAAGCGTGGAACAAGTCAATTAGCAGAGTCATGGCTAGCTAGTACAATATACTCATTAAGATTTGATAAAAGGTCCCCTGTGTTGTAGAAAAGCTTTCAAATGTGGTCTGCCGAGAGGGTTTTCCAGGGCCTCCACTCATGCAAATTACTCATGATTTCTTTCTGCTTTAACTTTTCTCTTTTACAATCTTGCTCGTCTGTAGATTTTCAGCAGTAGATATCAAGCTCCGTAAATAGAAACTTCCTTGTTTTGTAGGAGGAGATTTAGGGTTTAAAAAGAAAAAAACTGCAAATTGGTATAACTTCCTTGGATAACATGCTATAAGTTTCATGCACTTGTTTGGAGAAAATAATCTCATGAAAAATAATTTCCTTAGTTTTTAGTTTTTGTGCTTGAATGAAAAAAAGAAGAAAAAAAAACGCTTTGAAAGCTCAATTTTGATATGATTTTCATTATCATCGAAGAAAATAGAAAATTAATTTACTTTCCAAAGAAAATATGCAAAATACTTTTCAAACACAAGCTATATTATAAAAAACAAATAAAAGCTGATTTTATGTTATTAGAAAGATTGCAAATACAATATAATTCCCTTTCCCAACCCGAGGAACAACTCCTTAGAGAATATTAATTAAAGTAAAAACAACAACAATTTCTGTTTCTTTTTTGTATTTATGAATAACAAGAAATATCGTTTTAGTTTATTTGTCATGTTTGTATTCATTGATTTTAATTTCTCCTCCGGCTCTTGTACTAATGATTTTAATGCTTGTTTAATATTGATGTATTTTAAAAACACTACTGCTTTTAATCTAATATGGAGAATTCTTGCATTTTACATTTTAGGAAACCTCAAATCATCAACATTTCTATAGAATGATTCTCAATTTAATTGTTAACAATTTTATTTTCTCAATTAAATTATATAAGTTAGGTAAAATATGCAGATAGTCGTTAATAGACTCTCAGCGCTAATAGCTTTCTCACCATTAGTTATACAAGTATGATAAATAATAATTATTCTTTATTATTATATCCATATGATTTATCTGCAATTTCAAGTCTCACCAGATAATTTTATGTAATTGATATGTATAAATATCTCATATATAACAACTCATAAGCCCACGCTAAACCACAAAACATCACCCCATAACCATCATAGCATGCACTCTTTTTTTTTTACCATTCTTCTTGTTATAATACATTCTTTCCTTTCTATAATTTACTTAAATATTAAAGGATTTTCTATCTTAATAGAAAACTTCTTTTTACTTAGAAGTGCCGAATGGCTAAGCCCACACACCTCATCTTAGGAGCAACAATAAAAACACAAACTCAATTTAAAGTTTTTATAGCTTGTCATTGTCATGACAAAAAAAAGCAACAATTTTTCCACGATAGGCACTCCAACTCTTCTAAGCCTCCAACGAATCTCTCATCAAATATGAGAGTCTCTACCAATACCATTTTAGCTATACAACAACAATTTTACACTTTTTATTTTCTCATTGGATGACAAAACTTCTAGCTTCAATGCATATCATTAAGTACACATAAATAACTTTAATGTCCTTAAGGAACATAGAATAACGGTATGCAAGAAAATAGACATGAGAATACTTGGACTTCATTTGGGTTCATATTCCTTTGAGAACTATTGTAAACCTAAAATCTCTTTAAAGTGAAATAAGTAAGCAAGCATCACCAAGCAAGAACACTCTTGGTTCGAACAATAAAGAGCAGAATCCCTTTTAACACCATCAATCTCCCAGCAGTTCTTGGCATCCAAAAGGCTCACAAATTCCTCGACGAAGCCCCTTCGTCAACTCTGTTAAAAAAAATAAGTCATTAGAAATTGTTAAAACTGCAAACGATGGAGAAAGTTCTCTTCTAGTCATGGATAATCGAGATTTACCCTAGGATTGATTCGGGACACATCTTCCCCGGCATAACAAGTAAATTGGTAAAAAGAGATGTCAGATGTAAGGACTTGATTTAAGATTTTGTAAATCCTCAGTGTTTTGATCGAGATAATTGTTTCTTTAGGGGCTAATTTAAATATTGTTTAATAAACGAGGTGGGTGCTAATTTGAGTGTCTTTATTTTAAGCCAATTTGGCTTTCTTAAAAAATTGTTTAAATAATGTGAAGGTGAATTTGATTGTTACTAGAATATATTCGAGGACGTTGGGTCAATACGAAGATTTACCGAATCCCAAAAAAAAAAGAAAAAAAAATTCCAAGCGCCATGTTATCTTGTTTTCTCTATATTTCGGTCATCATGGTGAACAAAAAAATAGGGTTTATGTTTTTTGGATCCAAAATTTATGTTGACCCAGAATACATAGAAAAAAGCCTAAACATGTTGACAAACTCATAAATAACCTTAAAAAATATACAATAACCCAAAATCAATATAAAATTAAAAATATTTTTGAACTTAGATCTAGCCTTTTAGATGCTCTCAAGGTGAAAAAACACCTTTGAGAACTCTTCACACCAAATAGAATCTATTGACCTTAATATCAATCATTTTAGTGGTCAGAATTGTGTGAATATTGATTTTCTTTCTTTAACATCGAAACTAAAAAATCACTCTCTCTTATTTTTCAAACTAGGAACTACAAATAAAAAAAATGAAATTTTATGCCAAAATTGAATAGCAAAAATATTATGATTGAATATGTATAAATTGTAAAGTTTAAAGACTAGCAAAAATGTTTTGTTAGAACTTCATCTTTTCTACTTTGGTTATTCTTATTTCAATTTTATCCTTAGTCAACAAATTTGATTCAAATATCCTTTAATTTGGCTAAAAATTGATGCAATCACATAAGTTTGAGGACATATATATATATATATATATGTATATATATTGATGCAAATCTTGTGATTATGTGGTTATGCAACCCACACACAAATATACCAATTCCTAAAAAGTCAAGTATATCAGGTTTGATAGGAGTGTGACACAAAGATAACTTATACTTAGACACCAATACTACTGAAAATAAAAAACTCTCACCCAATGAATATTGATTTGCGAACGAGAAGTATAAGGATGATATCATGAAGACAGTTGTTCTTCAATAAGTCGTTTTTCAATTATTTAGAGAACTATGGAAGGGAGATTATCTCACCAACACACACAAGTGCGACAAATAAGAAGTTTTATTAATCTGAATTGTCTAACCTTGCATATTTGGTTATGCCTCTATTTATACTGACTCTAGACTTAAAGAAACCTAATGGACCCCCTTTAGGTGGACTTATATGAAACTCATCTACTCACCTACAATTGACTCAAATAAATAATACTAACCCAAAAACTAAGAAGAAAATAATAAAAAAAATAAAAAAAATCCAAAAATTATCATCCTAAATATGCTAGAATCATATTTATCATTAATAAGAAGTCCCAAATAGTCTAAAAAATCTGATCTAAAGGTATACTTTATTCTGAAGCCTTCTTTCCTTTTGTAACTAGGATGAATAAAGAATCCTTGGAAGAAACAAATTCTGAAATAATTATGAATCCTTGCCACGCTTGGAAACTTTATTGCAGTAGAATTAGTATATTTATAAAATAAGCTACCATATCCTTTTAGGAAAAGAATCCTATTCAAATAGGAAGTCTACGAGTCAAAAGGAAGTAAATAACAAAATTCAAACAGCCTCTATTGAGCCGTATTGAGATGCCTTTCCAAGCTCTAATTGACCTAAAATTTTAACTGAAGGTGGAAAAACATGTCAAGAGACTCCACATAAACTTCTATCCTGATCCAATTATTGGATTGAGAATTATGACTATTGCCATAAAACTGGATTTTTGCACATTTTACATCAAAATCTGAATTTGACCTTGTTTAGATTGTATCACATACACACACTAAAAAGTGAGTCCATAGTGAAATAAGAGAGCATGAATAATGTTTTGTGTGCATAATGATTTAGCCATAATATTTAGAGTTTTGTACTAGTATGTTGGCTCACACTTTCTAGTAAAAAAATATTTTCATAGTAGAAAAATATTGTGCATGAGTTTCTAATTCGTTTTTCAACATAAGAAAAAAAATTAATTTTGAACTAAAAAATTAATGCATACATTTAATAAAATTAATTGAGAATTGTATACTCTAATAAAAAATTGATGTCCAAAATAAAAAAAATTAAATTATTGTAATCCAAGATGAATTGTGAGAAGAGCTACATACCATAATTTATAATTTATAATGGAAGTAACACTATTTTTTTAAGTTTGTCTATAATTGTAATGAACCAATGCTTTTGGACTTGACAATCATTTTAGACCAAAGCAAACAATAAACAATGAGAGAACAATTGTGCACTTTAACTGTCAGAAGAGAAAAAAAAAATGCAAACAATCGATCATCGTCAACGATCCAACTATAATATGTCTACACATGCCGCACCATGTGGAAGAGAGCATGATTGCATATTTATTTATATACAAAATAACCAAATTTAGCCACAGAAAGCGTCTCATGCGCCTCCTTAATGGCGCAGGTTTCGTCCACTTGTTGGGATGTGTGAAATACATGCCAATAACTTTTCAATTTAAAAATAAAAAATACAACGTGAAAATACTAAAACACTCCACATGATCCTCTTAATTACACAACAAAACCATATAATTTCACTGTTGCAATCTATCGTAATCTGTATTTAGAGCTACAAGCGAAATCCCATGCCATTTAGTTTTATTTATAATTAATTATTTGATGTTATAATTCATGCATTATAATTATTATTAAGTGATTTATTATCTTATTTATTTAATGTAGTTATGATGTATTCTAATCATTATTAAACAAAAATAAATTTTTATTATCTATTAAAGATATTTTTAGATTAGTCTATATGTTAGGTGAAATCAGGTACTTTTCTACTATATATAAAGGAATGAGTTTTTTTTTTTAAATGTGTTTTTTAAAAAATTAACTTTAATATTGGATTAAAAAAAATGATATCAAATTATTATTGAAAATTAAATAACTAATTATGTATGTAATTTAAGTCAATTACCTTACATTATACAACCATATTATTTTATAATTTTACTTATAATTACCTAGTATTTTACTTGTGTTTTATATATAAAATACATTAATATTATTGGTTTTATGTTTCAAAGGTACTTTTAAATGTAAAATCCAAAAAGTAGTAATTTGAAGATAAAATTTATACCATGTTCAACCCGTGTTAATATTAATAGATTTGACCTTTGATCAATATTTTATACAGAACTTGAGTTGTAAAGGTCAAAATAGAATAATTTTAGTAGCATTAGAAAGCTAACATCCATACATTTGTATACCTATATATAGCAAGGAAAACAAAAGAAAAGGCACAAAAACATAACTTTCAAAGACAAGTTTCATATTCTGCTAGTTTTGACCTTTGACCTTTGACCATTCCGATTTGAATATATTAAGTTAGAGAAGTCCATTTGATGCAAAATTATTTTTTTTTTAATTCGTAACTCAAATAACTATCAACCTATAAAATTTTAGAAGACAAAGAGCTAAGAAGAGAGATATATGAGTTTTCTAAGACAACTTATAAATTCTATCAGTAGACAGGTTTGTGAAGAATTAAGTTCAATTTACTTTCCAAGTATTTAAACAGAAATGAAAATTATTTCTTCACACAGAAAAGATCTTTATTTGAGAAAATTAACTTCACTAAGTCCAAAGTCAAAGCTTGAAGATTTGATGCAAGACTATTTTTTCTTCTTTATAGGAAAGAGTTATTGTATTGCTTAAATATATATTGTTTACTTTAAAAATGACTCTTATATTATTTTTTTGAGAATACAAACACATTAATAGGAATGTGGGGAGTAAGGTTTTTTATCAGATAAAAGGAAAGAGAGAGAGGAAAAGAGGGTAGTGGCCATATAGAAGGAAAAAAGCTCTCACTTTTTCTCCTATACTTGAAATTATGTTTTCATCTTTTCTCTTTTTTAGTTTTTCGATAGTCATATAAGGTTAAGTTATTTTTTTTCATTGAAAGGATATAGAAGCCTTTAGATTTCAAAAACTATGACATCTATCTTATCTTTTTTTTTTTGTTGTTTATATGATGAATATGAATAGTTTCCTATGCTTATTTCCTGTGACTGTGTAGTTTGATTGTTAAAGTAGACTCCAAGTTATTATTCTAACTAAGCTATTGTTAATTTTGCTATCAAAACCAGAGTGTAATATTTAACTTATGAAGCAACTAAATTTGATAATTATAGTGGATTTGTATTGTTAATCTTAGAAAAAATATTCAATTAAATCAAACATAAACTGCAAAAAGTTATTTGTTTAGATTTATCAACCTATCTAGTTCTTAAGGCTATAATTAGATTAAATTACTAGTGTGGATATTGTAGTTGTTTAATGGTTAGGTTAGTTATACTATGGGTCGGTTAACTAACTAATATTAAAAAAAAAAAATTCAGAATATAAATTGACGTATCATTTTAATGATTTGTTTTAATTTTAATTAATGGATGTTTACTTGAGATCAAGATTTTTCTCTTAATAAGATTTGGTTTATTTAATTTAGTTTGATTATTTTATTTTCTTTATCTTAGCATAGCTTAGATAATCTCATCCCCCTAAATTTGAATCATTTAGTATAAAGACTTAAATTAGATCTTTTTTGTGAATTCCACTTTTTATTTGTTTTATACTATCTTATTTGTTTAAATTAGAATTATTTATATATATGACTACGATATTGCAACATTACAATAGACCTAATATTAATCTACAATTATATAATAAAAATATCAATCCTTAACAAAAACTCATTTTTTAACTTGAATCTAATTAACCATTTGAATGTTTGAAGCTAAAAAGACGATGAAGTAGAAGTAGAGATCTTCAATCTAGGTTATGCTTGCTCCATATTAGCTAAAATTGAGAAATGTCTTTCATGAATAATATACTGGATTGTTATCCAATTTGAGTATGCATTTATTTTTTCTTAAATTTATTTTATCCCCTTTTAACTATTATATTTTAATATATATTCTCAAATAAAAGCTTTTCTTAAAATTTATACAAGTTCACCCTCTTATCTCATACTATTAATTAATTTTAATTAAAATTAAAAATGGTAATTTTGAAACACATGATAATCGGAGTAATAAGACTCTAAAATATAAAAATATTTCCTCAATTAATTACATCAGGAAGAGATGTAAGGTGATTTGGGTAGTTGGGTATTTAGTCATCATCAATCGATTAAAACCCTAAAGTAAATCACTTTTTTCTCTCGATGTATTGCATTTGTTCTCTTGAAGTTGCCGTGAGCCGAGTGTTAATGAAATTTGATGAGAGAATGGACAAACAAGGCTATCAATCTTCTCCCTTTGCATCTCCATATGCTTTTCCTCTACTCTATTCAAGGGTATTTAGAATGTCATAGCGAATTTTTTTAATTTTAAAATATATTAAAATAATAATTTTTATTTTTTAAATTATTTTTAATATTAGCATATTAAAAATATATTAATATAAAATAAATAAATAAAAAATATTTATATTTTTTAAAAAATATTTTTCAATCACAATGTCAAATAGCGAAATAGTGCTTCATATCTAAGTCCGTGGAGGTATTTTACTTCTCCCCAAAATGATTTTAATTTCACCACTAATTAGGAAGATAGGGAATATTATGTTCCTCATTTCTATATCAAAATCTTAGTACAAAAACACGAGAAAGAATGATATGAAATAAAAAGAATAAGAACAGACACTCACGGCCATAACACAGTCGCTACAACCCATGAGCTTATAAAAGAGAATCCAAGAAGAAAAAAAAAAAAAAGGGCTGAGGATCCTTGCCAAACTCTTGAAATTGTATCCTACCAGAATAGTATTTATATCTTAATATATTAACATAATATACATATATTTGGATTTAGTAATGTTCATATTATATTTATTATTTATGGAATAACATATATATTACTCATACAAATCAATTCGAATCTATACCGTCTTCAATCTAAAATGCCTTTTTTTTATATAAGCTATACACTTTTGGACTGTCCATTTGGTCCATTGAAGATTGAGCCAGATACCAACTCAACAAGTTACATCAAATAATTATTATATTTATAATACACACCAGGCCATGATCTCTCTCATTCTCAAATCCAAACAAAACTCATTACAATAGGGGGAAAAAACAAAGAGAAAAAAAGAAAAAAAGAAAAAAAAAAAGCACACCTGTGCTTGTGCTGCTTGTGCTTTGGGGACTGGACTGCAAGTGCAAGCTTGGTCTCGCAGCTCTCAAAGCAAAGTAAAAAGAATTCCTCAATTCTGTTTATTACCACCAACTACTCCAAAATCCCAAAGCCACGCACTCTGCCATCCTCATCATCACAGTCACCCTCATCCTCACCACCAGTTCAAGAACCATCTTCTTCTTCTTCTTCTTCTTCTTCTTCTCTTCTAGTTACTCATACGTACTTTGTTTGGTCTCTTTGAACAACTTCAGTCTTTTCTGCACACTCAAAGGACTTGATCTTTAGTTTTGGGTGATTCAAATAGTAACCAAAGATGATTTCTTTACTAGATTTCTACCATGTAATGACTGCAATGGTGCCACTTTACGTGGCCATGATCTTAGCCTACGGCTCGGTGAAATGGTGGAAGATCTTCACTCCTGATCAGTGCTCAGGCATAAACCGTTTTGTGGCTCTTTTTGCAGTCCCTCTCCTCTCTTTCCACTTCATATCTACCAATGATCCTTACAGTATGAACCTTCGTTTCATAACTGCCGATTCTCTACAAAAGATCATAGTTTTGGTAGTATTAGCACTTTGGACTAAGTTGAGTAAAAGGGGTTGCTTGGAATGGACCATTACATTGTTCTCGCTTTCAACCCTGCCGAACACTCTTGTTATGGGCATTCCTTTGCTCAAAGGAATGTATGGTGATTATTCTGGTAGTTTAATGGTGCAAGTTGTTGTCCTTCAATGTATCATTTGGTACACTTTGATGCTGTTTATGTTCGAATATAGGGGTGCTAAACTGCTCATCTCTGAGCAATTCCCAGACACTGCTGGTTCCATTGTGTCTATCCATGTTGATTCTGATATCATGTCACTTGATGGTAGACAGCCTCTAGAAACCGAAGCAGCGATCAAAGAAGATGGAAAGCTACATGTCACTGTTAGGAAATCCAATGCTTCGAGATCAGATATTTTCTCAAGAAGGTCTCAAGGTCTGTCATCAACAACACCAAGGCCATCAAATCTCACAAATGCAGAGATTTACTCTTTACAATCATCAAGAAACCCAACTCCAAGAGGGTCTAGCTTCAACCATACAGATTTCTACTCGATGATGGCTGCTGGTAGAAACTCAAATTTTGGTGCTTCAGATGTTTATGGACTATCAGCATCGAGGGGACCGACACCACGGCCATCAAATTTTGAAGAAGAACATGGTGGAAGTAACAAACCAAGGTTCCACCATTACCACGCGCCAGGTGGTGCAACTCATTATCCAGCACCAAACCCTGGCATGTTCTCTCCAACAACTGCTGCATCTAAAGGTGTTTCTGCCAATGCTAATAATGCTGCTGCTGCTGCTGCAAAGAAGCCTAATGGCCAGGCCCAGCAGAAAGCTGAAGATGGTAGGGACCTTCACATGTTTGTTTGGAGTTCAAGCGCTTCTCCTGTTTCAGATGTTTTTGGTGGTCATGATTATGGCGCCCATGACCTGAAAGATGTTAGAGTTGCTGTATCCCCTGGAAAAGGTATTTAGTTTTTTCAGTCTAGTTAATATCTTAGTTTGTAAATATCATCAATCTAGATTTTAGATTGTTTTCTTCTTGTTGTACTTTTGTTTAACTGTTTTTTATTTTTTATTTTATTATTATTATGTGGTTTTTTATTGCTTTGCTTGTCGGCTTTGGAGTTTCAGTAGAGGGACAGAGAGAAAACCAGGAGGACTATAATTTGGAGAGAGATGATTTTAGTTTTGGAAATAGAGGGTTGGACAGAGAAAGGAATAGCCATGAAGGTGAGAAAGTCGGTTTTGATGGGAAACCAAAACCAATGCCTCCAACAAGTGTCATGACAAGGCTTATACTAATCATGGTCTGGAGAAAACTTATCAGAAATCCCAACACTTACTCCAGCTTAATTGGTCTCATTTGGTCTTTAATTTCTTTCAGGTGCAGTGCTGCTAAATCCATTATGATCTTGAGTAATTTGGTTTTTCGATTACTGGGATATTGATTGTTTTTGAATGTCTGGTTTTCACAGGTGGAATGTAAAGATGCCACTCATTATAGCAAAGTCCATTTCCATTCTGTCAGATGCAGGGCTTGGCATGGCAATGTTCAGTCTTGGTCAGTATCACACTGCTGTTGTCTCTCCTTTTACTTTCGTTAAAACTTACGATCCATTCATTCTTTACCATTTTGTTAGCTAAAAGATCTTTTGATTCTCTCTTGCTGCTTTTTCATTATTAATGCTCCAAGAAAGCAAGCAAACTTGCGAAGTAAAGTGTGCCAAACAGTGTAGTGATGATAATGCTGTTGGGGGTTATGTTTCTTTTTTTTATTTTTTCACCTTTTTACCTAGCTAGCTAGTTTGTGTTGATGAGGATTGAGTGGTAATGGCAGTGATGATGAAAGGTCGTTCGGTAAAAAAAAAAAAAAAAGGTGGATGAGCGTGAGCGTGCTCTTATTGCCTGCTGCTGCCTCTTGATGTCTTGACAGGTCTGTTCATGGCTTTGCAACCAAGGATCATAGCATGTGGAAATTCCATTGCAGCTTTTTCTATGGCTGTGAGATTCCTTACAGGTCCAGCTATCATGGCAGCTGCTTCTATTGCTGTTGGTATTAGAGGCACGCTCTTACACATCGCCATTGTTCAGGTCACTTTAACACCTCTTTCGCTCTTTTTCTTGCCTCCTCCTGACACAACCAATCCTACTTAACTACAAAAGCTCCAAAAGATTTCAAGTACTCCTTCCTCAAACAATATTGTTGTTATCTCCAGATAAGGTTTTTTATTAATGGTTTTTGTCAGAAGAAATTATTTTATACATGATGCCAATGAAGTGTCCCCCATATGGGTCTTGGACTCTTTAGTGCAAAAAACATTGAATCCTTGAAAGGGTAGCAGAACTGGATGTGGAAGGAGCCATATTGCCAAGTGAATAAAACAAGAACAATTGTATAATTTTTGCAGCTTTTTTTTATTTATTTCCAAAACCCAATATATATTTATATTTATGTTTACACTGTGTCAGTCAGTACTCGGTGTTGTAGATGATGAAAAAGACTGAATACTTCGGTGGTAGCTAAAACTGATCTGGAAAAAGCAATGACAGTGAGCTTAATAATTAATCAAAACAAGGACTCGTTTGGGCTTATTGATGAACAACAAACGTCTGTAAAACATTACTAACATGTCTTCTGGCCTTTATTGTGTTTGGATTTCCAAACAAAAAACACAGGCAGCTCTACCACAAGGAATAGTCCCCTTTGTCTTTGCCAAGGAGTACAACGTGCATCCTGAAATTCTCAGCACAGGGTGAGTATATTTTTCAAGAAAAGCATCATAAGCTTGCACAGCAACCCCCCCCCAGCGTTCCTTTCTCTTATTCTCATCACTTGCTTATGATTTTCCATTTGCAGTGTCATATTTGGGATGCTGATTGCATTGCCCATAACTCTTGTGTACTACATTTTGTTGGGGCTATGAAGCGGAAAGAAAAAAACCTCTGACATTGGAATCCATGCAGACCCTATTTAGGCTACTAGCTAGCGCATGGAAAAGTTGGAAATCAAAATTTAAAAGGACAGAGAAAAGCAGCAGCCATGGTGAATCTTTCTAGTGAAATGTCTTCTTTTGCCTAGTGAAGTTGTAAAATCGTTGTTTGTAGTCAAATTATCAAAGGAAAAAAATGGTTTACCTAGTTAACTAGCTTTCCTTTTAATTATATTCCCAGATGTTTTATGCTACAAAGTGCAACACAAATTACAGATGAGGAGAAGGGAATTGGTAGTGTTTGTTTTGATATTACCATACATTTTCATTTCCTCTTCCTACTTTCATACTTGTGGCCATCTTTTTCAAAAACTAAAAAAGAGCAAAACATTAAATTGCAGTCATTTACAAGTGTGAAAAGAAAAGAAAAAAATGTTCATCCCCATTTGCTCTCGAGTTCCTGTTGAATTAAACTGATGGTTTACTAGATAATTAAGGAGGTAATTAAGAGTAATTGCTGTAAGAAGAGGGATTATAGAGAGATTTGCTCGACATAAAACTGAGATGATGCTTTTGCAGAGGTATCCTTGCTGCGAAGATACTTTTGAGAGCCATGCTTTTGGAATGGATGAACAAGATAGTGCAATTAGGGTCCCTCCATTACAAGATGGGGTTTTGATTTGATGCAGACCTCTTTGGAATATTGGGAGACAAAAGTCACATCCAAAGTTTCTCCTCCCCTTTTCTTCTATCTCCTAATTGTTTAGTTACTCTCACCACCTTTTCTTGACACCTTTCCCTTTCATCCATGGTGCTATGATTTTGAATAAGCATTCTATGCTTAAAAATAAAATAAAACAACAGACTACAACAGGAACTCACTATAAACCTACCTTCTTATCTTCCTTCAATCTTCACAACTAGTTACTATAGTATGAAATACCCAAACCCAAGAACTCCATGCAGAGAAATTGCATCAATGAAATCCCCTGGAAAACAAAACACGTTAGAGATAAGTTTTATGTGAAATAATTATTTTAATTTAATAGCTTAAATTATTATATAGAATTTTAAAATATAATTTATATTATTCTCTAACATATTTTTTTAATTGAAAATCATTTAAACTTGAAACTTACACAAATCTATATTATTTTATACTTAATTTTTATTAAATAAATAGAAATACTGAGATTTGAACTCGTAATCATTTGATTATCTAGATTTTGATATCATGTTAAAAAACTAATTCAACCCAAAAACTTAAATTGATCAATAAAATTTTAAAATATAATTTATATTATTCTCTAGTAATTTTTTTTAATATAAAAACTTGTAAAGCTAATCTGCCTGAAGAACTGCATATTGATTTTTAGGGTGGTGTCAGTGCATTTTCGTTGTTGTGAAATCAAATAAATATATAAATTTTATATATAGATTAGTTGGCAAAGTTGCCTATTCTTGTAAAAAACATGCCACTAAATTTACTAGCAGAAGAAAAGAAAAAGGAAAAGTGGGTAAGCATTCACTCGATGAAAAATGAAATTATCTACTGTGTGCATGCACGAGTGAAACTTTTTATTTATTTTTTAATTAATAGAAAAAGGGATAAAGGTAAATCACTATTCTTTTTCTTGGAATCATTTGATTGTCACTTAAAGCCTTCATTTTCTCAGTTGACCCTCGAGATTTCATGTCATAAATGCTTCAAATTTAGGTATTTGTAATCCATCCATGTATTTCTTCATTAAAGTGAGATGGGGAAAATCAAATGCAGTGTTCCCACCCACTTCATATACATTAATTTATTCATACCAATACGGAGTTTAGAATTTATTTTATAAAGTTCAATAAAGGTGGTGTAAATGACTAAAGCTCACTTGTGCAAAAATACCTGTGCAGCACTCTTCTGTAGTTTTGGTTTAAATGGCCTTTGTAGCTGTTCGTACAATATCCATGACTGAATTACAAGGATCTTTTCAACTTTTTGTAAAAGTGAAATTAAATATGATCATCATTCGTTTCCAAACAGACCTTTTATTGAAGATCTCTCTGGCCTAGGTTTAAATTTTGGATAGTGTGATGTTGCTAGAGGATCACTTAGCTAGCTTCCAGTGCATGATTGAATACAGGATGGATGGAAACTTCAAGGGGATTTTGCTCGCATGGCTACCAAAAGTATGCGTGAATATTTTTAATAATCTTAAAAGAACTTAAACTTTTAAGCATTAAAACTAGTACGTGAATATTTGTTAGTAAATTATTGGGCAGTTGGCTTGAAACACTCCTAGCTCTCGTATGTGGAATGCATGGAAATATGTACTTGTTGATTCTACTCGATGAGGTCAAGATGCCTCTCCATTACTGTTTTTCTCCATACTTTTTCTTTCTACTTTGGCTGGCTCTCAGAAAGTGACTGTTGCTTCACCATTTTGGATATTTCCTGTTTTTTATATCCTCCTATGGAGATTCTGGTACACATTCATAATTTTCATGACCTTAAATGTTCACCACCCAGCAAAACTTTCTCCCCAAGGATTTAATTATCTCCTAATCATGACAATTAATTCATCAACAATAACAGTATAAATATATTAGTTTACTAAATTGAAATACTTAGCTTGAATTTTTTTGAAACAATTGGTACTTATATTTCCTTATTTATTTTATAATTTATTAAAATTTTTTACCTCTTCATATACTTCTAATACCATCTCTATTAATATTTTTTAAATTAGTTAGTGCATAATTAATAAAACCCTTAATTCCATTACAATAATTCATCTTGTACAATCTTTTAGGTGAAATTCAATACATCAAAGAGTGATAATATATTATTACTTATATGAAATCTATATGAAATCCATATTAAATATCGATGATAACATATATTAATTAATAATATGAACTAACAAAAATATTTTTAGCCATTTAATTAGCGGCTAACAATTGAATTCAAAATTATTCAACTTTATATTTTTTTTTCATCTTTAATATGTATGCAACTGGTTTCTTTTCCTTACACTAGAAAATTTTCTTTGACCCGTTTTGGGAAAAAATCACTCTCATCTTGACATTTCATAAGCTAAAACTATTGATTATATTAAATCTATCAAATTTTTTATATTAAGTTTAAGCCAAAAATAATTATAGATTTTTGTTTAGTTTATCATAACAAAATAATATCAGTGAAACTATATATATATATATATACATATATATATATATATATATATATATATATATATATATACACGCGCGCATGCATAGTAGGTATAAATTAACTTGCAATTGATATCAAAACAAAATCTTAGCATTCATACTAATTAAACAATAAATCTATGTTTAAATTAAAATAAAGAAAGGTATTTATTTGTTGAAGCATTTTGAATTGTGAAGCTTTTGTTATTCTCAATGATGTATCATTATTCCTTAAAATTTTATTGCTCATCTCTTGGTGCAAAGGTTATTTGTAATAAGACTCTCAATATACCAACAACACAATCTTAGATTATATGCACTTCAAAATAAGGTATTTGAATCAAAGTAGATGGGTTCAATAATCTCTCAACAAAATAAACTTAAACTCTAGAGTTGAGAGGAATATAGAAGCTTGAAAATAAGGAGAAAAACATTAAAATTTGAGGTAAGGAAAATTATGTAAAATTATGATAAAAAATTATATTGAAGTCTTCCTTCAATTCTCTTTTTTATTGTTAATTTTGGAAGTTAAAAACTTGAAGAATTAATTATGGTATTGACTAGAATTAATTTCTATATATCAACTTTTGATCAACTACCATAAATCCATAGCAAAACTTGATCATTATAGTAATAAAATAAATCTCTTTTGAGTTGAGAAAACTTGTTCAAGTTCTATTGAAAAAAATATTAGAAAAACTTATTAGATTCTTTCTTTGACAAAATAGTGGATTGCCTGGAAGAAATAATTCTCTATGGATCAAATCTGAACCTAAATTTAAGTTGACCAAAAATAATATTATATAACCTAAAACTTATTTTACAATCAATCAAAACCAAAACCCAAGCTCAAGCTCAAAGCTCGAGAATGCGCCGAGTCGAGCAAACACGCACACATGTGTATGTTTAAGCCTAAAACTCATTTTACTTAGGATTCATTCCCTCTAAAAGTGGAAGCCTTTTAGGCTCAATATTAACTTTTAAAGTTTTCATTTAATAAATTGCAAGAAAGTTTTGTTTTTTTTCTATGAAAAATAACTCTCCATGAACCAAATCCGAACCTAAATTTAAGTTGACTTAAAATATTTTTTACAAGGAACCCAAACCAAAACCTGAGTTTATGATCGAAGCTCGAGAATGTGCCGAGCTGAGTAGAGGCACGCGTATGTATGAGTTTAAGCCCAAAGCCTATTTTGTCTAGGACCCCTTCCCTCTGAAAGTTTGGAAGCCTTTTAGGTCTAATATTAACTTTTAAAGTTTTCATTTTATAAATTGCAAGAAAATTTTATTTCTTTTATATGTGTGACACAATTCTTTTATAGGGATTTTGGTTTCACCAAAACATGCTAATCAAGGTTTCATTAAGATTTATTTTTCATTCACCCATAATTTTTTATAATATGTTAATGTTCCATGTTAAAGAAATTATGCTTGAGATTAAATTTCAACAACAATTTAACCCAAAAATTGAGTGAACTTCACTTTTAATTTGACTTTAAATGTACCTATTAATCAAATTTTTCAATAATCCTCCACATGAATGGAAATTGGTTAACTAGTTTCAAAATAACTTGAAGATTTGTTAAGAGATATTGATTTAGTGGATTACTATATCAAGATAGATAACTTTTGAAGTGGAGCTTTTTCTGGTAAAATATTATCAGATTTATCAGCTATGAACAAATCCAGAATCGATCGTTCACTCATTCTTTCATGGGAACAACGAAAAGTTAACGTGATGTATTGAACTATTCATTGTTTTATGTAAATCAAGATAATATTATTCACATAGTTTTCTATCTAAAGATTTCATTTAGTTCTCACTATTATGTTTATTTTGACCTTAAAAAATTCTTGGATTCATGAGTACTTTTAATCATTCAACATTTATAACAATTCTTAAAAAAAAACAGTCACATTTCTCACTCATATAGGTGATCTTTTATTAAGAGTATTATATTATATTCCACTTGGTACACAATGATATGAAAATCATTAAAAGCAATGTTCACCCTTTGTCATGTTGCAACTAGCACATATTTCATATAGAAATAAGTAAGAAATAATTATTTTTTTAATGCTACCAAAAATATTATATGATTTAGTTTTTTATTTGAACCTAAATCTTAGAATCTCCATTCAACTAATTATGATTACTATAATTACACTCTTTCTTTTTCCTTTTCATTAAAAAAAAGGCTTTAAGCCCATTCTCATGGATGTATTATATACAAGCTCTTTTGGCAAATCTTTGGTTAACAAATATAGTCTATATAAATAATTTCAATTGAGAGTAAGTATTTAATAGTATTATGTCTATGTTGTATATCTAAACTTATCATTATATGCACTACTTTGTGCCCTTTGAATTATTGATTGACTATTGCAATAAACACAAATAGCTGGCATTGATTTTGGTCAATATGGAATATCCTCTAAAAATTTCTAAAGCCACTTTACTTTCTCTTCAACTTTGTCAAGAGCAATAAACTTTCATTTCATCATAAGTCTTATAATACATGTTTACTTAGAGGATTCTCATGACATAGTTACTCCACTAAGTGTAAAGATTTATCCACTTGTGGATTTTGAGTCCTAAGTTCCAAATATTCAATTAGCATTACTATACCTTCCAAGTACCATCGGATAACTAGTATAATATAGCACATAATCCAAGGTTAAGTATCTTTTTTATTGCTTCTTAATTATTCATACTTGAATTATTAGTAAATCTACTCAATTTACTAACCAAGTAAGCGATATCAGGCCTCATATAATTTATGATATTTATTAGGCTTCCAATTATTCAAGAATACTTCAATTGGTTTATTCCACTGTATTTTTTTGATAGATAGACACCTATGTCCATTGGTGTTTTCTTAATGTTATTATCTCCTATAGAAAATTTATTAACATGGTGAAATTGGAACAATACCAATACATCAAATGTTCTAAAAAAATTTATTCCTAATATGACATTAGTAATACCTAAGTCTTTTAGGTCAAACTTATTAGTTAACATTTTATTAATAAACTTGATCATGTAGTTATTATTACCCAAAACAAGCATATTATCTACATAGAAATAATTATTCTTATCCAAAACAAGCATATCATCTACATATAAATAAACAATAGCATAACCTTTATCTATATTTTTTACATAAACACATATATCAACTTTGTTGATTTTAAACTCATTTGACAACATAATCTTGTGAATTTTTTTATGTCATTATTTAGGCATTTGTTTCAAATCATATAATGATATGACAAGTTTATAGATTTTTTTTTCTTGTCCATTAACAAAAAACTCATCGAGTTGTTCCACGTAAACCTTTTCATCAATGTCATAATTTAAGAAGCTTGTTTTAACATTCATTTGATATATTTCATGCTTGTTAATAATTGTAATGATTATTGATGTTCTTATAGAATTTATTCTTGATAGAAATGAATATGTATCAAAATAATCTATATTTTCATATTGTCTAAATCCTTTAACAACTAGACTAACTTTGTATTTATCAATAGTATCATCAGGTTTCATCTCCCATTTGAAGATTCATTTACGACCTAATGGTTTACTTGCAAGAGAAAGATCCAATAGTTCTTATATATGATTATTAGTAATAGATTCTATTTCATATATTAACTACTTCCTTCCAATAAAAAGCTTTTGGACAAGACATTGCCTTGGAGTAGGTTTGAAGTTTATTTTTCAACAAATATATTATAAAATTAGGACCAAAGATTTTGGTCATTTTTTCATTTTTACTCCCAAATCAATTTCATTATCTTTTGATTGATGATGACTATTTAAGCTAACCTCAATCATTCTCTTGAGTGAATGATTTTCTTATACTTCTTTAAATGGAAGCATATTTTTAAATAAAATAACATTCCTTGATTCCTTTAGCATTAGAATGAAGATTCCTAATACTTATGTACAAGAAGTCAATATTTATTATTATTGTAAGAATATATAATAAATACACAACAAAAAATTCTAGTCATATCTTGACATTTTTAGGATTGAGTATAACTATATTTGTAAGACACTTCTACACTTTGAGGTATTTGTAGGAAGATCTCCTACCTTTTTATAATTCATATGATATTTTTTTCTAACATTTTATGGGTAGTTTGTTATGTATATTATTTGGAATTAGAATTGTTTTTCACCACAAGTTTTAATGTACTTCCGAACTTACCAATATAGCATTCATCACTTATGTTTTACTATGCCATTTTGTTATGATGAATAAGAAGCGGTAGTTTGGTGGATAATATCATTTTGAGAATAGAATTTTCCAAATAGTGCTTCATATTTTCCATATTTATTATTTTTTATTACTTTATTTTCTTATCAAATTAATTCTCAACTTTATTTTTATAATGTTTAAATATTATTTGACATGTATATTTGTTTCTAAGGAAATAGGTATAATAATATTTTATTTACAATCATTTATAAAAATAATGTATTATTTTTTTCATAGTTCGCACAAACTTAAATCATCGATATTCGAGTGAAATAAACCTAGAGGTTCACTACTTTCTTCTATGAATTTTGATTCTACTTAAACTTTACTTATGATTTTTCTCAAACATCATACTTATTAATAAATTAGGATTTACTAACCTTTATATAGAATTATATATAATTCTTATTACCTTACCTCCTATACCACACCTCATAAGATTCAAGCAGGTAAGAAGAAAAGACATTATAATTTTTTTTCTTCTTATTCATGGTTAAAATGGTCATTATATCAATTTTGAAGAGGTCATCACTAAGATACCCATCTCTTATAAACATTTTATTTTTAAAGAGTACAAACTTTTCACTTTAAAAAACCAATTTAAAATTATTTTTTTGCTTAATAACAATCTAGACATTAAGTTAATTTTAATATCAGTCATATGTAACAAATTGTTAAGGGTTACAAGTTTTTTAAAAGTATATTAAATTTATTTTTTAAAATGACCTTTCTCTAGTTCATTCATTACATCATATAAAACTCCATGTAATAAATAAAGTTAGATCATTGTCAAACATCTTTTTTTTTTTTTAATATTTTTCATCTTTCATATGTCATTGCTATTGGTTTTTTTCCTTACACTACAAAATTTTCTTTGACTCCTTTTAGGAAAGAATCACTCTCATCTTGACATTTCATAAGCTAAAACTATTAAGTCTATCAAATTTGTTTATATTAAGTGTAAGCCAAAAATAATTGAAAACACAAAAACTCTCTCTCTCTCGCTCTCTCTCTCTCTCTCACACACACACACACACATATATATATATATAACATTCATACTAATTAAACAATACATCTATGTTTAAATTAAAACAAAAAAATGTACTTATTGAAGCACTTTGAATAGTAAAACTTTTCTTGTTGTCAAGGATGAATTATTCTTCCTTAAGATTTTATTACTCCTCTCTTGATGCAAAAGTTATTTGCAATAAAACTTTCAAGATCCTAACAATACTACCTTAATTTATATGCATTTCTAAACAAGATATTTGAACCAAAGTAGATAGGCTCAATAATCTATAGACAAAATGAACCCCAGGCTCTAGACTTAAGAGGAATACATAAGCTTAAATTAGGAAAAAAATAAAATGAGGTAAGGAAGAATATGTAAAATTAGGAAGAAAAATAAAACTTCTCTTGAGCACTCCCCCCTTTATAGTTGGTTTTGAAAGCTAAAATTTTGAAGAATTAATTATGGTATTAACCATAATTAATTTCACATTATCAACTTTTGATTAACCACCATAAATATAAAATAAAAAGAAAAAACATTATGTTCATAAAACAAATTTCTTTCAAGTTGAAATAACTTGTTCAAGTTTTGTTAAGAAAATAGTAAAGAAACTAATGAGATTATTTCTTTCATGTGTTGGACAAAATAGTGGATTGGACTGAAAGAAATAATTCTTCGTGTACCAAATTTAAGTTGGCAAAAAATAATTTTTTTATGGTCTAAAATATTTTTTATAATGAACTCAAGCATATACTTAAACTCGAGCACGTGTATGGGTTTAAACTCAAATCCCACATTGCCTAGGACTTCTCCCCTCTAAAAACTTAGGTACACTTTGAGCTTAATTTTGACATTTTAACTTTTTATTTTACAAACACAAAAAAAATTATGTTTCTTTTCTATGTGAAATAGAGTTCTTTCAGAGAATTTTAAGTTTCACTAAAACATATCAACTTAGAATTTTTTAAAATTAATTTCTCATTCACTCATAATTTATTTATAATATGTTAATGTTTCATGTTTTATGTTAAAAAAGTTATGTTGGCGATTAAATTCCAAAAAATTCTTAACCTAAAAAATAAGTGTGCCTCACTTCTCACTTTTGAATTGACTTCAAATGTATCCATTATCTATATTTTAACAAATTTTCCAACATTAACTGTATCTAAAGGCCTGATATTTTGTATAAATCAATCATAAAGAATAAAGATGGAGCTTTACTAATAGCTTGTTAAGATCACACAACCTAATAAAGAAAATAATCATAAAAAAAATAAAAAGTTATACATAAACACAATATTTTAAATTGTTCGAACTTTCTTTATTACACATATAAACGACAAGGAGAAGTCTTGATTATAAACAAAATAGTAAATCTTTGGAGAAGTCTCGATCTTTATGTTTACTTTTATTTTTATTTTTTGGATTATCCGAGAAATTTTATTAATATTA
This sequence comes from Populus pruinosa, assembly GCA_026413675.1. Classification (NCBI taxonomy): domain Eukaryota; kingdom Viridiplantae; phylum Streptophyta; class Magnoliopsida; order Malpighiales; family Salicaceae; genus Populus; species Populus pruinosa. Next base: position 3,994,057 of record CM048606.1, read on the forward strand.
ATAATAGACAAATGCCCGTAATTATAAAGAGTGTCTCACCGTAGCATTTTGTGGGACACTCTCTAAATGTTTTCCTTAAGAATATATAGAGTTAAATGACATATTAATAGATAATATATCTTAACCGTAACGAGAGTGGACTTATATAACATATTTGTGTATTTAAACATAAGAGCACAAAATCATACTGCACAGCAGAAGAGATATGGATGCTCATGCAGTGAGTATACGTACTCCATTTTGCACGCAATTTTCTTTTATATTTTATCTCTCAAACTTATTTAACAACATATTTCTTTTCTTCTAAAAGAGATATTTTTTATTTTTTTATTTTCCTCTAAACTAACATTTACTCTAGAAATATATTGTTTGTTTTTCAAACTGTACTGTATTTTCAAATTGTTGGTAGAGAAGTTGTAGCAACGAGCTACCAATACTAAGGAGTGACTGTGTTGAAGCTTCAAACGTAGGGCTCGCGATAACTTCGAGCGAACCCAACCCATTTGAGGTGACTGCTGCTGCTTTCGATGCCGGAGTCTCCTAGCTAGGGACTCCTTTTTGGCACCGGGATAGGGTGGCGCAGAGCGAGTTCGATCCCTCCCTATATAATTATTATACGTAATTATAAGAAAGGGGAAACGAATCTCCGCAGATTACACAGAAAACCTGATTCACCTAGCTACTTCAATAAAATAAATTTAAATATGATTAATGTTGTTATATTATTATAATACATTAATATTTCAACAATATTTTCGTACTCTTTATAATAGATTAATGTTTCAACAACTTATTGTGCCAAAATCACTTGTGCATAACATGATTGGAATATCACAAGAATGGTTTGATGAAATAACTGAGCTACACACAACAACACACAGACAAAGGTGTAATATTTGCATGTAGGAGAATTTAGTGAAGTCTGCATGATCAGCAGTTAATGATCCAGTCCAAGCAAGATTATTTAAAGAAGGGTGCATTTTAAAAATGAAAGAGGGTATTCCTTTTTCGAAGCAGGATAAGTTTCCTAATTGCTAATTCCTAATGGTCTGATGCATTCCCATAATCCCACTGCGGTTTTCTCAATCAAATAAATATCTTCAAGCTTTGCATCGATATCCCATTGCGGTATTCATGTAGATAACATTTAAAATATTGAAGATGAACAGGATCGGCTTACTCTTCTTCTTCTTCTTCTAACAGTTAGTCGGATTGGACTATCTCTACTAGAATATTACATAACATCAACAAAACATTTCATCGGTCTTTATATACTGCTTCAGTAAAAAAAATATACCCACTACAAGATTTTATAGTTTTACTGATAGATTTTTTTTGTCAGTGTGAAATTCAGACTCTGTCAGTAAATTTTTTACTGACTAAATCACAGAGGGAAAGCATTCGTCGGCATCCCTTTTGTCGATAATCCCACATTTTTTCTAAAAGAAAGGTGCATGTATAATAAACTTGTTGACATTGCTTTATGAAAATAAAGACATCATTTACATTGCAGAGTCTAACTTTTGAGTTGATTTTGACCACACCGTAGTGATAATTAACTCTGATTCCTCTTTTAGTGGTGTCATATTAATAGCATTTGAATAAAAACACTCTATTCTGTTCACTATGATATTGCAGTTCAACGAACTCTTCTAATGTATCATAATAGTCAACTTCTAACTCACTACTAGTCGATCCCTTAATATAAATACCATTGTTGTATTTCTTTTTTTCATGTTCGTATTCTTCAGTATGGAACACATAACCATTAATAAAATACTCGTTGTAGCACTTAACTTTTCTTTCAGGCCCAGGCTTAGTAAAGACAATAACTTAGCAGCACTCCTTCATATTTGATAAACCTTATATGTAATGTATATCAATGAATAGTAAATGAGAATCTCATAATAACATGCATATAGTAATTTTACAAGTGATAATGAGTTTGTGATAATACTTACATGTGTTTTGAACCACTTGCAAATTGTTCATCTTGAAATTGAAAGATTTGGAATTTGATTAGTTGTGAGTTATTGAACAACAAATATTGAAAATGTTGCCTACAAGTGATAATGAGTTTATCATATTACAATATATAAATAATATATTATTAACAAAGTTTAATTAGTAGTACATACGCGCGCACACACACACACACACACACACACACACACACACACACACACATATATATATATATATATATATATATATATATATATATATATATATATACTGAATAAAAAGTCCTAGCTCATCATAGTTAAAAAGAACATAATTGTGTGCTTGTTATCTGAACTCTATTTTCAACAAGTATCCTCCTTTTATGATATTTTTAGGTGTAGGTCGTCTAGGATTAGAGAATATTGACAAGTTTCCAATAGAAGACACTTCATTTCTATCATCATACCATGAAACGTGATTGATTCTCATTCTCATATGAGGTTTGAAATAGTATGAGATAAATATTGAAATCTCCTTAATAATATAGGCCTCACATATTGAAGCATCAATATGCATCTTGTTCTTAACCTTTTTTTTAGATTGAACAAGTACTTGCATTGAATTAATCAAACATTTTCAATTAAAAAAACAAAGAAAATACTTTTATATATGAATTACATTACAATTGTAATATCTAACTATTCGAATGGATACATCCATCTATACTAGACTAGTCCTCCAACTTTTATCTCAAATGGGTATGAGAAGATGCTCAAATGAGTCAAAAAATAATAGAGGAAATATCATCTCAAATTTGCATAGTTTCTTGATAATATTTGTTACAAGTCTTTCAATGTGATCAACATTCAACTTGCTGGAACATATATCTCTAAAGAAATAACTAATCTCCGTGAGTGCGTCCCATATCTTTTTTGGCAATAAATCACGATAAGCTAATGGAATGAGTGTTTTCATAAACATGTGGCTATCATGACTTTTCATTCCAAACAATCTGCATTCCACCATATTAACCAACCTTAATATGTTCGAGGTACGTCCATTGGGAAAATACATACTCTTAAGCCATTTACAGATTAGTAGTTGTGTATTTTTTTCTAGCATAAAACTTACTCTTGGTTTTGCGAACCATGACCGTTCATAAACCAACTCCATAATTTTACGGTTACAGAATAAAGTTATATCTAATCTAGTCTTGATGTTGTTCTTTATCTTCCTATTCACATCCATGACGGTGTTAAGAATGTTCTCAAACATGTTCTTTTTTATGTGCATGACGTCAAGATTATGACGGAGGAGATTGGTTTTCCAATAAGAAAGCTCCCAAAAGATATTTTGATTTACCTAATTAGAGGTCAAACTAAAACTAGAAAACTTTTACTTACTTAATTGGAGACCAACATGATGTCACAATACTTTGATACAACATCATGTAATTATTCACTAGAAAGACATGGGGGTGCAACATCCTTTTCAACAATGCTAAAAAGAAATTATTTTTTCTATATTTATGATTTAATGGCACAAAAAAAAACAATGACAGTAAAAAAAAAAAAAAGCTTTACCTCCGTTTATTAGTTTGAATGCCTAGTTATTTTTCATGTAGTATATACAAGCTAGTCTTCCATATGTGCTCCAACCAGAAACCATTCCATAAGCTAAAAAATCATTGATAGTCCACATCAAAGTCGTCCTTATAACAAAATTATGTTTCCTTGATAAATCATAATTTAAAGCTATGGAGGACCATAACTGCGTCAACTTATCAATCAATGGTCGAAGATAAACATCTATATTCTGGCTAGGGCTACTCAGATTGTGATGACAGTAGATAAAAACATGAACTCTGACCTCATACACATCCTCGGTGGCAAGTTATAAACCATGAGAATGACTAGCCAACAAGAATTAGGAGCATCAAATGAGCTGAATAGGTTGAATCCATCTATATACAACCCAAGACACACGTTTTAATTTAACTGAAAAGTGAGGATGCACATTATTAGAGTGTTTCTATATTTTTCCATTAGAAAGATGCACCATCACTCCATCAAATGCCTCTTGTGATTGGTGCTATATCATGTGCTCAGTAGTCCTTGGTGATATGAATAATCTCTACAATTTAAGGGTGATTGGGAAGTATTTAAGTTTCTTATATGCCACGAGAGTCTTTTTCTTACCAGCTATGGGTTTGTAACGAGAATGCCCACATGTCGTGTACTTAGTCAACTTAGCATTTTTGAGGTAGTATAACATACAGAAGTTATGACACACGTTAATTTTCTAGTATCTTAAACCGCGGGGTTTCATCATAGACTTTGCAGCATATAAGTTCTTTTTAAGTTTATTCCTTTCAGGTAAAATGCTTCTCGTCCATTCGATAATTTTGTCATACCCAACCTCACTCAACCCATGATTTGACTTGATGGTGAACACTTGTGCTATGACCAATAATTCATCTGGTTCGTGCAGTCATCCCATAATGATTTGTCAGAATCTTTCAATAGAACAAAAAACCTAGTTATATCTGTATTAGGTTCCTCTTCTACGATTGGACATTGATTGATATTACCTTGATTCATTCTCATTGTATCCATAACCACATTCCTGTAAGGATTATTGTTGATATTTGTAACTTCATACACGTCGCTAGCACTAAAAGTAGACTCAATCACCCTTTCTCCCATGCTCTTATTACAAACAAATACTTCTTTGTATGCATACCAATATAAGCAATTCTTTATAAACCCTTTATGTAGAAGATGCATCGTTACAACATCTGGATGCAAATACTTTTTATTTTCACATTTCCTGTATGGATACCTAATACTGCTTCTAGTAAAAATTTTAGGAATAAATATTGTGAAATTAATAAAACCTTGAATACCGTTACAATAATTCATCATCCGCAATCCTTGGGGTGAATCTTGCTACATCCATAAATAATCATCCATGACTTTTATCGAACCTCTATAACATTACGAAGACAACATGTATTAATTAATTATGTTCGGCAAATAAATTTTCAAAAATATTGGTTTACCTCGAGTTTATCCAACAAGCTAATTACAACTCTCATAAATATTCATTATCAATTATCAATATCCATACAAATCTTTACATATACATTTATAGAAATTACAACCCATAATAGCATTAAAAAAAATTAAAACGGACCGTTAAACAAGCTATTAATTATTTCACCACAACACATTTTTGGTAATTCAACAAAGTTTCAACAATTTACAAACAAATATAATTTTATAAAATCTAAAACCAGCCATAATAAGTACAAAATTATACATACACACTACAAGTTTGTTTGAAAAATAACAATAAATATGTACATACACTAACAAAATACATGTACTAAAAAAAATAAAATTAACATTTAAATGTTAAAATAAAAAAATAAGATAAATTTACTTATAGAAAATGATAAAATCCATAATAAATTAGAACACGGATGTTTTGACTATAAAAATTAAAGAAATATACTTGTATGGAGAAGGGGGGATTTTTTTTTTTTTTAGGAGGTGATTGTTTACAGTTTGGGAGGGGAGGAGAGAGTTAGAATAGGGAAGAAAATGAGAAATAGTTGAGGAGAAAGGGGCCAAAGTGGTGATATATTAACTTTTCTTGAGAGAATAACTGATAGACTCATTCTATTGGTGATGCCATCAACAATTCTGATGGTGAATTGATCACGTCACTATACAGAGATCCTGATTTAAATCTCTAGGTGATTCCATTGGTAAAATCACATGCAAAAAATTTTACATCAACGAACCATCTTTTTATTAATTATGAATATTTTGTTTGTAATTCTGTCAGTATATATCGATTGACTTACAGAAAGAATGGTGTCTGTCTATAATTATCACTGTAATTTACCGACAGAATTATTTTGTCTATAAGTTTGCTGGTGTTAAGTGAATTTCTAGTAATGACCAATGGAATGACACAGAATAATATTGTCGGTGATTTATATTTTGTCGATAATTTCATCAGTGATATAATCATAAATGGATTTATAAATAGCAAAAGTGTGCTAAACAAAAAAACTTTATGGGCTTGCATTATTACATCAGTAAATTGATTGGTGATTATGGCATATTACCAATATGTAAACCATTGGTAATTTCATCGGTGATCATATATATATTACCAAAGAAATTAAAGCATTGGATAATTACATCTAATAGTGGCAAGTCCTGTAAATTGTTTTCCAATGCTCTTGAACTTTTTGGTGGACTTAATTTATCTTTAGTTTTGTTTGTAATTGCACTACTAGAATTCTTATATTTATTGATAAAATTTTATATCAAAATTTATACTATCATTCCATTGATAATTTATTTATCAACGAGATCACGAACAGAAATACTCCGTTGGTAAAACTCTTGTTGGTAATTTTTTATTTGTTGGTAATAAAAAAATATTATTATCAATGGATTTACTGACAGACAAAACATGCCAAAAAATATTTACCCCCTTTATTTCGTCAATATTTCCCTCGAGAAGCTTGTCATATAACCAAGCAAAATATCATATGCAATTCTATATGTAATTATTTAAAATTATTTTTTAAAAGGAAATCTATTTAACAGAACTGGAAAATAATTAAGTTAATATAATTCAACCCTTCATAATTCTTAAGAATTGAGTTGCTTGGAAAAAAAAAATCAACTCAAATAAATTTGCAAAAAATAAACACCTAAGAAGACCTATTTCAGAACCATAATCTAGCAACAAATAAAATAATTTCATTGAAATTAAACAATAAAATGAAAAAACTAAATCCAACAAAGTTGATCTCATCTAAAAATAATTATACAATAACATTCATACAATTATTAAGAACATAAAAATTTAAAAATAAAATAAAAAGGAAATATAATGCCAAAGAAAATACAAAAAAAAAAAAAAAACTTACCTTAATTTAGTTGCGAGTGAAGCTGAAAAGTGAAAAAAAAAACAAATTAACAAAGTATGTTACTTGAAACAAATTGAGAAGAGAGAGAGAGAGAGAGAGAGAGAGAGAGGAGAAGACATACCTCAACGTGGAGGAGAACAAATGGAGTTGAGGAGAGAAGAGAAGAGAGAGAGAGAAAAAGAGAGGATATTGGTGGTTTTCACATAACGGGAAGAAAAAAGAAGAAAAAGAGACATCTATTGTGAAATAAGAGATTTTAGTCTTTTTATTGGGGCATTTTACTAACAAATTTGCCAATAGAAAATTAAATATTAATATTTTTAATTATTTTATTAGTGTCTGAAATATTTATTTTTAATTTTTAATTTAATAAAAATATTTTAGAAACTGTTAAATATCACCGACGACTTTTCAATGTGTCAGTGATTATGTTTGTAATATTTAATTTAATTTGTTAATTTAATCAAAAAATTTCAAAAAACCCACCAAATAAGACATCGATGATTTTGTCTATAAAAAATAGTAATTAACAGTGCAATTAAGAAGTGAACAATTTCAAAGCTCTTTGAAAAATACCGATAAAATTAATCTATCGGTAGTTCCTTTTGCAATTGACATGATGAATAGTACCAATGAAAAATGAATAGCTTACCAATGAGTTTACGGATAGATTTTATTGACGGTATTAATATTGTCAGTAATTTTGTCAATATAAATTATACGTCATCGTACTTTTTAGCTTTGTTTTAATTTCTTTTTTTTTCCCACTGTAATTCCCTCAGTATATATTAAAGGAATATTTATGTTGATAAAATTTATTTTAATTTATCAACAAAAATATTTTATCAGTATTTATATTTGTATTTGTCAATTTTCTGGTAGTGTTATTGATGGCAATATTGTATTTTTTTTCCAACACATTAGAACTCTCCAAGGGACTTACTTCATTAGTCATTCCTTTTGTTATAAAAATTCTATCATTAATTTATCAACATTGTATTTAATATTTTTTTAAAAATAAAATAACAAAAAAATTAAAAAGAATAAAAATAAAATAAAAAAAATCAATTTTATATTATTAATTTTAAAAATTTATTAAATACATTTTATTTAGTGGATAGAAGTTGTAGGAGGAGGCTTAGTTGCAAAAAAAAAAAAAAGTCTTATAATATTTTTCCAACTTACTTAAACTTTTTGAGGGACTTAGTCCGTTGATAATAATTTTATTTTTTGTAATTATCAGTGGCAAAGTCCTAAAAAATTTTCCCAACTCTTTAGAATTTTATCAGTGTTAATTATATTTATATCTTATATTCCATTAGTAATTTCATTACAATAAAAAAAATTATTTATCCCTAGACTTAACAATATTTCCTATTTATCTAATCGTAAATATAGTAAAATCACAACACAATAACTTCATTTCTATTCAATAATAATATAATAAAATCACAATAATAATGCTCCATTAGTGTTAACAATGGTTCATTGTAAATGAACAAACTGAAGATTAAATTAAAGTCAATTTCATTACACATTGATGTTGTACATTTAAAATCAGTTTAAAAAAATTTTAATCAGAATTTTTTCTTCTTCTTTAATTTTATCATTGTTATGTCCATCATAATATTCTTCATTGAATTAAAGGTCGACAATATCATCATTTTCATCAAATTATATATGTCTATTGGTTCTTGATAAATCATTTAACTCAACATTAAAATCAACAAAAATATTTTTAGCTACATGAAAAATTGAATTTTCTTCTAAGTTGATAGATGAAGTAACTCGATATGCATCAACTAACTTATTAAGTTAAAAGGCATGTCTCCTGCTACTTTATTATTACCATCCTGAACAAAGTGAACACAAATCTTTGGTTTGGTTTTCACTATAGATAATCAAGCAACACTAGAAAGATCTTTTATAAAGGAATGAATGTATATGTCATAAATTTGATGGAATTGCTTGACAAAAACAAAGATATCGTTCATATTATAAAGTGTAGCCTTTGTATTAATTTTGACCAAACCATAGTGGAGATCTATTCCTTTATTGATGGTATCATATTAATAATATTTGAATAAAAATATTTTATTCTGCTTACTATGATATTACAGTTCAATCACCTCGTCTAACTGCCTATATTAATCAACTTTAAACATATTAAAAGTTGATCCCTTAACACAAGTTCCATTATTATAGGTCTTTTTACCTTGGCTATATTTTTTAATATGAAAAATATATTCATTGATGAAATACCCTGGTATAGCATTTGACCTTTCTTTCAAACCTCAAACATAATAAATTCAAATTACCACTAGCATTTCCTCCATTTGACAAACCCAGTACAAGATTACAATCATTAATAAATAAAGAGAAAGATATAATGAAATTAAGTATTACAAATGTTGAGAATTATTAAGGATTGTTTAAATATGTTTTGACCATGTGGCATATTATTCATCTTGTAATTGGAAAAAATAAGATTCGGTCATATGTGAATTTTAAGTTAATAAAAATTGATGATATTTCCTACGATAAATTATTCAATCTATCAATTTATGAGAGTATAAGAGAAAAACATTGTTTAAAAATAACAGCATATTAATATCACGCTTACTAAATAAAAAACATCACTTAATTGCAGTTAAATAGCACATAATTATATGTATGTCTGAATTCGATTTATGTCAAGTATCTTCCCTCATTGTATTTTTTGATAAAGGTCGTTCGAGATGGAAAACTATTGAATACCTCACTTGAAGGCATTTTCCCCACTACCATTATGTTTTGAAACATGATTGATTTTTGTTTTCAAATGAAGCTCAAAATAGTATGAGAAAAATGTTAAGATCTCTTCAATAATATAAGTCTCGTATATTAAAATCTCAATATGTGCCTTGTTTTTAAATTTTTTTTAAGGTTAAACACGTATTTATATGGAATTAAATGAATGCTTTAAATTAAAAATATAAAGACAATAGAAATTTAATTAGGATGCATGTGTTATCCCTAACTTCTTAAGTGGATACATCCATCTATACTATATAGGGCCTCCAACGTTTATCTCATATGATAAATGTATAGGTAAATGCTCTATTGAATGATAGAAGGAATATTATCTTAAGCTTGCAGATTATTTGGATAATATTTGTTTTAAGTTTTTTTCATGTATTGGGTATGTAACTTACTTGAGTATATATCTCTAAAAAAATAATTAATATCCATTGTACATCCCATATACCTTTTGATAATAAATCTTGGTAAGTAAGTGGAATGAGTATTTATATAAACATGCGGCAGTCATGACTTTTCATTCTATATAATTTGTCATCCTTCTTACAGTTACTCTTAATTCACTGATCTAGATATGTTTGAAGTATATCCATGAGGAAAACATAAAATCTTAAGTCATTGATAAACAAGTAACTATGTATTCTTGTCTAAGACGAATCTTACTTTGAGCTTTGCGACCTGTGTCCCATCATGAACTTACTCTATATTCTTATGATGACAAAACTAATATATATTCATTCTAGCCTTCATGTTTTTCTTTGTCTTTGCTTTTCATGTCCATTACCATATTAGAAAAGAATTTAAACATATTCTTTTTTATATGCATCACATATATATTATGTTGGAGGAGATTAGTCCTCCAATAAGAAAGTTTCAAGAAAATACTTATTTTATCCGTTTATGGGTCACACTAAAACCAGAAAACTTATTTTTATCGAATTGACAATGTTCTCATACTGCGAGACCATATCATACAATTCTTCACTCGATAATACTAGTGATGCAACATCCCTTTCAACTCTACCTATAAAGAAATTTTTTTGTTCTTTTTGTACTTGCGATTAATTAGCAAGAATCTCTGATGGTAGTAAAAAAAGATGTTTTACCATAATGTTTTAAGGTGAAGGCATTGTTATTTTCTATACAATATAGATATGCTAATTTTTTATACGTGCTCCAACAAAAAACCATCTCATATGTAGGAAAAGCATTGATAGTCCATATCAAAGCTTTCTTCATTTGAAGATTTTGTTTTTTTAGACATCATACATCAAAGTCTTGAATGATATTAGCTGATTCAACTCATTAATCAATAGTTGAACACAAACATCTAAACTCCTACCAAGACTATTACGACCAGGTATGACTATAGATAAGAATATGAACTCTGTCCTTATACACATCCTTGGTAGAAAGTTTTAAATTGTAAGTTTCATCAGTCACTAAAAATATGATACAGTAAATGACCTGAATGGATTAAACTTGTTTGTACATAACCTAACATGTTTTATTGTTCTTTTAAAAACCAAGGATACACCCTATTAAAATGCTTCTAAGTTTCACCATCGAAAAGGTGTTTCATAACTCTATCCGCCAAATTGTATAAATGATGTCATGTCATGTGCTCAGCAATCTGTATAGACATGAATAACCTTTACAATCTCGAAATGATTGGAAAGCATCTCAATTTTCTATGTGTAATAAGATTCATTCCTCTATCAGTTTTAGGTTTATACCAAGCATGGTCATATGTTTTGCACTTAATTAAATTTGCATTTTGAAGGTAGTTAAACATGTAGAAGTTTAGACATATGTTGATTTTCTGCTGTCCTAAGCCAAGAGATTTCATCATGAGTTTAATAGTATAAAAGTTCTCTTTCAGCTTATTTCTTTTAGGTAAAATGCTTATCATCCATTAAATGATTTTGTGGTAATCAGCCTCACTCAACTCATGATCTGACTTGATGGTGAACACATGTGCAACAACCAATGATTTATTATGATTTGCATACTCAATCCATATTGATTTATCAAAATCTTTTAAGAGTTTGAAAAACCTAGTTGCATTTGCATTTAGTTCTTTATCTACAATTGAACATTCACCGATATAACCCTTATTCATTCTCATTGCATCCATAAGCATGCTCCTATAATGATTAATATTATCATCTATAACTTCATACATGATGCCAGAACTAGAAGTTGACTTAGCTATCCTTTCCACCATAGTCTTTTAAGGAATATAGAGTTTTCAAGTGCAAACCAACAACAATATTTTTTTTCATGAACTTTTCTTTGTAGAAGATTCATCATAACAGCATTTAGATTGAGAAACTTCTTATTTATACACCTACTACATGCATCATAACAAATTATCGGTACTAGTTAATTAGTGATCATTGGTTGAATTAAAAATTATTCAATCTATTTTAATCATACCCTTTAATGATTATACATTCTCTCTAAAAAATTCAAATTCCTCCAAATTTATCTAAATTTTCAACTTAACAATAAAATTAACAAAATGTGAAATTTACCAATTAAAAAACCTCTTATTTATTTTATTATAAAATATCTAAGTTACAAATGAAATTTACCAATTAAAAAACCTCTTATTTATTTTATTATAAAATATCTAAGTTACAAAATCAAAGTTAATTTCACCAAATGACAAATAATTATAATTTTTTAAAATCTCAAAAAATCTTTAATATGTACAAATCATATATTCATATAATAAATTTCTACTGGGGTGACCGAATTTGTGATGATAGTAACTTGATCAATGACAACATGAAGATGGTATAGGTGTTGTTTTCTGTTAAAAAAACAAAAAGAAATAAGTAAGGAGGAGAAAGGAATTGTCTAGCAAGTTATAACTTAAACATTATTGGTGGAAATTAACAATGGTTGTATTTCATAAGTAATTTAATATGTAATACTTACATTTTTTTTTTTCATTTCATGATTTTCAATTATAATTTTTTCTATATTCACTAATAAAAACGTTCTATTCGTGAATACCCACAAAAATAACATTATTTTTTTGTCAAAAAAATATAACCATAATTTATTATCGATATTTTTCCCCTAATATTTCTGATTGTATTTCACAATGTTATACCAGTAGCGTGTGAGGCGTTTTCAATTTTATTTGCATGCATGATATCTGAATTGGTACATGAAACATTAATCGGATGTGACAAAAGAAAGCCTATATACATGTTGGCCCATTTACCCTTTTTTATTTTTATATACTGTAGTTTAGAGGATCCGAAGCTGAAAAGTATGGTGAATTGAAAGATCAGAAAACTGTTGTATAACGCGACAAGACTAATGTAAACAGAACCGATATGAATATGATTAAATTATAATCTTTAGGTTTATTTGTGGTCACGTCAAGCATGGCATAAATTGAAAGGACTTGCGACCAGAAGTCGGCTTTACATCATGTCACTGGATCTTCAGTGACTCAAGTTGGGGGAGGCGCCATACCCAAATTGCTCCTTCCCCGGCATAGCAGCTCACTTAACTACCATTTTTATTACAAAAAAAAGAGCTTATATATATGAAAAGCTTTTAATTCACATTTCCTTGAGCCACAGGGGGCAGCGTGTAAATGAGCATTTGGAGACATCTTCATGAAGAACATGAAATTATAAGGTAGAGAATTTAATGATGGTAAGTTTTGTGCTTATGAATTCACTGTTCATGTAGCACTCTTTGCCGACTTCAGGAAGCACTTAGACCAAGCAAAAGAAACACAAGAAAGGGTGTTGCAAAGCTAAATAATATCCACGACAATATATAAAATGAATGCTTAATTAAGATTCTTACATCATTGTCATGATGTAAAATCATTGCCAGTTATGCCTGTAGCTGTCTCTTTTCGCACTGCTGTAGCTAGGGGATACAATGTTTCTGATTTATGGTTAAAAACAAATGTGCCTCATTGGAAAAACAACATCCGGCAAATAAACACAAGCTGTGCAAAAAATAATTTGTGATTTGTGATTCCATAACTTGGTCATAAGCAAGATTTGTTAATGCAAACTAATATATATATATATTATTCCTCGACCTCTGTTTTGAAGTCAAGATTTTGACATCGGAGACTCAAACATTCGTTTATCCTATGATGATAGAGTATTTCAATACGAACCACTTACCAAGGAGTGCAAGGAAATATGTGATTATGAAGCACAAGGAGATAAAATGGAAGAGCCATAAAATTACATCCCTTATATGCACGCACGCATTTTATATATATATATATATATATGAACTCGAGATTTATAGAAAGAAATATATATTGAAACAAATTAAGATATAGGTTAAGATATATTTCATTAATTAGCACCAAATTCGATAATTGAATATAAGCCATGTATAACTTGTGAGATAATGTAATTTTAATAGAATGAAGAAGATAAACATAATTTCCATAAAGGCAAATGAATTTAAAAAAAAATTGAAAACTATAAACAAGAGGCCACGATCGATGGTCCAGGAATTGTGTACAGGTAAACTTTGAACACCACTCTCAAAGATTATTGGGAGCCTAGAGAAGGCTATATATATGAATATATAAACTATGCACGCACTTGTATGGGAGAAGAAAATTACATTGAAGTTAGCTTAGCTAGTGGGGTATGTGAGAGATTAACGTACAGAGGGGGAGAGACCATAAGCAAAACAAAGCACTAAATTTTGCAAAAGAAAAGGCCAGCAACGTCAGTTTTGTCTTCATTATCAACAAATTAAGAGCCTGGGAGGTCAACATTTTGATGTCTGTCTCCCACTATCTCATGTTGGGTCGGCCGTTTCCAAGACAAAACTTTTTTGTCACGGACGTATTAGGCTTACCCTGCCCCCTCCCCTTCTCTTCATCAAGCTACCATCACTCCAAAGCTCTCACACTACAAAGGAAAAGGAAAAAAGAATGGACGAGGAGGAGGAGGAGGAGGAGGAGGAGGAGGGGAGGAAGTACAGCCACTGTACATATAATAACAACATATGTCGAATTCTAACGCTCACTTTGTGGCTTAAAAATAACAATTTTCTTCCAGCTAACCATAGAACGATCAAGCTTCCCATCCCATTTGTTATTTCAAAAGGTAATAATAATAAATAAATAATACACTTCACTATTTTTATAATCGTTTTCAGTTTTATATTCCAAAAAGAAAATACAACTTTTAAGAAGTGAAGGTTTATTTTCTTAAACTTGAAATTTATATTCTTAATGGAGATAACCACTTGCATACAAACATAATGCATGCATACAATTTCCAACCGAATGAGATTGGATAATATAGATCACTTGAGGAGATTTTATGCGCACCAACATTTTCAGGAAGTGAAATGGAATATAAAAATATTATTACTGATATTACTATCATAATCTTTATATTTATTGAAAAAAAATATCGGTATTTATATTATTATTATATTAATAATTAATTTATCAATGAAATCACCGATAAAAATACTCCGTTAGTAAATTTTTCATCTGTAATTTTTTTATTCATCGATAAGTTTATTGGTAATAAAAAAATATTATTATCAATGAATTTGCTGGAGAAAAAAACACGCAAAAAAAATTAACTATTTCATTTCATCGGTATTTTCCTTGAAAAAATATCATATGACATTTCATCAGTAATTATTTAAAAATATTTTTAAAAAATTCATTTTATAAAACTATAAAATAATTAAATTAATTTAAATCAACGCTTTATAATACTCAAAACGCTTGGAGAAAAAAAAAGAAAAAAATCAACTCAAACAAATTTTCAACAAATAAATAACACGAAAAAATAAATTTAACTACAAATTGATCTTATATGAAAAAAAATCCTACAACAATATTTATACAATTATTAAGAACAAAGAAAATTGAAAATAAATAAATAAAAAATATAATGAAAAAAACATGAAAAAAAAAGAAAAAAAATCTTACCTTAATATGGTTGCAAGTGAAGCTAAAAAGAAGAAAAAAATAAATTTGTAAAGTATATTAATTAAAAAAATTGAGAAGAAAAAAGAAGAAAGTAGAAAAATACATACTTGAGCATGGAAAAGAAAAGAAAGAGTTGAGGAGAGAAGAGAAAGAAATGTATTTTGATATTTTTTTACATATGAGGGAAAAGAAGAAGAACAAAGGAGCCCCAACTCTTATGAAATTAAATATTCTAGGCTTTTGTTAGGTGTTTAACTGACAGTTTTATCGATAAATAATTAAATATTAATATTTTTAATCATTCTGTAAATGATTTCAACTGAAATTTTTAATTTAAATTTTCAATTGAATCAAAAAAATTTAGAAACTACCAAATATTACTAATGACTTTTCAATCCGTTGATGATTCTGTTTATAATATTTAATTTTAAATTTTAATTTAATTAAAAATTTTCAGAGAACAGCCAAATAATACCGATAACTTTTAATTCATCTATGATTTTATCTGTAAAGAACAGTAATTAACAATGCAATTTGAAAGTGAACAATTACAGAGCTCTCTTAAAAATATCAACAAAATTTTCCGTTGATGATTTCTTTTGTAATTAACATGATGAATAGTGTTCATAGTTTACCAATAATTTTACTAATAGATTTTACCAACTAAATTCATTCCATTGGAATAAATGACATGCCATCTTTTTTTTGCTTTGTTTTAATTATTTTTCTTCCACTATAATTCCTTCAGTATTTTTGTTTATATTTATTAATTTTCTTATAGTATATATTTGCATATAGAAGTTAAAGGGGTAGTCTCAAATTTAAATATCAACCTTGCCAATTCATTATTCATGTAAAGAGAATTACTAATTATTCTTAAAGATTTAACACTACTAAAAATTTATCAAATACAAATAAAAATACCGACAAGATTTTTTCTGTTGGTAAATTGTGGTAAATTTTACCGACGAATATCTCCGTCACTATATCTCTCAGTAAATACTGTTTTGTTGATATATATTGAGGGAATTGTAGTAGAAAAAAGAATAAATAAAAAGATAAAAAAAATATGATGACATATAATTTTTACCAACAACTTTATCAACAAAAATAATTTCTTAGTATATATCAACAGAATTACAAATAGTTTTACAACAGGATTCAAAAGGACAAATTATATAATAACATGACACTTATTATCAATAGAATGCTCGATGAGATAATTCTATTGATAAATTCATTGATCACATTTAATTTATAATTTAAATTTAAAAGAATAAATTATATAGTAACATGATATTTATTATCAATAGAATACTTTATAGGGTAATTTTATTGATAAATTCATTAATTATATTTAATTTATAAACTAACAATTCTTCGTGATCTTCCCTCTCTCATTTCTATCTTGCTACTTCTATATATGTATATATATATATATATATATTTTACTGCAACAAAAGGCAAAAACAATCACGTTTATTCAACTAATATAAAAAGAGAGCGTGCGTGAGCATGTTTTATATATTCCTAGTTTTGACTCAATCCCAACTGCAATATCTAAAATCTAAACGAATAAAAATTAAGACCTCAAAGGTGACCTTCACCTTTTTCTTTTTCTTTTTCTTTTTTCCTTATTATAAATAAAGATCTGGTTTTCTGAACATTTGATTCACTAACTCACCAACCTCTGGCTATCTTTTCAAGTTCAAGAATAAGGAATATCTACACGCACGTGAAAAGTGAATTGGCTTCACTATCCTCGAAGTTCTTCTTTTTTGAGAACACGATTGCATTGTCGATCAAGAATTGGTGTGACTTAAGTGGAACCACTACTTTCAAACGTTGAAATATTCACTACATATAAACAAATTATTTTTTAGCAAATTAATGCTTCTATTTATAAGAAAATGACAAGCTAAAACTATCATAATAATTAATAAATAATTTAATAAACTAGTCAAACAAGAATTCTAAATACAAAATATGAAACATTTTCCTATCTCAATAAATTCACCCTTGAATTAAGAAGTAAATTTTCTTAATAAAAATTAATGTACCTTAATCTAACATAAATCATATATTTTAAATATGTTAGAGAATAATATAAATCATATTTTAAAATCTTATCTAACAGTTTAAGCTATTGGGTTGATATAATTTTTTGAGATAGTATCAGATTCTTAATGATTAAGTGATCATAAGTTTAAATTTCATCATCCCTATTAATTTGATAAAAATCAAGCACAAGATAATGTAAATTTATGTAAATTTGAAACTTAAAAGGTTTTTACTTGAGGAAATATGCTAAAAAATAATATAAATTATATTTTAAAATTTTACTTAATAGTTTAAACTATTAAATTAAGATAATTGATTGATAAAATCTTACTTGCAAATATGCTAGTCAGCCTTGAATATTAATGTATCTCTTTCTAGCTAGCCAACAAAATGGATGTAGGGCAACAAAAAATACGAATTCTCCATAGGCATATCTCCAAAGAACTTACCACTTTTCGTAACCCACCACCCATTGGGCTTCCAATAAATAAAGAACAAAAGAATAAAATATAGTTTTTCATAAAGTAAACAACCTCCCAAGAACTAAGCACCGCGGATGCACATGCAAGACATGTATAAATATCTATATCTTCTTGAAATTCATCAAGATTCTAGCCATTGTCCTCTTGGAAGCAATAGCTCAGGAAAGCACGTTTGGTTGTCGTATTAGAAATGGCATGCAGATGCTGGCATGTTGCGTTCAATTATCTCCATGAATGATAGTTAAAATTTACAGAGTTTTCACCGAATGGAGGATTAAACATTCAAATTACGAAAGCCTAATGTGTTAAAGGGTTACTTCGTCTTCCAGATGAAGAACGTTCTCCCTTTGAAAACACTAGCAGATAGCACTCATTTGTGGTATGGAAGGCCTTTATTCCTCAGCAGTAAAACCCATCTATACAAAAATAATTATTTTCGTTCCAATGATATACTTTCAGACCACTCACATATATGGTGTTCCAAATAAATAAGAAGAAATAAAAAATAAAAGACCTAAGATATCAAAGTCCAAACCCAAACTAATTCTAAGACTCCTAAAGTAAAACCAATGCCCACAAGCTGCAGGCTCAATGGGAACAAAAACAGAAAAGATGAGACCACTTTTGCATTTATAATTTTATTTCTTTTTACAAACCCAGGAACATGTATATAGATGGTTAGGTGGTAGTATTAGAAATGACAGGGAATATTAGGAAAGATTAAAAAAATATATTTATTACAGTAGGAGATTTATTAATATGATCACTAAATAGATCCACAACAAAGATATAGAGCTAATATAACAAATATTAAAAATTGAAGGAAAAATTATCTTCAACTTTGTATATTTTTATTTTATTTTATTTTATCTTTGTTTTTTTATAAATTATAATTTATATCCTGATTCAAAATAATTTTAGATTTAGATAAAAAAAAAAAATCTACCCTTGTATATTTCATAATTCAAACACTACAAGAGAATTTCTCCATATTTGTGAAAAAAATAAAAACTAAAACAGCGCCCTTCCTTTATTTTCTTTCTTAGAAAGATTTAAAAAAATAAAAAAATTAAATTTTAATATAAACATTTTTATAACAAGAGCAGTGGATGGAGACCTTTTTATCATTTTAGGTTTTGTCTTTAAACCTCATATATATTTTCTATGTTTATTTGCAGTATTAATTATTACTTGATTGCATTTTAACTTTGTGTTTTTTATTTATTAGATTATTCTTTTTTATTAGATTTAGTTATTTACTCCTTATATCTTTATTTTATCACACTTTTCTTTGGCATTTGAAGTGCATCTCCATAGCATTGGAGATACATTTCTATGAAGGTATTCTTTTAGGGGCTTCGATGCTCGATGAATATTGGTATTTTTTTATAAAAACTTGTGGAGTTTTCTCACTAGAAAAAATTTACAGAGAAGAGAATTGATGGTTTAGAGTTTTTAATTCAATTGGAAAATTATAATATTTAATACAAAATTTTATTAATTGTTAATTAAAATATAATTGAAATATTATAAATATTTCAAACTATTTTGTTGACTTTTTTTTTTAATATGTATTAGTGTCAATTGTATACAATTTATAAACTATAAGATATAAAATATAATTCTTATAATAAAATAGAGGTAAAATGAAAATGATTTTTTTTCCAAATTAAAACCAATGAGGCAAAATAGCCACAGGTAATTTTATACATTAGAAAGTATTTTAAAAAGAGTTTCCATCTCTTCTTGGTATTTTTTTATTAAATAATAAAAAGTAGTAGTACATATATTATAGTAATAACAATAATTTTCTACTGCTCAAGATAGTAGAAATTTTTGAAATCCAACACATACTAATTAATCTCTTGAAACATTCATTAATTCACTAATATATTTAAAATTCAAACCATTCATTTATAGTATATATATATATATATAGATAAAAGATTGTATTATAAAATAAAATATTTTTAGTGGTTAAAGTATTAAAAAAAATTAATTTCACCTATATATGATAGCTTGAGAGACTTTGTTTGTTGGGTAGAAGGAATTTCTAAGTAGGAAATTACCGTTGAAAGATTAAATAAAGAAAGAAAAGATATCAAAGTTCAAGACTCAAGATGAATGCTAAAACCCTAAACCATCACAAAAACCCAGCACAAATTCAAAGCTCAAAGGCGTAATTTAACCAAACCCAAAATAGTTAAAGGACTTAGAAAGACTTACAACATGTTTATCTTTTGTGTTTAAAAAATATTGGTGTAAGAATTGAATTTTTTTACTTTAAATTTAAAAATAATAATAATTTTAAATTGTTTTAATATATTGATACAAAAAATAACACTTTACAAAACAAATAAGGCTTTTAATACACAAATTACTGTTTATTTTTGTAAAGTATAAACCCTAATTTTTGCACGATGATGGCTTCGTGTGTTAGCTATTTTTTTTTTTTTTTTTGTTGAATTGTTTCTTGTGAAGTTGTTTGGAGAAAGCATAGCCAGCAATATAGAATTTGATGATTTTATCATTACTAGCGATGGAAGAGAAACCGTGAAAGGTTGTCATGCCATAGTCTAATTCTATACAGTATATATAATTATTTGAAATTATGATAATTATTTCTAAGATTAAATTATATCATATCATATCATATCTACGTGACTGTTGTTAGCATTATTTGTAATATGATTTTCACACAATCCCAAAACATCTTATTGTCATTTTTAGGAAGATAATGAAATGCATCAACAAAAACTAATACACCTTTGAAAAATATTCTTTATGCATATTCATAAGCTTTGTTTACCAGAATAGTGTAATGGTGGATTTGTCATTTCCAGATAAAAACCTTCAACAGGCTATTCAACAGCCTATTAGAGGCATTATAATCATTACACGAGGCCCATTTGATTATTATCAGATTATTCAAGGGTAAGTTAATCTCTTTCAAAGATGGATTCCAAGGACACTTGCATCTTTTCATTCATGTTATTTTATAGTAATTAGGTTGGGAAGGGGTAATTCAATCTTTAAATAAATATAAAAGATATTAGAAAAATAATTGACACATATAATACATATATAGCCAAGTGAGAGGCACCCATATTTTTTAAGAGGTATATGTGATGTCTTCCATTAGCCAAAAATCAATTATCATCGTGTTAATTAAAAAACTATACTACCTTCTTCCTTTTATGCCAGCGTGTGGTGGTGTTTGATTATTGAAGTGATATCGTTGAACTTTTTTTTTTATTTGTATTTGTCTTTGTCTGTGTCTTGAAAAGTGCATTGTCCAAAAAAAAATTCATAATTATCCTTTAATTTATGAGAATGTTAATTATAGTTTTTTTTTATATAACTAGATTTTTTTCTTGATTCTTTGTAAATTTTTTAATTGTTTTTAATTGTATCATTCAACCTCATTATGTCTATTTTTGTCTTCTTTTTTTCATTTTGTGAAATTGATTGTTCTTTTTAATTTCACCATTCAATTAAAAATGTATTTTTATTTTTTTAATTTTATTTTGATTCTCATTCTTTTAATTCTTTTAGTTATTTTGTTTAATTAATTTTTTATTTTTAAATTCATCCTTCAATCAAAAATAAATTTTGTTTTATATTTTTGTATTTTGATCCTCAATTTTTTAATTATGATTTTTTTATCCTTTTATATAATTGATATTCTTTTTCAAATTAATCCTTCAATATTTAATTGATTGATAATTGAGTTTTATTATTTCTTCAAATAAGGTGCTTTCGGTCTAATACTTTAAGTCATGAATTTGAAAAGTTAATATGAGTTAATATTTTTTTACTTATTTTTTTAGATTAGTTTTTTAGATTTTTTTTATTATGTTATCTCAACCTCGTGACTTGGATTGTGAGTTAATATAGGTAAACTAGTTTTTTATTCCTCAAGTTATAGGTTTTTCATGCTAACTCGAATTAACTTAAGTTAGCCTGTTTCATGTTTTTTAATATAATTTTATTTTTTTATATTGAATGGAATGAGAATGAAATAACATCATTTGTTTTTTTTTATATATATTTTTTCATTTTATTGCTATCACTTTTTTTAATTTGATTTAGTTTTTGTTATTACTTTTTTTTTATTATCTGATTAAAGGAAAACCAATTTATTATAATTCAAATGAATCAAAAACTCGAATGGTAAACATGAAGTTGGTCCACTGCTATTTGTAGCTAAAAATGAAATATGATGCCACTATTGATGCTAGAGATGGCATTTTGGACTCTCAATAACAGCCCAAATGCAATTATGCCCAGTAACGGGCCCAACACCCCTCCCTCTGCAACTACAGCCACCAATTCCTTCTCAACTAGTTATACCTAATGCCCATTGCCATGAAAACAAGAAGAAAATAATAATCAAGTTACTACCAAGTTCTTGCAAAAGGATAGACCATTGCGTTTTCTTAAATTTTTTTAAAAAATTTTCTTTGTTTAAAATAATTTTTTTAATTTTTTAAAATTATTTTAATATATTAATATAAAAATTATTTATACAAATAAAATTATTTTATTTTAATATATATTTAAATAAAAAATACTTTAAATAATCACTATTATTACCGTTTTAAATACACCCATAAAAAAGAATACTGTGAAATCTTGAGGGATCAAATTTCACTGTCTAGCCATGGTGCCAAATAATTTTTCTAAGAAAAAGAGAAGAGGAATACTTACAAATGAAATGATTTTTTTATATTTAAAAGTATTTAAAAAAATTTTATTTATTATTTTAAATTAATTTTTTATTATTTTAATTTATTAATATAAAAAATAATTTATTAAAAATAAAAAAACCATTCCTTTCATCAAATATTTTTTTTTAAATTAATGTAAATATCCGGACCAAACTTATATTTATCACAACTATGTTTGGTAGTGTTCACCAAACATTTTAATCGGAATGGTGGAGACATCTCATAACGAATCCAGATTTTAAATGATGTGGGGGCATAATGACACGTGTTGAATTTCAAGAGAAGCAGTGCTCTAGATCATCACGAGTTCCAAAACAGAAGTGAAGTAAATAGAGACAGCCTCGCTCGATTGCAATTTTTTCTTCGAAATGTGTCGGTAATTATAATTATTATTATATTATATTATAAAACTGTTTTTTTTCATGATTTTTTTTGTTTAATTTAGTTTGTTAATATTAATTGTTTTATTTAATTATTAGACTCTCATTATATGAATCTCAGATTTGATGGGTTAACCTGATTTGACAAGTTAACTCGAATTTTTTCATTAATTTTTTTTATTTAATTTAGTTTGTTAATTTTAAATTTCTTTATATTTAATTATCAGACTTTCATAATACGTATAATGGGCTTGACGGGTTAACTTGGTTTGATGGGTTAAACCAATTAATTCTAGGTAAACTCATCGAATTTTTTTTTATTTAGTTATTAAACTTTCATGACGTGAATCTTAGGTTTTACGGGTTAATCTGGTTTAAAGGGTTAACTCAATTAATTCATTTTTTTCTTCATTAGTTTTTTTTCTTTCTGTTGGTTTTTTTCTTTATTTTTTTTAATTAATCTATTTAATTATCATATTTTTATAACCTAACCTTATACTCAAACCCACATTCAATATTATTTGGTTCAGAGTTGCAACTAGACTCGCTTAAATTTTGATCATACAAGTTTAATGTTATTATAAATATTATAAATGTTACTTTTGAATCAAGCATTGCAGCTAAACCAAAGGTTCTTGGATATATGTTTGCAGAAATACATAACATTTTTAAATCTTAGCATTTTTTAATATTTTTTATGCAAGAAAAAATATAACCTCTAGTGTATGCCTTTGTTTTGTTTTTTTTTTTTAAAGTCTTTTACTGTGGATTGCACAGTGCAATTCATAGTGAAAAAGCTGATGCCTTTAATTTTTTTTTTGTTTTATAATTATTTTTTAATTTAGTTTCTTAATACTAAATTTTTTCTGCTTAATTATTAGATTTTCATGATATGGATCCGGGGTTTGACCGGTTAACCCGATTGATTCAAATTGTTTTTTTTTCATTATTTTTGTTCTTATGATTTCATCTTTTAATATTGCATGCAGTTCACGGTGAAAAACCTGATGCCTTTAATTTTTTTCTTTTTTTATATATTTTACTGTGGACTGCACAGTACAATCCACGGTAAAAAGATTGATGCTTATTTTTTTCTTTTTAATTAAATTTTTTTATTTAGTTTGTTGATATTATATTTTTTTCTATTTAGTTATCAGACTTTCATGACACGAATCTCAGGTTTGATGGATTAACCCAGTTAATTAAGATTTTTTTTTCTTCATGTTGGTTTTTTTCTTTGTTTTGTTCTTTTAATTAATTTATTTAAGTATCACACTTTTATAACATAATTTTGCAGTCAGACTCATATTCAAAACTATTGTGTTTGGTATTGCAGTCAGACCCACTTAAACTTGGGTTTTTTAAGTTTAATATTATTATAAATATTACTCTTAAATCTGGTGTTGCAGTTAAATTTAAAACTCTTAAATATAATTTTATAAAAAAAAATCTAATATTTTTAAATTTTAATTTTTTTAATATTTTTTTATATAAAAAATATAACCTCCATCATTGTCCAGGTTATTTAACTAGTTGTTGTCTAAGTGAGGTGCTCTGATTTCTCTAAGCATTTTATATACATTTGTGGGGGCGCCAAAGCTAGAATATTATATGAATTCAGTCATAAAATAACTATTTTTCAAAGAATAAAAATGAAAAATAGTTGAACAAGATAAATTTATAAAAAATAAATAAATAAAATATTAAATAATGAAATTATAAAAAATTGAGGTTAAAAATAAAAAAATAAGTAAGATTAAGTAAATCTTATAAATTGGATGTGTTTGGCACTATATTTAAAAAAAAAATTGGAATTTTTTTTTGAATTAATATAATTTTTATATTTTTAAATCATTTTGATGTGCTGATTTCTAAAATAATTTTAAAAAAATAAAAAAAATATTACTAATATATTTTTTTAATAAAAATTACTTTGAAAAGTAACTACAACCACTTTTAAATATATTCTTACTCTCAAATTCATAATTTCTTATAATTCATTAAATTGTTTTATCTAAATTATATTAAGAGACTTAATATATGAAAAATTAAATGTTATAAAATAAAATTTATTAATTTAATTTAATTTAAAAATAATTTTTTTTAAGAAAACTATATATTAAAAAAAGAAAACAGGTGTAATTCCTATTAAAAAAAAAATCAACAGCTTAATATGAAACTATAAAAAAATTATAAATTTCCCCAGCACGCTCAGAGCGAAACGCAGTGTCTGGTATGCCCAGCTTAGTATTTGAGCGCTGATTCTTTCCAAGACTCCTCTGCTAATAGTATATGTTGTTCATAACGTGTCTTTCAGGGGCTAATTATTGTCATTTTTTTTTTGCAAGCCATCCTTCTCCTGATGAGAAGAGCAGATGCAGATTCGTAGAAAATGAACCCTTTTAACTGTGCAGTTGCATGAAAGATTTAAAAGGTACCCCAATACTCTTTCATCAGTGGGCTATTTTCTCTCTATTGGCAGTAAATTTCTAGATGTCAAAAAGCTTAGGCAGACCTTTCAAGATCCACGGCACTCTGTAGCAAAAATTCGATGTAATCTTTAGAAGCCTAGAATGGGTAATGATCCACGGCACCTAGAAGAGAGAAGACCTTGTCCAGGATAATGATGCTGCATGCCTGCTCGACTTGCTATAGCGAGACAAGTTTGCTGCATGCCTGCTCGACTTGCTATAGTGAGACAAGTTTGCTGCATGCCTCTGCATGCCTACAATCATGTAATTATGGAAGGAGT
This sequence comes from Populus pruinosa, assembly GCA_026413675.1. Lineage (NCBI taxonomy): Eukaryota > Viridiplantae > Streptophyta > Magnoliopsida > Malpighiales > Salicaceae > Populus > Populus pruinosa. Next base: position 4,020,121 of record CM048606.1, read on the forward strand.
AATTTATGAGACACAAGTTTGCAACATCATCAAGTGTAAAAGCTAACGTTACAAAATATGAGAGCGGAAGGAAATTTATGTTGATCATTTCAACTTGTCAGTGATGGCCTTCCCAGATCTGACAAGAACTGGAGAAGTTGGGAGACTACCCTGTGGTTCTTGCTTGTCCAAAAGCAGATCACCTTTCTGTTCTTTCTCTCCAGTCTTCAAAGATTTATAGTATGTTGATGTGATGTTTTGGAAAAATTAATAGGAAAAAGGCAACAACGCTGCTGAAGGGTGAAAAGTAGGTATAAATAAATAAATAATATTATAATAATTAAATAAAATATGACAAGTATAAATAGCATAGATTTAAGTACTGGTTTGGTGGACGGTCTAGTGTACGGTCCGGATTTCGAGTTTTGAACAAGTTATGTAGTTGATCGGGTTAAATTTTATTTTTTTAAAAAATCAAAATAATATCATTTTAATATAAAAAGTCAATGGGTTTGCAACTGGGTTTTAACTGGGTCTTATCGGGTCAACCCGCCAGGTTACACCGGGTTTTTTCTTCTCCTATTTTATCTTCAACTTGGTCCAGTTCCAACCCCGGGTCAATCCGGTCCTAGGTCAACCCGCCGGGCCGAACCGAGTTTCAAAATTATGATAAATTAGATAAAAAAATCTGATTTAAGAGAGTGAGAATGAGTAAGAAAAAAGAAAGAGCGGTAATAAATAAATACTATTTGAAAAGGTTTTTATTATATATTAGAAAAATATAATTTAATTTTTATAAATATAGAACATATATATAAAAAAATTATTTTATATTGAAAAAATAAGATCTTTATTTAATGTTTATATAGTAAATTTTGATATAAGATAATAATCAATAAAAAAACATCTAATCAAGAAATATAATTTAATTAGTTAGGTATTAGATTTGTTTTATGGAGATCACTAATTTAGGTGTCATAAATTTTAGAATCACTAAAAATTTATATAGTTGTTAATTTCAGAGTTCGTGAAATTAATGAAGAGATACATACAAACTAACTTGAATATTCATATAATAAAAAAAAAATAACTAATAGGAAAAGAAAAATGAGCTCACATGCATGAGAAAAACCTAATGATTCTTTAATTGTCTACGGTCATGTTTGTTTTCTTGAAATTAGTTTATGGAAAACTACTTTTTAAACTTTTCCGTATTTGTTTACTATTAGAAAAGTTAGTCAACGGAAAATACTTTTAGTTAAAGAAAAATTTAGTTAAAGAAAAATTTAGCTTGGTTTTTAGGAAAGTATTTTTCTTTTTGGCAATATTTATTTTCTGGAAAGTGATTTCTAGAAAATCACTTTCCAAATTTTATTTATTTATTTGCTGTTAGGAAAGTTGATTAACGAAAAACACTTTTCAGACAAAGAAAAATTTAGCTTGGTTTTCAAGAAAGTGTTTTTCTGAAAAATTGGAGCTGAAAACACTTTTTGGAAGTTGTGAAAAATTTAAAAATATCATTATTTACTGATTATATCAAATTTGATCCTTAAACTTTTAATTGCTATATATATTTTGTTTTGAATATTTATTTTTCAATTTCATCTCTTAAAATTTAATTTTTATATTAACTTTGGTTTTTATTTTTATAATTGCTATTTTCTTTTTTCTTATTATTTTTTTGTAGAAATTTTTTATCTATCAAATCTGATCCTCATTTTTTTGATTATTACTTATTTTATTTTAAATAATTTATGAAATGTTGATTATTATTATTTTAATTTCTTCATCATTTATGTTTTTAATTTTTTAGATGTGATCTCTATTATTTTGATTATTATTTATTTTATTGGAGATAATTTATGAAATTATATTTTTTTCAATTTCATTTTTATTCAACTATTTAATTTATAAGATTTATTTATTATTATTTTAATAAAATTGAAAAAAATAAAATATTAATAAGTTATTTTCTAGTTCATTTTCTATAATATAACAAAATACTTGAAATTATTTTTCTATTTATTTTTCATTACATTAACAAATATCAGAAAATAATTTATTTTTCTGGAATTTATTTTTTTAAATTCACTTTCTAAAAAAGATTAATTTTAAAAAAATAAACGAGGCCTAATTTTTTTTTTTTAATGTAACAACTTTTTAATTCTAAATTGATCCACATCCCAGCTCTATCCCTGCACTGCGGGATCTGAACATCTTCTGTTGCGCGAAATACAGACGGCAAAAATGGGATGGCTGACACAACAAACAGCACAGCTGAGAAGGCGGCAGCATCCATCATTTCTACAACTGATCTCACAACTGGGATATTACTTGCTGGTGAATCCAACCAAGATTTTAGGGTTCGCTTCAACCTTGGATTTTCACACTAGGTCTATTTACAAAGATACACATGAAAGCATGAGAACTTGATGCCATCAGTAACCACATTCACATCGTCAAAAGATCAAAAAGATACAAGATGACCAATCTACAATGAACAAGCCAAGCTAATGCACAAATCAAACTGCTGAAGAACTGCCGGTGGTTGTCCTCCTTGTTGGTGTGGAAGAGGAACAAGCCATGGCAGAAATTAACTCCACTTAATTTAGTACGTAGCTAGAATTGCTCTATGTTCTCCACTTCATTTAGCACGTAGCTAGAATTGCTCTATGTTTCTTGTTGTTTAATGGTAGATTCAGCAGTTGGACTATGGTTAGAAAGAGAGGGAAAAGGAGGCAATTTTTGTTGAAATTTTGGAACCATGGAAAATGCAAGTAGAGATGGACAATGTTGGGTGTGAGCTCATATGGTGGGCTCGGGCTACCATATCTAAGCCTATGCATCTTGGTAAAAGTTGTTTTTGAATCTTTCGGGCTATTAAATGGGAGTTTATTACATAGTAAAATGAAAGAATTGGAAAAAAAAGAGAGTTGTACATGGGTATATGTATGTATTTCATACATGCAATTGGATCCCGAATCCGAGCAACATAGGCTGCAGCAAATCTACTGCTGCTCTCCATTTGGACAGGATATGAGGCTAGTTGATTGATAAAAGCAAAAGAAGGTATTTTGCAATATAAATGCTTAAATTGAAGAATGCAGGCTACTCATCACCTGGTTCTACATTTTTTTCGACAAACTAGAAGGCCAAAAACAGCCTGATACAAGAGGTTTTATGCCTTGTTCTCTTGAAGCAAGTTAATAGAGTGGCTAATGCAGAGCAGCACTACTACAATACCATTGCTCTTATTGAGAGAGTCATTCTTTGGGAATGCATGTAAATCACACAAACATTTATCACTGTCTTCGCAACATTTGAAATATAAAAACAAAATCCTATCGATTTACTGCAGCACGCAGCATACGAAGCAGCAAAATAGCTGAACACCTTCAGTTTTCGACTCCATCCTCCTCCTCATACTCAATATCTTCTTCAGTAGTGGCATCTTGGTACTGTTGATACTCAGCAACAAGATCATTCATGTTGCTCTCAGCTTCAGTGAACTCCATTTCATCCATTCCTTCTCCTGTGTACCAATGCAAGAAGGCCTTTCTCCTAAACATTGCTGTGAACTGCTCACTCACTCTCCTAAACATCTCCTGTATGGAAGTTGAATTGCCAACGAAGGTTGAAGCCATTGAAAGCCCTTTTGGTGGGATATCGCAAACACTAGACTTCACATTGTTTGGTATCCATTCCACAAAGTAAGACGAGTTTTTGTTCTGCACATTGATAATTTGCTCATCGACTTCTTTTGTACTCATTTTGCCTCTAAACATAGCTGATGCTGTGAGGTAACGCCCGTGTCGAGGATCAGCTGCACACATCATGTTCTTGGCATCCCACATTTGTTGGGTGAGCTCAGGAACAGTGAGAGAGCGGTACTGCTGTGATCCTCTAGATGTCAGAGGAGCAAACCCCACCATGAAAAAGTGAAGCCTTGGGAATGGGATTAAGTTCACAGCTAGTTTTCTCAGGTCTGAGTTAAGCTGACCCGGAAAGCGCAAGCAACAAGTAACACCACTCATCGTTCCTGAAATCAGATGATTCAAGTCTCCAACTGGAAAAGCAGGAAAAGAACTATTCATCAAAGGCAGTTTCAGAGAGAAATAATCGGTTTAGAAATGTCAAAACCAAAACCAAAATTATAAATCTTATATGGTTGCATGGTTTAAAATCTAATCTAAATCTAAAACCACTCTAATGCTTCGTGACTGAAGTTTTGTAATATTTTAATCTACTTACAGCTTGGGGTATTGAGTTTGAGAGTCCTGAAGCAGATATCATAGAGTGCTTCATTATCAAGAACCATACATTCATCAGCATTCTCTACAAGTTGATGAACAGAAAGGGTAGCATTGTAAGGCTCCACGACTGTGTCCGACACTTTGGGAGATGGGAACACAGAGAATGTGAGCATCATTCTATCCGGGAACTCTTCTCTGATTTTTGAAATCAGCAAAGTTCCCATTCCAGACCCAGTTCCCCCACCAAGGGAGTGGCATACTTGAAATCCTGCAACATTGATCAGAAAAACAGTTCATATATTTTTAAGTCCACTAAGATTAATTTTCAGGGAAAATGTTGCCTAATCTACCAAGCTCATGAGCAATTTAGCAATCCTTATATCCGACAAAAACAGCAATGCAGGATTATGAAAAAACAAATTTCTTTCTGAATTTTATGTCAACCAACCTTGTAAGCAGTCACAATTCTCAGCCTCTTTCCTGACAACATCCAGGACCGAGTCAATCAGCTCAGCACCCTCGGTGTAATGGCCTTTAGCCCAATTGTTTCCTGCCCCCGATTGCCCGAACACGAAATTATCAGGCCGGAAAATCTGCCCATATGGACCGGTCCTGACGCTGTCCATGGTGCCAGGCTCAAGGTCCATAAGAACAGCCCGTGGCACATACCGGCCGTTACTAGCCTCATTGTAATACACATTCACTCTCTCTAGCTGTAAGTCCGTCTTTCCGATGTACTGGCCGGTGGGATCAATCCCATGTTCATCACAAACCACCTCCCAGAATTTTGATCCAATTTGGTTCCCACATTGCCCTCCTTGAATGTGAAGAATCTCACGCATGGTGGTCTAATAGGAAGCTCGTAGCCCGAGGGCAAAATGGGAGTAGTGTTGAGATATTATAACAGAAAACTGAACTCTCCCTGAAGGGGCTTGAAATGGAGGAGTCACGGTGGGGTTATTTATACACAGAAAACAAAAAGATCCTCCATTTCCTCTTGTGAGAATTACATGAACGTCCTTGGCTTGTGATGTTGAGATGAAGGGTGAGGATTAGAATTTGGGTGAGTGATCGGACGGTTGAAGATTGTCCGTCTGGCTAAAGATGGCCCGAGTGCTGTCCGTTAATGGGGGGATTTATGGTCTGAATAGTTGCCAGTTGGTGGTGGAGGCTGCAGCATTGCCGGCTTAAGAGGCCTACATTTTGTCACTTTTGGCAGCAAATAAAGATAGCATAGTAGTTGATGTCGTGGTTCCTTGCTTAGGTGACAATGTGCTTCATTACAAAGTGACAACCAAATTTAGAAGATGAGTTTTGCCTTACTAGGCCGACTCTTGTCCATTCTTCTTTACGTTGTCCTTCTAATTTAGCATTACTAGGATAGTAATATCCCCATGACTTAGTCAAATTATTAGATCAATTTAGTGGTTTTTTTTTTAATGTTTTTTTTTTTACATTATGAGTATATAGATTAAGTCAACAAAGTATATAACAATATATTTATAGACTTAACTAAGAAACAAATATAGACAAAATAGCCTAACATGATTAGATATACTTTATTAAAATCATAATATAGATATTGCAAAATCTAAAAAATAAATATCATTAATCGAGTGGTAGATTGATAATTTAGAAACCTAGTTAACCCGACCCATTTGTACACCATATGCTTGTTTTATCTTTATATTTGATAGTTTGTATATTGAGAATTTATTTTTATTTTATTTAGAAATGCTTCAATTCCAAAGCTTTTGTTAGTAAGTTTTTTATTAGATTTCTTTAATATAACAAAAAATAATTTATTTTTTAACTGTAAGGAAAATGGTAGGTAATTAGAACTTAACGACGATGCATCATAATATCAAAATTACACCTAGCATCAAAGATGTCATGCTATCTATAATTCACTATAGTTCACATTATAAGTTTGCTTTTAATTACATCCTTATGAAAATTAGGAATATAAAATTAATTCATGAATATCTATAATATCCATAAAGTAAATTAGTTCAGCCTTGAATATCTAACCCATTTAAATCCAAAAAAAAAGGGACCAGGTTTATTATTTATAAAATATCAGAAGTTGAGTTATCTACCATTATAATTATAAACTTAAACTCAACACAACTATATTTATGAATACCTCCATAAAATTCATATATTTTATTTTATTTATATGTATGATGTCCTAATTAATCCACAAGTGTTAAAATACATTAAATTTAATTAATTCTTAACTAACAATTCTAAAGTTTTCAAAAAACGTATCACATGTCAAAAAAAAATAATTCATACCAAAAGAACAATTCAAAGCAAAATATTGAATAAGGGTATAGCATAGACATAATAAATGCATCAAGGATTATGTCATACTTATATAATCTCATTTTCTTTTTATTATTGGGATATTTTTTATCCACGTACAAGGAGTAACATTTCAAGGCCGTGCCAAATTATCTAATTTGATTATTATTTTTTATATATCTTGTGTAATTCTAAAAAAAAAATTAATCATTCCCACATGAGAAAGGCTACATTTTTATTTTTCCATAATTTTAAAAAAGCTATTATAAAATACACATGTTAAATATTCAAAATAACATAATAAATCCTATGATCCACTATCCAAATATTATACTGAAAAGAAAAGATGTGGGCTATTATGTTGGGATTATGTTAGGCATGATAGCAAGGATTCAAATTTTATCGAGTTAGAAGTAGATTCATCTATATATATTAGTTATTCCACTAAGAATCATCTACTAAAATCCTCTTTTTTAAAAAGATTTTTATCTCATCAATCTTGACTAGGATGTTGAAATTTGCCACATTTGTAAAGAGGATATCCATTATATTAAGGGGTGGAGCTAGGAATATTTTTTTTTTGGAGCCAAAACTAATATAACAATTTTTTTAATTTATCATATATGAGTTGCATACATAAAAAGAATGTATTATCTAGTTTTATGCAAAGAAAAATATACAAGGATACAAAGTTTGCTACAAATAAGATAAGTAATGTAAAAACTTACCAAAAATATAGAATAATCTTTATAATATATTCATTATTTTAATTTTGCTAGTCATCATACCTATCAAATATAAACATACAAAGTTTATAAAAAATATTGGCTAAAATGAAACATTATTTATGTTTGTAAATTTTAATTGTATTTGTCGTTCTTTCATGGAATAGAAATCATCTATTATTATATCTATTGAAAATCTTTCAGCAACCTCTTTTCCTATATAAACAATTAAATAATCAACACGAAAATCATTTTTCATTTGATTGTAAAGTCTTGTTTTAATAATCTTTATCTGAAAAAACTCGTTTAATAGTTTCTGTTGAAATTGAAAAAGTCAAAATAACTTGAATCAATCTGTTAATTAATAGAAAATTTTTTTATTTTCCAATTTCTACCAATCCTTGGCATGAGTTTGCAATAGATGATAAATTCTTAAACTCTGGATGATTGAGTACGTTAAGTTCCTAATGTTGCAACTGAAATCTTAATCGAAATTTTTATTAGTTAGAAAAATCTTTAGGATATAACTTATTGACAAGCTTGCATATATTTTTAACACTTATTGATTTATAGGCGTTTTTAGGATCCAAAGTTGCACTCATCATAAAAGGCTTGGTCACCTACTCTCTAAATCTATCATTTAGCTCTTATAATTATCAATCAATTGTAGCTGCAAATATATCAACTCGATAATGATGCTCAATTATTGGTAAATTTTTTTATAGTGAGATCGTCCAACATTAGAAAAAGAAGTATCCATATTAGAAATTTGAATGTCTTGTGATTAGTATTTAAAAGTGCATTTTTATCAGGATTTTATATCATCATTTTGCACTTGAAGTATCAATAACTCCTTAACTAAAACATGTTTTATAATAATATATCTAATAATATAAGATACCTTTAGTTTGTGGTAAATATTCATTTTAAATGCAGGCCTATCACATAAATGAAAGGATTGATTGATGACTTTAACTTAAATTGCAAGGGCAAAAAGATGATCAAAATTAGAAAAGAGATGTCGGTGCAATCCAAACCGGAACACTGTTCGGTAATTGGGTCATATCTGGAGCTATAGATATCAGATTTAGGTCTACTACTACTACTACTACTACTACTATTATTGTTATTATTATTATAGTTATTATTGTTATTGTCATTATTGTTATTATTGTTATTACTATTATTATTATTGTTGTTGTTATTATTATTGTTGTTGTACTATTGTCGTTTATAATTTGTACAATTAACCTCCTTGTGGTTCGACCCCGGTCTTGCCGGGTTATTTATTACTTCGACACTCCTGCACTTGGGAGAAGATATCAATCTTTCAGTCGTGTCAAGTTTTTGGCGTCGTTGCCGGGAAGGTAAGTTTTGTATAAATTATAATATTTATTTTATTTTCTCTTTTCACTTTTCTTGTATATAACTTTGTTTCTTTTCTCTTGTTTCTTCTTCTTTTGTTTTCTTTTTCCTTTTATTCTATTCCTACACGTGCATGATAGTGTGATCACGTACATCAAGTGGTAGACTTTGTAGGGTATCCTCATCATTTTCAGAAAATATAGCCGAAGAAGATAATCAATCACTTCATAATGAGAATAATGAGAATAACCGTGCTAGAACACTTAAAGACCACATAAATCCCACAAGAACAAGTGCACCATCATGCATAGTTTTTCCTCCTGATGCATCTCATTTTAATTTTAAACCAGGCATTATTCAACTTTTACCTTCTTTTCATGGCTTAGAATTGGAAAATCCATACTTGCATTTAAGGGAATTTGAGGAGGTCTGCAACACATATAATAATTTAAATTATAGCATGAACACCATCAGATTAAAGCTTTTACTTTTTCATTAAAAGATAAAGCTAAAACATGGCTATAAAATTTGAGACCAGCATCCATTCGTGCTTGGGATGAAATGCAACAACGTTTTTTGAAGAAGTTTTTCCCATCTCACAGAATAAACTCTTTCAAAAAACAAATCACCACTTTCACTCAAAAACCAGGAGAAATATTTTACCAATGTTGGGATAGGTATCGAGACTTGCTTAGTACTTGCCCTCATCATGGTTTTGAAACATAAAGATTGGTTTCACATTTTTATGAAGGGTTAACACTTAGAGATAGGCAAATGGTTGAATTGATGTGCAATGAAACTTTTGAAGATAAAGACCGTGATGAAGCAATGGAGTACTTAGATTTGTTAGCTGAAAATGCTCAAAATTGGGACACCACGGGTACTTATAAGGCACCGAGTAAAACTCAACCTCATACATCTAGTGGAGGTATGTACAACCTTAGGGAAGATCATGACCTCCAAGCCAAGTTTACATCTTTGGCTAGAAAAGTCGAGGCACTAGAATTGAAAAAGAGTGGTCAATTAAAATCTGTTGAAAACATTGTGTGTCAAATATGTGAAACAAATGAACACTCAACCAATAATTGTCCAACCTTGCCTTCTTTTAAGGAATGTCTCCATGAACAAGCCCATGCTTTAAATAATTTCCAAAGGGCCAACCACAACCCATACTCCCAAACATACAACCCTGGTTGGAGAAATCACCCAAATTTCAGTTGGAAGAGTGAGAATAATAATGCACAAACTTCACAACCACCGTTTCAAACACACCACAATTTCCAAAATTATCATGGATATGCACCTCCTTATGCTCCACCTCCTAGAAGAAATCTTGAGGAAACATTGCATGCATTCATTGAAAAGCAAGAGACAATCAATACTCAACTTGCTCAAAACATGACAGATTTTAAAGATACTCTTGCAAAATTAACATCTGCTCTCAGTTTCCAAGAGAAAGGTAAGTTTCCATCTCAACCACAACAAAATCCCAATGGGCAATACAATGCAAATGCAAGTAGTTCCGGAAGCCAACACATGGATCAAGTCAAATCAGTCACTACTCTACGCAGTGGTAAGGTTATTGAAAAACCCTCTCTTGAACCTTATGAGAAAGATGATGAGTCAATCTCTGAGGGTAAGGAAGGGTTTGAATCTGAAAATTACAAAGAAAAGACTGATTCTCCGCCAGCACTTCCATTTCCTCAAGCTATGACCAAACAAAGGAAAGTCAATCACAACTCTGAAATTTTTGAAATTTTCAAACAGGTAAGGATCAATATACCTTTGTTGGATGCTATTAAACAGGTTCCTTCCTATGCTAAATTTTTGAAAGATCTATGCATTGTGAAGAGGAAACTGAATGTGAAAAAGAAAGCCTTTCTAGCCGAACAAGTAAGTGTTATTCTTCAAAACAATAATGCTTTGAAATATAAAGACCCTGGTTGTCCTACAATTTCTTGCTTTATTGGAGAGCATAAAATTGAAAGAGCTTTACTTGATCTCGGTGCGAGTGTGAATTTACTTCCATATTCTGTTTTTCAGAGTCTCAATCTAGGTGAGTTAAAACCAACTTCTATATCTCTTTTACTTGCCGATAGATCTGTAAAAGTGCCTAGAGGAATAATTGAAGATGTGTTAGTATAAGTTGATAAATTCATTTATCCTGTGGATTTTATTGTCTTGGACACAAAACCTGTTGAAGCATGTAATTCATTTCCTGTTATTTTAGGACGTCCGTTTCTTGCAACTTCTAATGCATTGATTAATTGTAGGAATGGACTGATGAAGCTATCATTTGGAAACATGACATTGGAGATGAATATTTTCAACATTTGCAAGCAACCTAGAGATGATAATGATTTACAAGAAGTAGATCATATTGACGAATTAGTTTATGATCAACTTGAATCTACTTTAAGTAAAAATGAATTGGATGAATCTGAAGATTTGCAAATGATTTATTCTGAGAAAGAAATCACGGATGAAACAAGCACCGAAAATATTGATGTGAATTTTTTATCAACAGGGACAACAGATTTGACATCTGATATCACACCAATCGATGATTACTTTCCTAACGAACCCTTACTTTCTCTTAGTCCAATGCCTTCAATATTCCTTCAATATCTGATATCACACCAATCGATGAAAATATCAATTTTCTTGCTTTAGGAGATTTACCAGCTGATTGGAGTACCCAAGACAAAGAAAATTTTTTGAACGAAGTGAAGAGCTTTTATTGTGATGACCCTAACTTATTCAAATATTGTCCTGATCAAATATTTCAAAGATTCATTTCCGACAATGAGGTAAGTAGTGTCATTAAACTTTGTCATTCTGAAGCATGTGGAAGTTATTTCTCGTCAAAAAAGACAGCTATAAAAATCTTTCAAAATGGATTTTATTGGCCCACCATGTTCAAGGACACACATGCATTCTGCAAAACTTGTGAAAATTATCAAAAATTGATACTGGTCAAAAAGTTTTGTTTTATAATTCTCAACTTTATTCATTCCCTAGAGAGCTAAGACCAAGATGGAGCAATCCTTATGGGGCCTATGATATTGAGAATTTAATGAATGACAATGATTTTAAAGAAAATGGACATTGTTTGAAAGCTTACTTTGATACGTTTCCTAGTGAAAATGAATCAACTGGTTGGAATGATCTTGTAGATAAAGGTTGATTATTTTGTTTTTCTCACATTGTTTTTGTGTTTCTTTTTGAGTGATTTTTTTTGCTAGTTTCTCTCACCCCAGTCAAATGGCGGACAACGGTACTCTATGACTTAAGTTGGTTCTTTTAGTTTCCCATAATAACTGATATCTGTGTATATATTTGTGTAATTCGTTGAATCTCTTTTCCAATTCTCATTTGAAAATGGACACTAATCTTGAAAAATTGAAAAAGTATTTTCCCGCTCTGCCTCAGAATGCGATTAAAAAAATTTACCGTGCTAGATGTGCAAGATTGAGATTGTTAATGAATCATGGAATTCCTGAAGATATTCGTTGGTTGATTGAAGTAAAGGTTCGATTATCAGGAGAGTCCTCTAATTCCTTCATTTCACACATGCTTGGAACAGGTAAAAGTACTTTTGCAAAGAAACGTCGTGCAAAACGACTAGAAGTCTGTCATCGATGTGCTAGATGAACTTGTAATACACAAAGTCATTCTTTAGGAATGGTATCTATAAACCATAAAGATAAAATATAATTCATTAACGATGGCCTGAGTAAGGAGTCTTTAGATAATCTTCTATTGACTCTTGAGACGCATCTTAGTGAAGATGTGCATCGTGCAATTCATGATTTATGGCCACTATTTCATAAAGAACATGATCGACTTAGTCTTGGGAATCTGACTAAAAAAGACCTTGTTTGCTAGTTTTTAAGAAAACTGGATGGGAAGCCTATCCCCGACCCATAGAGGGCGTTTAAGCTGTTCTTGGATATAAAACCAAGGGAAGATGTGAGCCACAATCACAACTACCTGTATATACACATGCTTTTTCAAAAGTAAATAAATAAATAAATAAAGAGAGAGAGAGAGAGTGTGTGAGACTCCAGCTGGCCTACATATAGGTGTTATGATTGCCTTTCTAATTTCTCATCTATAAAACCCTCTCTTCCTTCCTTTCATTTCTACTCAACCCATACATTCAACAACTATAGGAGTGTGTAGAAATGGCAAGTTCCTCAAGTCATCTTATAAGAAATATTTGTGTTTTCGGTGGATCTAGTCCTGGGAAAGAAAAGGAGTTTTTAGAATCAACAAATCATCTTGGTCAAGTGTTAGCTGAGAGAAAGATTCATTTAGTGTATGGGGGAGGTAGTCTTGGGTTAATGGGAGGTGTGTCAATAACTACATTTTTAGGAGGTAGTCAAGTTTTGGGAGTCGTTCCCGAAGCTTTAGCACAAGGGGACATCATTGGAAAAACAATTGGAGAGGAACTTCAGGTCTCCACAATGTCGGCTCGAATTAATGCAATGTTTAACCATGCTGATGCCTTCATTGCTTTACCAGGTGGTCTAGGTACATTGGAAGAGATCTTTCATATTTCCTCTTGGGCTCAACTGCACATTCACCATAAACCCATAGGTTTGTTAAATGTTAATGGTTATTATGATAAGTTGTTGTCTTTTCTTGATCATGCTGTGGAACAGGAATTTCTAACATCTTCTGCACGACAAATCATAATCTCTACTGCTACTGGTGAATAATTAATTGACTAGCTACAATCCTTCATTCCTGTAATTGATCCTTCCATGAGTCGTATAAATTGGTCAACTAAGGAAAGCCGTGAAAAGCTTAGATTGGATTTGAGCCTTCATTTGTGAATTTTTTTGTCTTTTGGTTTTATTATTGTATTTTGTTCTTTCTTATTTTCGTTTCAGTGTGTTTCAGGTTTGTTAGTGTTCGTTATTTCAGGTGATATCTTCTATACTCTATCTTTCTACCTTTAAACATTGAGGACAATGTCTCGTTTTGGTTGGGGGGAGAGGATAGTAGTTGATAAAAAAAAAATTGTATTTCATTTCATAAAGCATGTGCATAATTATTGTTACTAGGATGGCAGAGTGAAGGAGTTCTTTTGTTAAAGTGACTCCTGAGACGCATCTTAGTAACCATTCTTAACAAGGTCTATTATAATACTTCTTGAAATATTCAGATTTACAAACTCTCGCATTGTTATCACTTAATTCTGCTCATATACTTATTTAACATGTATTCTTAAACCTTAATTTACACAGACACACTTTAACATATGATTGTGGGTTGCATATTGGATTATTACATTATTTATGTTCTTTTGTTAAAGGTAACAACTAAGGGAAAGGAATTGTATATAATTAAAAAAAAAAAAAAAGAAAAGAAAAAAATGATAATAATAAAAAAGTAGATAAGTTTGGATTCGTAGCCTCCCTAACCTAAGCAATTAAGCCCGAATAGGTGTTTTAAGACCTAATACCCTAAAATCAACTGACTTGGGAGCTATTGGCCCAACGCTTGTTACATGGGTTAAGGAGAAAAGCTTAAGGAAATCAAACATTGCACTATCTACATATCAGTATCTGCGACCCGAGTTACTAAGCTCGTAGGGGTGTCTTAACACCTAATGCCCTTAGACCAACTGGTCTAGGAGTCATTAGCCGAAAGCTCGTTACATGGGTTAAAGATGCATGGTGTTTTTAAATTATATGTATATATATTTAAAAAAAAACAAGAAGAAAAAAAAGAGACAAAAATAATAATCCCAACCTAAGGAAGTTAACTTTAAACATTAGAACAAAAATTTTGTTTTCTTCCAAAAAAAGCCCCATAATTATGTGTTGATACATTGAGCACAAAAGAAAGGTTTATTAATATCTTGTTAAGAGGTATTGAGCAGATATATAAATTTAATGAGAGTTTGTTTATCTGGATAGATTAATGGAAGTTAAATGATGACTACCTTGCTTTGTGGAATATGCAAATTGTTTTTCTATTTTAACGCTTTGATTACTAGGGACTAGTAATAAGCTGGTTGGGGGGTGTGATTAATACTTAAAAGTGCATTTTTATCAAGGTTTTATATCATCATTTTGCACTTGAAGTATCAATAACTCCTTAACTAAAGCATGTTTTATAATAATATATCTAATAATATAAGATACCTTTAGTTTGTGGTAAATATTCATTTTAAATGCAAGCCTATCACTTAAATGAAAGGATTGATTGATGACTTTAAGAACTTAAATTGCAAGGGCAAAAAGATGACCAAAATTAGAAAAAAGATGTCGGTGCAATCCAAACCGGAACACTGTTCGGTAATTGGGTCATATTTGGAGTTATAGATATCAGATTTAGGTCTACTTTATATGGATGGAAAGGTAAGACATAGGCCTACAACTTTCATATCGAGCCCAAGATCTAGAAAGGCCATTTTCAAGTCCAAATTGTAGCAACAACAAAGAAGCCCGAATCTGTCCTCCAACCCGAGCATCTACAAAGGCCATTTTCAAGTCCAAATTGTAGCAACAACAAAGAAGCCCGAATCTGTCCTCCAACCCGAGCACTGTTCAGTATTTTGGCCATATCTGGAGTTCTAGAAGTCCAAATGAGCTGAATTGTTTACACAAGAAATTTGAGACAATTGTCTACAACTTTCATGTTTTCAAGTGGCTCCAATTTTGATGTTCTCAATGATGTTTTGGGCAGACAAGAGAAGATAAGGATTGTCACCAAGTCAAGAGTTGACCACCCACTCATCAATTAGTCATCAAATCAATAGTTCCCAATTTTGGCCTATAAAAGGAGGCATTTGCCATGCATTTAGGCATCTTGGTTTCCAGATCAAGATCATGCTCTTACTTTCTCTCTTTGTACTTTTTGTATTGCTTATGCTTTGCTTTAATTAATATCAAGCTTATGTCTTTTATTTCCTTTCATTTTCTTAGTTAACTTTTATCTTATTTATGTTTTTATTTTGTTTATTTATCTTTCTTTCTTTCATTATGTCTAGCTAAGTTTATTATGTCAAGGTGAAAAGGCTACACTAATGGTGTAAGAATAAGTATAGTGTAAACTTAATATGGACTTTAATGTTTGATACTAACATGTTTTGTATTTGTTATCTTACTCACTCTTTAATACTTTGCTTGTTAAATGACTAATCTTGATTTATGTTGTATAACATTTGGTACAACAAATGCTTGACACTTTCATAGTTCATACTGTTTGGTATAACCAACACCTGAGGTATGAAAGGAACTTGATTTGTTGTTAACATAAGTTATAATCATGAATGCTTGACGAGATTTACAAGTACTAGTATTAATCGAATAAGAAGACTAATGTAATCATGCTAACAATCTATAATCTGACTGGAACCTCCTTTGTGTGTGGTTTCCAATTGAATAATAAGAGTTTATACTATACTTGTTTGACATGCCATTAGTGGAACCTCTAACCTTGACATTTGTTATTATCATTGTTTAATCCTTACATTAATATTCCATCTCCAAGTTCTCATCATCATCTTCTTCTTCTCTTTCTTTATTATTATTAGTATTATTATTATTACTACTACTACTACTACTACTACTACTACTACTACTACTACTACTACTACTACTACTATTATTATTATTATTATTATTATTATTATTATTATTATTATTATTATTATTATTATTGTTATTGTCATTGTTGTTATTAGTGTTATTACTATTATTATTGTTGTTGTTATTATTATTATTGTTGTTGTACTATTGTCGTTTATAATTTGTACAATTAACCTTCTTGTGGTTCGACCCCGATCTTGCGAGGTTATTTATTACTTCGACACTCCTGCACTTGGGAGAAGACATCAATCTTTCAGTCGTGTCATCTTGATACTTACAAAATGATGCCACTTCTTCTAAAAAAATTCCCCAACTATCATCTGTTAACTTCTGAATCAAATTCTTTGTGGTAAACACCAATGCATAGCATTTTAAATGTCTTGAGATTTTTGTTGAAAAGCTTGATAAAGTATATAAGTAATTCCCATAATATTCTTCACTACATGTAAGATAAATGTAAAATCAAATGACATTAGCAATTTAAATGCAAAAGCTGCCGTGTTGAGAATAATATATGCATATGAAGCAATCTTCTTAAGAACCAAGCATGTTGCCTCATATATTTTTTATCAAACAAGAAATTGATTTGAAATGTGAACTTTATCTAGTATCTCTAGGTTACTACAAACCACCTACTTGATTAGCTCATTTAGTCATTTCAATCTCACCAATAACAATGCTTGAAAAGCTTGTAATTCATCATTGTGCTTATGAAAAGCATTGACAATATGATGATAAAAATCAAATTTTAAAAGAAAATGTAAACATTATATACTTTTCTAGCTACAACAATAAGAGCTAATTGCAATCAAGGGGCAAAATAATATACATAATATGCATAAAGGTAATCTTTAATGAATAAAGATTGTAAACCATTCTACTCTCCATGCATATTGCTAGCATCATCATACCTTTAACCTCTAATATCTCTTTCTTAAGAGTAAAAAAAAATAAAATATCTTCTATAAAAGTTAAAGTAGTTGTATATTTGACATGCACTATATCAAAAAATATTTTTTTTATAAATCCACTTTTGTCAACAAACCTAATAACAATGGTCATTTTCTTTATTCTAAATTCATTTCTAGCTTCATCAATAATAAAAATAAAATTTTGCTTCATGAATCTCATAGTGAATTGAAGACTAGATATTTTTAGTGAAGAATGCAAAATTTCTTTTTGAATTTAATGTGAAGTATACCTAGCATTTGGTGGAATATTACCCAAAACAAAAGCATATACTTGTTCATTTTATGATGCTAAAAGTTCCATTATTTCAAGAAAATTACCATGTTTTTTTTTATTTTGGTCATTTATCATATTCTCTAAAAGCACATACTTGAAATATGAACTAATAGATAATATCTATCGAGACTTTAATGCACAATCAATTATTTAGAATTTCATGAGAAGTTTGTCTCTCAAGTACTTTCTCAATATCACATGATGGACTTTTCAAATTCTTCAAGCATCCGATAGCAAATTTATAAATTGAATTTGGATATGTTTTTCATATAAGTAAAAAAGCATTATGTTTCTATCATTAACTTTCTTCCAACAATTAAATCTTTTAAAAGTAAATGTTTTTAATAATGACTTTCAAATTTTACTACAACATGGTAGTGCTAGTGAACTTTTATAATCTAAGAGACTTTCAAATTCAATTCAAGTTTATATGTAACTTACAAGTCTCAAGAGTCCAAAAATCTTATTGCATTTGAAAAGTATAATTATCTGAAAATTTGAATCTTAGTCATATTTAATTTGCAAGTGTTTTTTCTAATAATTTCTTTTGTTACATTATATTTTATACTAGCGATTACATCCTTTAATTCAAAAAAAAAAAAGGTGATGACCTTATAGTTTTTTTTTCTAGTATTATAAAATATTTTAATTTAAAAATCCTAAAGATAATATTTGTATTAATATGGATTAGAAAAATATAAGAACTAATAAATAAATAAAAGTAATTATCACTAATTAAAAAGAAGAAAGTAAATCTTCTCTATGAAAAGCAGAAGATAGACACATTTATCAATGTGTTATCTTGGTTATCATTTTTATTTTATGTGTTTTTTTATTTATTTCAATGTTAATTTTATTCACTAGATATATATATATATATGAATTTTGTTTTTATAAATGAAATATCAAAACACAACCTATATATCTAAAATTTGAGATGAAAAAAGTTTAAAGATTAGATAAAATAATCTATTTGAAAAAAAATATAGAAACAATTAAAAATATCAACTAATATTTTTTTTTTAAAAAGTTAAACTATACAATATCTTTCAAAAAAAAAAGAGCGGGTACTAATAAAAAATAAATTCAAAAAAAAATTAAAAAAAAAAGAACATGTTAGGTGCTACTAGGCTTAGCAAACTATACTCATTCATGCCTAACTTATAAGGAAAAGGTCAGGCATGAATGGGTTGAAACTAGGTGTCAAGCCTATTTTTTGTTTAAGAGTGGACCTAGAGCTATGTTTTTTTAATAGACAAAATGTTGTTTGGAATGATAGATGACACAACTAAAAGATTGATGTCTTCTCCCAATTGCAGGAGTGTCGAAGTAATAAATAACCCGGCAAGACCGGGGTCGAACCACAGGGAGATTAATTGTACAAATTATAAACGACAATAGTACAACAACAACAACAATAATAACAATAACAATAATAATAGTAATAACAATAATAACAACAATGACAATAACAATAATAACTATAATAATAATAGTAGTAGTAGTAGTAGTAGTAGTAGTAGTAGTAGTAGTAGTAGTAGTAGTAGTAATAATAATAATAATAAAGAAAGAGAAGAAGAAGATGATGATGAGAACTTGGAGATGGAAAATTAATGTAAGGATTAAACAATAAGAATAACAAATGTCAAGGTTAGAGGTTCCACTAATGGTATGTTGACACGACTAAAAGATTGATGTCTTCTCCCAAGTGCAGGAGTGTCGAAGTAATAAATAACCCGGCAAGACCGGAGTCGAACCACAGGGAGGTTAATTGTACAAATTATAAACAACAATAATAGCAATAACAACAATAACTATAATAATAGTAGTAGTAGTAGTAGTATGAGTAGTACTAATAATAATAATAATAATAATAATAATAATAATAAAGAAAGAGAAGAAGAAGATGATGATGAGAACTTGGAGATGGAATATTAATGTAAGGATTAAACAATGATAATAACAAATGTCAAGGTTAGAGGTTCCACTAATGGCATGTCAAACAAGTATAATATAAACTCTTATTATTCAATTGGAAACCACACACAAAGGAGGTTCCAGTCAGATTATAGATTGTTAGCATGATTACATTAGTCTTCTTATTCGATTAATACTAGTACTTGTAAATCTCGTCAAGCATTCATGATTATAACTTATGTTAACAACAAATCAAGTTCCTTTCATACCTCAGGTGTTGGTTATACCAAACAGTATGAAATATGAAAGTGTCAAGCATTTGTTGTACCAAATGTTATACAACATAAATCAAGATTAGTCATTTAACAAGTAAAGTATTAAAGAGTGAGTAAGATAACAAATATAAAACATGTTAGTATCAAACATTAAAGTCCATATTAAGTTTACACTATACTTATTCTTACACCATTAGTGTAACCTTTTCACCTTGACATAATAAACTTAGTTAGACATAATGAAAGAAAGAAAAATAAATAAACAAAATAAGAACATGAATAAGATAAAAGTTAACTAAGTAAATGAAAGGAAATGAAAGGCATAAACTTGATATTATTGAAAGCAAAGCATAAACATTACAAAAAATACAAAGAGAGAAACCAAGAGCATGATCTTGATCTGGACACCAAGATGCCTAAATGCATGGCAAATGCCTCCTTTTATAGGCCAAAATTGGGAACTATTGAGTTGATGACTAATTGATGAGTGGGTGGTCAACTCTTGACTTGGTGACAATCCTTATCTTCTCTTGTCTGCCCAAAACATCATTGATAACGTTAAAATTGGAGCCACTTGAAAACATGAAAGTTGTAGGCAATTATCTCAGCTTTCTTATGTAAATAATTCAGCTCATTTGGACTTCTAGAACTCCAGATATGGCCAAAATACTGAACAGTGCTCGGGCTGGAGGATAAATTCGGGCTTCTTTGTTGTTGCTACAATTTGGACTTGAAAATGGCCTTTCTAGATCTTGGGCTCCATATTAAAGTTGTAGGCCTATGTCTTACCTTTTCATCCATATAAAGTAGACCTAAATCGGAGATCTATAGCTCCAGATATGATCCAATTACCGAACAATGTTCCGGTATGGACTGCACCGACATCTCTTTTCTAATTTTGGTCATCGTTTTGCCCTTGCAATTTAAGTTCTTAAAGTCATCAATCAAACCTTTCATTTATATGATAGACCTGCATTTAAAATGAACATTTACCACAAATTAAAGATATCTTATATTATTAGATATATTATTATAAAACATGTTTTAGTTAAGGAGTTATTGATACTTCAAGTGCAAAATGATGATATAAAACCATGATAAAAATGCACTTTTAAATACTAATCAATAGATAATGTATTGTCCATATTTATAATTCTTTTTATCACCTTTAATAACTATAATATTAAGGTTCGAGTATTAGGACTCCTAAAGTTCATTTTCAAAGTTGTTTCTACCTAAAAACATCATGAAAACTTGAATAAAATGATTTTGAAGTCTAAAAGAGTCTTTAATTACTTAAAAAAATCCAAAATCAAGTCAAATAAAAAATAATTATTGAGTCATGATCACTTGGATTGACATATTTAAAGGGAGAAACTAACTCCATTGAATTCTTTTATTTGAGAAGAACTAATTGATTTCAAGTTCGACTATTTTAGTGGCTAAAAAGTTAGCAACTTTCTCACTTCTTCCTTTAATGAGATGATTTAATAAGTGATACATGAATATTGTCAGCTCATGTTATGAGATGTTTGATCAAGTTCTATAATGAGTGAAACCCTCATTTTGTGTTAGTGAGACATATGCCTAAGACAAATGAAGTTTGCAATCGAAGCAAATCTCTTTCACTACTAGTGCAATCATAATTTCTTTTAATGATGTTGAAGCTTTATTTTAGTTTAGTCTTTTTTTTCTTTTAAATTTATTTTAACATGAAATTTTACACTATATTTTGTAAACTAGATCTTTCACTTAATGTTAAAATACTTTAAGAGAAACCAAACATGCAAGGGAATTTAAATAAAAATAGGTAAAACAATGGGAATAAAACTTAGAAGGGTATAATTGAAAAGAATATAAATGTCATAACAAAACTATAAGGAAGAAAAATTTTCATGATCAATGATGAAAAATTTGTTATGAAAAGTGATGTAAACAAGGAAATGTGAAAGAGCCTATATATTATCAACATTAAATACCGATTTATTTTAGTTTATTTGTTAATTACAAGTAGAAAAGGTTGAACATGCACTATTGATTATCCCAAATTGCATTGAAAAAATAAAATCATCTCGAATTTTGAGCCTCTATCACTATTGACTTGTGTTTTTCTTTTTTCCTAATAATGACTAACATTATATTTTATTATAAGTGAAGAAATTGGTTATTCACTGTAGAATCCATTATGAACTCTTTTTTAATTGTTTTTTTTCATTGAAAAAATTACATAATACAGTCATTGAACTTTATTTCTTTTTAATTACATCCACCGATGTTATATTGGCGAGTTTTATGCTTTAGGAATTAATGAAAATTTAATTTTATAAAATAAAATTTTATGTTATAGTTAAAAAAATTAAAACAATGAACACCAAAATAGACATAAAAAATCTTTTAGTTTAACACTTGAAGTTTTAGTGTACTAAAGTCTGCTCCTTTTTTTGGAGGTTTTTAAGTTTTGGCTCTAAACTTTACTTTTTTCATGTTTCAGTTGCTAAATATTAAGAGAGAAGAGATAAAGTATTTAGTTAGCCCTAATTTAACCATAATAAAAGTTAATCTTGGTGTTAATGAACTCATCTTAGAGAGAGGAGTTCAATGGATGTATTGTTGGCTTTTAAACATTCTCGACAAAAATAACAAAAAAAGATTATGGTTCTGGAATGTGTTTTTTTTTTTTTAATTTGGATAGTTTTTTTTTTATTTTAGAATGATTTAGATAATATCTTTAGAACATACTAAAAATTAAGTTTTGAAAGTAAAAAAACTCAGTTTTCCATCGATTAGAGTTTATTAAAAAAAACATTATATCAACTGATACAATGTTTGCTAAAACGTTTTTGTTAATAGACGGGAGGTTACTCTGTATGCTAACTCAACTAAAAATAGTAGCGCTAGGTATGCAGGCTTGGTCGAAGTCCAAGCACACCTGGACTTTCTTCTGTTGAGGCCTAATAAGTTTGCCTTGGAAAGCTTCTTTTTTTTAAAAAATAAAAATAAATAAAAATATATATTAAAATTATTAAAAAAAATTATTAAAAAAATCATTTGAGTATGTTATATTTTTTGAATAAAATTACAACTTTTAATGGTTATATTTTCAATAATATTTTTTAATAATTTTATACAAGTCTAATATGCAATAAGTAGATGTGATATATTCTCTAAAAGCTTGAAATTTGCTAAGCTTTATAAGGCAAGGAAGTTAATAATCAACAAATTACATGATTAGTACTTAAAAGTGCATTTTTATCAAGGTTTTATATCATCATTTTGCACTTGAAGTATCAATAACTCCTTAACTAAAACATGTTTTATAATAATATATCTAATAATATAAGATACCTTTAATTTGTGGTAAATGTTCATTTTAAATGCAGGCCTATCACATAAATGAAAGGATTGATTGATGACTTTAAGAACTTAAATTGCAAGGGCAAAGAGATGACCAAAATTAGAAAAGAGATGTCGGTGCAATCCAAACCGGAACACTTTTTGGTAATTGGGTCATATCTGGAGCTATAGATCTCCGATTTAGGTCTACTTTATATGGATGGAAAGGTAAGACATAAGCCTACAACTTTCAAAGGAGCCCAAGATCTAAAAAGGCCATTTTCAAGTCCAAATTGTTGCAACAACAAAGAAGCCTGAATCTCTCCTCCAACCCAAGCACTATTTAGTATTTTGGCCATATCTGGAGTTCTAGAAGTCCAAATGAGCTGAATTATTTACATAAGAAAGCTGAGAGAATTGTCTACAACTTTCATGTTTTTGAGTGGCTCCAATTTTGACATTATCAATGACGTTTTGGGCAGACAAGAGAAGATAAGGATTGTCACCATGTCAAGAGTTGGCTACCCACTCATCAATTAGTCATCAAATCAATAGTTCCTAATTTTGGCCTATAAAAGGAGGCATTTGCCATGCATTTAGGCATCTTGGTGTCCAGATCAAGATCATACTCTTGCTTTCTCTCTTTGTATTTTTTGTAATGTTTATGCTTTGCTTTTATTAATATGAAGTTTATGCCTTTCATTTCCTTTGATTTACTTAGTTAACTTCTATCTTATTTATGTTCTTATTTTGTTTATTTATTTTTCTTTCTTTCATTATGTCTAGCTAAGTTTATTATGTCAAGGTGAAAAGGTTACACTAATGGTGTAAGAATAAGTATAGTGTAAACTCAATATGGACTTTAATGTTTGATACTAACATGTTTTGTATTTGTTATCTTGTTCACTCTTTAATACTTTGCTTGTTAAATGACTAATCTTGATTTATGTTGTATAATACTTGGAACAACAAATGCTTGGCACTTTCATAGCCCATACTGCATGGTATAACCGACACCTGAGCTATGAAAGGAACTTGATTTGTTGTTAACATAAGTTATAATCATTAATGCTTGATGAAATTTACAAGTAGTAGCATTAATCGAATAAGATGACTAATGTAATCATGCTAACAATCTATAATCTGACTGGAACCTCCTTTGTGTGTGGTTTCCAATTGAATAATAAGAGTTTATACTATACTTGTTTGACATACCATTAATGGATCCTCTAACCTTGACATTTATTGTTATCGTTGTTAAATCTTTACATTAATATTCCATCTCAAAGTTCTCATCTTTTTCTTCTTCTTTTTCTTTATTATTATTATTATTATTGTTGTTGTTGTTGTTGTTGTTGTTGTTGTTGTTGTTATTGTTGTTGTATTATTGTTATTTATAATTTGTACAATTAACCTCCATGTGGTTCGACCCCGGTTTTGCCGGGTTATTTATTACTTCGACACTCCTGCACTTAGGAGAAGACATCAATCTTTTAGTCGTGTCATTACACATAAACAAAAACATTTATGTGGAACTAATCTCCCAAGACCAAGCGAACTTGGACTTTTACTTTTTAAACCAAGCATGTAAGCGTAGGTCTATAAGCCCAATAATCTTTTCCTTTTTTCTATTTATGAATTAATTTTATTTTTTTAATTAGATTTTTATTTAATATAATTTCTCTTATTTTCAAATTGTTTAGTTTAACTATTTTTAAGTAGTAATAAGTCTTTTTTATAATTTCTATATTTTTATAATATATTTAAGAGATTATTATAATTTTTTTAAATTTTTCTAAGTTAAATTTAAGATAAATAAGTTGTATTTGCATTATGCATTCCTATGAACAAAAATATGTGTACTTAACAACCATAGTAAATTCTCAAGATAAATAAAAGAAAATATGTAAAATGAGAAAGGATGACTAAGGTAAAATATTTGTATTTGTATTTATCTTTTACTTTTTATAGATAAAATTAACATCTCACTCTAATCTTTAATTAGTATTCCTTTTTTTTTTTAAGTTATTGAAACTTGCTTCTATAATTTTGATGTTGTATTATCTTATGTTTGAAATTAATTTAAAATCATACTAGTAACTTAGAGTATCTATATCTATGCTTCTTATTTCATAGCTAAATTTTAGCTAAAGTAGCGAAAAAAATCATTTTAACCATCTCTTTAAAATATTTTATTATATACATATTCTCTAAAATTTCATCACATACATGTTCTCTAAAATAAAGAGTCATGAATATTTTATTATTTTTTATTAGTAAAATTATATATGAGCTGAGTATTCAAGTATATGTTATTTTATGTTGATTGTTTTCAAATTATGTTAATGAAGTTTCTAATTATTCAATGGTATTGTTGAAAGTTTATTCTTTTATTATACTAGAAATTAAAAATAATAAACAGAAAATGCATACAATTAAAGAAATAATGAAGATTTAAACAATGCACACTAATTAAAACCACTTATACATTGTTTAGCTAGTATTTCCATTTAACACATCTTATAAATAATGAAAATTTAAACAACGCATACTAATTAAAACCATTATTATGTCATTTAGCTAATATCTCCATTTAATGCATTTTATAATATTCAACCAACATTAAAACATGCTTGTAGTATCCATTTATATTTTTCTCCTTTTTTTTCTATTGTTTTAATAAAAGTATTTCTTATATAATAATAATAATTTGGCATTTATTTCAATTTGGAGATACATTACTCCAAAATATATTAATGCCTTTTAAAATTAAATGATATTTGATCTATTCAAGGTGCTAAAACATTATTTTTAACAATGGCACATTATACAAAAGAAAAATCTACTTCTCAAATGATGACCAAATGGAAGAAAACGAACATACAATCATGAAAATGGAGACCTTGTTATTTCCAGAGGAGTTCTTTTTTTTTAAGTTTGTTTTTACTTTTTTATAAAACAATCAAACTGTGGATGATATGATCCTTCAAAGAGTTATTTATTTGATAGTTAAGACTTTGTTATTTTTATATTAAAAAATATTTTTTTCTTCATTTGGGTATATTAATTATTTTCTTTATTTAAGAATAATTTAGAAATGGTATGATCCTCAAATAGGTCTTGTTCCTTAAGGATCAAAAAATATTAAAGATGATTCATATGACTTTATATTTAAAATATATATCATATAAATATTCTTTTTTAGGACCATTTTAACTATGATCAACGGAAATGGACTTGAAACATAATTTATGATTCACCATCTTCTTGGGTGTATCACTCAAATTTTTAACCCTACCAAATCATTAGTATGTTACCTTTTTAACCTATCCAATCTATCTTCAAATTCATTGGTCATTTAGTCCATCTATTGATTCATAATATGTAACTGAGTTACAATTTCATGGTCTCCTCTCTATAGTTCCATGTTGTTGTTTTTGACATGATAAAAAAATTGATGTCTTGTCTCAAATGTAGAAGTGTTATTGTAATAAATAACCTAGCAAGACTGGAGTCGATTTACAAGAAAGTCAACTATATAAATTATAAGTAATATATATAAATTAATAAGAAGTTAAAAAGATATTTGAAATGTGGTATTAATGTGATGATTAAATAATAATAAAAATAGTTGTCAAGATTAGAGGATCCATTAATAATATTAAAACATAATGCATCTTTAACCCATGTAATGAGCTTTCAGCTAATGACTCTCGGACTAGTTGGTTTTAGGGCATTAGGTGTTGAGACATGACACGACTAAAAAATTGATGTCTTCTCCCAACTGCAGGAGTGTCGAAGTAATAAATAACCTAGCAAGACCAAGGTCGAATCACAGGGAGGTTAATTGTACAAATTATAAACAACAATTATAAACAATAACAATAGTAACAACAACAACAACAATAATAATAGTAGCAATAATAATAATAGTAGTAGTAGTAATAGTAGTAGTAGTAGTAGTAGTAATACTAATACTAATACTAATACTAATACTAATAATAATAATAATAATAATAATAATAATAAAGAAAAAGAATGAGAAAAAGAAGTTGATAAGAACTTTAAGATAAAATATTAACGTAAGGATTAAATAATGATAATAACAAATGTCAAACTTAGAAGTTCCACTAATGGTATGTCAAACAAGTATAATATAAACTTTTATTATTCAATTGGAAACTACACACAAAGGAGGTTCCAATCTGATTATAGATTGTTAACATGATTACATTAGTCATCTTATTCGATTAATGCTAATATTTATAAATCTCGTCAAGCATTCATGATTATAACTTATGTTAACAACAAATCAAGTTCCTTTCATAGCTCAGGTGTCGGTTATACCATGCAGTATGGGCTATGAAAGTGCCAAGTATTTGTTGTACCAAGTATTATACAACATAAATCAAGATTAGTCATTTAACAAGCAAAGTATTAAAGAGTGAACAAGATAATAAATACAAAACATGTTAGTATCAAACATTAAAGTCCATATCAAGTTTACACTATAATTATTCTTACACCATTAATGTAACCTTTTTACCTTGACATAATAAACTTAGATAAACATAATGAAAAAAAAAAATAAATAAACAAAATACAAACATAAATAAGATAAAAGTTAACTAAGTAAGGAAAAGGAAATGAAAGGTATAAACTTGATATTAATGAAATCAAAGCATAAACATTACAAAAAATCAAAGAGAGAAAGCAAAAGCATGATCTTGATCTGGAGACCAAGATGCCTAAATGCATGGCAAATGCCTCCTTTTATAGGCCAAAATTGGGAACTATTGATTTGATGACTAATTGATGAGTGGGTGACCAACTCTTGACTTGGTGACAATCCTTATCTTCTCTTGTCTGCCCAAAACGTCATTGATAACATCAAAATTAGAGCTACTTGAAAACATGAACGTTATAGGAAATTGTCTTAGCTTTCTTGTGTAAAACATTCAGGTCATTTGGACTTCTAGAACTCCATATATGGGCCAAACACTGAATAGTGCTTGGGCTGGAAGACATATTCAGACTTCTTTATTGTTGCTATAATTTGGACTTGAAAATGGCCTTGTTAAGTCTTGGGCTCCTGACACGACTAAAAGATTGATGTCTTCTCCCAAGTGCAGGAGTGTCGAAGTAATAAATAACCCGGCAAGACCGGGGTCGAACCACAGGGAGGTTATTTGTACAAATTATAAATAACAATAATAATAATAACAACAATGACAATAACAATAATAACTATAATAATAATAATAATAATAATAATAATAATAATAATAATAATAATAATAGTACTAATAATAGTAGTAGTAGTAATAATAATAATAATAATAATAATAATAATAATAATAATAATAATAATAATAATAAAGAAAGAGAAGAAGAAGATGATGATGAGAACTTGGAGATGGAAAATTAATGTAAGGATTAAACAACAATAATAACAAATGTCAAGGTTAGAGGTTCCACTAATGGTATATCAAACAAGTATAGTATAAACTCTTATTATTCAATTGGAAACCACACATAAAGGAGGTTCCAATCAGATTATAGATTGTTAACATGATTACATTAGTCATCTTATTCGATTAATGCTAATACTTGTAAATCTCGTCAAGCATTCATGATTATAACTTATGTTAACAACAAATCAAGTTCCTTTCATAGCTCAGGTGTCGGTTATACCATACATTATGGGCTATGAAAGTGCCAAGCATTTGTTGTACCAAGTGTTATACAACATAAATCAAGATTAGTCATTTAACAAGCAAAGTATTAAAGAGTGAACAAGATAACAAATATAAAACATGTTAGTATCAAACTTTAAAGTCCATATTAAGTTTACATTATACTTATTCTTACACCATTAGTGTAACCTTTTCACCTTGACATAATTAACTTAGCTAGACATAATGAAAGAAAGGAAAACAAATAAACAAAATAAGAACATAAAAGTTAACTAAGTAAAGGAAAGGAAATGAAAGGCATAAACTTGATATTAATGAAAGTAAAGCATAAACATTACAAAAAATACAAAGAGAGAAAAGAAGAGCATGATCTTGATCTGGAAACCAAGATGCCTAAATGCATGGCAAATGCCTCCTTTTATAGGCCAAAATTGGGAACTATTGATTTGATGACTAATTGATAGGTGGGTGGCCAACTTTTGACTTGGTGACAATCCTTATCTTCTCTTGTCTGCCCAAAACGTTATTGATAGCGTCAAAACTGGAGCCAGTTGCAAACATAAAAGGTGTAGGCAATTGTCGCAGCTTTCTTGTGTAAAAAATTCAGCTCATTTGGACTTCTAGAACTCCAGATATGGCCAAAATACCAAACAGTGCTCGGGCTGGAAGACAGATTCGGGCTTCTTTGTTGTTGCTACAATTTGGACTTGATAATGGCCTTTTTAGATCTTGGGCTCCATATGAAAGTTGTAGGCCTATATCTTACCTTTCCATCCATATAAATTGGACCTAAATCTGAGATATATAGCTCCAGATATGACCCATTTACCGAACAGTGTTCCGGCTTGGATTGCACCGACATCTCTTTTCTAAGTTTGGCCATCTCTTTATCCTTGCAATTTAAGTTCTTCAAGTCATCAATCAATCCTTTCATTTATGTGATAGGCCTGCATTAAAAATAGACATTTACCACAAATTAAAGGTATCTTATATTATTAGATATATTATTATAAAACATGTTTTGGTTAAGGAGTTATTGATACTTCAAGTGCAAAATGATGATATAAAACCATGATAAAAATGCACTTTTAAGTACTAATCACACCCCTCAACCAGCTTATTACTAGTCTCTAGTAATCAAAGCGTTAAAACAATTTGCAAATTTCACAAAGTAAGGTATTCATCATTTAACTTCCATTAATCTATCCAGATAAACAAACTCTCATTAAATTTAGATATCTGCTCAATACCACTTAACAAGATATTAATAAACCTTTCTTTTGTACTCAATGTATCAACACATAATTATGGGGATTTTCTTGGAAGAAAACAAAATTTTTGTTCTAATGTTTAAGGTTAACTTCCTTGGGTTGGGATTATTATTTTTGTCTTTTTTTTTTCTTCCTTTTTTTTTTTAACTCTATATACATATACTTTAAAAACATCATGCATCTTTAACCCATGTAACGAGCTTTCAGCTAATGACTCCCAGACCAGTTGGTATTAGGGCATTAGGTGTTAAGACACCCCTACGAGCTTAGTAACTCGGGTCGCAGATACTGATATGTAGATAGTGCAATGTTTGATTCCCTTAAGCTTTTCTCCTCAACCCATGTAACAAGCGTTGGGCCAATAGCTCCCAAGTCAGTTGACTTTAGGGTATTAGGTGTTAAAACACCCCTTCGGGCTTAATTGCTTAGGTTAGGGAGGCTACGAAACCAAACTTATCTACATTTTTATTATCATCATTTTTTTCTTTTTTTCTTTTTTTTTTCTTTTTTTTTCTTTTAGTTTTTTAATTATATACAATCCCTTTCCCTTAGTTGTTACCTTTAACAAAAGAACATAAATAATGTAATAATCCAATATGCAACCCACAATCATATGTTAAAGTGTGTGTGTGTGTAAATTAAGGTTTAAGAATACATGTTAAATAAGTATATGAGCAGAATTAAGTGATAACAATACGAGAGTTTGTAAATCTGAATATTTCAGGAAGTATTATAATAGACCTTGTTAAGAATGGTTACTAAGATGCGTCTCAAGAGTCACTTTAACAAAAGAATTCCTTTACTCTGCCATCCTAGTAACAACAATTATGCACATGCTTTATGAAATGAAAAACAATTTTTTTTTTTTATCAACTACTACCCTCTCCCCCCAACCAAAACGAGACATTGTCCTCAATGTTCTAAGGTAGAAAGGTAGACTATAGAAGATATCACCTGAAATAACGAACACCGACAAACCTGAAACACACTAAAACAAAAATAAGAAATAAAAAAAAAAACAATAATAAAACCAAAAGACACAAAAATTCACAAATGAAGGCTCAAATCCAATCTAAGCTTTTTACGGCTTTCCTTAGATGACCAATTTATGCGACTCATGGAAGGATCAATCACAGGAATGAAAGATTGTAGTTGGTCAATCAATTGTTCAGCAGTAGCAGCAGAGATTATGATTTGTCGTGCAGAAGATGTTAGAAATTCCTGTTCCACAGCATGATCAAGAAAAGACAACAACTTATCATAATAACCATTAACATTTAACAAACCAATGGGTTTATGGTGAATGTGCAATTGAGCCCAAGAGGAAATATGAAAGATCTCTTCCAATGTGCCTAGACCACCTGGTAAAGCAATGAAAGCATCAGCATGGTTAAACATTGCATTCATTCGAGCCGACATTGTGGAGACCTGAAGTTCCTCTCCAATTGTTTTTCCAATGATGTCCCATTGTGCCAAAGCTTCAGGGACGACCCCCAAAACTTGACTACCTCCTAAAAATGCAGCTATTGACACACCTCCCATTAACCCAAGACTGCCTCCCCCATATACTAAATGAATCTTTCTCTCAGCTAGCACCTGACCAAGATGATTTGCTGATTCTAAAAACTCCTTTTCTTTCCCAGGACTAGATCCACCGAAAACACAAATATTTCTTATTTGATGACTTGAGGAACTTGCCATTTCTACACACTTCTGTATTTGTTGAATGTATGGGTTGAGTAGAAATGAAAGGAAGGAAGAGAGGGTTTTATAGATGAGAAAGTAGAAAGGCAATCATAACATCTATATGTAGGCCAGCTAGAGTCTCACACACTCTCTCTCTCTTTTTATTTATTTATTTATTTACTTTTGAAAAAAAAACATGTGTATGTACAAGTAGTTGTGATTGTGGCTCACATCTTCCCTTGGTTTTACGTCCAAGAACGGCTTAAACGCCCTCTATGGGTCGGGGATAGGCTTCCCATCCAGTTTTCTTAAAAACTGGCAAACAGGGTCTTTTTTAGTCAGATTCCCAAGACTAAGTCGATCATGTTCTTTATGAAATAGTGGCCATAAATCATGAATTGCACGATGCACATCTCCACTAGGATGCGTCTCAAGAGTCAATAGAAGATTATCTAAAGACTCCTTACTCAGGCCATCCTTAATGAATTGTATTTTATCTTCAAGGTTTATAGATACCATTCCTAGAGAACGACATTGTGTATTACAAGTCCATCTAGCACATCGATGACAGACATCCAGTCGTTTTGCACGACGCTTCTTTGCAAAAGTGCTTTTACCTGTTCCAGGCATGTGTGAAATGAAGAAGTTAGAGGACTCACCTGATAATCGGACCTTTGCTTCAATCAACCAGCGAATATCTTCAGGAATTCCATGATTCATTAATAATCTCAATCTTGCACATCTAGCACGGTAAATTTTTGTAATCGCATTCTGAGGCAGAGCGGGAAAATACTTTTTCAATTTTTCAAGATTAGTGTCCATTTTCAAATGAGAATTGGAAGAGAGATTCAAAGAATTGCACAGATATATACACAGATATCAGTAATTATGGGAAACTGAAAGAACCGACTTAAGTCACGGAGTACCGTTATCCGCCATTTGACCGGGGTGAGAAAAACTAGCAAAAATCACTCAAAAAGAAACACAAAAACAATGTGAGAAAAAAAAATTAACCTTTATCTACAAGATCAGTGCAACCAGTTGATTCATTTTCAGTAGGAAAATTATCAAAGTAAGCTTTCAAACGATGTCCATTTTCATTAAAATCATTGTCATTCATTGAATTCTCAATATCACAGGCCTCATAAGGATTGGTCCATCTTAATCTTAGCTCTTTAGGGAATGCATAGATTTGAGAATCATAAAACAAAACTTTTTGACCAGTGTCAATTTTTTGACAATTTTCACAAGTTTTACAGAATGCATGTGTGTCCTTGAACATGGTGGGCCAATAAAATCCATTTTGAAAGATTTTTGCAGCTGTCTTTTTTGACGAAAAATAACTTCCACATGCTTCAGAATGAAAAATTTTAATGACACTACTTACCTTATTGTCGGGAATGAATCTTTGAAATATTTGATTAGGACAATATTTGAATAAGGTAGGGTCATCACAATAAAAATTCTTCACTTCGTTCAAAAACTTTTCTTTGTCTTGGGTACTCCAATTAGCTGGCAAATCTCCTAAAGCAAGAAAATTGATATTTTTATCATACCAAGGCATTGGACTAAGAGAAAGTAAGGATTCGTTAGGAAAGTAATCATCTATTGGTGTGATGTCAGATGTCGAATCTGTTGTCATTGTTGACAAAAGATTCGCATCAACATTTTTTGTGCGTTTGTTATCCGTGATTTCTTCCTCAGAATAAATCATTTGCAAATCTTCAGTTTCATCCAATTCATTTTTACTTAAAGTAGATTCAAGTTGATCATAAACTAATTCCTCAATATGATCTACTTCTTGTAAATCATTATCATCTCCAGGTTGCTTGCAAATGTTGAAAATATTCATCTCCAATGTCATGTTTCCAAATGATAGCTTCATCAGTCCATTCCTACAATTAATCAATGCGTTAGAGGTTGCAAGAAACGGACGTCCTAAAATAACAGGAAATGAATTACATGCTTCAACAGGTTCTGTGTCCAAGACAATAAAATCCATAGGATAAATGAATTTATCGACTTGTACTAACACATCTTCAATTATTCCTCTAGGCACTTTTACAGATCTATCGGCAAGTAAAGGAGATATAGAAGTTGGTTTTAACTCACCTAGATTGAGACTCTGAAAAACTGAATATGGAAGTAAATTCACACTAGCACCAAGATCAAGTAAGGCTCTTTCAATTTTATGCTCTCCAATAAAGCAAGAAATTGTAGGACAACCAGGGTCTTTATATTTCAAAGCATTATTGTTTTGAAGAATAGCACTTACTTGTTCGGCTAGAAAGGCTTTCTTTTTCACATTCAGTTTCCTCTTCACAGTGCAGAGATCTTTCAAAAATTTAGCATAGGAAGGAACCTGTTTAATTGCATCTAGCAAAGGTATATTGATCCTTACCTGTTTGAAAATTTCATAAATTTCAGAATTGTGATTGACTTTCCTTTGTTTGGTCATGGCTTGAGGAAATGGAAGTGCTGGCGGTGAATCAGTCGTTTCTTTGCAATTTTCAGATTCATCCCCTTCCTTACCCTCAGAGATTGATTCATCATGTTTCTCATAAGGTTCAAGAGAGGGTTTTTCAATAACCTTACCACTGCGCAGAGTAGTGACTGATTTGACTTGATCCATGTGTTGGCTTCCGGAACTACTTGCATTTGCATTGTATTGCCCTTTGGGATTTTGTTGTGTTTGAGATGGAAACTTACCTTTCTCTTGGAAACTAAGAGCAGATGTTAATTTAGCAAGAGTATCTTTAAAATCTGTCATGTTTTGAACAAGTTGAGTATTAATTGTCTCTTGCTTTTCAATGAATGCATGCAATGTTTCCTCAAGATTTCTTCTAGGAGGTGGAGCATAAGGAGGTGCATATCCATGAGAATTTTGGAAATTATGGTGTGCTTGAAATGGTGGTTGTGAAGTTTGTGTATTGTTGTTCTCACTCTTCCAATTGAAATTTGGGTGATTTCTCCAACCAGGGTTGTATGTTTGGGAGTATGGGTTGTGGTTGGGCCTTTGGAAACTGTTTAAAGCATGGGCTTGTTCATGGAGACATTCTTTAAAAGAAGGCAAGGTTGGACAATCGTTGGTTGAGTGTTCATTTGTTTCACAGATTTGACACACAATGTTTTCAACAGATTTTAATTGACCACTCTTTTTCAATTCTAGTGCCTCAACTTTTCTAGCTAAAGATGCAAATTTGGCTTGAAGGTCATGATCATCCCTAAGGTTGTACATACCTCCACTAGATGTATGAGGTTGAGTTTTACTCGGTGCCTCATATGTACCCGCGGTGTCCCAATTTTGAGCATTTTCAGCTAACAAGTCTAAGTACTCCATTGCTTCATCAGGGTCTTTATCTTCAAAAGTTCCATTGCACATCAATTCAACCATTTGCCTATCTTTAGGTGTTAACCCTTCATAGAAATGTGAAACCAATCTCCATGTTTCAAAACCATGATGAGGGCAAGTACTAAGCAAGTCTCGATACCTATCCCAACATTTGTAAAATGTTTCTCCTGGTTTTTGAGTGAAAGTGGTGATTTGTCTCTTGAAAGAGTTTGTTCTATGAGATGGGAAAAACTTCTTTAAAAAATGTTGTTGCATTTCATCCCAAGCACGAATGGATCCTGGTCTTAAATTTTGTAGCCATGTTTTAGCTTTATCTTTTAATGAAAAAGGAAAAAGCTTTAATCTGATGGTGTTCATGCTACAATTTAAGTTATTATATGTGTTGCACACCTCCTCAAATTCCCTTAAATGCAAGTATGGATTTTCCAATTCTAAACCATGAAAAGAAGGTAAAAGTTGAATAATACCTGGTTTAAAATTAAAATGAGATGCATCAGGAGGAAAAATTATGCATGATGGTGCACTTGTTCTTGTGGGATTCATGTGGTCTCTAAGTGTTCTAGCACGGTTATTCTCATTATTTTCATTATGAAGTGATTGATTATCTTCTTCGGCCATATTTTCTGAAAATGATGAGGATACCCTACAAAGTCTATCACTTGATGTACGTGACCACACTCTCATGCACGTGTAGGAATAAAATAAAAAGAAGAAGAAGAAAGCAAAAGGAGGAAGAAAACAAAATAAAAAGAAACAAAAGAAAAGAAACAAAGTTATATACAAGAAAAGTGAAAAGAGAAAATAAAATAAATACTATAATTTATACAAAACTTACCTCCCCGGCAACGGCGCCAAAAACTTGACACGACTAAAAGATTGATGTCTTCTCCCAAGTGCAGGAGTGTCGAAGTAATAAATAACCCGGCAAGACCGGGGTCGAACCACAGGGAGGTTATTTGTACAAATTATAAATAACAATAATAATAATAACAACAATGACAATAACAATAATAACTATAATAATAATAATAATAATAATAATAATAATAATAATAATAGTACTAATAATAGTAGTAGTAGTAGTAGTAATAATAATAATAATAATAATAATAATAATAATAATAAAGAAAGAGAAGAAGAAGATGATGATGAGAACTTGGAGATGGAAAATTAATGTAAGGATTAAACAACAATAATAACAAATGTCAAGGTTAGAGGTTCCACTAATGGTATATCAAACAAGTATAGTATAAACTCTTATTATTCAATTGGAAACCACACATAAAGGAGGTTCCAATCAGATTATAGATTGTTAACATGATTACATTAGTCATCTTATTCGATTAATGCTAATACTTGTAAATCTCGTCAAGCATTCATGATTATAACTTATGTTAACAACAAATCAAGTTCCTTTCATAGCTCAGGTGTCGGTTATACCATACATTATGGGCTATGAAAGTGCCAAGCATTTGTTG
Organism: Populus pruinosa; assembly: GCA_026413675.1. Taxonomy (NCBI): domain Eukaryota; kingdom Viridiplantae; phylum Streptophyta; class Magnoliopsida; order Malpighiales; family Salicaceae; genus Populus; species Populus pruinosa. Next base: position 4,056,610 of record CM048606.1, read on the forward strand.
TACCAAGTGTTATACAACATAAATCAAGATTAGTCATTTAACAAGCAAAGTATTAAAGAGTGAACAAGATAACAAATATAAAACATGTTAGTATCAAACTTTAAAGTCCATATTAAGTTTACATTATACTTATTCTTACACCATTAGTGTAACCTTTTCACCTTGACATAATTAACTTAGCTAGACATAATGAAAGAAAGGAAAACAAATAAACAAAATAAGAACATAAAAGTTAACTAAGTAAAGGAAAGGAAATGAAAGGCATAAACTTGATATTAATGAAAGTAAAGCATAAACATTACAAAAAATACAAAGAGAGAAAAGAAGAGCATGATCTTGATCTGGAAACCAAGATGCCTAAATGCATGGCAAATGCCTCCTTTTATAGGCCAAAATTGGGAACTATTGATTTGATGACTAATTGATAAGTGGGTGGCCAACTTTTGACTTGGTGACAATCCTTATCTTCTCTTGTCTGCCCAAAACGTCATTGATAGCGTCAAAACTGGAGCCAGTTGCAAACATGAAAGTTGTAGGCAATTGTCGCAGCTTTCTTGTGTAAAAAATTCAGCTCATTTGGACTTCTAGAACTCCAGATATGGCCAAAATACCGAACAGTGCTCGGGCTGGAAGACAGATTCGGGCTTCTTTGTTGTTGCTACAATTTGGACTTGATAATGGCCTTTTTAGATCTTGGGCTCCATATGAAAGTTGTAGGCCTATGTCTTACCTTTCCATCCATATAAATTGGACCTAAATCTGAGATATATAGCTCCAGATATGACCCATTTACCGAACAGTGTTCTGGCTTGGATTGCACCGACATCTCTTTTCTAAGTTTGGCCATCTCTTTATCCTTGCAATTTAAGTTCTTCAAGTCATCAATCAATCCTTTTATTTATGTGATAGGCCTGCATTAAAAATAGACATTTACCACAAATTAAAGGTATCTTATATTATTAGATATATTATTATAAAACATGTTTTGGTTAAGGAGTTATTGATACTTCAAGTGCAAAATGATGATATAAAACCATGATAAAAATGCACTTTTAAGTACTAATCAGCTCCATATAAAATTTATAGGCCTATGTCTTACCTTTCCATTCGTATAAATAAGACCTAAATTTGAGATCTACAACTCCAGATATGATCCAAATACCGAACAGTATTCTGGTTTGGATTGCACCAACATCTCTTTTCTAAGTTTGGTCATCTCTTTATCCTTTCAATTTCAGTTCTTAAATTCATCAATCAATCCTTTCATTTATGTTATATGCCTGCATTTAAAATAAAAATTTACCACAAATTAAAGGTATCTTATATTATTAAATATATTATTATAAAACATGTTTTAGTTAAGGAGTTATTGATACTTCAAGTGTAAAATGATGACATAAAACCTTGATAAAAAATGCACTTTTAAGTACTAATCAAGACACCCCTACAAGCTTAGGAACTCGAGTTGCAGATGTTGATATGGAGATAGTGCAATGTTTGATTCCCTTAAGCTTTTCTCCTCAACCCATGTAACAAGCGTTAGGCTAATAGCTCCCAAGTTAGTTGACTTTAGGGTATTAGGTGTTAAGACAGCTGTTCGGGCTTAATTACTTAGGTTAGGAAGGCTACGATACCAAACTTATCTATGTTTTTATTATCATCATTTTTTTTTTCAAATTATATACTATTTATTTCCCTTAGTTGCTACCTTTAACAAAAGAATATAAATAATGTAATAATCCAATGTGCAACCCATAATCATATGTTAAAGTGTATGTATGAAAATTAAGGTTTAAGAATACATGTTAAATGAGTATTGATTAATACTTAAAAGTGCATTTTTATCATGGTTTTATATCATCATTTTGCACTTGAAGTATCAATAACTCCTTAACTAAAGCATGCTTTATAATAATATATCTAATAATATAAGATATCTTTAATTTGTGGTAAATGTTCATTTTAAATGCAGGCCTATCACATAAATGAAAGGATTGATTGATGACTTTGAGAACTTAAATTGCAAGGGCAAAAAAAGATGACCAAAATTAGAAAAGAGATGTCGGTGCAATTCAAACCGGAACACTGTTCGGTAATTAGGTCATATCTGGAGGTATAGATCTCAGATTTAGGTCTACTTTATATGGATGGAAAGGTAAGACATAGGCCTACAACTTTCATATGGAGCCCAAGATCTAAAAAGGCTATTTTCAAGTTCAAATTGTAGCAACAACAAAGAAGCCCGAAGCTGTCCTCCAGCCCGAGCACTATTTAGTATTTTGGCCATATCTGGAGTTTTAGAAGTCCAAATGAACTGAATTTTTGACACAAGAAAGCTAAGAAAATTGCCTACAATTTTCATGTTTTCAAGTGGCTTCAATTGTGACGTTATCAATGACGTTTTGGGCAGACAAGAGAAGATAAGGATTGTCACCAAGTCAAGAGTTTGCCACCCACTCATCAATTAGTCATCAAATCAATAGTTCCCAATTTTGGCCTATAAAAGGAGGCATTTGCCATGCATTTAGGCATCTTGGTCTCTAGATCAAGATCATGCTCTTGCTTTCTTTCTTTGTATTTTTTGTAATGTTTATGTTTTGCTTTCATTAATATCAAGTTTATGCCTTTCATTTCCTTTCCTTTACTTAGTTAACTCTTATCTTATTTATGTTCTTATTTTGTTTATTTATTTTTCTTTCTTTCATTATGTCTAACTAAGTTTATTATGTCAAGGTGAAAAAGTTACACTAATGGTGTAAGAATAAGTATAGTGTAAACTTAAAATGGACTTTAATGTTTGATACTAACATGTTTTGTATTTGTTATCTTGTTCACTCTTTAATACTTTGCTTGTTAAATGACTAATCTTGATTTATGTTTTATAACACTTGGTACAACAAATGCTTGGCACTTTCATAGCCCATACTGTATGGTATAACCGACACCTGAGCTATGAAAGGAACTTGATTTGTAGTTAACATAAGTTATAATCATGAATGCTTGACGAAATTTACAAGTATTAGCATTAATTGAATAAGATGACTAATGTAATCATGTTAACAGTGTATAATCTGATTGGAACCTCCTTTGTGTGTGGTTTCCAATTGAATAATAAGAGTTTATACTATACTTGTTTGACATACCATTAGTGGATCCTCTAACCTTGACATTGTTTGTTATCATTGTTTAATCCTTACGTTAATTTTCCATCTCAAAGTTCTCATCAACTTTTCTTCTTTTTCTTTATTATTGTTGTTGTTGTTGTTGTTGTTATTATTATTATTATTATTAGTACTACTACTACTACTACTACAAGTATTATTATTATTATTATTGTTGTTGTTGTTGTTGTTGTTGTTGTTACTATTATTATTGTTGTTGTATTATTGTTATTTATAATTTGTATAATTAACCTCCCTGTGGTTCGACCCTGGTCTTGCCGGGTTATTTATTACTTCGACACTCTTGTACTTGGGAGAAGACATCAATCTTTTAGTCGTGTCAAGTAAATGAGCAGAATTAAGTGATAACAATGTGAGAGTTTGTAAAGCTAAATATTTCAAGAAGTATTATGATAGACCTTGTTAGGAATGGTTACTAAGATGCGTCTCAAAAGTCATGTTAACAAAAAAACTCCTTTACTCTGCCATCCTAGTAACAACAATTTTGCACATACTTTATGAAATAGAAAATACAATTAGTTAATGTTTTTTTACTATCAACTACCACCCTCCCCCCCAACCAAAATGACACATTGTCCTTAATGTTCTAAGGTAGAAAGGTAGAGTATAGAGGACATCACCTGAAACACCAAACACTCACAAACCTGAAACACACTTAAATAAATATAAGAAACAACAAAACACAAATATTATGCTATTAATAAAACTAAAAGACACAAGTTTTTACAAACTAAAACTCAAATTGCAGTTGTGATTGTGGCTTACATCTTCCCTTGATTTTACATCCAAAAACGGCTTAAACACACTTTATGGGTCGGGGATAGGCTTCCTATTCAGTTTTCTTAAAAACCAGCAAACAAGATCTTTTTTAGTCAGATTTCTAAGACTATATCGAGCATGTTCTTTATGGAATATTGGCCATAAATCATGAATTGCACGATGCACATCTCCAATAAGATGCATCTCAAGAGTCAATAGAAGATTATTTAAAGACCCCTTACTCAGGCAATCCTTAATGAATAATATTTTATCTTCACGGTTAACAGATATCATTCCTAAAAAATGATATTATGCATTATAAGTCCATCTAGTATATCGATGGCAGACTTTGAGTCGTTTTGCACGACGTTTCTTTGTAAAAGTGTTTTTACCTATTCCAAGCATGTGTGAAATGAAAGAATTGGAAGACTCACCTGATAATCAGACCTTTGCTTCAATTAACCAGCGAATCTCTTCAGGAATTTCATGGTTCATTAACAATCTCAATCTTGCATACCTAGCTTAGTAAATTTTTGTAATCGTATTTCGAGACAAAGCAGGAAAATACTTTTTCAATTTTTTAAAAGTGGTGTCCATTTTTTAAGATGAGAAGTAGAAAAGAGATGCAAAGAGAAAAGAAGGAACAAGGAATTGAACAAATATATACAAAGATATTAGTTATCATAGGAAACTGAAAGAACTGAATTAAGAGTCACGGAGTAGTGTTATCCGTCATTTAACTAGGGTGAGAGAGACTAGCAAACCAAGAGTCACAAACAAAAAAAAACACAATTTTTTTTTTAGAAAAACAAAATAATCAACATTTATCTATAAGATCATTCAAACTAATGGATTCATTTTTCTAGGAAAATTATCAAAATAAGCTTTCAAATGATGTCCATTTACTTTAAAAACATTATCACTCTTTGGATTTTCAATATTAAAGGCCCTATAAGGATACACATGTTTCTCAATAAAGGGATTACTCCATCTTGATCTTAACTCCCAGGGGACAAATAGAGTCGAGAATTATAAAGAAAAACTTTTTGACCAATATCAACTTTTTGACAATTTTTACAAGTTTTGCAGAATGCATGTGTGTCTTTGAAAATGGTGGTCCAATTTGAAAGATTTTTGTAGTTGTCTTTTCTAAAAAGAAATAACTCCCACATGCTTCAGAATGACAAAGTTTAATGACACTACTTACCTCATTGTCAGGAATGAATCTTTAAAATATTTGAACAGGACAATATTTGAATAAGTAAGGGTCATCCCAATAAAAGTTTTGCACGTCGCTCAAAAACTTTCTTTTATCTTGGGTACTCCAATGAGTTGGCAAATCTCCTAAAACAAGAAAATTGATATTTTTATCATGCCAAGGCATTGGACTAAAAGAAAGTAAGGATTTGTTAGAAAAATAATCATCGATTAGTATGATGTCAGATGTCAAATCTGTTGTTGCATTTGATAAAAGATCTGCATCAACACTTTCGGTGCCTTTTTCATCTATGATTTCTTCCTGAGAATAAATCATTTGCACATCTTTAGATTCATCAAACTTAATTTTACTTAAAGTAGATTCAAGTTCATCATAAACTAATTCTTCAATATGACCCACTTCTTGTAAATCATTATCATTTCCAAGTTATTTGCAAATGTTGAAAATATTCATCTCTAATGTCATGTTTCCAAATGATAGCTTCATCAGTACATTCCTAAAATTAATCAATGCATTAAAAGTGACAAGAAATAAACATCCTAAAATAACAGGAAATCAATTACATGCTTCAACAGGTTGTGTGTCAAAGACAATAAAATCCACAATATAATTGAATTTATCGACTTGTATTAACACATCTTCAACTATTCCTCTAGACACTTTTACAGATCTATTAACAAGTAAGAGAGTTATAAAAGTTGGTTTTAACTCACCTTTAAGACTTTGAAAAACTGAATATGGAAGTAAATTCACACTAGTTCCAAGATCAAGTAAGGCTCTTTCAATTTTATGTTCTCCAATAAAGCAAGGAATTGTAGGACAACCAGGATCTTTATATTTCAAAGCATTATTGTTATGAAGAATGACACTTACTTGTTCAGCTAAAAAGGTTTTCTTTTTCACATTCACTTTTCTCTTCACAGTGCATAGATCTTTCAAAAATTTAGTATAGGAAAGAACTTGCTTAATAGCATCTAGCAAAGGTATATTGATCCTTACCTATTTGAAAGTTTCAAAGATTTCAGAGTTGTGATTGACTTTTCTTTATTTGGTCATGACAAGAGAAAATAGAAGTGTTGGCGGGGAATCAGTCTTTTTTTGTGCAATTTTCATATTCAACCCCTTCCTTACCCTCAGAGATTGACTCATTATTTTTCTCATAAGATTCAAAAGTGGATTTTTCAATAACCTTACCACTACGAAAAGTAGTGACTTATTTAACTTCATACATATGTTGGCTTCTAGAACTACTTGCATTTGTATTGTATTGCCCCTTAAGATTTTGTTGTGGTTGAGATGGAAACTTACCTTTCCACAATAAAATCCCAAGGGGCAATACAATGCAAATGCAAGTAGTTCCGGAAGCCAACACATAGATCAAGTCAAATCAATCACTACTCTTCGCAGTGGTAAGGTTATTGAAAAACCCTCTCTTGAACCTTATAAGAAAGATGATGAGTCAATCTCTAAGGGTAAGGAAGGGGTTGAATCTGAAAATTGCAAAGAAAAGATTGATTCTCCGTTAGCACTTCCATTTCCTCAAGCCATGACCAAATAAAGGAAAGTCAATCACAACTCTGAAATTTTTGAAACTTTCAAACAGGTAAGAATGAATATACCTTTGTTGGATGCTATGAAATAGGTTCCTTCTTATGCTAAATTTTTGAAAGATCTATGCACTGTGAAGAGAAAATTGAATGTGAAAAAGAAAGCCTTTTTAGCCGAACAAGTAAGTGCCATTCTTGAGAACAATAATACTTTGAAATATAAAGACCCTGGTTGTCCTACAATTTCTTGCTTTATTGGAGAATAAAAAATTGAAAGAGCCTTACTTGATCTCGGTGCTAGTGTGAATTTACTTCCATGTTCATTTTTCAGAGTCTTAATCTAGGTGAGTTAAAACCAACTTCTATAACTCTTTTACTTGCCGATAGATCTATAAAAATGCCTAGAGAAATAATTGAAGATGTGTTAGTACAAGTCGATAAATTCATTTATCCTATGGATTTTATTGTCTTGGGCACACAACCTGTTGAAGTATGTAATTCATTTCTTGTTATTTTAGGACGTCTATTTCTTGCAACTTCTAACGCATTGATTAATTATAGGAATAGACTGATGAAGCTATAATTTGGAAACATAACATTAGAGATAAATATTTTCAACATTTGCAAGTAACCTAGAGATGATAATGATTTACAGGAAGTGGACTTTACTGAAAAATTAATTAATGATCAATTTCCAACCACTTCTAGTGAAATTGAGATTGATGAATCTGATGATTTGCAAATGATTTATTTTCAGGAAGAATCAAAGATAAGTAATTGGAGGCCGCAAATTGAGGAATTACCACCACGATCAATTAAGTCCATACCTTCAAGTGTTCAACCACCCAAACCTGATTTGAAGTCGTTGCCATCTAATCTCAAATACTTATTTTTGGGAGAAAATGAAACTTTTTTGGTAATAATCTCTTCCAAACTTAATGCACATCAAGAAGGTAAGTTATTACAAACTCTGAAAATGCACAAAAATACATTAGGATAGACCATAGCTGATATAAAAGGAATTAGTCCTTTGATTTGTACACATAAAATTTATTTGGAGGAAAATGCTAAACCCTCTAGAGAAATGCAACGAAGGCTAAATCCTAATATGAAAGAAATAGTGAAAAATGAAGTCATTAAGCTTCTAGATAATGAAATCATTTGTCCTATTTCTGACAGCAAATGGGTAAGTCCTACCCAAGTTATACCCAATAAGTCTGGAGTCACCGTGATAACAAATGAGAACAATGAGTTAATTCCCACTAGAACTGTTACTGGTTGGCGCATGTGCATTGATTATAGGAAATTAAATTCAATGACTAGAAAAGATCATTTTTCTTTACCTTTCATGGATCAAAACCTAGAAAGAGTTGCAGGTCATGAATTTTATTGTTTTCTAGATGGCTATTCAGGTTACAACCAAATTGAAATTGCATTGGAAGATTAAGAGAAGACTATTTTCACATGTCCATTTGGTATTTTTGCATATCGAAGGATGCCTTTTGGATTATGTAATGCACCAGCCACATTTCAAAGATGCATGCTTAGTATATTTAGTGATATGGTTGAACATTTTCTTGAGATTTTCATGGACGATTTTTTTGTTTTTGGCGATTCATTTAATGATTGTTTGATTAACTTAGAAAAGGTTTTGACCAGGTATGAAGAGAAGAATCTTGTGCTGAATTGGGAAAAATGTCACTTTATGGTAACAAACGGCATTGTACTTGGTTACATTATTTCATTAAAAGAAATTGAGGTTGACAAATCTAAAATCGAGTTAATTGAAAACTTGCCAACACCAAAATCTATTAAAAATGTTAGATCATTCCTAGGACATGCTGATTTTTATAGAAGGTTCATCAAAGATTTTAGTGTAATTTCTAAGCCTTTAAGTAACCTTCTAACAAAGGATACTATTTTTGAATGGACTGAACATTGTGAAGAAGCTTTTGTTAAACTTAAAAACTTGCTTACTTGTGCTCCTATCATTCAACCTCCCGATTGGTCATTACCTTTTGAAATAATGTGTGATGCTAGTGATTATGCCGTAGGTGCTGTTTTGGGACAAAGAAAAGATAAGAAACCTTATGTAATTTACTATGCAAGTAAAACTTTAAATAGTGCTCAAATGAATTATACCACCACTGAAAAAGAATTACTTGCAGTAGTATTTGCATGTGAAAAATTCAGGTCTTATCTTGTTGGCTCACCTGTTGTTGTTTTTAGTGATCATGCAGCATTGAAATATCTTCTTTCTAAGAAAGATTCTAAGGCTAGATTGGTGCGATGGATTTTGTTACTTCAAGAATTTGATATCACAATCAAAGATAAGACACCTAAAATGTTGTCACGGATCACTTGTCAAGATTGACAACATATTTGAAAACTGACATCACACCAATCGATGACTACTTTCCTGATGAATCTTTACTTTCTGTCTCTACACTGCCTTGGTTTGCTAATATTGTCAATTTTCTTATTTCAGGACAATTGCCAGCTCAATGGAGTACCCAAGATAAAAGAAAGTTCTTGAACGAAGTGAAGAACTTTTATTGGGATGACCCTTATTTATTCAAATATTATCCTAATCAAATATTTCAAAGATGCATTCCTGACAATGAGGTAAGTAGTGTCATTAAATTTTGTCATTCTGAGGCATGTGGGGGCCATTTCTCATCAAGAAAGACAACTACAAAAATCTTACAAAGTGGATTTTATTGGCCCACCATATTCAAAGACTCACATGCATTCTGCAAGTCATGTGAAAATTGTCAAAAGTTGGGATCTATTTCAAAACATCACATGATACCTTTAAATCCTATTATTGTCATTGAGATCTTTGACTGCTGGGGTATAGATTTCATGGGTCCATTCCCTTCATCATTTGGTTTCTTATACATATTAGTTGTAGTAGATTATGTTTCAAAATAGATAGAGGCAATTCCAAGTCGAAACAATGATCACAAAACCGTGATAAAGTTTTTGAAAGAAAATATTTTGAGTCGATTTGGAGTCCCTCGAGCCATAATAAGTGATGGTGGAACACATTTCTGCAATAAGCCATTTGAGTTTTTAATGAAGAAATATGGAATCACACACAAAGTTGCCACTCCTTATCACCCTCAAACAAGTGGACAAGTAGAGCTTGCTAATAGGGAGATCAAACATATTTTGGAGAAAACAGTGAACCCTAATAGGAAAGACTAGTCTTTAAGACTTAATGATGCACTTTGGGCTTATCGAACTGCTTATAAAACATCATTAGGTATGTCATCTTATAAACTAGTCTATGGAAAACCTTGTCACTTGCCTGTGGAACTTGAACATAAAGCTTATTGGGTTATTAAAGCTTTCAATTCAAATCTGGATGATGCTAGTCAACTGCGAAAATTACAAATAAATGAGCTTGAGGAAATAAGAAATGATGCATATGAAAATTCAAGAATTTATAAAGCAAGAATTAAAGAGTTTCATGACAAGAAAATACTGAGAAAAACATTCAATGTTGGTCAAAAAGTCTTGCTTTATAATTCTTGATTGCATTTATTTCCTGGAAAATTAAGATCAAGATGGAGAGGTCCTTTTATTGTGAAACTTGTGTATCCATATAGGGCCTACGACATCGAGAATCCAAAGAATGACAATGCTTTCAAAGTAAATGGACATCGTTTGAAAGTTTACTTTGACAATTTTTCAGTTGAACATGACTCTATTGAATTGGATGATCCTGTATATAAAGATTGATTTTTTTTTTTATGTTTCTTTTTAAGTGATTTTTACTAGTTTCTCTCACCTCAGTCAAATGGTGGACAACGGTACTCCGTTCTTAAGTTGGTTCTTTCAGTTTCTCATAATAATTGATATCTATGTATATATTTGTGCAATTCTTTGAATCTCTCTTCCAATTCTCATTTGAAAATGAACACTAATCTTGAAAAATTGAAAAAGTATTTTCCCGCTCTGCCTCAGAATGCGATTACAAAAATTTATCGTGCTAGATGTGCAAGATTGAGATTGTTAATCAATCATTGAATTCCTGAAAGTATTCACTGGTTGATTGAAGCAAAGGTCCGATTATCATGTGAGTCCTCTAAATCCTTCATTTCACACATGCCTAGAACATGTAAAAGCACTTTTGCAAATAAACGTCATGCAAAATGATTGAAAGTCTGTCATCGATGTGCTAGATGGACTTGTAATACACAATGTCGTTCTTTAGGAATGGTATCTATAAACCGTAAAGATAAAATACAATTCATTAAGGATGACCTGAGTAAGGAGTCTTTAGATAATCTTCTATTGACTCTTGAGACGCATACTAGTGGAGATATGCATCATGTAATTCATGATTTATGGCCACTATTTCATAAAGAACATGATCGACTTAGTCTTGGAAATCTGACTAAAAAAGATCCTGTTTGCCAGTTTTTAAGAAAACTAGATGGGAAGCCTATCCCCGACCCATAGAGGGCGTTTAAGCTGTTCTTGGACATAAAACCAAGGGAAGATGTGAGCCAAAATCACAACTACCAGTACATACACATGCTTTTTCAAAAGTAAATAAATAAAGAGAGAGAGAGAGAGAGAGAGAGAGAGTGTGAGACTCTAGCTGGCCTACATATAGGTGTTATGATTGCCTTTCTAATTTCTCATCTATAAAACCCTCTCTTCCTTCCTTTCATTTCTACTCAACCCATACATTCAACAAATACAGAAGTGTATAGAAATGGCAAGTTCCTTAGGTCATCATATAAGAAATTTTTTTGTTTTCGGTGGATCTAGTCCTGGGAAAGAAAAGGAGTTTTTAGAATCAGCAAATCATCTTGGTCAAGTGCTAGCTGAGAGAAAGATTCATTTAGTATATGAGGGAGGCAGTCTTAGGTTAATGGGAGGTATGTCAATAGCTGTATTTTTAGGAGGTAGTCAAATTTTGGGGGTTGTCCCCGAAGCTTTAGCACAAGGGGACATCATTGGAAAAACAATTGGAGAGGAACTTCAGGTCTCCACAATGTCAGCTCGAATGAATGCAATGTTTAACCATGTTGATGCCTTCATTGCTTTACCAGGTGGTCTAGGCACATTGGAAGAGATCTTTCATATTTCCTCTTGGGCCCAACTGCACATTCACCATAAACCCATAGGTTTGTTAAATGTTAATGGTTATTATGATAAGTTGTTGTCTTTTCTTGATCATGCTGTGGAACAGGAATTTCTAACATCTTCTACACGACAAATCATAATCTCTGCTGCTACTGCTGAACAATTGATTGACCAACTACAATCTTTCATTCCTGTAATTGATCCTTCATTTGTGAATAAATTGATCAACTAAAAAAAGTTGTAAAAAGCTTAGATTGGATTTGAGCCTTCATTTGTGAATCTTTGTGTCTTTTGGATTTATTATTGTGTTTTGTTGTTTCTTATATTTGTTTTAGTGTATTTCAGTTTTGTTAGTATTCGTTATTTCAGGTGATATCTTCTATACTCTATCTTTCTACCTTTAAACATTGAGGGCAATGTCTCGTTTTAGTTGGGGGAAGCAGGTAGTAGCTAAAAAAAAAAACTATATTTTCTATTTCATAAAGCATGTGCAAAATTGTTGTTACTACGATGGTAGAGTAAGGAGAACTTTTTATGACTCTTGAGACGCATCTTAGTAATTATTTGTAACAAGGTCTATCATAATACTTCTTGAAATATTCAGATTTATAAACTTTCGCATTGTTATCACTTAATTCTGCTCATATACTTATTTAACATGTATTCTTAAACCTTAATTTACACACACACACACTTTAACATATGATTGTGGGTTGCATATTGGATTATAACATTATTTATGTTCTTTTGTTAAAGGTAACAACTAAGAGAAAGGGATAGTATATAATTAAAAAAGAAAAAAAGAAAACAAAAAATAAAAAATAAAAAAATGATAATAATAAAAATATTGATAAGTTTGGTTTCGTAGCCTCCCTAACCTAAGCAATTAAGCCCGAAAAGGTGTTTTAACACCTAATACCCTAAAGTCAACTGACTTGGGAGCTATTGGCCTAACGCTTGTTACATGGGTTGAGGAGAAAAGCTTAAGAGAATCAAACATTGCACTATCTACATATCAGTATCTGCGACCCGAGTTACTAAGCTCGTAGGGGTGTCTTAACACCTAATGCCCTAAGACCAACTGGTCTGGGAGTCATTAGCTGAAAGCTTGTTACATGGGTTAAAGATGCATGGTGTTTTAAATTATATGTATATATATTAAAAAAAAAAGAAGACAAAAATAATAATCCCAACCCAAGGAAGTTAACCTTAAACATTAGAACAAAAATTTTGTTTTCTTCCAAGAAAAGCCCCATAATTATGTGTTGATACATTGAGCACAAAAAAAAAGGTTTATAAATATCTTGTTAAGAGGTATTGAGAAGGTATATAAATTTAATAAGAGTTTGTTTATTTGGATAGATTAATGGAAGTTAAATGATAACTACCTTGCTTTATGAAATTTGTAAAGTATTTTTCTATAATAAGTATAGTATAAAATTTTATTAGTCAATTGGAAACCACACACAAAGGAGGTTCCAATCAGATTATACATTGTTAACATGATTACATTAGTTATCTTATTCGATTAATGCTAATACTTGTAAATCTCGTCGGGCATTCATGATTATAACTTATGTTAACAACAAATCAAGTTCCTTTCATAGCTTAGGTGTCGATTATACCATACAGTATGGGCTATGAAAGTATCAAGCATTTGTTGTACCAAGTATGGGCTAGTCAATTAACAAACAAAGTATTAAAGAGTGAACAAGATAACAATTATAAAACATGTTAGTATCAAATATTAAAGTCTATGTTAAGTTTACACTATAATTATTCTTACACCATTAATCTAACCTTTTAACCTAGATATAATAAATTTAACTAAACATAATGAAAGAAAAAAAATTAATAAACAAAATAAGAACATAAATAAGATAAAAGCTAACTAAGTAAAGGAAAGGAAATGAAAGGCATAAACTTGATATTCATGAAAGCAAAATTTAAGCATTACAAAAATACAAAGAGAGAAAGCAATAACATGATCTTGATTTGGAGACCAAAATGCCTAAATGCATGGAAAATGCCTTCGTTTATAGGCCAAAATTGAGAACTATTAATTTGATGACTAATTGATGAGTAGGTGGCCAACTCTTAATTTGGTGACAATCCTTATCTTCTCTTGTCTGCCCAAAACGTCATTGATAACGTCAGAATTGGAACCACTTAAAAACATAAATATTGTAGGAAATTATCTCAGCTTTCCAGAAAAAAAAATAAAGGTCATTTCGACTTCTAGAACTCCAGATATGGGCCAAACACTGAATAGTGCTCGGACTGTAGGACAGATTCGAACTTCTTTGTTGTTGCTACAATTTAGACTTGAAAATGGTTTTTTTAAATCTTAAGCTCTATATGAAAGTTGTAGGCTATGTCTTATCTTTCTATCGATATAACGTAGACCTAAATATAAGGTCTACAACTCTAGAAATGACCTAATTATCAACAGTGTTCTAGTTTGGACTACACTAGCATCTCTTTTTAAGTTTGGCCATCTCTTTGTCCTTTCAATTTCAGTTCTTAAACTCATCAATCAATCCTTTCATTTATGTGATAAACCTGTATTTAAAATGAATATTTACTATAAATTAAAGGTATCTTATATTATTAGATATGTTAGTGTAAAACATGCTTTAGTTAAGGAGTTATTGATACTTCAAGTGCAAAATGATGATATAAAACTTTGATAAAAATACACTTTTAAATACTAATCAGTTAACATAAGCTATAATCATGAATGCCTGACAATATTTACAAGTATTAGCATTAATCGAATAAGATAACTAATATAATCATGTTAACAATTTATAATTTGATTGGAACCTCCTTTGTGTGTGGTTTCCAATTGACTAATAAGAGTTTATACTATACTTGTTTGACATACTATTAGTGGATCCTCTAACCTTGATATTTGTTATTATCATTATTTAACTCTTACATTGATCTTTCCATCTTAAAGTTCTCATCAACTTTTTATTATTATTATTATTATTATTATTAGTAGTAGTAGTAGTAGTAGTACTACTACTACTACTACTACTATTAGTATTGTTGTTATTGTTGTTATTACTATTGTTGTTGTTTATAATTATTGTTTATAATTTATACAATTAACCTTTCTATGGTTTGACTCCGGTCTTATCAGGTTATTTATTTTGACACTCCTTCACTTAGAAGAGGACATCAATCTTTTGGTCGTGTCAAGTTTTTGGCGCCATCGCCGATAAGGTAAGTTCTTGTACAAATTACAGTATTTATTTTATTTTCTCTTTTCACTTTTCTTATATATAACTTTGTTTCTTTTCTCTTGTTTCTTCTTTTTTTTGTTTTCTTCTTCCTTTTATTCTATTCCTACACGTGCATGAGAGTGTGGTCATGTACAATAAGTTAGACTTTGTAGGGTATCCTCATCATTTTCAAAAAATATGGCTAGAAAAGATAATCAATCACTTCATAATGAGAATAATGAGAATACTCATATTAGAATACTTAGAGACCACATGAACCCCACAAGAACAAGTGCACCATCATGCACAGTTTTTCCTTTTGATGCATCTCATTTTAATTTTAAGTCAAACATTATTCAACTTTTACCTTCTTTTCATAACTTAGATTTTAAAAATCCATACTTGCATTTAAGGAGGTCTGTAACACCTGTAATGACTCAAATTATAGCATGAACACCATCAGATTAAAGCTTTTTCCTTTTTCATTAAAAGATAAAGCTAAAACATGGCTATAAAATTTGAGACCAGGATCTATTCGTGCCTGGGATGAAATGCAACAGCGGTTTTTAAAGAAGTTTTTTCTATCTCATAGAACAAACTCTTTCAAAAGACAAATCACCACTTTCACTCAAAAACCAGGAGAAAGATTTTACCAATATTGGGATAGATATCGAGACTTACTTAATACGTGCCCTTATCATGCTTTTGAAACATGGAGATTGGTTTCATATTTTTATGAAGGGTTAATACCTAGAGATAGATAAATGGTTGAATTGATGTGTAATGGACCTTTTAAAGATAAAGACCCTGATGAAGCAATGAAGTACTTAGACTTGTTAGCTGAAAATGCTCAAAATTAGGATACTGCGGGTACTTATAAGGCACCGAGTAAAACTCAACCTTATACATCTAGGAGAGGTATGTGCAACCTTAGGCAAGATCATGACCTTCAAGCTAAGTTTGCATCTTTAGCTAGAAAAGTCGAGGCACTAGAATTGAAAAAGAGTGGCCAATTAAAATTTATTGAAAACATTGTGTGTCAAATGTACGAGATAAATAAACACTCAACCAATAACTGCCCAACCTTGCCTTCTTTTAATGAATGTCTTCATGAACAAGCTCATGCTTTAAATAATTTTCAAAGGCCCAACCACAACCCATACTCATAAACATACAGCTCTGGTTGGAGAAATCACCTAAATTTCAGTTGGAAGAGTGATAATAACAATGTACAAACTTCACAACCACCATTTCAAGCACACCATAATTTTCAAAATTCTCATAGATATGCACCTCCTTATACTCCACCTCCTAGAAGAAATCTTGAGAAAACATTGTATGTATTCATTGAAAAGCAAGAGACAATCAATACTCAACTTGCTTAAAACATGACAGATTTTAAAGATACTATTGTACAATTGACATCTGCTCTCAGTTTTCAGGAGAAAGGTAAGTTTCCATCTCAACCACAATAAAATCCCAAGAGGCAATATAATGCAAATGCAAGTAGTTCTGCAAGCCAACACATAGATGAAGTCAAATCAGTCACTACTCTTCGCAGTGGTAAGGTTATTGAAAAACCCACTCTTGAACCTTGTGAGAAAGATGATGAGTCAATCTCTGAGGGTAAGGAAGGGGTTGAATTTGAAAATTGCAAAGAAAAGACTGATTCCCTACCAACAATTACATTTTCTTATGCCATGACCAAACAAAAAAAAAAGTCAATCACAACTCTAAAATCTTTGAAACTTTCAAACAGGTAAGGATCAATATGCCTTTGCTAGATGCTATTAAACAAGTTTCTCTTTATGAAAAATTTTGAAAGATCTATGCACTATGAAAAGGAAATTGAATGTGAAAAAGAAAGCTTTTTTAGCCAAACAAGTAGGTGTCATTCTTGAGAACAATAATGCTTTGAAATATAAAGACCTTGGTTGTCCTATAATTTCTTGCTTTATTGGAGAACATAAAATTGAAAGAGTCTTACTTGATCTTAGAGTTAGTGTGAATCTACTTCCATATTCAGTTTTTCAAAGTTTCAATCTAAGTGAGTTAAAACCAACTTCTGTAACTCTTTTACTTGCCAATAGATCTGTGAAAGTGCTTAAAAGAATAATTGAAGATTTGTTAGCACAAGTTGATAAATTCATTTATCCTATAGATTTTATTGTCTTGGACACACAATCTGTTGAAGCATGTAATTCATTTCCTGTTATTTTAGGACGTCTATTTCTTGTAACTTCCAATGTATTGATTAATTATAGGAATGGATTGATAAACCTATCATTTGGAAACATGACATTGGAGATGAATATTTTCAATTTTTGCAAGCAACCTGGAGATGATAATGATTTACAGGAAGTGAACTTTATTGAAAATTTAATTCATAATTAATTTCAAACCATTTCCAATGAAATTGAGATTGATGAATCTGATGATTTGTAAATAATTTATTTTTAGGAAAAATCAAAGGCAAGTAATTGGAGACCACAAATTGAGGAATTACCACCACGATCAATTAAGTCCATACCATCAACTGTTCAACCACCCAAACTTGATTTGAAGTTGTTGCCATTCAATCTCAAATACTAATTTTTGGGAGAAAATGAAACTTTTCTAGTAATAATCTCTTCCAAAATTAATGCACATCAAGAAAGTAAGTTAATATAAACTCTGAAAATGCATAAAAATACATTAGGATAGACCACAGCTAACATAAAAGGAATTAGTCCTTTGATTTGTGCACAAAGAATTTATTTAGAGGAAAATGCTAAACCCTCTAGGAAATACAACGAAGGCTCAATCCTAATATGAAAGAAATAGTGAAAAATGAAGTCATTAAGCTTTTAGATAATAGAATCATTTATCCTATTTTTGATAGAAAATGGGTAAGTCTTACCTAAGTTGTACCCAAGAAGTCTAGAGTCACTGTGATAACAAATGAGAACAATGAGTTAATTCCCACCAGGACTGTTACTGATTGGCGCATGTGCATTGACTATATGAAACTTAATCCAATGACTAGAAAAGATCATTTTCCTTTGCCTTTCATGAATCAAATCCTAGAAAGAGTTGCAGGTCATGAATTTTATTATTTCCTAGATGGCTATTCATGTTACAACTAGATTGAAATTGTATTGGAAGATCAAGAGAAGACTACTTTCACATATCCATTTGATACTTTTGCATATCAAAAGATGCCTTTTGGATTATATAATGCACCAGCCACATTTCAAAAATGCATGCTCAATATATTTAGTGATATGGTTGAATATTTTCTTGAGATTTTTATGGATGATTTTTCTGTTTTTGGCGATTCATTTGATGATTGTTTTACTAACTTAGAAAAGGTTTTGAGCAGGTGTGAAGAGAAGAATCTTGTACTGAATTGGAAAAAATATCACTTTATTGTAACAAACGACATTGTACTTGGTCACATTGTTTCATCAAAAGGAATTGAGGTTGACAAATCTAAAATCGAGTTAATTGCTAACTTGCCAACACCAAAATCTATTAAAAATGTTAGATCATTCTTAAGACATGTTGGTTTTTATAAAAGGTTCATCAAAGACTTTAGTGTAATATCTAAACCCTTAAGTAACCTTCTAACAAAAAATAATATTTTTGAATGGACTAAACACTATGAATAAGCCTTTGTTAAACTTAAAAACTTGCTTACTTGTGCTCCTGTCATTCAACCTCCTAATTGGTTATTACCTTTTGAAATAATGTGTGATGCTAATGATTATGCCGTAGGTGCTGTTTTGGGACAAAGAAAAGACAAGAAACCTTATGTAATTTACTATGCAAGTAAAACTTTAAATAGTGCTCAAATGAATTATACCACCACTCAAAACGAATTATTTGCAGTAGTATTTGCATGTGAAAAATTCAGGTCTTATCTTGTTGGCTCACCTGTTGTTGTTTTTAGTAATCATGCAGCATTGAAATATCTTCTTTCTAAGAAAGATTCTAAGGCTAGATTGGTGCGGTGGATTTTGTTACTTCAAGAATTTGATATCACAATCAAAGATAAGGCACCTAAAATGTTGTTGCAGATCATTTGTCAAGATTGACAATAGATTCAAAAACTGACATCACACCAATCGATGACTACTTTCCAGATGAATCTTTACTTTCTATCTTCACAATGCCTTGGTTTGCTAATATTGTCAATTTTCTTGTTTCAGGACAATTGGCAGCTCATTGGAATACCCAAGATAAAAGAAAGTTCTTAAATAAAGTGAAGAACTTTTATTAGGATGACCTATGTTTATTCAAATATTATCCTGATCAAATATTTTAAAGATGCATTAACGACAATAAGATAAGTAGTGTCGTTAAATTTTGTCATTCTAAGGCATGTGGGAGTCATTTCTCATGAAGAAAGACAACTGAAAAAATCTTACAAAGTGGATTTTACTGGCCCACCATGTTCAAGAACTCACATGCATTCTGTAAGTCTTGTCAAAATTATCAAAAGTTAGGAACTATTTCAAAACATCACATGATGCCTTTAAATCTTATTCTTGTCATTGAGATCTTTGACTGTTGGGGTATAGATTTCATAGGTCCATTTCCTCTATCATTTAGTTTCTTATACATATTAGTCGCAGTAGATTATGTTTCAAAATGGATAGAGGCAATTCCAAGTTGAAACAATGATCACAAAATAGTGATAAAGTTTTTGAAAGAAAATATTTTGAGTCGATTTGGAATCCCTCGAGCTATGATAAGTGATGGTGGAACACATTTCTGCAACAAGCCATTTGAGTCTTTAATGAAGACATATGGAATCACACACAAAGATGCCACCCCTTATCACCCTCAAACAAGTGGACAAGTAGAGCTTGCTAATAGGGAGATCAAATATATTTTGGAGAAAACAATGAACCCTAATAGGAAAAATTAGTCTTTAAGACTTAATGATGCACTTTAGGCTTATCGAACTGCTTATAAAACATCATTATGTATGTCACCTTATAGACTAGTCTATGGAAAACCTTGTCACTTGCCTGTGAAACTTGAGCATAAAGCTTTTTGGGCTACTAAAGCTTTCAATTCAAATCTTTATGATGCTAGTTAACTGTGAAAATTATAAATAAATGAGCTTGATGAAATAAAAAATGATGCATATGAAAATTCAAGAATTCATAAAGCAAGAATCAAAGAGTTTCATGACAAGAAAATACTGAGAAAAACATTCAATGTTGGTCAAAAAGTCTTGCTTTATAATTCTCGATTGCATTTATTTCCTATTAAACTAAGATCAAGATGGAGTGGTCCTTTTATTGTGAAACATGTGTATCCATATAGGGCCTGTGATATCGACAATCCAAAGAATGATAATGTTTTCAAGGTAAATGGACATCGGTTGAAAGTTTACTTTGATAATTTTTAAGTTGAAAATGCGTCTATTAAATTGGGTGATCCTGTGTATAAAGATTGATTTTTTTTCCTCATATTGTTTTTGTGTTTCTTTTTTAGTGATTTTTGCTAGTTTCTCTCACCCCGATTAAATGGCAGACAACGGTACTCCATGACTTAAGTTAGTTCTTTTAGTTTCTTATAATAACTGATATTTGAATATATATTTGTGCAATTCTTTGAATCTCTTTTCCAATTCTTATTTGAAAATGGACACTAATCTTGAAAAATTGAAAAATTATTTTCCCGCTCTGCCTCAGAATACGATTACAAAAATTTACTACGCTAGATGTGCAAGACTGAGGTTGTTAATGAATCATGGAATTTTTGAAGATATTTGCTGGTTGATTGAAGCAAAGGTCCAATTATCAAGTGAGTCCTATAATTCCTTCATTTCACACATGCCTAAAATAGGTAAAAGCACTTTTGCAAAGAAACGTGGTGCAAAACGATTGATAGTCTATCATCGATGTGCTAGATGGATTTGTAATGCACAATATCGTTCTTTAAGAATGGTATCTATAAACCGTAAAGATAAAATACAATTCATTAAGGATGACCTGAGTAAGGAGTCTTTAGATAATCTTCTATTAACTCTTGAGACACATCCTAGTAGAGATGTGCATCGTGCAATTCATAATTTATGTCCTATTTTCATAAAGAACATGATTGACTTAGTCTTGGGAATCTAACTAAAAAAGACTCTGTTTGCCAGTTTTTAAGAAAACTGGATGGGAAGTCTACCCGAACCCATAAAGGGCATTTAAACCATTCTTGGACACAAAACCAAGGGAAGATGTGAGCCATAATCACAACTACCTGTACATACATATGCTTTTTCAAAAATAAATAAATAAATAAATAAAGAGAGAGAGAGAGAGAGAGAGAGACTCTAGCTGGTTTACATATAAGTGGTATGATTGTCTTTTTAATTTCTCATCTATAAAATCCTCTCTTCCTTCCTTTCATTTCTACTCAACCCACATATTCAACAAATATAGAAATGTGTAGAAATGACAAGTTCCTCAAGTCATCACATAAGAAATATTTGTATTTTTGGTGGATCTAGTCCTAGGAAAGAAAAGGAGTTTTTAAAATCAGCAAATCATCTTGGTCAAGTGCTAGTTGAGAGAAAGATTCATTTGGTATATGAGGGAGGTAGTCTTAAGTTAATGGGAGGTGTGTCAATAGCTGTATTTTTAGGAGGTAGTTGTCCCCAAAGCTTTAGCACAAAGGGACATCATTGGAAAAAGAATTGGAGAGGAACTATAGCTCTCCACAATGTTTGCTCGAATGAATGCAATGTTTAACCATGGTGATGTCTTCATTGCCTTACCAAGTGGTCTGGGTACATTGGAAAAGATCTTCTATATTTCCTCTTGGGCCCAACTACACATTCACCATAAACCCAGAGGTCTGTTAAATGTTAATGGTTATTATAATAAGTTGTTGTCATTTCTTGATCATGTTGTGGAACAGGAATTTCTAACATCTTCTGCATGATAAATTATAATCTCTGCTGCTACTACTGAATAATTGATTGACGAACTATAATCTTTCATTCCTATAATTGATCCCTCCATGAGTCGTATAAATTGGTCATCTAATGAAAGCCGTAAAAAGCTTAGATTGGATTTGAGTCTTCATTTGTGAATCTTTGTGTCTTTTGATTTTATTAATAGCATAATATTTGTGTTTTGTTGTTTCTTATATTTGTTTAAGTGTGTTTCATGTTTGTTAGTGTTTGTTATTTCAGGTGATGTCTTCTATACTCTATCTTTCTACCTTAAGATATTGAGGACAATGTCTCGTTTTAGTTGGGGGGAGAGGGTAGTAGTTGAAAAAAAAATTAACTAACTGTGTTTTCTATTTCATAAAGCATGTGCAAAATTGTTGTTACTAAGATGGTAGAGTAAATGAGGTTTTTTATTAAAGTGACTATTAAGACGCATCTTAGTAACCATCCTTAACAAGGTCTATCATAATACTTCTTGAAATATTCAAGTTTACAAACTCTTATATTGTATCACTTAATTCTGCTGATATACTTATTTAACATGTATTCTTAAATCTTAATTTTCACACACACACACACACACTTTAACATATGATTATGGATTGCACATTGGAGTATTACATTATTTATGTTCTTTTGTTAAAGGTAACAACTAAGAGAAAGAGATAGTATATAATTTGAAAAAAAAACAAAAAAAGAAAAAAATGATGATAATAAAAATATAGATAAGTTTGGTTTCGTAACTTCGCTAACCTAAGCAATTAAGTCCAGAGGGGTGTCTTAACACCTAATACCCTAAAGTCAACTGACTTGGGAGCTATTGGTCTAACACTTGTTACATGGGTAGAGGAGAAAAGCTTAAGGGAATCAAATATTGCATTATTTATGTATTAGTATCTGCAAACAGAGTTATTAAGTTTGTAGGGGTGTCTTAACACCTAATGCTCTAAGACCAACTGGTCTAGGAGTCATTCGCTGAAAGCTCATTACATGAGTTAAAGATGTATTATTTTTTAAGTTACATGTATATATATTATAAAAAAAACAAAAAAAATAAGATGAAAAAAAATCTCAACCCAAGAAAGTTAACCTTAAACATTAGAATAAGAATTTTATTTTCTTCCAAATAAAGCCCCATAATTATGTGTTGATATATTGAGCATAAAAGGAAGGTTTATTAATATCTTGTTTAAGAGGTATTAAGCAGATTTATAAATTTAATGAGAGTTTCTTTATCTAAATAGATTAATGGAAGTTGAATAATGAATACCTTGGTTTGTGGAATTTACAAATTATTTTTCTAATGCTTTGATTACTAGGGACTAGTAATAAACTGGTTGAAGGGGTGTGATTAATATCTAAAAGTGCATTTTTATCAAGGTTTTATATAATTATTTTGCACTTGAAGTATCAATAACTCCTTAACTAAAACATGTTTTATAATAACATATCTAATAATATAAGATACCTATAATTTATTATAAATATTCATTTTAAATGTAGGCCTATCACATAAATAAAAGGATTGATTGATGAGTTTAAGAACTGAAATTGAAAGGACAAAGAGATGGTCAAACTTAGAAAAGAGATGTCAGTGCAGTCCAAACCGGAACACTGTTCGGTAATTAGGTCATATCTGGAGCTGTAGATCTCAAATTTAGATCTACTTTATATGGATGAAAAGGTAAGACATAGGTCTACAACTTTTATATAGAGCCAAAGATTTAATAAGAACATTTTCAAGTCCTACTTATAGCAACAATGAAGAAGTCTGAATCTGTCCTGCAATCCGAATATTTTTCAGTGTTTGGCCCATATCTGGAATTTTAGAAGTCCAAATGACCTTCATTTTTTTTCTAGAAAGCTAAGATAATTTCCTACAACTTTCATGTTTTCAAGTGGTTCTAATTTTGATGTTATCAATAACGTTTTGGGCAAACAAGAGAAGATAAGGATTGTTACCAAGTCAAGAGTTGGCCACCCACTCATCAATTAGTCATCAAATCAATAGTTCCTAATTTTAGCCTATAAAAGGAGGCATTTGTCATGCATTTAAACATCTTGATCTCCAAATCAAGATCATGCTCTTGCTTTCTCTCTTTATATTTTTGTAATGCTTAAGTTTTGCTCTCATTAATATCCAGTTTATGCCTTTCAATTTCTTTCCTTTACTTAGTTAACTTTTATCTTATTTATGTGCTTATTTTGTTTATTTATTTTTCTTTCTTTTATTATGTTTAGCTAAGTTTATTATGTTAAGGTGAAAAGGTTATACTAATGGTGTAATAATAAGTATAGTATAAACTTAATATGGACTTTATTGTTTAATACTAATATATTTTGTATTTGTTATCTTGTTCACTCTTTAATACTTTGCTTGTTAAATGACTAATCTAGATTTATATTGTATAACACTTGGTAGAACAAATATTTGGCACTCTCATAGCTCATATTGTATGATATAACCGACACCTAAGCTATGAAAGAAACTTAATTTGTTGTTAACATAAGTTATAATCATGAATGCCTAACAATATTTACAAGTATTAACATTAATTGAATAAGACAACTAATGTAATCATGTTAACAATTTATAATCTGATTGGAACCTTCTTTGTGTGTGGTTTCCAATTGATTAATAAGAGTTTATATTATACTTGTTTGACATACCATTAGTGGATCCTTTAATCTTGACATTTACTGTTATCATTGTTTAACCCTTACATTGATCTTCCATCTCAAAGTTCTCATTAACTTCTTCTTCTTCTTCTTATTATTATTATTATTATTATTTTTCTTCTTTTTTATTATCATTATTAGTACTACTACTACTACTATTATTAATATTGTTATTGTTATTGTTGTTATTGTTATTACTATTACTATTGTTGTTGTTTATAATTGTTATTTATAATTTATACAATTAACCTCTTTGTGGTTCGACTCCGGTCTTGCCGGATTACTTATTACTTCGACACTCCTACACTTGAAAGAAAGACATCAATCTTATGATCGTGTCAGATGATAATAATATATTTTTTAATTTATGAATATAATAATACTAATAATAATAATTCTCACGTAGCTGCTAGCCAAGTCCATGGGAGTCTTGGACTTGCCAGGCGACCAAATCTAGGGTACATAGACTTGCTTTAGAGCCCAACATAGGTCAGAAAAGAACCAGTGGGTGGGTTTGCACTCAATGCATGAATCTACAGACCCTAGACGCGCGATTCTACAGCCCGCTCAAGCAAGTCTGCACCCACCATCCAAGTATACAACTTTTGCGCGAGAGCCTGCAAACCTGCTTGCCTGTGTCTACAGCTAGGTGCGTGGGTCAGTCCCTATCACCTAGGCTGGGCAAACTCACCTCCAGGTGTTTGTATCTAAGTTCTTATATTTTTCAATCTTTAAAAAAAAATTATGGTTTTTCTTCGATAACAATAATAATTTTTTTAAGAAAATTATTAATGATGATAACTACAATAATAATAGTGATATTAATTATTAATTTTACCCTACAAATAAAATCTATTTTTGCTTTTTAATATTTATAATATTTTCTACAAATTTATTAATTATTGTATGAATAATATTAATTGTAATCAAAATTATAATATTTATAATAAAATTAATGCTATTTTTAATATTAATAATATTAATTATAATAAAAATCATAATATTTATATCACAATAACAATATTGTTAATATTAATACTTTTAATTATACTAAAGAAAATAATATTTAGAATACAAATAATAATATTTATTATATTAATAATAACATTAAACCTGGGCAAAGATTTTATAAAAATACTTTTTTAAAAATTATTATTATTATTATTATTATTATTATTTTCATTTTTTTGTCTTTAGAGACCCGGCCAAACGGATCTCCAATCCCTAATAGGTTTACAGAACCCAGGTGTAGATTAGAAGAGATCCAAGGAAGCTGGTCTGCAGACCCGCTTGCCTGCATCCATAGCCAGCACCTAGGGTCTGCAACTAGCATCATGCCCAATCAAATAAATTTGCTATTCTTTGATGCAGGGTCTGCAAACCCAGGAGAGCAGATCTGCAATCAGAGCTTGGGTTATGTTGTTTTACCATGCCTTATCAATTATCAAATAGTATAATACATAGTAAAATTACTCAAATCTGTAATAATTTCTGCTACAGCATGAAATAATGCAATTCACGGTGAAAAACACTTGTACTTCATAATAATTTACGCTACAATAGAATACTAATCCTGTCTACGCATAAAGTACTAAAGTTTCATTGCACAACCAGTGGTCGGCACAGTTTCGTTGCACTATAAAATAAATTAACTAGACCTGTCTGTGCAAAAAGACAAACAGGTACAATAAATACTATTTGTTTCTTTCGGATTTTGTTTTCTTTTAAATACTCAAGGACGTAACCCTACATATAAAAATAATAATAAGAATGTGTTTTCCTTGCATAATATACATGAAATGTTTTTAGTTTTTTTTTTTATGATTTTTATCACTAATTTTTATAAGAAACTGCGTATCTAAACTCAATTAACTTTATTTATAAAAAAGAAACCTCTAAATTCTGATTATAATATAAATATAGAGCGCAGTGAATATACAAGAGCATACTATTTTTTTATTGGGTACGTGATCAATTTATTTATACACACATTATTCAAAACCAAAACGTTACTAATATGTTAGAAGTAAATACATAGGTCTTGATAGACTTTGGGTTGAATGTAATTTATTTTTTTATAATAAAATCATATTAATTTGGAGAAATTATTTATTTTTTAAAAAGAAATTATGCAGAAATATTTCCCAATAGCACAATCTTCCCACAAAAATTATCATTATAACAACAACATTGTAATCTTAAAGGATTGACGTGGTCTTTGATTTTTTAAACCAACACTTAGGCGAATTTATTAAATTTAATTGATTCTATAAAGTTTATATAAGGGACATGGGCTTAAAAATATCTTAAGATAAAAATTAATTTTAATTGATATACGCACAAACTATTATAATAATATAATTATATTAGTACATATTCAAGTTTGTGGCTCCTAAAATAAGATGATAATTAGAAAATTAGATCATGATAGTGTAATTAATTTTTTTATTAAAAAAATAGAGAATTTGTAATAAAGTGAATGCCAACCTTCGAAAAAAACAAACCTTAATGGAGAAACCACAAATATTAAAATATTAAGATTTAAAGTTGAATCATTGATGTCCATATCAACCACACCTTTTTTAAATATTTTTTTGTTTCTAAAAAAATATAAAAATATTATAATAATAGTTACTTTTCAGAATATTTATCACTTAATAAGTATTAAGATAATAATTTTTTATTATTTATAAAAAATTATTATTAACAGAGATTTAAAATTATAAAAATAATAATTGAAAATAAAAAGTTCCAGTTTTAGTAATCTTTACGCTGTGTGGCAACAAAAAAACGCAACGCAAATTATTGGAGGCTAGGCCCATGATATCACGTGGAAAGGGGCGACGGACTCCCTCAACACGACATCAATCAGGTCTATAAGAGGCCCCTCATGAACCCGTTTCCAAGCCACAACCACAGCTGATTTCTTTATTTATTTTTTTTCTCCACAAAAGGAAGAAGAAGAATCTTGCTTCTTTCATCCTTAGGATTCAATGTCCTCCACCCACTCCGCCACTGAAGATCCCTTTTCAACTCCACCGCCGGCCAGTCGTGGTGAGATTCCTCGTTCTCTATCCTTAATAATTCTCTGTGTTCACGGGTTAAATGATGAAACACTTTCAATATGTGCTGTGCACCATCGTCTTTGGCTGTTAAAAAACTACAAATTACACATATGATGATTTTCTTAGCGTAGTCTTGGCTCATTATCCTCATGTTTTCGCAACTGGATTAATATATATCATCCATGGCTGCGTTCTGCAAGAATTTGCCCCGCAGAGTTTGCCCTAACAGTTCCCTTGCTTCAGCTATGATGGCCCTAACTCCCCAGGAACTGATGAGCTGTGCTCATCCTTAAGACACCACATGTCTCTGTAAATCACACTCCAAGTAATAATCGATTATAACGGCATGGGGAGCTTACAAGTTAGCAAACTAACACGAGGATGATCTGATGATCACTAAACCCACAAGGATGATTTATTGGTTCGATACGTACGCGAATTCTCATTCATGTTGTAAATCTCACTTCTCTCTCTCTCTCTCTCTCTCTCTCTCTCTATATATATATATATATATATATATATATATATATATATATAAGAATTTTCAATTTTATATATTCATTCTCTACTAACAAAACACTTATGCTCACACATATCACAGCATATTTATGAAAAATATTGAAAAAAATCATGTTTTTATCTATATATTCAAAGCAATGGTGGCTGAGAGTATACACAAATTGCGAATTAGGAAACATATTAATTTGTTATTTTATAAAGAATGTGTTTATCTAATGATTTTATAAAAGTATTTTTTAGTTGAAAATATATTAAAATGATTTTTTTTTATAATCTGTGCCGTTAGTAAATCAAAATCATAAAAAATAAAAAATAATTAATTTATTATCATTTTAAATAAAAAATAATTTACAAAAGTAGGGGGGGTGCATAGGAAAATAATAATTGATGGTAGGTGGCAAGTGTCTGATACCGTCAGCAAAATACATTTTCAGATTCACTTCACTGTGTGGCCCTTCGCAGCTTCACCGAGTCTATCTCCAATAGGCACTCGTTTTCTTCACTTTCTCCTCCTATTTCTTGGAAAAAAAACAATATTGCTAGATTCTAAAAGTGGTCCCTCGAATCATTGTGGGATCTGAAAGGTTAATTCCACGTTTATTATTGTGTTCCAAATATAATTAAGGTCGGTAAAATTTTAATTCTTTTAATTTAATTAATTTATTGATATCAAAAATAATTTTTTTTAAATAAAAAATATTATTTTAATTTATTAAAAAAAACACTTTACAAAAACTTTTGATTCTTCCCAATACCAATCATTCAAATTTAATTGGCCCCACTTATTAATTTAATTATGACACTAAAAAAATAAAAAATAAACTATACTTTGCTAGATCCTACACCTCATATATATCTATATATATATATATTTCCACTCTTGTTTGTTTATGTAGATATTCTATATTCCAACTGACATGGCTCTTTTTTTTTTTCATTAAATTTTGAATATAATTATTAGAGTTTTAACTTCAAGACTGCCTAAAGATTATATAATTATAATTATGTCCTTTGCAACGTAGTTGTTTAACCCAAAAATAAAGTATTGCTACTATTAAGTAAATAAGAGGCATCATCATGCATGCACTAAGCCAAAATAGGCAGTGAAAAAAACCCTGGTTTATCAATATAAAAACCCCACACATACCAAGTATCAGAAACCCAAGCTGAGCATCGCAGGAGAGTTTTATAGCATAGTGAATAAGTGATGCAGCAGAAAGGCAGAGCTTATGACCGTAGATCCAGGACATTTTCAAAATCTTGCATTGCCGTCGAGGGTTCTTAAGTTTTCGTTTTCGTTTTCATCACCATCATCTCCTTTCAATATCTTTTCTTTTTAAACAAAACACTCAAAGAGAGAACCCATTTTGCTTTTCCTTCTTGTTAAAGAAAGTTCCTTTCAACAATGGCTACTCGTGGTACGATACCCATTTTTTGTTTTTTGTAGAATCGTTTCTTCTTGGTTTTGTTTACTTTCCCCTCTTTTTTTTTTTTACTATTTTACGTATTGTCATTTTTTTTTTAATGTTTTGGAGATTAGATATATGGAGTGCACTACGTCGAGATTAGTCTTACATTGGTTTTTGTTTCTGGGTTTGTCAGTGGAAGAACGCGATATTCAGAAGAAGTATTGGATGGATAACATTTCTGATTTGAGTGTGAATGCAATGATGCTTGACTCGAAAGCATCTGAACTTGACAAGGAAGAAAGACCTGAGGTACACTTCTCTTTACTGCTTCAAAAAATGCTCCTTTCCCTTTTGTTTTATTATGTACATGGGAATGTTGTGTGTGTATTTTTTTTTTGTTTGATTTAAATCCCTATCCTGTTTACTTAATGTTTAGTACATTGGTATTTGGCAACATTAATTGTGGAGCAATGAATTGTAAAATGATCGCTCAAGATCCCTGTTTCAGATGTTCTTTGATGCCAAATTATGCTCTTTCATCTTGATCATGTAAATTTAACAGAAAATTGCTCCTTTAGATATTGTTCTTCAAAATGCGTTAAAATGATATTGTTAGTTCATTGATGAATATGTATCTTCATTTTGAATTCTTCATGCTTTTAGATCATTGAGTGCTATTATGGTTTATATAGTTTTCTGAAACTTAACTAATTCGGGGTATGCACAGATACTTTCTCTGCTTCCACCTTATGAAGGAAAAACAGTTTTGGAACTTGGAGCTGGTATTGGCCGTTTCACCGGGGAATTGGCACAGAAGGCTGGCCAAGTTGTGGCTTTGGACTTCATTGAGAGTGCAATAAAGAAGGTGACTGTGGTCCTCCATATTTATATTCAGAAAGGGCTTTTTGTTTATGCCTGTTAAACTGGATCTATATTGTTATTTCTAGATTTCTGTTCGATTTTTATCTATTTCCCCCCTATCTTCTAATTGCAGAATGAAAATATCAACGGACACTATAAGAATGTCAAGTTTATGTGCGCTGATGTGACATCCCCGGATCTAAATATTTCAGAGGGTTCGGTGGATTTGATATTCTCAAATTGGCTTCTCATGTATCTCTCTGACAAAGAGGTGAACGTTCCTAATCCTTATTCCTACTTTTTATTTCATTTCACAATATGCTTATGGATTTGCTAGTGATTCAGCTTAAGGTTGCACCAGTCTATATATGAAGTATCCTACATAAATATTGTGTGATTTTTTACTTGGCTCGTTATTTTCTCAATGCCTTCTTTTGTAGTCTTTGTGATGGTTCATCAGGCGTCTTCTTGTTCTTTGAAACTGGTGTAGTCTTTGTGGTTGCAAGTTAGTTTTCTCCAGTACCCTTCTCTATAACTCTGATAACGACTCTGTCTCTTGTGTATTGTTAACATGGATTGCAGGTGGAGAATCTGGTAGAAAGGATGGTCAAATGGGTGAAGGTTGATGGGTTTATTTTCTTCAGAGAGTCTTGTTTTCATCAATCTGGAGATTCTAAGCGAAAATACAACCCAACCCATTACCGGGAACCCAGATTCTACACGAAGGTTTGATTCTTGTTGAAATATTCTTTGAAAGGAATCCACGTTTTGTTAACTGAACATGTGTGATGAGCTAGAAAATTCTTGTTTATATCTGTTATACCATGTATGATAGCACCACTCGGGTTCAAATGTTTATTGAACCAGTAAGATTCTAAGTTACAGGAGATAAAATGTATATAGATTGATCATTCCTAATGGCTATTGTTCCCTCAATATAGGTGATTTGTGGTTATTTTTTCAGTTAACCTTATAGGTTGTAAGCAATAACTAACAAGATCTTCATGAAGTTTTGAAAGAATAGCCATGAACTTACGACACGTAAACATTATATATACTGTATTACAGGTGTTTAAAGAATGCCATACGCGTGATGGGTCTGGAAATTCTTTTGAACTCTCTCTTATTGGCTGCAAATGCATCTCAGCTTATGTGAAAAACAAAAGGAACCAGAATCAGGCAATGAAACTGGATCATTTGATTTTGTTCCTTTGAGGCTTAATTAGATGGGTTAATTGACATGATGCAATACTTGCTTGGTGCAGATTTGTTGGATATGGCAGAAAGTTAGTTCATATGAGGATAAGGGGTTCCAGCGATTCTTAGATAATGTTCAGTATAAATCCAATGGCATATTACGTTATGAGCGTGTCTTTGGACAAGGTTATGTGAGTACGGGAGGAATTGGTATGCTACCGTTCCATTCTTTTCTTTCTCCGCCTTCCCAGTTGGGGGAAAAAGCTATAAGTTGCTTGCCTTTTTCTACTAAGTTTGAAATTACAACCTGAAAGCCAAGCACCTGCATAGACCATGTGCTTCTATCATCACCCCTTTCCTTGTTGAGCATACCAAGGGGAAATTTTTGTGAACTATCTTAATGGCCTACCATATTAATATATTTCTTTTCAAAGAGTTCAATGCAAAAGTTCTTTCTCGATATTAAAATATCTATCAGATTAGTTCGTTGATCTCTTCTTATTCTTGCATTACTGTTTCTAAATGCATATTTGTATCTGTGCAGAAACAACTAAAGAATTTGTGGGAAAACTGGATCTTAAGCCTGGCCAGAAAGTCCTAGATGTTGGCTGTGGGATTGGGGGAGGTGACTTTTACATGGCTGAGAACTTTGATGTGGAGGTTGTAGGCATTGACCTCTCCATAAATATGATTTCGTTTGCCCTTGAACGTGCCATTGGGCTCAAATGTTCTGTGGAGTTTGAAGTTGCTGATTGTACTACAAAGACATATCCTGACAACACATTTGATGTTATCTACAGCCGTGACACCATTTTGCACATTCAAGTAAGAATTATCAGATGTTTCTGCAAATTAGCTTTTGATTTGTGAAGATTGGAGAGTTGGCTTTCTTTGGCAGCACGCAGTTTTTCTTTCTGTTTTGTTAGTAGTCACTGGTCAATTTGTGATACTGCTTAATATGCTGTTCCTCGGTTAGAATTTTTCCACTCTGTTATATTTGTTCTTGAAAAACACAGGCTCCTTGACCTGCATAAAACCTGATTTATGTCAACGTTTCGGGACTACGAGTGATATAAGAAAGTCATTACAATTTTTGCATGGCGCTTAATTTTCTGTATTGTTAGAAGCTGCCTGTCTGCCTCTATTCCTATCCTTGATTAATTTTAGTTCATGAACTACCACGTCTCAGGACAAACCTGCATTATTTAGATCTTTCTTCAAGTGGTTGAAACCTGGAGGTAAAGTACTTATCAGTGATTACTGCAAGTGTTCTGGAACTCCATCCCCAGAATTTGCCGAGTACATTAAACAGAGAGGATATGATCTTCATGATGTGAAAGCATATGGCCAGGTATATTTGCATCTGAAATTATTTGTTGTTGCCAGACATGTGGCTTTTGGTTCCCAGTTCCTAAAACGTCTGTCATGTTATGAATGAGATGCAGATGCTTAGAGATGCTGGTTTTGATGAGGTCGTTGCAGAGGACCGAACTGATCAGGTTTGCCACAGATCAACCATTCCCTTGTATCGTCATTGATTTAGTATTTAATCGTCCTTCGAAATCTGAATTATTTTGTAATTACTTCTGCCTTCAGTTCAACAAACTGCTGCAAAGGGAGTTAAATGCTATAGAGAAGGACAAGGATGAGTTCATCCACGACTTTTCCGAAGTGAGTTTACCTTCATTTGTTTAATCCCGAAGTCTTAGATGCTGATTTTCTATAATTTTAGGCAACTCACTTGGCCATTATCCATTCCAGGGGGACTATAATGATATAGTTGGTGGATGGAAGGCAAAGCTGATCAGGAGTTCATCCGGGGAGCAGCGATGGGGCCTGTTCATCGCCAAGAAAAAATGATTATTGGCTCTCTTACAACCTCTACGTCTATCATTTCGAATAAGTGTTGTTGATGTCTTCGTTTGTAATTGCATGATTTCAGCCGATGGCTAATGTGTGAACTAAGCTAGCTTTTTCTAGCGTCTAAATAATATAAATAATCCCATCGTTTGTCACTTGGTCAATAGGATTGGATTCCATCTTCCCTGAGTTCATGAAGGATATATTCCTGTGTATTATCCATTTCAAAAGCAGTCAGATTCATTGTGAATTTTCCTGACTGAGCAGCAACTTCTTCCAACAGATGTTTTTGTCTATAGGATTTGCTAGAACCCATGGAGACTGAAATGATGCATTCCCTATTATTGTGAAAAAAAAAAAAAAACCTGTAATGTGAAACTTTCAACTAAATTCAATATAATCGTATACCTTCAATAGAGAGCTCACAGTTAGCATATGTATATTCCTTCAATTAATCTTATTTGAAGACAAAAGATCAATCTTATAGAGCACCTCAGTTGTTTAGTGGTCCATATTTCTTTGTTTATGGTCTGCTATGTGTCTACGGAAAGTAATATTCCTAAGAACTAATTAATATGATTGGATACAAAATGGAAAATTTCTCAATCGCTAGAAAAATTATATTTTGGTCAGAACTTGGCTTCGCACAAAATGCAATAATCACTCTTCTTTACATTGTTTTACAGGAAAGATATGCAGCTGTCAATGTTCAAGTTTCATCTATTGCTGCACTATATATGTTGTTGCTTCAACTCTTGATTTTGCCTTAGAGTATCCGTATTTGATATTAGAATACAGACACTCGAACACTCGAACTACTTGGTGATAATTTCTGGAATTCAAGATATTTAGATAAACTAAGGAATCCTTTAATCACATAAAAAAAATTCTAAAATCAAGCCAAATAAAAATAATTATTAAGTTGCACATCACTGGTATAGGTATATTTAATATTTAAGGAGAGAGATTGATATGTTTATCCCTATATAGTAGAATAGTACGTGGGTATGTGTATGGTATATATAGTGAAATATATACGTAGAGGTCATTGAGGAATGGGTCTTTGTTAGTTACTAATTGTTGTTGGACACTAGGATAGTGAGAGGAATATTTCCTTATTGTTAGTTTCAATTCTTAGTGGTTTCCTATTTTCAAGCATATTGTTTACCTTTCTTAGTTTAGTTAGTTATAAAATATAGATAATAGGTTGTTCTGAATTATGCAGAAAATAATAAATAACATTCTTTCTACTCTTGCCTCTTTTTCTTTCTTCCCTGATTTTTTTATGGTTGATAGTAAATTACTCATCAATTGATATCAGAGCCTGGTTACACCATGGACACTAGAGGAAAATCCAACGCTGAGTTCCGTAGTGAGGTCAATGAAACTTTGGCTAGACATGAATCCAACTTCGATCAGGTGCATGGCACTCTATAAACTATACTGACTGAGTTACAAGCCTTGCGCATCTCTAGGAATCCAAGAATGAATCCTTCAGAGTTGAACCCATTTGCTCCTGCTGAATCATTAGGTCATAACTCATGAACCCATCAATCCTCACTTAAACTGAATTTTCCAAAGTTCAGCGGGGAAGATCCAATAGGGTGGATTTACAAATCTGAGTAGTACTTTAAATACAACAATGTTTCACCTGTCCAACGAGTGCCGCTTACCTCTTTCCATCTAGAAGGAATAGCCTTACAATGGCATCGATAGATGACCAAATTCCAGGGACCATCAACATGGGAGGAATTCATCAAAGCCATTCTCCGATGTTTTGGTGCAACCGATTTTGAAGACCCCTCTGAAGCTCTTTTAAGACTCTGACAAACTACCACCATTGCAACTTATCAAGAAGAGTTTGAAAAACTCTCCCATCAAGTTGATGGCCTTCCAGAAACCTTTCTTATCGGTTGTTTTATTACAGGTCTAAGAGATGACATTTTCCTAGATATCAAGATTAAGCATCCGACCACATTATCTGATACCATCAGTATCACAAAATTGATTAAAGAACAAAACCAATATCAAAATAAGGTAATACACTCTTACCAGATCCAACCAACTATAGCTACAACAAAAACAAGCATGAGTAATACTATAGAGGTACTTGGACCTCCACCAAATTTATGGAAGAACATGAATCCCACATCAAATGTCAAACGGATTTCCACCCAAAAAGCTTGAGAAAGGCAAGAAAAAGGCTTATGTTACTACTGTGATGAGATGTTCATCCCGGGTCATCGCTGCCAATGACCCTAATTATTAATGATTAGTGATACAAACGATCAAGATTCTGCAGAATAATCGGAGTTACTATAAGCGGCAAAGGACCAAGAAGCTATTCCTGAAATTTCCTTCCATGCAATTGTAAGTACATCTCATCCTCAAACCTTTTGGGTGATGGGAAGATTGAGGAGCAAAGAAGTCATGGTATTGATAAACGGTGGAAGCACACACAACTTTATTGATCAATCCATAGTTAACAAATATGAGCTACATGTGGTTCATAATAAAACATTATAGGTGACAGTAGCTAACAGGGAGAAAATAGATTGCACAGGGTTGTGCCCATCACTCACCATGATGATACAAGAACAGATTGTTACAGCAAATTATTTTGTTCTTGCAGTAGCAGTATGCCCAGTAGTGTTGGAAGTGCAATGGCTTATGACACTAGGTTTAATGGAGATAGATTATAAAAGACTGGCCATGTCTTTTAAAAAGGATGGGAATTTATATTTTTTTCAAGGGTTGAAACAATCAGGACTACAAGTTCTGACAGAGAAGGAATTTAATACTATGTACATCTCTAACTAATTCTTTGCTATCATTCCAGTAGGCTTCATTACCTAACCAAATTCACATCTATCTGAAATAGCCCAACTCTTATCTAACTTTTCTTACATTTTCAACCCTCTTATATCCTTCCCACCTAAATGATCAAATGACCATCAAATTATGTTGCAGCCTAACATCTAACCAATCAGTGTAAGACCTTATAGATATCCATATTATCAAAAGATCGAGATTGAATGGATGGTGAAAGAGCTAATGAAATGCAGGATTCATACGCCCCAGCCATAACCCATTCTCCTCACCGATCTTTTTGGTCAGAAAAGTAGATGAGGATTGATTTTTTTGCATTGACTATCAGGCTCTAAATGATCTTACCATCAAGGATAAATATCCTATTCCAGTCATCGATGAACTTCTCGAAGTATTATATGGAGAGAAAAAAAATTTCCAAGCTTTATCTTCATGCTAGTTATCACCAAATCAGAGTACATGAAGATAACATTCCTAAGACAGCATTTAAAATGCATGAAGGCCACTACGAGTTTGTTGTCATGTCGTTTGGACTTACCAACGCACTATACACTATTTTGACATTTTGTGTATTCAACCTTCCAAGGAATTATGAATGATATCTTCCGTCCTCACTTACAAAAATTCATTCTTATCTTTTTTAATGACATTTTGTGTATTCAAAATCTTGGGACGATCATTTAAGTCACCTATACACTATTTTGACAATCCTATCTACTAATAGTTTATTTGCAAAGGACTTTAAATGCAAGTTTGGGGTTACTTTAGTTGATCATTTAGGCCATATCATATCGTAGCAAGACGTTTCTATCGATCCGTTTAAAATTATAGCGGTTTTTTAATGGCCAACTCCAACCACGATTAAAGGAGTCCGAGGATTTTAGGTTTAGCTGAGTACTACGAAAAATTTATTCAGAATTTTGGTGCCATTGTTGCTTCCCTCAATTAGTTGTTATCCAAAGTTGGGTTCAAATACAACGACATGACAGAAAAGGCATTTAATGATTTAAAACAAGCATTAACATCTCCTTCAATTTTGGTTTTACTAGATTTTACACAACCGTTTGTCATTGAGTGTGATGCTTGAGGAGTTGGTGTAAGAGTTGTGCTTTCTCAAAACAATCATCCCATAGTTTACTTCAGTGAGGCTCTTAAAAGTTCAACTATAACTCTCTCTACATATGAAAAAGAGATGTTAGCAATTGTGAAGTCAATTAAGACATGGAGACCATATTTGCTTGGCAAACCATTCATTATGCGCACAGACCAATAAAGTCTCAAATATTTGTTGGAGCAGCGTATTACTACACTGGCTTAGAACCGTTGGCTACCAAAGATTATAGGATATGACTATATCATCGAGTACAAGAAATGAGTTGACACTAGGCGGTTGATTCTCTCTCACGGGTAACTGAATTTCAGTTTCTATTAATTTCTACTCCACATATTGATTGGTGGCAGAAGCTTCAAAATGAAGTGGCACATGGTCCGTTCTTTAAGACCTTGGTTGATAATCCATCTTCCACTACTACATTTTTATACTGAGATGGAGTTTGGTTAAAAAAGGGTAAGATTTATTTGAGTCCCACTTCCTATTTGCTTTAAGATATCATTATGGAATGTCATTTTTCTCCTATGGGAGGACATTTTGGATATCATAAGACACTATCCTGACTCAAACAAAGCTTTTCTTAGCCATAAATACATGGGACAATCAAAGAATTTTTAAGAAGTTGTGATGTTTATCAATGGTATAAAACAG
The DNA here is from genome assembly GCA_026413675.1 of Populus pruinosa. Taxonomy (NCBI): domain Eukaryota; kingdom Viridiplantae; phylum Streptophyta; class Magnoliopsida; order Malpighiales; family Salicaceae; genus Populus; species Populus pruinosa. The sequence continues at coordinate 4,094,774 of CM048606.1, forward strand.
ATTCCATATGACCTGCAGGATTACTTTAACCATTATCAATTCCTGACAGGGTATGGACTGATATATCCATGGATTTCATTGAAGGGTTGCCACCATCTAGTGGTTATATGGTGGTTATGGTTGTTGTTGATCGTTTGTCTAAATATGCACATTTTATTCCAATGAAACATTCATATATAGGTGTCACTATTACATAAGCTTTCATCTCTCACATAGTCTGGCTGCATGGAATTCGAACTTCCATAGTTAGTGACCGAGACCAAGTATTTATTAGTTCTTTTTGGCGAACACTATTTCGGTTTTAGGGAACTAAGTTATCCATGAGTTCAAGTTACCACTCTCAAACTGACAGACACACGAAGGTGATTAATTGTGTCTTGAAGCAGTACTTGCGGTGTTTTGTAGGGGACTAACCACGCAAATGGATTGACTAAATTCCATGGGCAGAATTTAGCTATAACACCTTAGTCCATTCAGCCACCAAAATGACACCTTTTAAAGGAGTGTATGGAGTTCCACCTCCAAAACTTATTGATGCATGTTCCAGGAACTTCCAACGGACATGCTATTAATGGATATTTGTGTAATCAAGATGCCATCCTATGTGAGTTGAGAAAGAATCTCTCATTAGCTCAAACACAAATGAAATGTCAAGCGGATCAGCGGCGTCGTGAGGTTATCTATGAAGTAGGCGACTTTGTATACCTGAAACTGCAACCTTACCTACAAATATCAGTGGCATTTAGTAGCTCTTTGAAGTTGTCACCTAGGTATTTTGGTCCTTATCAAATCACAGAAAAAATTGGACTAGTAGCTTATCGATTGACTTTGCCTTTGGGTTCTTTGATTCACAACGTCTTTCATGTTAGCATGTTAAAAAAAACATGTTGGTCCTGCCACTACCATCTTTACTCAGCTTCCTTCTATGACTAATAAAGCCAACATTTTCCCTCAACCTAAAATAGTTCTAGATTATAGAGTTGTTCAAAAAGGCCAATACCGTCCCAAGGTTGAAGTTCTCATTAAATAGAAAGACGCCTCAAATGATGATGCCATTTGCGAAGATGAACGCCGTTTGGCTAAGTCCTATCTTGTATTCCTTGCAAACAAGGAATCTTAAAGAAGGGGAATTGATATGTTTATCCCTGCATAGTAAAATGGTACGTGGGTATGTGCATAGTGCATATAGTGGAACACGTACATGGGGGTTAATGAGGAATAGGTCTTTGTTAGTTACTGATGGTTGTTGGAAACTAATGTAGTGGGAGGAATATTTCCTTATTGTTAGTGTTTTTCTATTTTTAAGCAAGTTGTTTACCTTTTCTCAGTTGCTATAAAATATAGTCAATAGGTTGTTTTGAATTATGCAAAAAATAATAAATAACATTCTTTCTATCTTGCCTCTTCTTCTTTTCTTCCCTAATTCTTTTATGGTTGATAGTAAATTACTCATCAGAAACTACTCTAATTAATTCTTCTTTTCAAGACGAACCAATTAAATTTAAATTTAACTATTTTAATGGTCGAAAAATGATGGTAAATTACTTTCTCTCTCATCACTATTTTCTAACAACTTTTTCCTTTAACGAGGTATAAGTGTTGCATGGATGTTGTCATCTCATGTTGTGAGTTGTTTGGTCAAATCCTATAACAAGTGAAACCCTTGTTTTGTGTTATTGAGACATATGCCTAACATAACAGAAGTTTGCATATGAGGACAATCTCTTTTGCTACTAGTGCAATCACAATTACCAACTAAATCTTTAATTTAATATTAAAATACTCCAAGGCATACCAAACATGTAAGAGGATGTAAATAGAAATATATATTAAGATCTAAAACATTAAGAATAAAATTTGGAAGGGTGTAATTGAAAATAATTTAAATATGATAACAAAACTATAAAAAATAAAAAGTCTCATGAACCAATAATAAAAAAATGATTATGAAAAGTGATTTAAATAGTGAAATATGAAAGAGGATATATGGTATCAATAGTAAAATACTCCTTAATTTTAGTTTAGTTGTTAATTATCAGTAAAATAGGTTGAACTTGTACACTGATTATCTCAAATTACATTAAAAAAATTAAAATTATCTTAAATTTTGAGTCTCTTGTTATTATTGTTGATTCCTTTTTTTCTCCCTCTCTAATGACTATCATATTGTGCTATATATTATATGTGAAAATATTAGAGATTCACTGTAGAATCCACTTTGTATTCTTTCGTTGTTTTTAATTATGAATTGCACCATATAATCAATAATAATTTTTTATTATTATTGTTTTTTGGTAACAGAAAAAATTACACAATATGTAGCCATTGAACTTTATTTCTCTTTAATTTCACTCACCAATGTTATATTGGCAAGTTTAATATTTTAGGAATGAATTAAAATTTGATTTTACAAAATAAAATTTTATATTATAGTTAAAAAAAATTAAAAAAATGAGCACCAAAATAAACATAAAAAAAATTCAATTAGTTTAGTCCTTGAAGTTTTAATGTCCCAAAATTTGGCCTTTATTTTTGAGGTTTTAAAGTTTTGACTCTAAACTCTATTTTCTTCACAATTTAGTTTTTAAATATTAAAAGATAAAAGATAAAGCATTTAATTAGTCGCAGTTTGGCCATAATAAAAGATAATCTTATTGTCAATAAGCTAATTTTAAGAAGGAGAGTTCAATGGATAGGGGTTGCCTTTGAAACATACTGGACAAAAACAAATTATGACCTTACAATGTGTTATTATGACCTTATAATGTGTTCTTTTATTTGGATATATTTATTTTATTTTATTTAGAGGGTATTTTGAATTGAGAATGAGTTTATTGAGATCTTTAAAATAAGCTTAAAATTAAGTTTTGAAAATAAAAAAAACTGAACTCTGATTTTTCAGCCATTGGAGTTTATTGAAAAATTATGACAGCAAACAATACAATGTTTGTTGCAATTTTTTGTTTTGTCAAGGGAGAGGAGGACGGGTCGTCTACTAACTTAATTAAAAATAGCAATGCTTGGTATACGAGCTACGTCTAGACCCTAGCATATTTGAACTTTTTTCTTTTGATGCCTAGCAAGTGGAGCAAACTTTTTGTTCTTGAAAAACTTGTTATTATTTAAAATAAATCCCTATTAAAATTATTAATTAAAAAGCTTTTTTAAAAAATCATTTGAGTATGTTATACTTTTTAAATGAATTTTAATTGTTATATTTTCAATAATTTTTTGAATAATTTTGTATGAGTATAATATGTAACAATTAGATATGGAATACCCTCTAAAAACTTGAAGTTAGCTACAAGCCAAAAAAAAGAGATTGACTGGGCAACAAACTTAATAATCAACAAATTGTATATAAATAATTTATAAGAATAAAATATTTAATATTTATTTTATATAGTTTTCATGAGTTCATTATTTTTTATCTTTTTTCATAAATATTATCAAAACATGATCATTATTATTATTTTTAAGACTTGCTGAGTTAGTATTGCTAAAATAACTTGTCCACGAAATGAGAGATTTACCTCAGCTAATAATTTTCCCTTCTAAAATTTAAATTATTAGAATTCTTGGAAATATTTATTTTAATTGTCTTGAGATTTTATTTAAAAAACAATGATGTTAAAGAAAACGATTTTTTTTGTTAAAAAAAAAGCATAAATAAAGAGTGAGGACTTCAATTTAAAAAAAACACTTTCTCGTTCAAAACTTAAGTGTTGCCAACTTTTGCGGATATTTATTTTAATTTCTAGAAAATTAAATAAAAATTACTTTGAAAGTTTCCTTCTGTAATTGACACATGGACTAGCCTTCCGTGACCAAGCACGCTTCGACTTATACTTCTTAAACCAAGCATGCAAGCCTAGACCTCTATGCCCCCGCAACTCATGGCCTTCCTCTTTAATTATATATGATTAGTTTTATTTTTCTAATTAGATTTTTATTTAATATAATCTCTATTATTTTTAATTTGTTTAATTTAACTATTTTAAAATAGTAATAATTTTTTTTAATAATTTATATAATAGTAATAAGATATTATTATAATTTATCTTCATACTTTTTAGTTAAATTTAAGATAGGTAAGTTGTGTTTGCATTGTGCATATATATGAACAAAAATTTATGTATTTAACTACCATAGTAAATACTCAAGATAAATAAAAAAAATATGTAAAATAAAAAAGGACAGTCAACGTGAAATATTTATATTTGTATGTATTTTTTATTTTTTATAGAGAGATCTAACTTCCCACTTCGATATTTAATTAGCATTCCTATTTTTTTCAAGTTATTAATTAATATTTTTTTATATAAAATATAGATATTATCTTAGTATTTCTTGGTTAACAAATGTCTTGATAACGAAAATTACTTTTATAATTTTGATGTAGTTTTATCTTATGTTTAAAATTAATTTAAAATCCTAACTTAGAGTATCTATATCCAGCTCCTTATTTTGTAGCTAAAGCAGCTAAACAAGCCATTTTAACTATAACATACATGTTCTCTAATGAGTCATGAATATTTTATTATTTTACTATTATTCAAATTATATATAAAATGAATATCCAAGTATATGTTATTTCATATTGTTGATTGTTTTCAAATTATATGAAAGAATTTTCTAATTATTCAATGACATTTTTGAAATTTAATTCTTTTATTAAAGTGGAAATTAAAAATAATAAATAGAAAATGAATGCACTTAAAAGACATAATAAAAATTTAAACAATGCATACTAATTAAAACTTCAATTATGTTGTTTATCTAATATCTTCATTTTACGCATTTTATAATATTCAACTAAATATTGAAGGCATGCTTAGTATCTATCAACATTTTTCTCTTTTTTTCTTATTATTGTTTCAATAAAAGGTTTTCTTGCATAATAATAATAATAATAATCTGTCACTTATTTCAATTTGGAGATACATTACTGCAAAACAAGAAACACATTAATGCCCATTAATTGACATCTGATACATTCATTTATAGTAAATTTACTATAAAGTGCTAAAGCATTTTGTAATGGCTTCATCCACTTCCCAAAGGGTGCCCACAGAATAATCAAATAAGAAGAAATTGAGGTCTTCGTCATAGTTTTATAATCCACTGCTTAGCCATTATGTGGATGTTTTCTTTTTCTTTTTCTTTTTCTTTTTTTAATATATATATATAGGCTATTAATATGCGAAACAGAAGAAGAACAATGGAACAATCTGCGCATGGGCATTGTTGAAATGGTAGTTGGGTTTTCTCCATGAAGTTTCATGGACAAGTAGTTTTTTGTTTACAAAGATCACATGCAGAGTGATGTTGGGGGTTTGCTTTGTTGGAAAACAAAGTCTTTTGGATTGTGTAGCCCATGCTTACCTCAGAATCTATGACTTGGGCCTACTGTGTGGCACCATAATCCCCAAAGTTATATTTTAGGCGCTCTTTTGTTTTTACAAGAGTTTCTATCAACTCGATTTCTACCGTGTAGAGGTTGCAGCTGGAGCTTCGAAACCTTTCCGAGTAAGCAGAACAGGTCCGAAGATCTCCCACAAGTTTTTTGAGGACGATAGGATGTTATTTGCAGAAGCAAGTACTAATCAAAAGGGAAAAATCATGTGTTGCTTGAACGAGTCATGTGTTGCATCAGGTCAGAAGGTCAGTGTTAGCAAAACTAATTTATTTTTCTCCAGAAATGTAACAGTGTCGCTACCTAGAAGCAGCAGCAGGGATTGTGGTTTTAGGAGAACCGAGGACTCAGGCAATTACTTGGGAGTTCCTTTAGTGCATCAGCGTATCACGAAGCAAATCCATGGATACCTCCTTGAGAATATGCAGAAGAAGCTGGCTACATGGAAGTCTAATAACCTCTCACTAGGAGGACGTACGTATTACACCCTGCAAATCAGCTCTATCCACCATTCCTCTTTATCCAATGCAGTCCACAATGCTTCTTAAGAGTACCTGTAATGAGATAGAAAAGATTTGCCGAAGGTTTCTGCAAAATTTGGTCGTAGGCATGCCAACGTGAGAGCTGGTTAATGGGAAGTAAACAATGTGTTCGATTTTGGACCCTTATTTTTAGGTCTTAATAATTTCTTTTTCTTAAGTATTTTTTTTTAATATACATTGGTTTTTTTTCCTTAATTAAAGGTTTGATAAATTAATACAAAGACTCAAGCCCACTTCATTCTTCAATCTCCAAGATCATGTCATCAATATGCTAGGGTTGATGGCATTGTGTCAAAGCCAAGTTCCTTCGATCTCATGCCGCAGAGAGATCATGTATGGGTACGGCCAACTAATGAATGGACCACACCATCGTAATATCTGGATGGCCTGAGGAAATTAAGTGGCTTGATAATTATGCACCTTTAATGCACCTCCCCACGCTCACACAAACTGTCTCGTCAGGCATTCATGCAACCTTTTGTAAGGGGCCATGCTATGCAGAAGCCTAGCTAGGCATGCTTTTCACTGTCTGCTGCATAAAACATAAAACCTTTATATATACTTAAGAAAGGTTTGCTTCCACGAGTTAAATGCGAGTTTACTAGTAGGAGATCATCTCAAAGAACTATATATATATATATATAGGTAGATCATCTCAAAGAACTATATATATATTGAAGATTGTCCATTAGCAGCCATTAGAAGCACTGAACCTATCTATCCATAAAGCAAGAAGAAGGCCATCCACATTGTACTTGCTAAATGTATATAAGCCATGTTATTGGTTGACTGTATTCTTCTTGATCCCATTTGTTTTCCTACTTACATGACACAATTGACGCATGAACATTATCGATGTCATGCGATGAAACAAGGTTTATGGGGGTATTTTAGCACATGCCGTTAATCTCTATGGTTTCTTTTTTTTTTTAAAAAAAAAGGATATCATAGGTGACCTTAGTCTATACTAGCTGTCTACCCGTAATATGCCTGGGGTATTTTTTTATATAAAAATAATGTTCATGTAGTGTAAATATATTTTTAAAAAGAAAAAATTTGTGACACCAATTAAAAACCAGATAGTATATGTCAAATAAGTTGTTTTTATTTTAAATAAATAATAAAAAAAAGATAATAACACCAAATGGAAAAAATTTTAAAAAATGATAACCATAACCATTGAAAAAAATATTTTTGTGAATAAAAAGCAAATCAATTCAAGTTAACTTATCAAACGCATGTCCTAGGCCATGAGATTGAGATGATCTGGTAAAAAAAAATATACAAAATCATAAAACTAAAAAGAAAATAAGGAGAAACATGATAAAAAAAACTCACATTAACTTTTTAAACTCATAACTCAAGGTATTAGACCAAAAACACCATATCTTGAAAAATCACAAAACTCAAATTTTAATTAATTAAATATTGAAGAATTAGCTTAAAAAAATATCAATTACATAAATGGATCCTAAATAAAAAATAACAATTAAAAGAATGAGGATCAAAATTAAAATACAAAATAGATTTTATTTTTATTGAATAGTGAAATTGAAAAGAAAAATTAATTGAATGAAAGGGCCAAAAAAATCAAAAGAATATTGATCAAAATTTTAAAAATAAAATTGATTAAAGGGTTAAAGTAAAAAGAAACATCAATTCAACAAAAAGCCCAAAACAAATAATTAAAAAAAAGAGGATTAAATTGAAAAAATAATATATAGAAAATTGGGATGAAAAAATGAAATTTAAAATAAATAAAACTTCTACATAAGAGCTAAGAATAAAATTTAAAAAATAAAATAATAAGGATTGAAGTTCAAATACCAACAGCAAAGGGCACAAAACTGTAATGTTTTAGGGAGATGAGAGAAAAAAAAAAAAAGGAAAAGAAAAGCCTTTAGCAATAAACTGGACCAGCACTACCAATATGAGCTACATACTCAATCAAGAAGAGGGTACAATGACAGTTCCAACAACACGAGAAAAGGATATGTTTGTATGTAAGAGAAGCTGTATGAACCCTAACTTTTTTATTTTTTGTTTTTGATCAATTACTAAATTGCCACCACAAGTTGACTTGATAATAACAAAAAAGACCATTAAGAAAAGGCAAAAAAGTCATCTGACACTAGTTTTTAATTTTTTTTTTCTTTTTAAAAGTATTTTCACTATGTTATTGTTTTATATTTAGTCAAATATCAAATTGCTGTTTAACAAAAAACATTGTGAAAATACATAAAATGCCCATTGATGTTAATTTTAGATTTTTTTGCTTCCAATAATATGTCAACCATTTCATTGTGTAATTAAAATTGAAAAATACTTATTTATTCTTAGTCAATTTGGTAATAGCTAATAAGTCCTTGCCAGTCAAAATGGGTCACATTTAGATATTTTTTGGCTACTTCCTCCATTTATGGTCCAATTGTAACCTTTAACCCCTTTTTTCTTTTGATTTTTTAACATAAAAGGTCTTTTTCCTTAATTGAATCAAAGATCAAATTGATTATGGAAACATGAGTTTAATTAGTTAATTTATTACTGAATAATGAAAATTATTATCTAGATGACCTAAATTATATGATTGAATAAATCCTTCGTTATCTGTTACTGGCTGAGGATTCCTTATATTTTTTCTTCTTCAGATTCTATTCATATTTTTTATAAAGAGATCTCTGATTAATAATAGAATATTATTTATTTTGCATTATATCTAAGATTGAGAATTGTGTAAAAAAGAGTTCTTTCTTTTGACTTTCAAAGCAAGTGCTAAATATTTAGTTTGCATGAACAAGCTTTGTAAAATCCAGTAACTAATAGAATAAGTGATGTAGTATAATCTATATTGTATTTTTTTAGCTATTTACCTTTTATCAAATAACATGTGCATTCTGAATTTAAAAGAAGACCTAAGATTAAAAGGGAGTATAACAAAATTCTTGAAATTCTTTGATTGTTTTCCCCGTAAAAATGATATGTTTTATTTATTTGACCTATGGAGACAACACAATTAGTTATAAAAAAATCAATGTTATTATAAGAAGTGAAAATATGACTTCAATACCCTTGAAAATTAACATTAAATTTTTTAGGTGAAGCAATAAAATCACTATTATACTGTTCAATAAATAGTGCAAATAAATATGGATGAACAATTGTTTTTCAAAAGAGTTTTAACTTTTAGTTTTTCCTTTCTAAATTTTTGAAATTATACTCTATTCTTCTAAAAAGTTAAAGAACCTTTTTTGTGGCTAGCAAATCCATATCTAAAATTGAGAAATTTAGTATTCCATCGTAAATGGGTTCAGAAATAAAAAAAATGTTTTTTTTTATAGAATTACATATTGGAATTAAAAAGGAAGAAAAAATTAAAATAATTAATTTAATTATGACAAATTTTAAAATTCCATTGCAAGGATTAAAAAATAAAAAATTGAAACTTAGAAAAATAAAAAAATATATATTTTATTGTTTTTTATAAAACCAGCAACGAAATGAAATTAAGGGTAAGTTTATAGAATTTTTTGTTAAACTATTTTTACCTTTTCACTAGCAACACCATTGGTTTTATTTAAAATCAACACTAAAACGTTTTTTAAGAAAAATATTAGGTACTTGCATAGTGCTCATTCACTTATATAAAAAAGATTCACCATCGTAATATTATCTATAAATCACACTTTTATGTGAGCAAATGAATAACATCTTAGAGTTTTATCTTACAAAATGTGTTTGATAAAATTATATATCCCACAATAACTTGATTGGCTTTATGTATTTAAAGTTGGATTAATTAGCAGCTTTCCTCGCTCTTATTCATGACATGCATTAACTAGTAGCTATACTTGCCCACAGAAAAAATGACAAAGAGTCATGAATATGTTTTTTTATTTTTTAATTGATTAATAATTATTATTATTAAGATTCAAATATTACAATGTTTATATTTTAATGACTATATTTCAATAATTATATTTTTAACGGGTATATTTTAACATATAAAAAAACCATTTAAACTCTTAATTTCATTCATCATTTCTCTCACTTTCTCCATCTGAACTACCTTTTTTCTTACTTTTTATTTATTTATTCCATATTTAGGGCTTCTAATAATTTCTTGCATAAAATGCTTTTTCATGGTGATGACTCTAACTATGATTTTAAATTATTTACAGTAGTTACAATTAAAGAAGAGCAACAAGCTAATGTGTGACGATTATAACGCTGACATGGTCCTTCCATTCCTTGTTATATGTGGACATGGAAACAAATGAAGTGTGAGAAGGGTAAGAATATGAAAAAGAAATCACCACCTAGTTTTATGGTAATTAGAAAACTTAACTAGTCTTTTAAAGGTTGTCAATAACAGATTGATTATGTAATCGGGAATATAAACATTACCTTATACATCTGTCACTATTACTTATTTTTTTCAGTGGTTTGTTAGTTATAAGCTAAAGTTTTTGGAAACCATGGTTGGTTGGTGTTGTATGGAGGCTTGATCGACAATCGTTGATGAGTAGTTATTATAACAACATCGCTCTAAGTAGATGAGTGGGTGTCAATTAGCAGTGATAAGAGTAGAGGTTCATGGTCAATGATGTAAGGACTAATTAGCAGTTCTTATGATTGATAATAGAGAGTTACCTAATGGTGAGCAGTGTTTAAGAAAAATAAAAAGTCACTAATTATGACATGAAGAGAATAATTATCTATAAAAAAAAAAAGGGGAATTTCCATTCTCTTCATTTTTATAACAAACAAAAAGTGATTGTGAGTGTGGAAGAGAGAGTTGTAAAAAATTAGAAAATGATGTTTGGAAGAGATGAAAAGGATCGAGTTTTCTTTACATAAAAAATAATAGCTAGTATACAAAAAAAAATATTAGTTATGTTTTTTAGTGTGTATAGATGAGAGGTTGAAAGAGATTAGAAAATTATGTGAGAGACACATATTCTTTTTCTTCTTTTTTTTTCTTTCTGATTGTATTTTTTACACCATCATTTTCTTATGTTATTTATTTATTTATTTCTTCCCTCATCTTATTATTCACACTCACTCTTATTTATATTAACACCAAAAACTCTACTCCTCTTCTATTTTTTAAATTTTCATAACCTTTATTTTCATTTTGTATTTATCCACTCATTTATTTTGTTATTTTTATTTTTGAATTGCTTGGTGGTAGGGTTTCCAAAACTTAAATTGGTTCCCATCCTTTCCACTACTCCATTATACTCATTAAAAAAATTATCTCATTTTCTTTTAATTGATATCTTTTTTTTTTGATTGATTTATTGTTTACTATTAGGTTTTCATGAAGAAAAACTCATATAAGCTAAAAGAGAACTGCATGAAATTTAAATATTTTTTAATGTGAAAGGAAAAATAAAGATGGTTTTTTCTTATTTTAATCGTAAGTAATTAGAGCTAATAAATCTTAACTCGTCTAATATAGTTTGTTTGGATTTGCCAAGAACCGTGTCTCACAAGTATATGACTTTCAAATTCACTACATACCATTATGCATACATCTAAAATGAAGCTTTAATTTCATTTGATTGTAATTTATATTTTTTATTTTATTTTATTTAGCCTTTCTTGGGAGTCTCTTCCCATTAGGTCATACATGTTTATAATATTGACTTTTGGTCCGCTGATTTTGTTACTTTTAATCTATAATATATTCTTACATTTTGATAAATAAAAAATATAGTTTTAAGGACATGATATGTGGGTTGTTGAACCTTTTATATATATATATATATATATATATATATATATATATATATATATATATATATATATATATATATATTATTTTTTATTCAAGTTATTGGTCATTTTAAAGTGAGAATTGCTTAATTACTTATTCGACAACCTATAAACAAGATGTAGAAACACTATTTTGAGAAAATATCAAATTATTTTTGAAATCAAAACCACATTCATTTATTTTTTAATAAAGTATTTTCATAAAACCGGCTTGGTCACAATATTTTGATAGGGTAGGGATGTTTTTTAGCATCTTGATGGATTTTAGAGTTCAACGATTTTGATAAATTATCATTATATTAATCAAGTAAAAAGGAAGATTAAAGTGCCAACATACTTTCCTAGTAACATTTATTCATTTGGAAACAATAATAACATAGACAAAAATATTGAAAATAAAAGTGTAGTACAGTCCACAAAACTTAAAAACCTATTCATAAAAACAAATTTTCAATAAAATATGATATTGCATGCATATGTCATATAATCTCCTTACCTCCCCAGGTCTTCTCTAGTTTCTCCGGTGTATTTTTAGCTACCCTATTATGAGTTATTTCCTTCTTATGGTCACATTCCAATCTATATTTCAAGAATCCTTAAATTTGGCTTTGAGGCTTTTCTTTCTATATTTTTCATGTAGTTTGGTTGTAAGATGCTTCCTTGATATTTATAGGTAAATAAATAGTTTCATCACACCCTTGAATGTTTCTCATACAATGTCAAATGATTGTTTATTGATATTGCTCCTGCAACTATTTTTACATATAGGCTAGGGTTTTTGGTGCTTTAATGAACCAATAGGAGTACAAAGGATAATCCAAGATGTCCTTTATGAATCTTTTAATTTGTTCATCTAAGATAGGCTTTTTACAGTGCAAATATCTATGCTAGTTGTCTTTGAGGGATATTCGGGCAAACTTTTTTGTACCACTATAAACATCATTGAGTTGTGTTAGAATACATGGTAACAAGTATGGGTACTAGAAGTGCTATTGTTTTACAATAATGAAGTTTAATATAGAATCATATATATACTTTAGAAACCTAGAAGATGGCTTTTTTATCAATGAAAGAGTTATGCATAAAGGTATATTTCAATAACTTTTTGTTGTTAAACTTGTAGTCAGGGATACCTTACACTTGTTTATGAGTTCGTGACCATCTTGTCTTTATTGGCTCAAAGAAATCATTTGGTTATTCATTTTCCATGACTTATCATTATGCCATTTCAATAATTAGGTATTTCTATTATGTCTTAAATTCAGATAGAGCTTTTAGTTTATCTTGTAATTTTTGAAGAAGATTTTGTTGTTCTTATAGAAGGCCTAGTAAGTCATCATTTTCACTTCTTAATTTTGCTAAGGCCAACTCTAAACTTATTTTTCTTTCTTTTTTACGTTTGGTTCTTTAAATCTACGTTGACTATTTTATGGTTTTCAACATGCACGAGCTTTAAAAAGGCACTATATATCTTCTAGTATAGACAAGAAAATGATGATAGGATTGCTTTTATTTGAGATCCAAGCTATAAAATAAGGTTTATTATTGAATGTTTTGGGGCATCTTCTAATATCTTTATAAAGAGGGCTTCTTAAGCTAGTTCAAACATACACATGAGCATGGATATCACCTCTGTCATGATGTCTATGCTTTTAATTCTTTGAGTATATTCTAAAAGGGATATGGATGTTGATGGCTCATATTTCTTCATTCACTAGAGTGCTCACAAAATGAATGAAATATGCAAATAGATGCATCATGTAAAATTATATATATACTTGTTATTTATTATTATCTTAAAAAATTTCATCTTATTTGATAAGATCTAACCCATTATATGTGTATGAGATAAGTTACTACCTGGTTCCAAAGGTCTCTTATTGCTTAATGATCATCTTTAAAAAGATTGATATGAGGCTCATGAGGAGTGTAAAGATAAAGGTTGTGAGTAATATCATATTCTCATACCAATCACTACCAAGTAAACTATTAGATAAGAGTTACATGGTTTTATATGTATTACCTGGGCTAAAGACCATTGGGGTGCCATAACTTCCCTACTTATATAAAGCAATATAAGTTCAATAAATAAATATTGTGTTGTATAGGCATGAGCTTAGTTTTATATTCAATCAAAGTAAATAGAGAAAAAAAATACACAAAATACAAGATAAACAAATAATAAAATAGAAAATAGCTTATCATCACTAAACAAACAAACAAAACTTATCCTTTAAAGATCATTAGTGGGTCATCATTCTATAGCATTTGGACATCAATGTGAAACAAGTGTGAGGAAAGTAAGGATATGAAAATAGCTCTCACCTAATTTTATGGTAACTACATGTTTAAACTAACTTTTCATATGCAATAAAATAATAGGTGTTTATATAGTGTGTCTAGTAGAGGATAAATATATTATATGGTAAAAATTTATTACTCTGCATACAACCTTTGAGGTGTCTTTGTTTTTAGTTAGGGATTTTAATGAAACACTACATCATTTTGATATAAGTAGTAAGTACTTGAATTTCATTGGTTTAAAGGAATTTCGCAACTTCATAACAAATTGTAACTTACTAGAGTATCATTTAATTGGTCATTGATACACTTGATTTTAAAGACAAACGCTAAACTATATTGATAAATCTTTTACAATTTCAAATTATCATCTAATATTTTTAGAGTTAACACTCACACGTTATCTTATGGGTTTGTCAAACCATTGTCAAATGTTACTAGGAATGTAGTTATAAAACTAGGGATAGAAAGCATTTAAGTTTCTCAACTATTAGATTGAACCATTATTTTTAGAGAAACTCCAAAAGTTTCAAGCTCAGACATGTTTTGAGTACATTGATAGTTTTTTATTAGTAAAAAAGATTGGTTATTTGGCATCTAAAATTAAACAATAAAACAAAACTAAATATTACAATTAAGATAAGAAGTTGTTGTAAATTCATAATCATCTTCAACAATTGGAAAAGAAAGGGGAGAATCATTCTCTAGCTTAGCAAGAGATCATCGAATTACATAACCTAAGCTCTAAGCATTAAAATGAAAGTATATATGTTGAAGCCATTTAAAGTAAAAATTCTAGACATACTTGGTGTAGATTGAGAGATGGAAACCCAAAATTCTTCCATTTGATAGCCAATATCAAAACGGGACGATAGTAGTGAAGTGATTTTGGATGGCTTCATGATAGCTAATGAAAAGATTCATGGCATCAAGAAAAGTGGTCAAAATAGGTTTCTAATAACAATAGACTTCAACAAAACTTTTGATTATGTTAATTGGGTGTTCTTAAAAGAAGTATTACATTAGGTTTAGAAATGAATTTGTTATTTTTAGTTCAAAAAAAATGTATTTCAAGATCTCAATTGGCAATTCTCATTAATGGCTCTCCAAGCTAAGAATTTAAAGTTCAATATGTTTACCACAAGGTAATCTCTCTTCCTATTGCTCTTGACATGTCAATTAAAGTGATTTGACTATAAACTACTTTAAAGATATTGATTTTACAAATTGAAAATTTCTTATCAACTCCAATATATAAACGACACTCTGATGTTTATACAAAATGAGTATAGATCATTAACTCATCTACAAAGGATTTTGAGGTGGTTCAAATTGATATCAAGCCTAAAGGTTAATTTCCATAAGAGCTCTCTTATATATTAAACCTTGATGAAGATCATATAACTGATATAGTAAATACAATTTACTGTAAATGGAACATATTGTCAATCCAATACATAGGAATACCTTTGGGTGCAAACCTAAAAAGACTTTCAACGTAGAAGCTAATTATTAATAAAATTATAACAAGACTAAAAAGATAAATATATATATATATATAGGTTTTTAAGCCTAACTAGATATGTGTGCTTTCTAAAAACTACTTTCTCCTCACTACCATTATATTATATATTACTATTTCTAATGCCAAAGGGTGTTGCTAGAGTTATATCATGAACTCAAAAATGGTTTATATGGGATGGTATTTCATATGGATAGAAGCTTTGCAAGGTTTCTTGGAATGTTGTTGTCAAAGCAAAAAACAAAGGTGATTTGGGTATGGTGTCTTTGCAAAGTAAAAATAAGGTAATGTTTTCAGGTGACTATTGGGATTGGGAAATAATAACTGCAAGGTTTCTTGATGCTATAAAATTTAATTCATCCTAGTCAAGACATGTGTCCAATATATAATGTTGAAATCAAGCATGTGTGGCATTTATTACTATATTATCATGGTTCTTAGAAATTTTGGTAGCATTTCATAAACTAGCTTGGATTTAGTTAGTATATGCCTCAAACAATTAAACAAGTTCTTCGTCACTAAGGTACTCTGACTATAAACAGATTGTAAAGAAAAGTTTTAACTCTGTTAGTATTGATGTCTTGTGGGGAATCTACAATGCCAAAAACATATTCAATTTTTTAGGATGAGATGATGAATTGAAACAAAATGTTTAACTTTACATTTCATTTGCTATCAATTTTGTTAAAGCCATTGACTAGAAACTTTAATACTAAGATAATAATCTTTTTAAAGGACCTATAGTGATTTTAAAGTGGACAAACTAGTAATATTCCGTAGCCATGAATAACTCTTTTTCTTAGTAGAATGTTTATTTTTTCATATATTATATAACTTTTTCTCATGTCGTTTTATACATAACTTCATTAATTTAATAGGGTTTTATATTCATCAATAAAATTTGATTATTATATAAAAAAAATATTTACATGTTTTTCCTTGTTTATATATATATATATATATATGGATCCCACATTATTAAAAAAAAAAAAAACCAACTATACTCCACCACACCATATGTCTAGACAAACACTCAAGCCAGTAAGGGAGTGGAAGCTGGAGGAAGCCATAATCAAGAAGGATTGATTAATTCAAGGCCCTGACATTATACTTAAACTCCCCACTTCTCTACATATATTTATTGATGAATATATATATATATATATATATATATATATATATATTTGAATAATGTGGGATCCATATATATATATATATATATATATATATATATATATATATATATATATATGGATCCCACATTATTCAAAAAAAAAAAAAAAAACCAACTATACTCCACCACACCATGTCTAAACAAACACTCAAACCAGTAAGGGAGTGGAAGCTGGAGGAAGCCATAATCAAGAAGGATTGATTAATTCAAGGCACTGACATTATACTTAAACTCCCCACTTCTCCACATATCTGAAGCTTTAAAAGGAGGTTTGACATCAAATTTCTCAAGTCAACCTCGTCCCTGCGTGCAACCATGGAAGAATGTCAATGGTATGATCTTAAAGCATCGTATAGCTTAGCTTAGAATATACCCGTCTCTCCGTTTTTCACAGTTAATAGAATATACTCGTCTGCTTACAGTAGCTAATAGCTAGGAATTGTAGGTTAGGGTTCCGGGAAATTGGCTCTATAAAGTCTGTCCTCTTTATAGCTAGTTAGCTAGGCCAAAAATCAAATTATAAGTACCGTATATATTTAATTCTATAATATATTTTTCCCCTCTGTAATTGATTAATTCAATTCGCTTTCATTTATTTCGTACATGAATGCTGGGCAGGCTTTGCCTTCGGTGCACAAAAATTGGCTTTTGACTCACTGTTCTATAGGAACAAAGTTGTAGCAATAATTAAGCAATAATGATAATATCCAATTTCAATGAGGACAAAAGGGCAACCAACCATCCACTTAAATTGAATCGATCATTCCATCATGATAATGACCAAGGGATTTGTATCATATCCTCAAGGCAACTGAGGGCCAGAGGGGCAGCTAGCTGCATGCTCCCAGATCGTGCATTGACACTGATATTGACACTACCCCAATAAATGAATTTAATCTATAATTAAAGAGAGAGAGAGAGAGAGAGAGGATACATCGGTATGGTAAGAAGGAGGGGTAATTCCAAAATGATGCACAGTAACTCTCGTAGCAAAAGTGTAACATCGTTGCATTACAGTATAAATTAAAAATATCAGTTAATTTTATCGTGTTACATCTCATAATAGAATATTTATATTTATTTTAATAGTTTTTAATTTATATTTTTTTAATTTTATTCTTTAACATTTTATTTATTAAAAACTAAGTTTTATAATTATTATGATTTGCTTTATATATATATATATATAGTTAGTTTAATCTCATGACTTGTATCACAATTTTAATAGATTAACTTAGTAAACTTAAGATTTTCTAAAATGATATTGTTTTTTATATTATTATTTACTATTAAATTAATTAAGAATTGAGCTTATAATTCATTTTCATTTACTTTCTATGAGATTATTTCAATTTTATAACTCAGTTAAAAAATTCAATGAGCTAACCCAATTGATTAAAAAAATTTTCATATTTTTTAAACAATATTTTTTTAATTCATATTTCAGTAAGGAGTTATTATGAGGCTTTATGATTTATTTTTTATTTTTATAAGGTTATTTCAATTTAATGACTCGGATCACGTGTTTTGTGAGTTAATCTCAGTAGATTTAGATCATTTTATTGTGTCATGTTTCTAAATTGATTTTTTTAAGAAAATATTAACCTTTAACAATGAGTTTATTGAAAATTGAGCTTTATATTTTATTTTTATTTGCTTTTTATAAGATTATGACAATTTCATAACCTTGATCGCATGTTTGACAAGTTAATCTAATTAGACTCAGGTTATTTTTGTTTTTTTTCTATGAGATTATTATGATCACATGACCTGAGTCACAAGTTTGATAGGTTAACTAATATTATTTTTTATTTTTTAATTAATTTTTTTAATTATATTCTTTAACAATGAGTTGATTAAAAATTAAGTTTTATAATTTTATTTTAATTTATTTGATATTCTTCAACAAAAATTTGATGCCACCCACGCCCCAGCGAGAACAACGATTTAATTCTAGATATACCACAACCAATACTCATACGTTGAACTCTATAAAATACATGTGAATGGAGAACTAGAAATAGATGGGGATGTAAGGAATGTGGTGAAAAATATTTGAGGGGATCGAGAGCAAAAATGTACAAAATAAGAGACAATTCACGATCTATATATACATAAATGTTCCTATTTCAAATTGTACAAAAGGCATAAATTAATATATGTAGAAAAAGAGAGAGAAGGAAAAGAAGAGAGAGATCATAAAGGGTTGCTAGGTTAAGAGAGAAAATGTAGACAAAGAAAAGGTCGAGGGAGGCAGGGGGAGGAGAGGAGCAGTTCGGATTTAGAGCAAGTGTGAAAGGCACGAGACAGAAGGAGAACAATAAATGAGAGGTAAAGGAAGGGTGATGAGGCATATGATAACCCTCATGATCGTCACGTCGTTTTTCATTTGCTACTCCCGATAATCCTCCCAGAATTCCACGCTTCCCTTACTCATCTTCTTTCTCTCTCTCTCTCAACTTTTTTTTTTTTTGTGCTTTTGTCCTCTCCTATTACTACTAATACTAGAGCATAGTATACTTTCTCACGCTTGAAAAAACACAAGACTTGTCTTTCTATTTCTCGCTCTAGCTAAGATACAGCCTAGTCAACTTCATGTCTTGCCCTCACTTTTGTTTTTGTTCCATAATAAACCAACACATATAACACCCATTTCTTTGCCTATCTCTTTGTAGTTGTAGATTTGTAGTGATCAATCCACATCTCTTTAAAGTCCGGAAACTCAAATTCTGCTTCAATATTAACCCATTTTAAATTAAAAAAAAAATAAAAGAAACTAATCACTACTTCACTATATTTCTTGCTCAGCAGCGTATATACCCCCAACACTTTCAACTAGGGCAACACCTTTTACTATAAATGAATAACATCTATTACCTATGTTGTAAAGGTAGGGGCAACATTTTTTGAGTCACCTTCTAGCTAGCTCCATACTATTCACTTGCATGCTCCTTTCCTGTTCCTGCTAAACAAAGACCATTTTTTTCAGCCCAATTATTTCAACACACATTTCCCTGTGAGGGAAAAAAGGAGTGGGAGGGATCTACAAAAGAATCTACTTTAGTACTCCTCTTCTTCTGGTTTCACTACATATCCAGTTCTGTCGCTAAAACTTTCCATTCTGTTCTCTTTAACCCTTCTCTTATTTGTCCTTCAAGCTTGTTTATACGAAAATGTGGATGATGGGTTATAATGATGGTGGTGAATTCAACATATCAGATTCTTTCAATGGCAGGAAGCTTAGGCCACTAGTTCCAAGGCCAATAACCTCTACAAACAACACTCCAACTGCCTCTAGTCCTCCTTGCCTTGGCAGTCGCCTTCATAACACCGATTTCTTTGCACTCAATCAGTATCATCTGGGTATGCATCTTTCTTTTCTTTTCTCTCTCTCCCTGTCTGTCTGTCTATTCTGGTGTGAGTCACTAATAAAATGTAAATAAATTATGTTCCTTCATGTTTGCTTTTGTAGCAAGTATGGCTGATCAAAACAAAAGAGAATTCAACACACAGCCAGTTGTAATGAGCTCAAGATGGAATCCAACACCGGAGCAGTTAAGGACCCTTGAAGATTTGTATCGAAGAGGGACTAGAACACCGTCAACTGACCAAATTCAAGACATAACCGCACAGCTTCGTAGATATGGAAGGATTGAAGGAAAGAATGTGTTTTACTGGTTTCAAAACCACAAGGCTAGAGAAAGGCAAAAGCGTCGACGTCAAATGGAATCTGATTCGTTTGATGGTCACCAGCAAAATGGACATGGTATTGAAATCTTTGAAAGGAAAGAATCAGGTAAGAAAGAAAGAAAGAAAGAAAGAAGAAAGAAAAAACCCTTCAATATTAGAGTATCAACAATACCTTTTAGAGTTATTTCCAATCCTGGGAATGAAAAAGATAGAAATGTTTGATATGTACGGCTTTTTGTGAATTTCATTTTGTTGTTAGTTAGAGAAGCCTGATAGCATGTATGCCTTGCTTTTTAGTATTGCAATTGTTGGTTTTAGAGAGAGGTGTAAAGTTGCGTAATCTTTTTGTTTTCCTTTTTGTCTACAGAGGCAAGTAGGACAGGTTATGAAGGTGAACAAACCAAGAACTGGGCTCCCTCTACAAACTGCAGTACACTATCAGAGGTCTATTCTTTTTACTTACTATAACCTTCCTTTGTCTTTCTTAATGGATCAAGGAAGGCTCCTTTTTTCTTAAAAAGAGAGAAAATTTGGTACAATACCTTTACTTTAATCCCTAAAAAGGAACATAACACAAACATTAATTAAGCAGTTTTAATAATGTTGTTATGATTAGAAGTGCATTTTCCTTTGGTTTTAGGTTTATAGAGTTTAAAGAAGAAGCTTATGTATTAGGGAGATATGGAATTGAAGAAACAACAAAAACTTTGTTTGTTGGGAAATGAAAAGGGTTTAAAAGCTGCATTCCTTCCTTTCTGTCGGGGCTGCAGTTATGAAACTAGCTGGGTTTTTTGGGTCTTGTGCTTATTATGCATTCATGGCATTGTGAAGGCCAGTTCTTTGGGCACCCTTTCTTTTCCTTTTTTTATTCCATGGAATATCTGGGCACCTTGATAGTGAAAAGACAAAATGCGTGCCAACCCTAGCAGTAGAAGCAATTTGGCTTCTTACACTCTTCAATAGTTTTGATTTTTGTTGTTATTATTCAGAAATAACTCGTATACAAACCGTGACCCCATTATTACTTGAATACAGTTAGATAGTAGTAGAGATTCATATGTAAACAGCACAAGGATCATAGAGTTTTTTGGCACTATTAAATTCTTTTTTGAATAAGACAATAGCAGGAAAAATCATGTTTTGCATGGTCTTCATTAAATTTCAGGAATCTGTTTCAATATCAAGGGCAACAAAAGGAGCAATGGCAGAGTACTGTAGACCAGATGGATGGATGCAACTCGATGAAGGAGAATTACAGCATAGAAGGAACTTTATAGAAAGGAATGCCACGTGGGAGATGATGCAGTTGTCTTGTCCATCTCCCACCCACCAAATAAACACTATCTCTAGTACTAGTAGCACTACAACTATGTCAAAACAAGGAGCAGCAGCAGCGAAGCTCATTAAGGCCCATGACCTCAACGTCTTTATGGCACCTTACAGGGAAAATGGGCATCATGGAGCCCTTATTAACCAGTTCAATAGCAGTGTCATCAATGACGGAGATGAACCCAGAGGTGGTACTGGGGAATCTCAAACCCTTCAACTGTTTCCTCTTCGTAGTGGCGGTGACGGCAACAATAATATCGAAAGCATTAACGAGAGAGAGAGTCATGAGGTATCAGTTTCTGCAGCTGAAGCTTTGAATGCTAATAACTACGCTCCTTGCCAGTTCTTTGAGTTCCTTCCACTGAAGCACTAATGATGACCATCCAAAGCAAGACTCTTCTTCTTTTGTTTCATTTTATGAGTACTTTGCCATGTATGTAACATGATGGGCTTGTGTTGGGGGGTTTGGACATTGTAATTTTGTTGGAAAATGGGAAGTACTGTTTCTTGTTTTGAGATCAAGATGTTACATTTCATGGCATTAGTGCAATGGTCCATGGAGAATGAAAAGGGAGGGATTTCCTTAAAATGCATTTGGACCATGTTAGTTGAATCCATGAAGAAACATCATTTAAGAGAAAGTTACAGAGGGCTGGTCAATGTTGACAGGATAGCTAGCTAGCTAGCAAGCTAGGCCTTGTTTAAGTAACTGAAATCATGTACATGGGGGATGCTTGAGAGAAGGAAAGGATAGGGAAACTTGAGATGTCCAATGAAGAGATCAAAAGATGTAATTGGATGTGAAAGTTTGACGTTGAGATTAGGAATGGATCTCAAATGGGAATTGAATATGAAACACTTCGATGCTGAAGATGAGCCAAAAATGAGAGCTAGACAGGAAAGCCAGCACTGATGTTGAAATGACTAGAAATTTAGTTTGGAGAGGTCTTTTGTTCTTTTGTTACATAATTAGAATCTAACATGATATATCGTATTAATTTAAGTAGCATATATTAATAATGCGATGTGAGGGAAACCAACAATTAATGAGGATGACGAAGGATCAGCACCTTCGCTTGCCTCGTAAAATAAAAATGAAAAAGACAGCTAGAAACAAACCAATAAGTAATTGGTAAATCCAAAACTTTGGATTATTACCATTTAATTTGTTCTTAACTTATCAATGGAAGTCGGTAAAGAAATGAGCATCTGCAGTTACATATATTGATGGAGGCCTCTAGCTAAACTATAATAAAACGTACTCTCTTATGGGGGGTGTGTGTGTAAATAAATTCTAATAATCTTAGGATGCAGTGTTTTAAGGTTTGAAACTTTAAATTAAAAAAAAACACTCAGATTCTTGAGTTTAAATATTTTTTTTGAAAAAATATTAAAATACTCTGATCAAATGAAATATGCGTGTAAATTTCCGTTCGTCATGTTTAAAGCATATCTTCTACCTCCAAATACTATTTAATATGTTTTAGCAAACTAATTCCTTGACATGCTATTGCTAATCCCCCCTTCAAAACCAAAAAAAAATTCTTTGTGATTATAAATAAATTTATGTGCTTGTGGAAGCATGTTATAAGAAACTATGTTTGGGAGGCCTTAAATTTTGAAATATTGCATGATTTCTTTAAAATGAATAATTGAGTAAATCTTATAGATAGTGATATCAATTTAAAACCATAGCGTTGAGGGTCATTATCTTTGTTCAAAATATATATTAAATAATTATGTATCAGTGATTGAATAGATATTAGATTTTCTTACCCGTGCTGCACTATGGGGTAAGTCAATACTTTTCTAACATAATAAAGATATTCAAATAATTATAACCTGAGTAAATTCTAGTTAACATGATTAACCAACAATCTAGCATAACCCTAGAGGGAAAAATAGAAAGTTTAGGGTCTAATGGACTATTGTCAAAAGAAGAAGAAAAAATTAAAGTTAAATCAGGTGAATCTTCAAAATCAACAACCCTAACATGAGATCGAGATAACCATATAGAATATAAAGAAAAGTCATGAACAAATTTCTTAACCATCAAAAAATTAAAAAGAAAACAAATAATAATCAAAACAATAAGTACCAAACTTGGTATAAAAATTAATGAAAGAAAATAATAAGGGACTTAATCGAAAAATAAAACTAAAAAAAAAAAAAGCAAATTAAGGATTAAAAAAGAAATTAAAAAATGAGATAAAATGTTAAGGGAAAAAATTAAAAGGAAAAAAAACCGAGGATAAAAGAAATCAAGAAAATGAGTATCATATTTGATATATAAATTAAAAAAAATCAAATGAAAAAGGATAAAATTAAAAAAAAATCTAAAAAGAATCCAAAATAAAGAAAAACCAATCAAAAGAAAGAAGTTTGTAATTGAATTTTTTTCTCTAATATTTTTTTCTATCAAAATAATACCATTTTTTAGTTGTTAGCTGAATAAAAAAAATCAAATGATTAGCTAGGAAAAATTCATGTCAACACTTGTTGATTTTTTTTACCATTATTGTTTTATCTAAAATAATATCATTTTTTTAATTTTTAGCTTAATAAAAAATAAAACAACTAGCTAGGATAAAATCATGTCAACACTCATTGGTTTTTTTTACCATTAAATGTTTTATCAAAATAATATCATTTTTATTTCATACACAATAAAAAAAATTTGATTAGCCCCTCTAACTAAAAATAAAATCACGAGAGTCGACTCCTGGACTGAGTTTTGAAAGCATGATAAAAAAAATATCAAATATGATATGAAAATTCAATAAAACTAAACAATGAAGGATGAAATTACTAAAAAAAAATCAATCAAGAAGGGAACTCAAAATTAAAGGAATTGCACTCATAAAAATGAGGATCAAATTCAACTAAAAAAATTAAAATCAAATGATTAAGGATAAAATAAAAAAATAAATTTCAATCATAAAAAAGATTAAAAGAAAAATAAATATAAATTAAAAGAATGGGGATCAAATATTCTAAAATAAACATAAAAAATCAAGTGCTAAGGGATGAAATTGAAAAACAACTAAATCAAACACAATACAATTTTGCAAGGTCAACACACATTTTGAGATGGAAAAGAGAGAAGAGAGAGGGAAGAAGAAGAATTATCGTCGAAGCTCCAACATGCCCTTATGGCTGACATGCACAAGCCCACCTTGTAAAGGGTGGCACGTTGCTTTGAATGTCATCATTTAAGGTGACCAACGACTACCAGGAGAAGCTTCACATGTCAACTTTTTTTTTTTTTTTTAGAAAAACCATAACACTCTTGACTCCATGAGATAATTGCAAAAAACAAAGCTGAGGTCAAAAAACCAAAAATGCCCCTTTACCTTAGATAAAAGAAAGCTAACTCCAAGGGCTATGGGGTAATTAGATTGTACAAAAAATGTAAAATTTTGAAAAAATGCCTTAGACATTTGCCATGCTTTTCTTTTTCATGGACACAATTCAATTAAAAAACTTAAATTGTTAGATGAGATCTCAAAATATAATTTATATTATGATCTAACACACCTCTCCAAGTAAAAGTTATTTAGACTTGAAACTTGTACAGGTTCACACTACCTCGTATTTAATTTTATCAAATAAATGAGGATAATGAGATTTGAACTCATGACCGATTAGTTATCAAGACTTTAATACTATATCAAAAAACTAATTAAATTATTAGATGAAATCTCAAGATATGATTTATAATTATTTTTTTAACAATTACATTATTTAATAAAAATATAAAAATATAAAATTACCCATGAATGCTTGTTCAACTATTTGGTTTTTTAAGGGAGGCATCAACCAACGTGGTTTGTATTGTGCACAATCCATATTAAAACACTAGTGTCTTTTCAATTTATTTGTTATAATCCTTTATGCATATTTCCATATTATCTTTATGTATTATAATAGGCATGATTTGTACATTTATAAATCGATTTCTATATGATTCTTTTTAATTCAAGAGTTATAAAAGAATATGATTCATTACCACTTATCGAGTATTACTTTATTATGCAAGAGAAACTAGAATATGATCTGGGCTTAACGAATAGTTCTTCCTTGTTGATGGATTAACAAACTTTGGGCAAGCCCCTTTTTGTTTAAGATGAGTTTTAAATATTAATGAACTAAGAGTAAATATATATTGCATCATTACTAGGCTCAATAAAAGTTTATTGCTTTAGTCAACGACCGAGTGATTTTTTTTTTAATTATTATTTATAATGGAGAGGTTTCACCTTGAATTATAAACTTTAGTCAACGACTAAGTTACAGCTCTAGAAGAAAGAAGGAATGGTGAATTCAAGTCTTTAGATATGTGATTCTTAAAAAAAAAAAAAAGAACAGAACAGAAACTTGGGATATTGGAAACTTCATATATCATTTCTGTAGCATGGTTATCTAAGCCAAGCATGGATCATAGAGTATTGTCTTTGAAATTTGGAGGTGGAAAATAATTGTTGTGTGAAAAAGGAACAAATGGCATGTGTGAGTGTGTGTGTGTGTGTGTGTGTGAGAGAGAGAGAGAGAGAGAGAGAGAGTTGTCGTAGCCATTAATGCAATAACATTGAGAGATGGCTAACACGACAAGCTAGCCAGAATTATTTTCGAAAGATCATCACGGTCGGTTCCTCGGCAAAGCGCATTGTCTCATTGCACACCTCTCCTTGCTTTTTCCTTTCTTTCCTTTTCCACTTCTTCACCACTACTGAATCATAGTGTACTGATCTCTTAATTTCTCTCGTTTCTATCTGTGCATGCAGCAGCAGCAGCGGCAGCAGGAGGAGGCAGCAGCCTGATCACCAATATGTTTTCAAAAGGGACAGACTTTGAAATCAAACTAGAGAGAGATGGGAAAAGGAGGGGAGCTTCTTTCTTTCATGCATGCTACTTTTCCCTTATACCTTGGAATTAGGGATGGGATGATACCATTTCTCCTTCTTATAATAACAAGACCAAAAGTGGAGTCAATGCAGGCGTGACAGATTCTATTACTGAGTCAAAAGTATATATCTATAGTACTCTACGTTTTGCCTTTCAAACGATACATTGTGATCCACATTTATATATATAATAAACAGTATCATTTAGGATTCTTGAACCCTAAGAAAATCACAATTTTTTTTTTTAGGCATGCTAATTTAAATGTGAATGGTTCTTCAAACAGTTCTCTAGCTTGATTACGAGGAGAAGGTTTAAACTAATGTCTTCAAGCTTGGATCCACTCCCGTTTGCCCCATTTTCATACCCTTAACAATTTTTTTTTTTTGATAATCCAGAATATCTAGATTAACTTACACGTGATATAACTAACTTTCAAGTAAATTAAATACCTTATAAATCTAAGTGAACAGATATAATATTATAGAGATGACAAATATATATAGAAAAAATCAAACTCGCATACATAAAAAAATGAAGAAGCTTTTTTAATATTAAAATACTAATCTTAAACATATATTTTAAAAATTACTAATTTAAATGTTATATAATATCATTGATTATTAATTTTAGAATTTTCCGTTAAAAAAATAATAATGATTAACTTAATGTGTGCTGAGGATCAAATTTGTCATATTTTCTATTCATTTAGAGTACCGATTTACCTAATTAACCGAGCCATGAAATGTCCACTCATGAGTTTCTGCAACCTGCATTTTACCTCTCCATGCATTTAATCTATTCACTTGCTTGTTAAATAACTGTACAAGATGGGCAGCCACATGCTGTACTATTACTCAGGCTATAATTTAACATAGAGCTAGCTAGCAGGGTCTAGCAATGTTAGGTTTGACAATTTTTTTAAAGCAAATTTGGGCTCTGTTTGGTTTCCCTTGAGAGTTTTTTCCTAGACTAGCAAGGTAGTAGCAAAGGATATTTCCCATACTAATAATACGTGCAGGTAATATTTGTGCATTGCACATGTAGCACATGGTCAACCACGAATCTCAATTCTTTCTTTCCTTTCTCAAATATTTCACTCATGGAAAAGTCAACATACATTTTATAAAGATCCAATTGAATTGCATGGAAAAAACAAAAATGATCTAATGACTAGAAAAAAAATAACATGAAAAGATAAAAAAAAAAAAAGATATTAACAGCTTCAACGATGAAATTCTCCGTGCTACTAAAAAGATATTAATAAAATTAATTTATAAACACCATTAAAAAATCAATTTTAAAGTTATTGGTGAGTCAAACATATATTCTGAAAATAATAAAATACTTGTTAGCATCTAATCACGAGCTTAGAAGTTGGCTTTTCTTGATGTGTATAAATTTATGTTGTCGTTATCTTTTCGATGATACTGAAAGTTTTATAATCGAAATTTTGGTATGTTTTCAATGTTTATTTCAACTTTTATTTTATTTTTTTCTTTATCATATTTTATTTTTTGTCATGTCATTTTTTTATAATCATTGGATTATTTTTTACCATACAATTGAATCTTTATAAAAATATTTTTTGATTTTTGCATAAATGAATTATTTGAGAAATTAATAGAGAGATTGAAATTTATTTGTTGTGCATATCATATACATGCACAACACATCTAGTTTGGAAATATTTTTTGTACTGTGCTATACTAGAAAAAAAATAATCTCTTTTCTTATATTATCGAAGGCCTATAATTAAGATATAACTATGCTTCTAAAATTTCAGTGCACTCCACACCTTGGTTTTTTAATTTTACCTATCTAGTTCCGATCGAATGATCATCTCTCCCAACAAAAGGAGAAGTACCCGATCTTTATTGCAAGATTCCATTACATGAAAAGAAAAGGGAATGATGAATTTAACCCAAGTTGTTCTTCATTTTCTTGGGGGAAATTTCCCAGGAATGTGTTTGATTAAATTAAACTAAAAATAAGCAATAGACAATTATTTTCATAATTCATGTGGCCGTTTTTTTATTTGTTCGATCTTCCATTGACTTGTCTCTATCATATTTGTAACAAAAAACATTTCAAACCAAGGAAGCAAACTAGTGGGGGGGAAAAAGGGTAAAAGAATAGGCAAGAAATGAGGAAATTACACCACAATAATCAGAAAAGAGCAAAAAAAAAATTGTTTTGTTGTTTTCTTAATTTTCTTGGACAGAGGATGAGACAGGTGATTGGGTTGCTGTGCATGGAAACAATGGAATGAAGAATGTGGAAATGGCAGGGAGTGAATTGACTGAGCCAAGAGGGCCTAAAGGTTGCAGTCTGCCATGGGAATTGACAAGACCTGAGACTATGAGACATATGGAGACAGGGAGGTGGTGGACCAGAGATGTTATCCTTGGTGCAGTTAAGGCCATCATGTGACCTCCTCCCCCTTCCCTTGTATTTTTGAGCTCTGTATCATGTGATTGTGATCTCCTATTCGATTATCATGAGCTCATCATGTCATGTCCCGTTCCTCTTCTGCCCAACGCCAAACTTGTATAATCTTATGTAGTTAAATCTTGTCCCTTTCTCTCTTCACTCGACGTTTGGAATTTTGAGGACATTGCTACGGGTAGGGAGGGCCTGCCTCCAAACTCTCAAAGAAAGCTATAATATAATATAATCCTGCCCCAGGGAAAGGACTTGCTTTAGATGTTTTATTTGTACAGTTTTGAAATTAATTTTTTTATATATTTTAGGAATACAAAAAATAAATATTCAAGTCTTTTATATATTTATTGTTTTAAAAGCAAAAATTCAATTTAAAATTATTTTATAAATAAATTTATTTTTATATCTTTATTTCAATAACTAAATACATTTCAGTCTTTACAATCCTTATCCCTTTTATCTCATAATAATAATCAAACATTATTTAAGAAAATCCTTATCTTTTTTATTTCAAAATAATAATCAAACATTACTTAAGAAATATATAAAGTGATCAAGGATTAAGTTGTGTTAGCAAATTTAGATCCAGATCATTGTCTTGGATTTTAGTAGTACTTTATTATAAACTCATGTATATCAATTTAAATAATTTTTTATTTATTAAGAGTATAATAAATGCTTTTATCATTAAAAATAATTGTAAAACAATTTATCTCAGGTAATATATACAAGGAAATTGTCATCTTTTTATTATATAATTAACAACTTATCTAAAATCTCTAAAAGATTAATTAAAGTTTCTAATTATTATAAAATTATTGAATGACAACTTTTATTTTCAACTCTACAGTATTAATTTTAGTCCATTCGCCAACATGTTTCTAGAACAACTAATATAAGAACAAAACTTTAATTAAACTAATTAGGACGAGGATTTACCATATTCCTACTATGTTGGCTTTATTTTACTAAAATAAGCTTTTACATAAAGGAGATTAATTCTAGCTAGTTAAGGGACTAATTTACATATATTAAAAACTAAAGGACTGAAAATTATTTGCATAAAGAAAAAAACGACATAAAATTATAATATATGGACTAAAATAAATTGTTGAGAAATTTTAGAATCAAAAAGATTTTTCTTACATAAACTCCATCTGTCTTGTCCTCTTTGGTGCACCAAATTCAAGATAAACTCTTATTTATCTCTATATATTTATTGCCCTCCAGTGTAAATTTTATCACAAAATATCCAGTTTACAGAGCCACCAACCCATGATG
Source organism: Populus pruinosa (assembly GCA_026413675.1). NCBI lineage: Eukaryota > Viridiplantae > Streptophyta > Magnoliopsida > Malpighiales > Salicaceae > Populus > Populus pruinosa. The sequence goes on from CM048606.1 coordinate 4,125,154, forward strand.
TAATATAATCTTTGTATTACACACGTGTGCATGTACAATACGCTGAAATTATCAAGAATAAATTTTAAGAAAAATTGTGATTCATCCAATCACAGGAAGAGTTGTTTCGGTCAACTCATAAATAACAAGGTACGGGCTAGATTAGACAAGCTGAGCAATTATAGGCTTCGCAGAACAATTATTAAGTACAGACCCTTTAATCATTTATGGGCTGGGCTGGGCTGGAATGGGCTGGGCTGGGCTGGAATGGGCTGGGCTGGAATGGGCTGGGCTGGGAAAATTATCAAATATCGAGGTTAGAGTTGTTATGGAAAGGCCATCTGAAATATTCAATTGAACTTTGATGTCTGAATTGTTGAAATTGAAAGTTGATAGACGAAAATGGAAATTACTAGATATGTCAACTTAGTCCTTGTTTAGAAGTGGAGTACTAGCTTATGCTTTTAGATAATTTTTTAAAAATATATTTTTTTGAAAAAAACATTAAATTGATTTATTTTCCTTATTGTTTTTAAATGATTTTGATATATTTATGTCCAAATGAAAAAAAAAACATTATGATGTATATTTAAATAAAAATAATTTTTTTTAAATATTTTATACTATAATACCAAATATGTAACAATAGACATCTATACCATGTCATCTTAATGGCAAATGAATATTTTTTTCACCCCATCGCAGATTGAAAAGGAAACAATATGATATTCTTATTCCTCACTCCGGCAACCTTATAGTTATGCTATTTCGTTTTAATTATTTTTATTCTACTTATAAACATTAGATTTTCTTTTATTTTGTCTTGCTTCATGCACAAGTTTTATGCTGATACTACAGTCTAAAAACTATATCTCCTCGCTCTAAGAGAGATGGATAAAGAGACATGCCTACAATATAGTCATAGTGTCCCTTTATTTAGCTTTTATTTTTAAAATAAACCACACAAACTGAATGATTAGCTATGCTAAAATAAATTTTACGATTAGTGATGCTAAAACACATTTTATTATTAATAAGAAATCCATATAAAATTTAAAATATTTAAAATAAACTATAAATTTAAAAAAAGCAACTTTTAGCTACTTTCCACAAACCTGTAGATAATGAAGAGTGAATCACTTAAGTGAACAGTAGTTACTCTCCATTGTTCCTGCTACTATTTTGACCAGACCTAATCTAGTCCAAGACTAAATGCATTGAACTAGGTTCAATCTAATTAAAAAAATTTAATTTTTATTTTTATTTTTAATTGTGTTTTCTTTAAAAAAATTAGAAGGAGATTGTTTGATAATGTAACATTTGCATAATTTAATTATAATTTCAATTTTATTCCTAATGATATTTTACCTGATGTTGTTGCATACTTAAGAAACCAAGGAAACTATAGTTCTTGTCGGATAGATTTCATACGTGATGAAATTATAGATTGTTTTATGGAACAATAAAAAAATATTTGATATAAGTATTATTTATTTCATGATGTACCTTAATTTGAAAAAAATTCTTTTAACCAAACACATTAAACTATTTTTTTTTCAATTTTAATTTTAACTATAATTTTAACCAAACATATATAAATATCAAATTAACCTAAATTCCAAATCAACCTCAACTAAAAATATTTTTTATAAAATAATATTTTTTAAATTATAACCACAAAAACTATCATAGTATCAAATTATAATGTAGAGAAAATGGATAAAAGAAGAATTAATTAGTAGAAAAGTAACGAAAAACAGTTGCTGGAAAGGAAAGCATGAGTGTAAATAATGGTTCAGGGATAGATGGATGAAACAATAACTTGTCAAGAAAATATAATTGAAATTGTGGTAGCAATTGATGTTTAAATTATTTTTTTATTTAGAAATATATTAAAATAATTTTTTTATTTTTTAAAAAATGTTTTTGAGATTAACAAATCAAAACGATTTAAAAATATAAAAAATAAATTTTAACAAAAATAAAATTCAAAATTAAAAAAAAAATACAATGTAAAGCGTGTTTCCTAACATATCTTAACTGGGTCATATATACAGCCTTGGTCAATAGAGCCGATGCAGGTGAATTTACATGGAGAAGTGTCGGTGCTAGGCTTGATAGGTATGCTTATAGTATTAGTGTTTGCTCTGCAACAAGAGCTGAATTAGCTATACATGCTGGGTTAACTCCTGCCAGGGATGAAGCCTACAAGGGTTATTGTCCTTGAATCATCGTCTTCCTAGATTGCGGTCCAGCTTCCTACAGAGAGTAGTTGCAATGACACTGTCCATGATCATCACCTTGTTCGGCTTATTCGCTGGATTTATTATATAGATGAAGACAAAATGAAGACCATCATGCACAAAGAGAGGCTCGTAAGTGTACAGACTGACTCCCCGACTATGTTTTCCCCTGCCATTTGGGAATTCACCATTTCCCTTCTATTATTCGGGGATGTTTATCCATTGTTTTAAAAGATATGTATATGGGATTATTTTTTTGAGAACGGGTGTTGTATAATCTTTTTTTTTTTCATTTTTCTTTGGGGTTTGAAGCCCTCTTTTACTACCAGAAAAATATATAATATAAATGGAAATACAGGTGGAAAAAATCTCATCAGTATATTACAGTGATTTTTACTAGTGAAACATGATATCATTGTTTATGTCAGTATTCACCGACACAAATGTTTCCATTGGTGAATGACAAGGGAATTACAGGTAGAAATCAAGAGATGAAAAATAATTTGGGCAGGTATTCTCTTGTTATTTATGTAAAAAAAAATATGATGTATTAGTATTACATATAGAATTACTAATAAAAATTAATCATTGTTAATATTTGTCAATTAACTCATTAGTAATGTCACATGTGTGTAGCGTCACGGTGATCGTCCACTCATTCTCATGTGTGTGTATTTGGCAAATATGGGAAGATAACGAATTCTTATCTTTTATTAGTGTAAAAAATAGAATGGGAGTCACCACCTAGTATTTTGATCATTAGAAACCCTAACTGGCCTCAGAGATTGAGTACGGGAACTTAAAGGAAAGATATTAACACCCCCAAACACGCCATATCTAAGGTAAACTGTATTGTTTTATTGTCTAATATATGCTACGGTTGTATCATTTTTCTAATTATTGGTTTGTCTATGGTTTAAGAAAAGCCCTCCTTGATAAAGAGATCCTAATCTTATCGGGTAAAACCTAACTGTCCTAACATCAATAAAAGAATTAACTTTTCAATATCAAGAATACATTTTACATATAAATTCATAATCTCGGATATTAAAAGAAAACAAAATAATTTTTTTAATTTTTTTTGAAATATTGGCCAAGTTCTCGTAAATTTAATAAATTGGTTATTAAAGCTAAAAATACATGCTAAATCATTTTTTTTAGTTTTCTTTGTTGTATAAAAATATAATATGAGTTTTTTTAACTTTGAGGGACTTGGTTGTATGCATGAAAACAAAAACACGTTTTTTTTATTGTTTTGACGAAAACCGAGTATTTTAATATTGGGTTTGTATTTTATGATATAAAAATATAAACCAGTATTAAGCAAAACTTGGCAGAAAAATACATAGAAGAATCATAAATTTTTTAAAATATTTTTTTATCAGGCCCTCGGCCCACTCATTGTGGGCTTGGCCTACTTGTTCGACCCAGTGAACAATAGAGCACTCTCTACTGTTCATACAGAATAGTGGAGATGGTGCAGCGAAGAAGAAGAAGAAGGAAAAGGGGCAGACCTGTGATGGCTTCAAGGTTGTACTGCTAGCGGTTGCTGACCGGAGAATAGCTTGGATGGTGATTGACATTTCTTCTTCTTCTCTGTGTTTTTTTTCTTCTACTATGTTCTTCTTTGTTTCTATTTTTTCAATGTTTCTTCTTCTCCTTCTTCTCCTTGCTTCTAGCTGTTGTTTCTCCTTTCTTCTTCTATTTCTAATGATGGCTTCTGTTGTTGGCAGAGCGATGGGGGCTCTTCTCTGTGGTGGCGGGCAGTGTTTGATGCTGTTTTTTTCATCTGTGTAGAAGTGTCAGCTCCTTCTTCTTCAATGGCGTTACAGTAGGGGAAGGAAGATGGTTAAAGGTTGTTGTTGTAACTTGGTGGTTGTGGCAACAAATGCTGTTATTTTTCTTCTTTTTCACGATGTTGCAGCAAGGAAGGAAGATGGTGGGAGCCTTACAGTGGCGCTGCTGTGGTGATGGAAAGGAAAAACAAAAATGGTGTCCGAAGGGTGAGGAATGGTCCTTCTTCTTCTCTGTGTTGAGACCACTAGTCTATGTTCTTCTCTTCCCTATATATGCTTTCACTTTCACTCCTCTGTCTTGCAAAAAAAAAAAAATCCCACATTTGGTTTCCCTTTACCCTTTGGTTTTTTTTAATCTCTCCTCTCTGTCAAACAATTTTTCCTCCTCTCTTACCTTCTATTGCTTCTCTTGCAATCCGTTCCCCACATCTTTTTTTTCTCCTCCCTCTTGTTCTTCTACGCATTCCTCTGTATTTATAGCCAGCTGGGGAGAGGTTCATCATACCCTGTTCAAGTGCAGGGCATGGGTCTCCATCTCATTTTTTTTTCATAATCCGTGCAAGACATGGTTGTGTCATGTGTGGGTATGGCTCATGCAGGATTTTTAGGCAAGTGGGGTGGAGAGAGACAGCGAGAAGAAAACATTTCAAAAATCTTCCTCTCCCATGTCTCTGCATTCGCATGGGAGAAGAAGCAGCACAATGTTGTTCTGAACGGCATCATATAATTTTTTTGAAGAAAAGGAAAATAAATTTGGGAGTAACCCAAAAATGGGTTATGACAAGTAATATTTAAGTTATGACCTATCACACAACCCCCCTCCCCTCTTCCCCTCCTCCATTTCTTATTCTTCTTTTTCTTTTTCTTTTTTTGCAGAAAACAAAACCCTTCCTCCCTTATTTTTTCAAAAATCAAGCTCTTATCATCATAAATCCTGTCACCTCAACACTCAGTCTACCAATATTCTTATTCTTGTTTAGTTCTTTCTTTTTAAAGATTTGCCGCATCAAGTAAGCAAACCTAACCATTTTTTATGGTTTTTTTTAGCATTTTTATATAGTTTATTTGTGTGTTTACTTATTTTATTTTTTCCACAAAAAATTTTTGTATGAAAGTATGATTTGTACTTTGAGATTGTTTATGATTTGTTTGCAGGTTTATTTGAGATTTTTAAAATTATAGTTATTTTTCAATTGATGGCATTGTGTTTGATTTTGTAATTTAGATATTTTATAAAGAAATAAATAATGTGTTATTTAATGGGTACATTTTATATTTTATCAATTTTATTGTTAAGTTAAAAATTTAGGTAAATTTGGATGAATTTAAATTTGTTGGAGAACACTAATAATCATTAAAGGATACTATTAAAATAAATTGAATAATTTTGAATTCAACCAATGATAACTAATTAACTAGGCACTCATAATTTACTTTGTTATCATTATTAATTAAGATATATTGTCATCAATATTCTATATAAGTTTTATATAAGCAATAGATGATCGTTCTTTGATATATCGAGTTTCACTCATAGGATTGCACATGATGGATTATTGTAATGGGGTTGAGGATTTATTAATTATGCATTATGTAATTCAAAAAATATTAGTAAAGCTAGTATTAGATTTTTATATAAGAGGTGTAAAAATAAATGTTTCTCAATCCAAATATTATTACTATGCATCTTATATAAAAAAGATTCATGGAAAAATACTTATGTTGGTTTATATATGGAATACCCTATATTCCTATAAGACTATGGTAGAAATGATGGTTAGGTTAATTTTTAGTTCTAGCAACGTGTATGTAGTTAGAGATGATAAAAGTAATCATTATAGAAGTATGATTATGGATGTAATAGGAATAAATCATAATTGTCGATGAAGAACTAAATGCAGACACAGCTTAATTTTTTTTTACTTTTAGAAGATTTAGTTGAAATATTATGGGATGAATGCATAAATTATTGTAAATTATTGATTATTACACAGGTGTTCACATCAAGCCAGATCATAGGTTAAGTGAGGCCCGTTACAACAAAATCATTAATTAAGAGAAAAATATTTTATCTAAAAGGAATAGGTTTAAAAAGAATTTTTATGCTTATAAATCCATGATGAAACCTCTTGGTTTAGGATGCCAAAAAATTGATATATGTCCAAACTTTTACATATTGTATTATTATGAAAATACATATTTGACTGAGTGTGGAACCTAAAGGAATTTTCAATATAAACATAAAACTGATAAGGGAATGACTCTTATCGCACATATAAAATTGATTCTCAATCACTCCTAAACTGTAAAGGTTATTCATGTCTTTAAAGACTGTTGAGCACATGACATGACATTACTCATATGATATGGTGGATGGAGTTATGATACATCCTTTCGATGATAAAGCATAGAAGCAACTTAATAAGGTGCATCTTTAGTTTTCAATGGAACCATAAAATGTAGGTTTTGGATTATGTAAGATTCAATATATTTGCTTTATTTGTTGCACCATATCCTTGTTGGCCGGTGATACTTACGGTTTACAACTTGTCACTGAAGATGTGTATGATGTCAAAGTTCATATTCTTATATACAATCATACTCAATCCTAATAGTTTGGGTAGGAATATATAAGTTTATCTTCAATTCTCAGGATTTTAACAAATAATGTCTCAACGAAACAAAATTTTCAAATAAAGATAGCTTTATTCTGGACTATTAATGATTTTCTGCATATAAAATGGTTTCTAGTTGGAGCATATATGAAAAATTAGCATGTTCATACTATATGAAAAATAACAAGGCCTTCATTTAAACACATAATGATAAAACATTTTATTTTTATTGCTATCAAAGGTTTTTTCCAACTGATCACAAGAATAGAAATGGCTTTTTTAGGAAAAGTTGAAAGAGATGTTGCACTGCTGGTACCATCATGATGCAGACCTCTTAATTATATGATCAAGCAACCCCCTAATGAAATAGATAAGAACATGGAAAACCAAAAATCAAGTTTTATATAACCTTAATCTAGAGGTAACCATGTACCTAAGAACCAAAGGTATTGGAAAATGACTTGGACCCGGATATAACATTGTATCTAAGAACCCTTAGTATATCAATGATGTCATGAAACCAGTTAATCTTTCATAAGTCTATATACGATCTTTGTCCTTGCAAAGAAAGGTTGTTTTGCCGTTAACAAATAAAAGAAAAACTCACGTCTATTCTCGAACTTCCTCCTAAAAGTTTCAGCTAAAAAGCATAACATAGTCTCCTCTAACTAACCTTAATGGACCCCTTTTGGGTTGCAAGTTAATGAGCATAAATTAGTAACCAACTACTGTAACTCCAATAATAAAATAAACACTCAAACAATGTCTAATGAGCTATAACAAACTCAAATTAAACATAATTATTCAATATTAAAAAATAACTAAAATAGAATTAGAAAAACAGAGTCTTCATACCAAAATTCCTTTATGTAGCTCGAATATTCAATTTGCGCCTATTCTTGGTAGATTTCCAATCTTGACTTTAAACATCTCATTCTCTTTCATATGCATTAAGTACCGAGTCTACCATATATGGTTGAAAACATCAAGCTTGATATGTCTAGTTTTTATCTCAATTTGTATCGTAGCAAAATTCTACTTGTAGCTTAAGACATATCCCCAACAATACATAAAGGTCTAGTCTGATAGATTTGACAAGATTTGTTTGGTAATTTTGACCCTTGAAAATAATATATCTCTAAACTCCATTTGACTTGAAAATTTACAAAACTATAGTTGCATATGTCTAGTATCTCTTTGTAAAATATTAGATCATTTTGATATACGATTTGAGAGATCTATCTGATCTTATAAAACTATTCAAAAATATTTTAAGACAAAAGTCAGACCTTAGTTGGCTTATATCATCCTCTTCTTCTTTAAAAAGATTCATTCTCAAATTTATATAATGTAAAACATCTTCTTAGGTCAACAAATCAGTATCAAGCCGAAGAAAGCATCATCATTAAAACCAAGAATAACATTGTTAGCAAATAAGGTCCCCTAATATACAAGCTCTCATTTTCAATAATCTTCCCCTTCTTCAATTTCAGTTTCTCCTGATATAGTTTTTTTAGATGTCAAAAATACAAAAGTCATAGGTCTTCCATTCATCTCAAAAGAATGCATATTTGTCACTCCATATTGAATAATTCTCTTATCATATTGTCATAACTAGAAAAGTTAGTAGTACCCCTAACGCACCTTACCCGAGGTAACCTATATTACACGATTTAGATGTGACTTAAAGGTATTAATGAGTTCCTAACCTATGGTTCATCTATGGCTTATATTAAAGATATATTCTTAAGAATAAATCAAGCGTTTCAAATTTATTATGAGTTCGTATACCCAAATAAATTCTTCTGAGAAGAATTCATATAGGTATCTTAACATAGTTCACCATGCCTAGAAGTCAAAAGTGTTTTCCATAACTCGTTTATTATGGTAAAAAATATTTATGATTAAAATTGGTGAATAGTTGAAATAATTCACAGAATTTTCTAGTTAACTTTATGTATTTAAATGTCAACCTATTTGTAGGTTTAGAATTTATACCAAAATATTAACCATTAACTCTTGTGAATTAAAATGTTTAAGAGTTATTGAAATATTGATCAAGTTCTTAGGAATTCAATAAACTGGATTTTAAATTCAAAAGTGTAGATATTTCTTGAGTTTTTATATATATATGAAAAAAGAATTAAATCATACCGTATGTTTACATATATTGTTTTAAGCAAAATATAATTTTATCTTTTAAGAGACATGAATGAATGAACACCAAATAAATTACATTTTTTTTTAAATAAGAAAAAAATTTCAAAACTTTTGGAAATTTTTGAGATTTTGATGAAACTTAAACTAGAAACCTAAATGAATTAGACTTATAAAAGCAAAAACTCAAAAATTATTTATCAAAACAAATTAAAAACTAGGAAAAATATGAAGAACATCGATATAAATTCAAACTAAACCGAATAACACATCGATCAAGCCAAATAAGTTTTCAAGCAATCAAAGGCAGGAATTTGTTAGCAATCAACCATGAAGGGTTTTGGTCCTTAATGGTTTTAGTAGAGTAAAAAGGCAATAAACATTTCTAGCTTTTTGATCTTGAGAATAAGGATTTAAAGCCCTTAATAAGAATCCTCTAAGAGGCTTTCAAGTGTGAACACATAAAAGAAATTGGTGGTTTTTGAAAAATAGATATCATAGTAAAGGCTGGTATTGTTGACCACTTTCAAGACTTCATTAGAGCAACTACGATGTAAACATCATCAAAAACTACTAGAAGTTGGTAAAGGAGGTACACACCTTTCATTTAGATTCAACCTTACTCAATTTAAAGGTTTGTAGCTTCACTTTTACTCGTTCAAAGGTATCAACTCAATTAACCAAAAATTTAAAAATATAAGGAAAATCGATCAAGGACAAGATATTAGAGACTTTTGGGAAAGAATTGGGGTGTAAACATTCAATTTCAGGGACATAGGTTTGTAAAGGGAGTGTTTCTCAGTTGAATGGTCGTGCATATAAAGGCTTTTTAATTTGGGATTTTTTTGCAATTTTAATTTGGTCCCTACTCTTTCAATTCCTTTTAATTGCATCATTAATTATTTTCTAACTTTGAATTGCATGCAATTACACCCTTACTAAATTCAAATATCAGCACTAAAGTTCAGCACCTTTTACAAATGAGTCTTTCATTGTAAATTTTTTCAATTTCAACTTTAATTGACCATCAAAATTTCAATTCTTTTTAATTTAACCCCCTGATTTAACTAATTTTTAACCCTGAAATTGCATGTCACTTACAGGTTGGTCCTTATTCTTATAAATATGCAATTAAGTTTTTAGTTGGCCACAAAACTTTAATTTTTTTCATTATTAAGCTATTTATTTTACAAATCAAACCTTCTAATATCAATCCCCAAACTTTAATTTCTTGCAATTAACATCTAAATTGAGTCCAAAAATTAATTTTTCTTACAATCAATTAAGCCTTTTAAAATTTTTATTGCATCTTTAACCATTTGAATTTGTGTTTTTTTATCCCAAATAAAAAAAATTTCACCAAAAGGGCCTTTTTTCAATCAAAATTGGGCTGCTAATTTTTTAGATCTTATACATTTTAGTCCTTCAACGTTTTCACTTGTCATCTTGGTTCTCCGCTGCCAACTTAGGAAATCTTCTAGGCTTTCTTTTTTTATTTGTTTTTATGGTCAAAGCGGGTAACAAAAGTTTTAAAAGGCCTAATGGTTGGCTTTGCCAAATGGTACTCTTCTATTTAAGTTGTCTTTCCACCTTCATGGTCATATGCACTATCTCCTCCAACTCCACATAATGATGCAGCTTAATATGAATCATATCATGATTAAACTCATTAATGAATTTAATCATAGTAGCCTCCCTATTCTTCTCAATATTAGCTCGAATCATAGCAAGTTCTATCTATTTGAAGTATTCATCAACATTTTTTATACCTTGACCCAAACCCTGCAAGTTTTGATACATTTCTCTATAATAATGGCTAGACATAAATTTTTGCCTTGTAATGAATTTCATATCATTCTAAGCATCAACGTCCCTTTCATATTTTCTCCTGTGGTTTATCACTAACTAATACCATCATATAATTGCATAGTTAGTAAAAGTAATCTTAGCAAGCTTGATTTCTTGGGCTTCAGATAATTATGACACTAAAAAATTCACTCCACCTTATTCTCCAATTTTAAATAAACTTTTAGATCATTATGCTCTTGAAAAGTAAGCATTTTCACCTTAATTATATCTAAATCTCTACTTAACACAATATTATAGTCCTAGTACCTATAATTACTCCTCTAGCTAAAATTATTACCATATCTTTCCCTTATAAACTGATTTTTTTTTTTCTTATCCAAAACATTCCTCATGTCTCATAGACATATTTGTAGAATCAACATCATTCAAGTTCGTATTATCAATTACAAACTCATCCATATTAGTGTTAACTAGCCTAACAGCCCTCTTAGATCTAATTTGAACACTACTATCATTATTAACATATTGCATCTCTAACTTACCTCCAAATTCATTGGCCATCTAATCTATTCGTTGATTTATAATGCATAATTAAGTTATGATTTCATTGTATCCTTTTTGTGGTGCCTTGTTGTTGGTTTCCTCCAATATCTTTGAATTTGAAAATTGGTTACTGACACGACCAAAAGATTGATGTCTTCTCTCAAGCATGTGTCGAAGTAATAAATACAACAACAATAAGGAGGTTAATTGTATAAATTATAGATAATAAGAATACAACAACAACAACAACAACAATAATAATAGTAATAGTAATTGTAATAGTAGTAGTAGCAGTAGTAGTAGTATTAATAATAATAATATAAAAAAAAACAAGAAGAAGAAGTTGATGAGAACTTTGAGATGAAATATTAATGTAATAATTAAACAATGATTACAACAAATGTTAAGGTTAGAGGATCCACTAATGGTATTTCAAACAAGTATAGTATAAACTATTATTATTCAATTGGAAACCACATATAAAGGAGGTTCCAATCATATTATAAATTGTTAACATGATTATATTAGTTATCTTATTTGATTAATGCTAATACTTGTAAATCTCGTCAGACATTCATGATTATAACTTATGTTAACAACAAATCATGTTCCTTTCATAACTCAAGTGTCTGTTATACCATATAGTATAGGTTATGAATGTTTCAAGCATTTGGTGTACCAAGTGTTATACAACATAAATCTAGATTAGTCGTTTAACAAGCAAAGTATTAAAAAGTGAACAAGATAACAAATACAAAACACGTTAGTATCAAAAATTAAAGTCCATGTTAAGTTTACATTATACTTATTCTTACACCATTAGTATAATCTTTTCAACTTGACATAATAAACTTAGCTAAATATAATAAAAGAAAGAAAAAAAATAAGAACATAAATAAGATAAAAGTTAACTAAGTAAAGGAAAGGAAATGAAAGGTATAAACAAGATATTAATGAAAATAAAACTTAAACATTACAAAAATACAAAGAGAGAAAGCAAAGGAATGATCTTGATCTGGAGACCAAGATGCCTAAATATATGGTAAATGCCTTATTTTATACATCAAAATTGGGAACTATAGATTTCATAACTAATTGATCAGTGGGTGGCCAACTTTTGACTTGGTGACAATCTTTATCTTCTCTTGTCTGTCTAAAATATTATTGATAACGTCAGAATTGGAACCACTTGAAAATATGAAAGTTATAGGAAATTATCTCAGCTTTCCAAGAAGACAAATGGAGGTCATTTGGACTCCTAAAACTCTGGATATAGGTCAAAAACTGAACAGTGCGGGTGTTGTAGGACATATTCAAACTTCATTGTTATTGCAATAATTTGAACTTGAAAATGACCTTTTTAAATCTTGGGCTCCATATGAAAGTTATAGGGATATGTATTACATTTCTATTCATATAAAGTATACCTAAATCCAACATCTACAGCTTCAGATATGACCTAATTACCGAACAGTGTTCCGGTTTGGACTGCACCAACATCTTTTTTCTAAATTTGGTCATCTCTTTGTCCTTTGAATTTCAATTCTTAAAGTCATCAATCAATCCTTTCATTTATGTGATAGGCCTGCATTTAAAATAAACATTTACAATAAATTGAAGGTATCTTATATTATTAAATATGTTATTACAAAACATGTTTTAGTTAAGGAGTTATTGATACTTCAAGTGCAAAATGATAATATAAAACTTTGATAAAAATACACTTTTAAGAATTACAACCCCCAACCAACTTATTACTAATCCCTAGTAATCAAAGCATTAAAATAGAAAAACAATTTGTAAATTCCACAAAGCAAGGTATTCATCATTCAACTTCTATTAATTTACACACTCTCATTAAATTTATATGTCTACTCAATACCTCTTAAACAAGATATTAATAAACCTTTTTTTTATGCTCAATATAACAACACATAGTTATGGGGTTTTACTTGGAAGAAAATAAAATTCTTGTTCTAATGTTTAAGGTTAACTTCTTTGGGTTGTGATTTTTTTCTTCTTTTTTTTGTTTTTTTATATATATACATGTAACTTAAAACACAATGCATCTTTAATTCATGTAACGAGCTTTCGGCTAATGACTCCCAAACTAGTTGGTTTTAGGGCATTAGGTTTTGAGACACCCCTATGAGCTTAGTAACTCGAGTTGCCGATACTGATATATAGAGAATACAATGTTTGATTTCCTTAAGCTTTTCTCCTCAATCCATGTAACAAGCGTTGGGCCAATACCTCCCAAGTAAGTTGACTTTAGGGTATTAGGTGTTAAAATACCACTTCGAGCATAATTGCTTAGGTTAGGGAGGCTACAAAACCAAACTTATCTATATTTTTATTATCATCATTTTTTTTGCTCATTTTTTTTGTTTTTTTTCAAATTATATACTATCCATTTTTCTTAGTTGTTACTTTTAACAAAAGAATATAAATAATATAATAATTCAATATGCAACCCACAATCATATGTTAAAGTGTGTGTGTGTGAAAATTAAGGTTTAAGAATATATGTTAAATGAGTATATGAGTAGAATTAAGTGATAATACTACGAGAGTTTGCAAACATGAATATTTTAAGAAGTATTATAATAGACCTTGTTAAGAATGGTTACTAAAATGCATCTTAAGAGTCACTTTAACAAAAGAGCTCCTTTACTCTGTCATCCTAGTAACAACAATTTTGCACATGCTTTATGAAATAGAAAACATAGTTAGTTAATTTTTTTTTTAATCAACTACTACCTTCTCTCCTAACCAAAATGAGACATTGTCTTTAATTTTCTAAACTAGAAAGATAAAGTATAGAAGACATCACCTGAAATAATGATTAGTACTTAAAAGTGCATTTTTATCATGGTTTTATATCATCATTTTGCACTTGAAGTATCAATAACTCCTTAACCAAAGCATGTTTTATAATAATATATCTAATAATATAAGATACCTTTAATTTGTGGTAAATGTTCATTTTAAATGCAGGCCTATCACATAAATGAAAGGATTGATTGATGACTTTAAGAACTTAAATTGCATGGATAAAGAGATGGCCAAACTTAGAAAAGAGATGTCGGTGCAATCCAAACCAGAACACTGTTCGGTAATTGGGTCATATCTAGAGCTATATATCTCAGATTTAGGTCCAGTTTATATAGATGGAAAGGTAAGACATAGGCCTACAACTTTCATATGGAGCCCAAGATCTAAAAAGGCCATTATCAAGTCCAAATTGTAGCAACAACAAAGAAGCCCGAATCTGTCTTCCAGCCCGAGCACTGTTCGGTATTTTGGCCATATCTGGAGTTCTAGAAGTCCAAATGAGCTGAATTGTTTACACAAGAAAGCTGAGACAATTGCCTACAACTTTCATGTTTGCAACTGGCTCCAATTTTGACGTTATCAATGACGTTTTGGGCAGACAAAAGAAGATAAGGATTGTCACCAAGTCAAAAGTTGGCCACCCACTTATCAATTAGTCATCAAATCAATAGTTCCCAATTTTGGCCTATAAAAAGAGGCATTTGCCATGCATTTAGGCATCTTGGTTTCCAGATCAAGATCATACTCTTCCTTTCTCTCTTTGTATTTTTTGTAATGTTTATGTTTTGCTTTCATTAATATTAAGTTTATGCCTTTCATTTCCTTTCCTTTACTTAGTTAACTTTTATGTTCTTATTTTGTTTATCTATTTTGCTTTATTTCATTATGTCTAGCTAAGTTAGTCATGTCAAGGTGAAAAGGTTACACTAATGGTGTAAGAATAAGTATAATGTAAACTTAATATGGACTTTAATGTTTGATACTAACATGTTTTATATTTGTTATCTTGTTCACTCTTTAATACTTTGCTTGTTAAATGACTAATCTTGATTTATGTTGTATAAAACTTGGTACAACAAATGCTTGGCACTTTCATAGCCCATAATGTACGGTATAACCGACACCTGAGCTATGAAAGGAACTTGATTTGTTGTTAACATAAGTTATAATCATGAATGCTTGACGAGATTTACAAGTATTAGCATTAATTGAATAAGATGACTAATGTAATCATGTTAACAATATATAATCTGATTGGAACCTCCTTTGTGTGTGGTTTCCAATTCAATAATAAGAGTTTATACTATACTTGTTTGATATACCATTAGTGGAACCTCTAACCTTGACATTTGTTATTATTATTGTTTAATCCTTACATTAATTTTCCATCTCCAAGTTCTCATCATCTTCTTCTTCTTCTCTTTCTTTATTATTATTATTATTATTACTACTACTAATACTACTACTACTACTAGTATTATTATTATTATTATTATTATTATTATTATTATTATTATTATTATTATTATTATTGTTATTATTATTATTATTGTTGTTGTTATTGTTATTGTTATTGTTGTTGTATTATTGTTATTTATAATTTGTACAAATAACCTCCATGTGGTTCGACCCCGGTTTTTTCCGGGGATGACTCCCAAAACTTGACTATCTCATAAAAATACAGCTATTGATACACCTCCCACTAACCCAACACTACCTCCCTTATACACTAAATAAATCTTTCTCTTAGCTAGCACCCGACCAAGATGATTTGCTGCTTCTAAAAACTCATTTTATTTTCCAGGATTAGATCCACCGAAAACACAAACATTTCTTATGTGATGACCTGAAGAACTTTCCAATTCTACACACTTTCATATTTGTTGGATGTATAGGTTGAGTAGAAATGAAAAGAAGGAAGAGAAGATTTTATAGATGAGAAATTGAAAAGGCAATCATATTGCCTATACCATTAGTAGAACCTCTAACCTTGACATTTGTTATTATTATTGTTTAATCCTTACATTAATTTTCCATCTCCAAGTTCTCATCAACTTCTTCTTCTTCTCTTTCTTTATTATTATTATTATTATTATTATTACTACTACTACTAATACTACTACTACTAGTATTATTATTATTATTATTATTATTATTATTATTATTATTATTGTTGTTGTTGTTGTTGTTGTTGTTGTTATTGTTATTGTTGTTGTATTATTGTTATTTATAATTTGTACAAATAACCTCCCTGTGGTTCGACCCCGGTCTTGCCGGGTTATTTATTACTTCGACACTCCTGTACTTGGGAGAAGACATCAATCTTTTAGTCGTGTCAAGTTTTTGGCGCCGTTGCCGGGGAGGTAAGTTCTTGTATAAATTATAGTATTTATTTTATTTTCTCTTTTCACTTTTCTTCTATATAACTTTGTTTCTTTTCTTTTGTTTCTTTTTATTTTGTTTTCTTCCTCCTTCTTTTGCTTTCTTCTTCTTTTTTTATTTTATTCCTACACGTGCATGAGAGTGTGGTCGAACATATTCACAAACATACAATCCTGGTTGGAGAAATCACCCAAATTTCAGTTGGAAGAGTGAGAACAACAATGCACAAACTTCACAACCACCGTTTCAAGCACACCACAATTTCAAAAATTCTCATGGATATGCACCTCCTTATGCTCCACCTTCTAGAAGAAATCTTGAGGAAACATTGCATGCATTCATTGAAAAGCAAGAGACAATCAATACTCAACTTGCTCAAAACATGATAGATTTTAAAGATACTCTTGCAATATTAACATCTGCTCTCAGTTTCCAAGAGAAAGGTAAGTTTCCATCTCAACCACAACAAAATCTCAAGGGGCAATATAATGCAAATGCAAGTAGTTCTGGAAACCAACACATGGATCAAGTCAAATCAGTCACTACTCTGCGCAGCGGTAAGGTTATTGAAAAACCCTCTCTTGAACCTTATGAGAAAGATGATGAGTCAATCTCTAAGGGTAAGGAAGGGGATGAATATGAAAATTGTAAAGAAATGACTGATTCACCGCCAGCACTTCCATTTCCTCAAGCCATGACCAAACAAAGGAAAGTCAATCACAACTCTGAAATCTTTGAAATTTTTAAACAGGTAAGGATCAATATACCTTTGTTGGATGCTATTAACCAGGTTCCTTCTTATGCTAAATTTTTGAAAGATTTATGCACTGTGAAGAGGAAACTGAATGTGAAAAAGAAAGCCTTTTTAGCAGAACAAGTAAGTGCCATTCTTCAGAACAATAATGCTTTGAAATATAAAGACCTTGGTTGTCCTACAATTTCTTGCTTTATTGGAGAGCATAAAATTGAAAGACCTTTACTTGATCTTGGAGCGAGTGTGAATTTACTTCCATATTCAGTTTTTCAAAGTCTCAATCTAGGTGAGTTAAAACCAACTTCTATATCTCTTTTACTTGCCGATAGATCTGTAAAAGTGCCTAGAGGAATAATTGAAGACATCAATCTTTTAGTCGTGTTAAGTTTTTGGCGCCGTTGCCGGGGAGGTAAGTTCTTGTATAAATTATAGTATTTATTTTATTTTCTCTTTTCACTTTTCTTGTATATAACTTTGTTTCTTTTTATTTTGTTTTCTTCCTCCTTCTTTTGCTTTCTTCTTCTTCTTTTTTTTTTTATTCCTACACGTGCATGAGAGTGTGGTCACGTACATCAAGTGGTAGACTTTGTAGGGTATCCTCATCATTTTCAGAAAATATGGCCGAAGAAGATAATCAATCACTTCATAATGAAAATAATGAGAATAACCGTGCTAGAACACTTAGAGACCACATGAATCCCACAAGAACAAGTGCACCATCATGCATAGTTTTTCCTCCCGATGCATCTCATTTTAATTTTAAACCAGGTATTATTCAACTTTTACATTCTTTTCATGGTTTAGAATTGGAAAATCCATACTTGCATTTAAGGGAATTTGAAGAGGTCTGCAACACATATAATAATTTAAATTGTAGCATGAACACCATCAGATTAAAACTTTTCCCTTTTTCATTAAAAGATAAAGCTAAAATATGGCTATAAAATTTAAGACGAGGATCCATTCGTGCTTGGGATGAAATGCAACAACAATTTTTAAAGAAGTTTTTCCCATCTCATAGAACAAACTCTTTCAAAAGACAAATCACCACTTTCACTCAAAAACCAGGAGAAACATTTTACCAATGTTGGGATAGGTATCGAGACTTGCTTAGTACTTGCCCTCATCATGGTTTTGAAACATGGAGATTGGTTTCACATTTCTATGAAGGGTTAACATCTAAAGATAGGCAAATGGTTGAATTGATGTGCAATGGAACTTTTGAAGATAAAGACCCTGATGAAGCAATGGAGTACTTAGACTTATTAGCTGAAAATGCTCAAAATTAGGATACTGCGGGTACTTATGAGGCACCGAGTAAAACTCAACCTCATACATCTAGTAGAGGTATGTACAACCTTAGGGAAGATCATGACCTTCAAGCCAAGTTTGCATCTTTAGCTAGAAAAGTTGAAGCACTAGAATTGAAAAAGAGTGTTCAATTAAAATCTGTTGAAAACATTGTGTGTCAAATCTGTGAAACAAATGAACACTCAACCAATGATTGTCCAACCTTGCCTTCTTTTAAGGAATGTCTCCATGAACAAGCCCATGCTTTAAACAGTTTCGAAAGGTTCAATCACAACCCATATTCACAAACATACAATCCTGGTTGGAGAAATCACCTAAATTTCAGTTGGAAGAGTGACAATGCACAAACTTCACCACCACAGTTTCAAGCACACCATAATTTCCAAAATTCTTATGGATATGCACCTTCTTACGCTCCACCTCTTAGAAGTAATTTTGAGGAAACTTTGTATGCATTCATTGAAAAGCAAGAGACAATCAACACTCAACTTGCTCAAAGCATAATAGATTTTAAAGATACTCTTGCAAAATTCACATCTGCTCTTAATTTTTAAGAAAAAGGTAAGTTTCCAACTCAACCACAGCAAAATCTCAAGAAGCAATATAATGTCAATGCAAGTAGTTATGGAAGTCAACACATGGATCAAGTCAAATCAGTCATTACTCTTCGCAATGGTAAGGTTATTAAAAAACCCACTCTTGAACCTTGTGAGAAAGATGATGAGTCAATCTCTAAGGGTAAGGAAGGGGTTGAATCTGAATATTGCAAGGAAAAGACTGATTTCCTGCTAGCACTTTCATTTCCTCATGCCATGACCAATCAGGAAGAAATCGATGATGAAAAAGGCACCGAAAATGTTGATGCGGATCTTTTATTAAAAGTGACAACAGATTCGACACCCGACATCACACCAATCAATTATTACTTTCCTGATGAATCTCTACTTTCTCTTAGTTCAATGCCTTGGTTTGCTAAACATATCAATTTTCTTACTTCAGGATTTTTGCCAACTCATTGGAATACCGAAGATAAAAGAAAATTTTTGAGCAATGTGCAAAATTTTTATTGAGATGACCCTTACTTATTCAATTATTGTCATGATCAAATATTTCAAAGATGCATTCCCGATAATGAGGTAAGTAATTTCATTAAATTTTGTCACTCTAAGGCATGTGGGGATCATTTCCCGTCAAAAAAGAGGATTGTAGAAATCTTACAGAGTGGATTTTACTGGCCTACCATATTCAAGGAGTCACATGCATTTCGTAAAAATTGTGAAAATTGTCAAAACATGGGATTTATTTCAAAACACAGAGAGTCTTTAGATAATCTTCTATTGACTCTTAAGTCTCATCATAGTCAAGATAAGCATCGTGCAATTCATAACTTAGGAACCCATTTTCATGAAAAACATGCTTGGCATAGTCTTGGGAATCTGACTAAAAAAAGATCCTGTTTGCCAGTTTTTAAGAAAACTGGATGGGAAGCCTATCCCCGACCCATAGAGGGCGTTTAAGCCGTTCTTGGACGTAAAACCAAGGGAAGATGTGAGCCACAATCACAATTGTAATTTGAATTTTTTTTTTTTGTAAAAATTTGTGTCTTTTGATTTTGTTATTGTGTTTTGTTATTTCTTATTTTTGTTTCAGTGTGTTTCAGGTTTTGTCAGTGTTCGTTATTTCAGGTGATATCTTCTATACTCTATCTTTCTACCTTAGAACATTGAGGACAATGTCTCGTTTTGGTTGGGGAGAGGGTAGTAGTTGATAAAAAAAAAATGTTTTTCATTTCATAAAGCATATGCATAATTGTTTGTTACTAGGATGGTAGAGTAAAGGAGCTCTTTTGTTAAAGTGACTCTTGAGACGCATCTTAGTAACCATTCTTAACAAGGTCTATTATAATACTTCCTGAAATATTCAGGTTTACAAACTCTCGTATTGTTACCACTTAATTCTGCTCATATACTTATTTAACATGTATTCTTAAACCTTAATTTACACACACACACTTTAACATATGATTGTGGGTTGCATATTGGATTATTACATTATTTATTGCATTTTTGTCATGGTTTTATATCATCATTTTGCACTTGAAATATCAATAACTCCTTAACTAAAGCATGTTTTATAATAATATATCTAATAATATAAGATACCTTTAATTTGTGGTAAATGTTCATTTTTAATGCAGGCCTATCACATAAATGAAAGGATTGATTGATGACTTGAAGAACTTAAATTGCAAGGATAAAGAGATGGCCAAACTTAGAAAAGAGATGTCGGTGCAATCCAAACCGGAACACTGTTCGGTAATTGGGTCATATCTAGAGCTACAGATCTCAGATTTAGGTCCAATTTATATGGATGGAAAGGTAAGACATAGGCCTACAACTTTCATATGGAGCCCAAGATCTAAAAAGGCCATTATCAAGTCCAAATTGTAGCAACAAAAAAGAAGCCCGAATCTGTCTTCCAGCCCGAGCACTGTTCGGTATTTTGGCCATATCTGGAGTTCTACAAGTCCAAATAAGCTGAATTGTTTACACAAGACAGCTGAGACAATTTACTACAACTTTCATGTTTGCAACTGGCTCCAATATGGACGTTATCAATGACTTTTAGGGCAGACAAGAGAAGATAAGGATTGTCACCAAGTCAAAAGTTGGCCACCCACTTATCAATTAGTCATCAAATCAATAGTTTCCAATTTTGGCCTATAAATGGAGGCATTTCCCATGCATTTAGGCATCTTGGTTTCCAGATCAAGATCATGCTCTTCCTTTCTCTCTTTGTATTTTTTGTAATGTTTATGCTTTGCTTTCATTAATATTAAGTTTATGCCTTTCATTTCCTTTCCTTTACTTAGTTAACTTTTATGTTCTTATTTTGTTTATCTATTTTGCTTTCTTTCATTATGTCTAGCTAAGTTAGTTATGTCAAGGTGAAAAGGTTACACTAATGGTGTGAGAATAAGTATAATGTAAACTTAATATGGACTTTAATGTTTGATACTAACATGTTTTATATTTGTTATCTTGTTCACTCTTTAATACTTTGCTTGTTAAATGACTAATCTTGATTTATGTTGTATAACACTTGGTACAACAAATGCTTGGCACTTTCATAGCCCATAATGTATGGTATAACCGACACCTGAGCTATGAAAGGAACTTGATTTGTTGTTAACATAAGTTATAATCATGAATGCTTGACGAGATTTACAAGTATTAGCATTAATTGAATAAGATGACTAATGTAATCATGTTAACAATATATAATCTGATTGGAACCTCCTTTGTGTGTAGTTTCCAATTCAATAATAAGAGTTTATACTATACTTGTTTGATATACCATTAGTGGAACCTCTAACCTTGACATTTGTTATTATTATTGCTTAATCCTTACATTAATATTTGATCTCCAAGCTCTCATCATCATCATCTTCTTCTTCTTCTCTTTCTTTATTATTATTATTATTATTATTATTATTATTATTATTACTACTACTACTACTACTACTACTACTATTATTATTATTATTATTACCCCGGTCTTGCCGGGTTGTTTATTACTTCGACACTCCTGCACTTGGGAGAAGACAACAATCTTTTCGTCGTGTCAAGTTTTTGGCGCCGTTGCCGGGGAGGTAAGTTCTTGTATAAATTATAGTATTTATTTTATTTTCTCTTTTCACTTTTCTTGTATATAACTTTGTTTCTTTTCTTTTATTTCTTTTTATTTTGTTTTCTTCCTCCATCTTTTGCTTTCTTCTTCTTTTTTTATTTTTACACGTGCATGAGAGTGTGGTCACGTACATCAAGTGGTAGACTTTGTAGGGTATCCTCATCATTTTCAGAAAATATGGCCGAAGAAGATAATCAATCACTTCAAAATGAGAATAATGAGAATAACCGTGCTAGAACACTTAGAGACCACATGAATCCCACAAGAACAAGTGCACCATCATGCATAGTTTTTCCTCCCGATGCATCTCATTTTAATTTTAAACCAGGTATTATTCAACTTTTACCTTCTTTTCATGGCTTAGAATTGGAAAATCCATACTTGCATTTAAGGGAATTTGAAGAGGTCTGCAACACATATAATAATTTAAATTGTAGCATGAACACCATTAGATTAAAGCTTTTTCCTTTTTCATTAAAAGATAAAGCTAAAACATGGCTACAAAATTTAAGACCAGGATCCATTCGTGCTTGGGATGAAATGCAACAACACTTTTTAAAGAAGTTTTTCCCATCTCATAGAACAAACTCTTTCAAGAGACAAATCACCACTTTCACTCAAAAACCAGGAGAAATATTTTATCAATATTGGGATAGGTATCGAGATTTGCTTAGTACTTGCCCTCATCATGGTTTTGAAACATGGAGATTGGTTTCACATTTCTATGAAGGGTTAACACCTAAAGATAGGCAAATGGTTGAATTGATGTGCAATGGAACTTTGGAAGATAAAGACCCTGATGAAGCAATGGAGTACTTAGACTTGTTAGCTGAAAATGCTCAAAATTGGGACACCGCGGGTACTTATGAGGCACCAAGTAAAACTCAACCTCATACATCTAGTGGAGGTATGTACAACCTTAGGGAAGATCATGACCTTCAAGCCAAGTTTGCATCTTTAGCTAGAAAAGTCGAGGCACTAGAATTAAAAAAGAGTGGTCAATTAAAATCTGTTGAAAACATTGTATGTCAAATCTGTGAAACAAATGAACACTCAACCAATGATTGTCCAACCTTGCCTTCTTTTAAAGAATGTCTCCATGAACAAGCCCATGCTTTAAACAATCTCCAAAGGGCCAACCATAACCCATACTCCCAAACATACAACCCTGGTTGGAGAAATCACCCAAATTTTAGTTGGAAGAGTGAGAACAACAATGCACAAACTTCACAACCACCATTTCAAGCACACCATAATTTCCAAAATTATCATGGATATGTACCTCCTTATGCTCCACCTCTTAGAAGAAATCTTGAGGAAACATTGCATGCATTCATTGGAAAGCAAGAGACAATTAATACTCAACTTGTTCAAAACATGACAGATTTTAAAGATACTCTTGCTAAATTAACATCTGCTCTTAGTTTCCAAGAGAAAGGTAAGTTTCCATCTCAAACACAACAAAATCCTAAGGGGCAGTACAATGCAAATGCAAGTAGTTCCGGAAGCCAACACATGGATCAAGTCAAATCAGTCACTACTCTGCGCAGTGGTAAGGTTATTGAAAAACCCTCTCTTGAACCTTATGAGAAAGATGATGAGTCAATCTCTAAGGGTAAGGAAGGGGATGAATATGAAAATTGTAAAGAAATGACTGATTCACCGCCAGCACTTCCATTTCCTCAAGCCATGACCAAACAAAGGAAAGTCAATCACAACTCTGAAATTTATGAAATTTTCAAACAGGTAAGGATCAATATACCTTTGTTGGATGCTATTAAACAGGTTCCTTCCTATGCTAAATTTTTAAAAGATCTATGCACTGTGAAGAGGAAACTGAATGTGAAAAAGAAAGCCTTTCTAGCCGAACAAGTAAGTGCTATTCTTCAGAATAATAATGCTTTGAAATATAAAGACCCTGGTTGTCCTATAATTTCTTGCTTTATTGGAGAGCATAAAATTGAAAGAGCCTTACTTGATCTTGGTGCTAGTGTGAATTTACTTCCATATTCAGTTTTTCAAAGTCTCAATCTAGGTGAGTTAAAACCAACTTCTATATCTCTTTTACTTGCCGATAGATCTATAAAAGTGCCTAAAGGAATAATTGAAGATGTGTTAGTACAAGTCGATAAATTCATTTATCCTGTGGATTTTATTGTCTTGGACACACAACCTGTTGAAGCATGTAATTCATTTCCTGTTATTTTAGGACGTCCGTTTCTTGCAACCTCTAACGCATTGATTAATTGTAGGAATGGACTGATGAAGCTATCATTTGGAAACATGACATTGGAGATGAATATTTTCAACATTTGCAAGCAACCTGGAGATGATAATGATTTACAAGAAGTAGATCATATTGATGAATTAGTTTATGATCAACTTGAATCTACTTTAAGTAAAAATGAATTGGATGAAACTGAAGATTTGCAAATGGTTTATTCTGAGGAAGAAATCATGAATGAAACAAGCACCGAAAATGTTGATGCGAATCTTTTGTCAACAGTGACAACAGATTCGACATCTGACATCACACCAATCGATGATTACTTTCCTAACAAATCCTTACTTTCTCTTAGTTCAATGCCTTGGTATGATAAAAATATTAATTTTCTTGCTTTAGGAGATTTGCTAGCTGATTGGAGTACCCAAGACAAAGAAAAGTTTTTGAACGAAGTGAAGAATTTTTATTGTGATGACCCTAACTTATTCAAATATTGTCCTAATCAAATATTTCAAAGATTCATTCCCGACAATGAGGTAAGTAGTGTCATTAAACTTTGTCATTCTGAAGCATGTGGAAGTTATTTCTCGTCAAAAAAGACAGCTATAAAAATCTTTCAAAATGGATTTTATTGGCCCACCATGTTCAAGGACACGCATGCATTCTACAAAACTTGTGAAAATTGTCAAAAGATTGACACTGGTCAAAAAGTTTTGTTTTATGATTCTCAACTCTATGCATTCCCTAAAGAGCTAAGATTAAGATGGAGCAATCCTTATGAGGCATGCGATATTGAGAATTCAATGAATGACAATGTTTTTAAGGAAAATGGACATCGTTTGAAAGCTTACTTTGATAAGTTTCCTAGTGAAAATGAATCAACTGGTTGGAATGATCTTGTAGATAAAGGTTGAATATTTTGTTTTTCTCACATTGTTTTTGTGTTTCTTTTTGAGTGATTTTTGCTAGTTTCTCTCACCCCGGTTAAATGGCGGATAACGGTACTCCGTGACTTAAGTCGGTTCTTTCAGTTTCCCATAATTACTGATATCTGTGTATATATCTGTGCAATTCTTTGAATCGCTCTTCCAATTCTCATTTGAAAATGGACACTAATCTTGAAAAATTGAAAAAGTATTTTCCCGCTCTGCCTCAGAATGCGATTACAAAAATTTACTGTGCTAGATGTGCAAGATTGAGATTATTAATGAATCATGGAATTCCTGAAGATATTCGTTGGTTGATTGAAGCAAAGGTCCGATTATCAGGTGAGTCCTCTAACTTCTTCATTTCACACATGCCTGGAACAGGTAAAAGCACTTTTGCAAAGAAGCGTCGTGCAAAACGACTGGATGTCTGTCATCGATGTGCTAGATGGACTTGTAATACACAATGTCGTTCTTTAGGAATGGTATCTATAAACCGTGAAGATAAAATACAATTCATTAAGGATGGCCTGAGTAAGGAGTCTTTAGATAATCTTCTATTGACTCTTGAGACGCATTCTAGTGGAGATGTGCATCGTGCAATTCATGATTTATGGCCACTATTTCATAAAGAACATGATCGACTTAGTCTTGGGAATCTGACTAAAAAAGACCCTGTTTGCCAGTTTTTAAGAAAACTGGATGGGAAGCCTATCCCCGACCCATAGAGGGCGTTTAAGCCGTTCTTGGACGTAAAACCAAGGGAAGATGTGAGCCACAATCACAACTACCTGTACATACACATGCTTTTTTTCAAAAGTAAATAAATAAATAAATAAAAAGAGAGAGAGAGTGTGTGAGACTCTAGCTGCCCTACATATAGATGTTATGATTGCCTTTCTACTTTCTCATCTATAAAACCCTTTTTTCCTTCCTTTTATTTTTACTCAACCCATACATTCAACAAATACAGAAGTGTGTAGAAATGGCAAGTTCCTCAAGTCATCAAATATGATTGCCTTTCTCATTTCTCATCTATAAAACAAATGGAGAGGAACTTCAGGTCTCCACAATGTCGGCTCGAATGAAT
Organism: Populus pruinosa; assembly: GCA_026413675.1. Lineage (NCBI taxonomy): Eukaryota > Viridiplantae > Streptophyta > Magnoliopsida > Malpighiales > Salicaceae > Populus > Populus pruinosa. The sequence goes on from CM048606.1 coordinate 4,151,508, forward strand.
GCAATGTTTAACCATGTTGATGCCTTCATTGCTTTACCAGGTGGTCTAGGCACATTGGAAGAGATCTTTCATATTTCCTCTTGGGCTCAATTGCACATTCACCATAAACCCATAGGTTTGTTAAATGTTAATGGTTATTATGATAAGTTGTTGTCTTTTCTTGATCATGTTGTGGAATAGGAATTTCTAACATCTTCTGCACGACAAATCATAATCTCTGCTGCTACTGCTGAACAATTGATTGACCAACTACAATCTTTCATTCCTGTGATTGATCCTTCCATGAGTCGTATAAATTGGTCATCTAAGGAAAGCCGTAAAAAGCTTAGATTGGATTTGAGCCTTCATTTGTGAATTTTTGTGTCTTTTGGTTTTATTATTATGTTTTGTTATTTCTTATTTTTGTTTCAGTGTGTTTCAGGTTTTGTCAGTGTTCGTTATTTCAGGTGATATCTTCTATACTCTATCTTTCTACCTTAGAACATTGAGGACAATGTCTCGTTTTGGTTGGGGGGAGAGGGTAGTAGTTAAAAAAAAAAAATTGTTTTTCATTTCATAAAGCATGTGCATAATTGTTGTTACTAGGATGGCAGAGTAAAGGAGTTCTTTTGTTAAAGTGACTCTTGAGATGCATCTTAGTAACCATTCTTAACAAGGTCTATTATAATACTTCCTGAAATATTCAGGTTTACAAACTCTCGTATTGTTACCACTTAATTCTGCTCATATACTTATTTAACATGTATTTTTAAACCTTAATTTACACACACACACTTTAACATATGATTGTGGGTTGCATATTGGATTATTACATTATTTATGTTCTTTTGTTAAAGGTAACAACTAAGGGAAAGGAATTGTATATAATTAAAAAAAAAACATAATACTTTAGGCATCTTGGTTTCCAGATCAAGATCATACTCTTCCTTTCTCTCTTTGTATTTTTTGTAATGTTTATGTTTTGCTTTCATTAATATTAAGTTTATGCCTTTCATTTCCTTTCCTTTACTTAGTTAACTTTTATGTTCTTATTTTGTTTATCTATTTTGCTTTATTTCATTATGTCTAGCTAAGTTAGTCATGTCAAGGTGAAAAGGTTACACTAATGGTGTAAGAATAAGTATAATGTAAACTTAATATGGACTTTAATGTTTGATACTAACATGTTTTATATTTGTTATCTTGTTCACTCTTTAATACTTTGCTTGTTAAATGACTAATCTTGATTTATGTTGTATAACACTTGGTACAACAAATGCTTGGCACTTTCATAGCCCATAATGTACGGTATAACCGACACCTGAGCTATGAAAGGAACTTGATTTGTTGTTAACATAAGTTATAATCATGAATGCTTGACGAGATTTACAAGTATTAGCATTTATTGAATAAGATGACTAATGTAATCATGTTAACAATATATAATCTGATTGGAACCTCCTTTGTGTGTGGTTTCCAATTCAATAATAAAAGTTTATACTATACTTGTTTGATATACCATTAGTGGAACATCTAACCTTGACATTTGTTATTATTATTGTTTAATCCTTACCTTAATTTTCCATCTCCAAGTTCTCATCATCTTCTTCTTCTTCTCTTTCTTTATTATTATTATTATTATTACTACTACTAATACTACTACTACTAGTATTATTATTATTATTATTACTATTATTACTATTATTATTATTGTTATTATTATTATTGTTGTTGTTGTTATTGTTATTGTTATTGTTGTTGTATTATTGTTATTTATAATTTGTACAAATAACCTCCATGTGGTTCAACCCTGGTCTTGCCGGGTTATTTATTACTTCGACACTCCTGCACTTGGGAGAAGACATCAATCTTTTAGTCGTGTCAAATAACAAACACTAACAAACCTAAAACACCCCTAAACAAATATAATAAAATACAATAATAAAAGCAAAAGACACAAAGATTGACAAATGAAGACTCAAATCTAATCTAAGCTTTTTATGGCTTTCCTTAGATGACCAATTTATACGACTCATAGAAGGATCAATTACAGGAATGAAATATTATAGTTGGTCAATGAATTGTTCAACAGTAGCAGCAGAGATTATGTTTTTTTTATGCAGAAGATGTTAGAAATTCCTGTTCCACAGCATGATCAAGAAAAGAAAACAACTTATCATAATAACAATTAAAATTTAATAAACCTATGGGTTTATGATGAATGTATAGTTAGGCCTAAGAGGAGATATGAAAGATCTCTTCCAATGTGCCTAAACCAACTAGTAAGGCAATGAAGGCATCAGCATGATAAAACATTGCATTCATTCGAGCAGACATTATAGAGATCTGTAGTTTTTCTCTAATTTTTTTTTCTAATAATGTCCCTTGTGTTAAAGCTTCGGGGACGACCCCCAAAACTTGACTATCTCATAAAAATACAGCTATTGATACACCTCCCACTAACCCAACACTACCTCCCTTATACACTAAATAAATCTTTCTCTTAGCTAGCACCTGACCAAGATGATTTGCTGCTTCTAAAAACTCATTTTATTTTCCAGGATTAGATCCACCGAAAACACAAACATTTCTTATGTGATGACCTGAAGAACTTTCCATTTCTACACACTTTCATATTTGTTGGATGTATAAGTTGAGTAGAAATGAAAAGAAAGAAGAGAAGATTTTATAGATGAGAAATTAAAAAGGCAATCATATTGCCTATATGTAGGCTAGTTGGAGTCTTACACACACTATCTCTCTCTCTCTCTCTCTCTCTCTGTATTTATTTATTTATTTTAAAAAAACATGTGTATGTATAGGTGTGGCTCATATTTTTCCTTGGTTTTACATCTAAGAACGGCTTAAACGCCTTCTATGAGTCGAGGATAGACTTCCTATCTAGTTTTCTTAAAAAATGGCAAATAGGGTCTTTTTTAGTCGAATTCCCAAGACTATGTGAAACATATTCTTTATGAAAATGGGTTCATAAGTCATGAATTGCACGATGTTTATCTCAACTATGATGAGACTTAAGAGTCAATAGAAGATTATCTAAAGACTCTCTATGTTTTGAAATAAATCCTTCCTTTTGACAATTTTCATAGGTTTTGCAAAATGCATGTAATTTCTTGAATATGGTGGGCTAGTAAAATCCACTTTGTAAGATTTCTATAGTCCTTTTTTTACGAGAAATGATCCCCACATGCCTTAGAGTGACAAAATTTAATGACATTAGTTATCTCTTTATCGGGAATGCATCTTTGAAATATTTGATTAGGATAATAATTGAATAAGTAAGGGTCATCCCAATAAAATTGTTGCACGTTGCTCAAAAATTTTCTTTTGTCTTCGATACTCTAGTAAGCTAGCAAAAATTCTAAAGCAAGAAAATTGATATTTTTAGCAAACGAAGGCATTGAACTAAGAGAAAGTAAAGATTCATCAGGAAAGTAATCATCGATTGGTGTGATGTCGGGTATTGAATCTGTTGCCATTTTTTATAAAAGATTTGCATCAACATTTTCGGTGCCTTTTTCATATCTAATTTCTTCCTGATTGGTCATGGCATGAGGAAATGGAAGTGTTGATGGGGAATCAGTCTTTTCTTTGCAATGTTCAGATTCAACCCCTTCCTTACCCTTAGAAATTGACTCATCATCTTTCTCACAAGGTTCAAGAATTGGTTTTTGAATAACCTTACCAGTATAAAGAGTGATGACTGATTTGACTTGATCCATGTGTTGACTTCTAGAATTACTTGTATTTGTATTGTATTGCCCCTTTAGATTTTGTTGTGGTTGAGATGAAAACTTACCTTTCTCTTAAAAAATAAGAGCAGATATGAATTTAGCAAGAGTATCTTTAAAATATGTTATGCTTTGAGCAAGTTAAGTGTTGATTGTCTTTGCTTTTCAATAAACGCATTCAAAGTTTCCTAAAAAATTCCTGTAAGAGGTGGAGCATAAGGAGGTGCATATCCATGATAATTTTAAAAATTATGGTGTGCTTGAAACTGTGGTTGTGATGTTTATGCATTGTCACTCTTCCAACTAAAATTTGGGTGATTTCTTTAACTAAGGTTGTATGTTTGCAAGTATGGATTGTGGTTGGGCCTTTAGAAATTGTTTAAAACATGGGCTTGTTCAAGGAGATATTCCTTAAAAGAAGACAAAGTTGGACAATCATTAATTGAGTGTTTATTTGTTTCACATATTTGACACACAATGTTTTGAACAGATTTTAATTGACCACTCATTTTCAATTCTAGTGCCTTGACTTTTCTAGCTAAATATGCAGATTTGGCTTGGAGGTCATGATCTTCCTTAAGATTGTACATACCTCCACTAGATGTATGAAGTTGAGTTTTATGTGGTGCCTTATAAGTATCTGCGGTGTCCTAATTTTAAGCATTTTCAGCTAACAAGTCTAAGTACTTTATTGCTTCATTAGGGTTTTTATCATCAATTGTTCCATTGTACATCAATTCAACCATTTGTCTATCTTTAGGTGTTAAGCCTTCATAAAAATATAAAATCAATCTCCATGTTTCAAAACCATGATGAGGACAAGTATTAAGCATGTCTCGATATCTATCCCAACATTGATAAAATGTTTCTCCTGGTTTTTGAGTGAAAGGGCTGATTTGTCTTTTGAAAGAGTTTGTTTTGTGAAATGAAAAAAACTTCTTTAAAAACTGTTGTTGCATTTCATCCCAAGCATGAATAGATCTTGGTCTCAAATTTTATAACCATGTTTTAGCTTTATCTTTTAATAAAAAAGGAAAAAGCTTTAACTGATGGTATTCATGCCACAATTTGAGTCATTATAGGTGTTACAAACCTTCTCAAATTCCCTTAAATGCAACTATGGATTTTCTAAATCTAAGCCATGAAAAGAAGGTAAAAGTTGAATAATGCCTAGCTTAAAATTGAAATGAGACGCATCAGGAGGGAAACCTATGCATGATGATACACTTGTTCTTGTAGGATTCATGTGTTCTCTAAGTGTTTTACACGAATATTCTTATTATGAAGTGATTGATTATCTTTTTCAACCATATTTTCTGAAAATGATAAGGATACCCTATAAAGTCGACCACTTAATGTACGTGACCACCCTCTCATATACGTGTAGCAATAGAATAAAAAGAAGAAGAAAATCAAAGAAGGAGAAACAAAACAAAAAAAACAAAGTTATATACAAGAAAAGTGAAAAGAGAAAATAAAATAAACACTATAATTTGTACAAGAACATACCTCCCAGCAACGGCGCTAAAAACTTGACACGATCAAAAGATTGATGTCTTCTCCCAAGTGTAGGAGTGTCGGAGTAATAAATATCACGGCAAGACCGAGGTCGAACTACAAGGAGGTTAATTGTATAAATTATATATCACAACAATAACAACAACAACAACAACAATAACAACAATAATAGTAATGATACTAGTAATTGTAATAGTAATAGTAATAGTAGTAGTAGTAGTATTAATAATAGTAAAGAAGAAGTTGATGAGAACTTTGAGATGGAAGATTAATGTAATAATTAAACCATGATTACAACAAATGTCAAGGTTAAAGGATCCACTAATGGTATTTCAAACAAGTATAATATAAACTGTTATTATTCAATTAAAAACCACATATAAAAGAGGTTTAAATCAGATTATAAATTGTTAACACGATTACATTAGTTATCTTATTCGATTAATGTTAATACTTGTAAATCTAGTCAGGAGTTCATGATTATAACTTATGTTAACAACAAATCAAGTTCCTTTCATAGCTCATATGTCGGTTATACCATACAGTATGGGCTATGAAAGTGCGAAGCATTTGTTGTACCAAGTATTATACAATATAAATCAAGATTAGTCATTTAACAAGCAAAGTATTAAAAAGTGAACAAGATAATAAATACAAAACATGTTAGTATCAAACATTAAAATCCATATTAAGTTTACATTATACTTATTCTTACACCATTAGTATAATCTTTTCACCTTAACATAATAAACTTAGCTAAATATAATAAAAGAAAGAAAAATAAATAAATAAAATAAAAACATAAATAAGATAAAATTTAACTAAGTAAAGGAAAGGAAATGAATGATATAAACAAGATATTAATGAAAATAAAACTTAAACATTACAAAAATACAAAGAGAGAAAGAAAAAACATGATCATGATCTGGAAACCAAGATGCCTAAATGCATGGAAAATGCCTCCTTTTATATGCCAAAATTGGTAACTATTGATTTGATGCCTAATTGATGAGTGGGTGACCAACTCTTGACTTGGTGACAATCCATATCTTCTTTAGTACTTAAAAGTGCATTTTTATCAAGGTTTTATATCATCATTTTGCACTTGAAGTATCAATAACTCCTTAACTAAAGCATGTTTTATAATAATATATCTAATAATATAAGATACCTTTAATTTATGGTAAATGTTCATTTTAAATGCAGGCCTATCACATAAATGAAAGGATTGATTGATGAATTTAAGAACTGAAATTGAAAGGATAAAGAGATGGCCAAACTTAGAAAAGAGATGTCGGTGCAATCCAAACCGGAACACTGTTCGGTAATTGGGTCATATTTGGAGCTATAGATCTCAGATTTAGGTCTACTTTATATGGATGGAAAGTTAAGACATAGGCCTACAACTTTCATATGGACCCCAAGATCTAAAAAGGCCATTTTCAAGTCCAAATTGTTGCAACAACAAAGAAGCTCGAATCTGTCCTCCAACTCGAGCACTGTTCAGTATTTTGGCCATATCTGGAGTTCTAGAAGTCGAAATGAGCTGAATGTTTTACATAAGAAAGCTGAGAAAATTGCCTACAACTTTCATGTATTAGAGTGGCTCTAATTTTGACGTTATCAATGACGTTTTGGGCAGACAAGAGAAGATAAGGATTGTCATCAAGTCAAGAGTTGGTCACCCACTCATCAATTAGTCATCAAATCAATAGTTCCCAATTTTGGCCTATAAAAGGAGGCATTTGCCATGCATTTAGGCATCTTGGTCTCCAGATCAAGATCATGCTTTTTCTTTCTTTCTTTGTATTTTTTGTAATGTTTATGCTTTGCTTTCATTAATATCAAGTTTATGTCTTTCATTTCCTTTCATTTACTTAGCTAACTTTTATCTTATTTATGTTCTTATTTTATTTATTTATTTTTCTTTCTTTCATTATGTCTAGCTAAGTTTATTATGTCAAGGTGAAAAGGTTACACTAATGGTGTAAGAATAAGCATAGTGTAAACTCAATATGGACTTTAATGTTTGATACTAACATGTTTTGTATTTGTTATCTTGTTCACTCTTTAATACTTTGCTTGTTAAATGACTAATCTTGATTTATGTTGTATAACGCTTGGTACAACAAATGCTTGGCACTTTCATAGCCCATACTATATGGTATAACCGACACCTGAGCTATGAAAGGAACTTGATTTGTTGTTAACATAAGTTATAATCATGAATGCTTGACGAGATTTACAAGTATTAGCATTAATCGAATAAGATGACTAATGTAATCATGTTAACAATCTATCATCTCATTGGAACCTCTTTTGTGTGTGGTTTCCAATTAACTAATAAAAGTTTATACTATACTTGTTTGACATACCATTAGTGGATCCTCTAACCTTGACATTTATTGTTATCGTTGTTAAATCTTTACGTTAATATTTCATCTCAAAGTTCTTATATTCATCTTCGTCTTCTTCTTTTTCTTTATTATTATTACTACTACTACTACTACTACTACTACTACTACTACTACTATTATTATTCTTGTTGTTGTTGTTGTTATTGTTGTTGTTGTTGTATTATTGTTATTTATAATTTATACAATTAACTTCTCTGTGGTTCGACCCCGGTCTTGCCGGGTTATTTATTACTTCGACACTCCTGCATTTGGGAGAAGACATCAATCTTTTCGTCGTGTCAAGTTTTTTGGCGCCGTTGCCGGGGAGGTAAGTTTTGTATAAATTATAATATTTATTTTATTTTCACTTTTCACTTTTCTTGTATATAACTTTGTTTCTTTTCTCTTGTTTCTTCTTCTTTTGTTTTCTTCTTTATTTTATTTTATTCCTACACGTGCATGAGAGTGTGGTCACGTACATCAAGTGGTAGACTTTGTAGGGTATCCTCATCATTTTCAGAAAATATGGCCGAAGAAAATAATCAATCACTTCGTAATTAGAATAATGAGAATAACCGTGCTAGAACACTTAGAGACCACATGAATCCCACAAGAACAAGTGCACCATCATGCATAGTTTTTCCTCCCGATGCATCTCATTTTAATTTTAAACCAGGTATTATTCAACTTTTACCTTCTTTTCATGGCTTAGAATTGGAAAATCCATACTTGCATTTAAGGGAATTCGAGGAGGTCTGCAACACATATAATAATTTAAATTGTAGCATGAACACCATCAGATTAAAGCTTTTTCCTATTTCATTAAAAGATAAAGCTAAAACATGGCTACAAAATTTGAGACCATGATCCATTCGTGCTTGGGATGAACAACAGTTTTTAAAGAAGTTTTTCCCATCTCATAGAACAAACTCTTTCAAAAGACAAATCACCACTTTCACTCAAAAATCAGGAGAAACATTTTACCAATGTTGGGATAGGTATCGAGACATGCTTAGTACTTGGCCTCATCATGGTTTTGAAACATGGAGATTGGTTTCACATTTCTATGAAGGGTTAACACCTAAAGATAGGCAAATGGTTGAATTGATGTGCAATGGAACTTTTGAAAATAAAGATCCTGATGAAGCAATGAAGTACTTAGACTTGTTAGCTGAAAATGCTCAAAATTGGGACACCGCGGGTACTTATGAGGCACCGAGTAAAACTCAACCTCATACATCTAGTGGAGGTATGTACAACCTTAGGGAAGATCATGACCTTCAAGCTAAGTTTGCATCTTTAGCTAGAAAAGTCGAGGGTTGAATTGATGTGCAATGGAACTTTTGAAAATAAAGATCCTGATGAAGCAATGAAGTACTTAGACTTGTTAGCTGAAAATGCTCAAAATTGGGACACCACGGGTACTTATGAGGCACCGAGTAAAACTCAACCTCATACATCTAGTGGAGGTATGTACAACCTTAGGGAAGATCATGACCTTCAAGCTAAGTTTGCATCTTTAGCTAGAAAAGTCGAGGCACTAGAATTGAAAAAGAGTGGTCAATTAAAATTTGTTGAAAACATTGCATGTCAAATATGTGAAACAAATGAACACTCAACCAGTAATTGTCCAACCTTGCCTTCTTTTAAGGAATGTCTCCATGAACAAGCCCATGCTTTAAACAATCTCCAAAGGGCCAACCATAACCCATACTCCCAAACATACAACCCTGGTTGGAGAAATCACCCAAATTTTAGTTGGAAGAGTGAGAACAACAATGCACAAACTTCACAACCACCATTTCCAAAGGGCTAACCACAACCCATACTCACAAATATATAACCCTGGTTCTTGCAACTTCTAATGCATTGATTAATTGTAGCAATGGACTGATGAAGCTATCATTTGGAAACATGACATTGGAGATGAATATTTTCAACATTTGCAAGCAACCTAGAGATGATAATGATTTATAGGAAGTGGACTTTATTGAAAAATTAATTCATGATCAATTTCCAACCACTTCTAATGAAATTGAGATTGATGAATCTGATGATTTGTAAATGATTTATTTTCAGGAAGAATCAAAGACAAGTAATTGGAGGCCACAAATTGAGGAATTGCCACCATGATCAATTAAGTCCATACCTTCAAGTGTTCAACCACCAAAACCTAATTTGAAGTCGTTGTCATCCAATCTCAAATACTCATTTTTGGGAGAAAATGAAACTTTTCCGGTAATAATCTCTTCCAAACTTAATGCACATCAAGAAGGTAAGTTATTACAAACTCTAAAAATACACAAAAATGCATTAGGATGGACCACAGCTGATATAAAAGGAATTAGTCCTTTGATTTGTACACACAGAATTTATTTAGAGGAAAATGCTAAACCCTTTAGAGAAATTCAACGAAGGCTAAATTCTAATATGAAAGAAGTAGTGAAAAATGAAGTCATTAAGCTTCTAGATAATGAAATCATTTATCCTATTTCTGACAGCAAATGGGTAAGTCCTGCCCAAGTTGTACCCAATAAGTCTAGAGTCACTATGATAACAAATGAGAACAATGAGTTAATTCTCACTAGAACTGTTACTAGTTGGCGCATGTGCATTGACTATAGGAAACTTAATTCAATGACTAGAAAGATCATTTTCCTTTACCTTTCATAGATCAAATCCTAGAAAGAGTTGCAGGTCATGAATTTTATTGTTTCTTAGATGGCTATTCGGGTTACAACCAAATTGAAATTGTATTGGAAGATCAAGAGAAGACTACTTTCACATGTCCATTTAGTACTTTTGCATATCGAAGGATGCCTTTTGGATTATGTAATGCACCAGCCATATTTCAAAGATGCATGCTTAGTATATTTAGTGATATGGTTAAACATTTTCTTGAGATTTTCATGGATGATTTTTCTGTTTTTGGCGATTCATTTGATGATTGTTTGACTAACTTAGAAAAGGTTTTGACCAGGTGTAAAGAGAAGAATCTTGTGCTGAATTGGGAAAAGTATCATTTTATGGTAACAAACGGCATTGTACTTGGTTACATTGTTTCATCAAAAGGAATTGAGGTTGACAAATCTAAAATCGAATTAATTACAAACTTGCCAACACCAAAATCTCTTAAAGATGTTATATCATTCCTAGGACATGCTGGTTTTTATAGAAGGTTCATCAAAGATTTTAGTGTAATATCTAAACCTTTAAGTAACCTTCTAACAAAGGATACTATTTTTGAATGGACTGAACATTGTGAAGAAGCCTTTGTTAAACTTAAAAACTTGCTTACTTGTGCTCCTATCATTCAACCTCCTGATTGGTCATTACCTTTTGAAATAATGTGTGATGCTAGTGATTATGCCATAGGTGCTGTTTTGGGACAAAGAAAAGATAAGAAACCTTATGTAATTTACTATGCAAGTAAAACTTTAAATAGTACTCAAATGAATTATAACACCACTAAAAAAGAATTACTTGCAGTAGTATTTGCATGTGAAAAATTCAGATCTTATCTTGTTGGCTCACCTGTTGTTGTTTTTAGTGATCATGCAGCATTGAAATATCTTCTTTCTAAGAAAGATTCTAATGCTAGATTGGTGCGGTGGATTTTATTACTTCAAGAATTTGATATCACAATCAAAGATAAGAAAGGCAGCGAAAATGTTGTCGCAGATCACTTGTCAAGATTGAGAACAAATTCAAAAACTGACATCACACCAATCGATGACTACTTTCCCGATGAATCTTTACTTTCTGTCTCTACAATGCCTTGGTTTGCTAATATTTTCAATTTTCTTGTTTCAGGACAATTGCTAGCTCGTTGGAGTACCCAAGATAAAAGAAAGTTCTTAAACGAAGTGAAGAACTTTTATTGGGATGATCCTTATTTATTCAAATATTGTCCTGATCAAATATTTTGAAGATGCATTCCCGACAATGAGGTAAATAGTGTCATTAAATTTTGTCATTCCGAGGCATGTGGGGGCCATTTCTTGTCAAGAAAGACAACTGCAAAAATCTTACAAAGTGGATTTTATTGGCCCACCATATTCAAAGACTCACATGCATTCTGCAAGTCTTGTGAAAATTGTCAAAAGTTGGGATCTATTTTAAAATGTCACATGATGCCTTTAAATCCTATTATTGTCATTGAGATCTTTGACTGCTGGGGTATAGATTTCATGGGTCCATTCCCTCCATCATTTGGTTTCTTATACATATTAGTCGTAGTAGATTATGTGTCAATATGGATAGAGGCAATTCCAAGTCGAAACAATGATCACAAAACGGTGATAAAGTTTCTGAAAGAAAATATTTTGAGTCGATTTGGAGTCCCTCGAGCCATAATAAGTGATGGTGGAACACTTTTCTGCAACAAGCCATTTGAGTCTTTAATGAAGAAATATGAAATCACACACAAAGTTGCCACCCCTTATCACCCTCAAACAAGTGGACAAGTAGAGCTTGCTAATAGGGAGATCAAACATATTTTGGAGAAAACAGTGAACCCTAATAGGAAAGACTGGTCTTTAAGACTTAATGATGCACTTTGAGCTTATCGAACTGCTTATAAAACATCATTAGGTATGTCACCTTATAGACTAGTCTATGGAAAACCTTGTCACTTGCCTGTGGAACTTGAACATAAAGCTTATTGGGTTATTAAAGCTTTCAATTCAAATCTGGATGATGCTAGTCAACTGCGAAAATTACAAATAAATGAGCTTGAGGAAATAAGAAATAATGCATATGAAAATTTAAGAATTCATAAAGCAAGAATTAAAGAGTTTCATGACAAGAAAATACTGAGAAAAACATTCAATGTTAGTAAAAAAGTTTTGCTTTATAATTCTCGACTGCATTTATTTCCTAGAAAATCAAGATCAAGATGGAGCGGTCCTTTTATTGTGAAACATGTGTATCCATATGGGGCTTACGACATCGAGAATCCAAAGAATGACAATGTTTTCAAGGTAAATGGACATCGTCTAAAAGTTTACTTTGATAATTTTTCAGTTGAACATGACTCTATTGAATTGGGTGATCCTGTATATAAAGATTGATTTTTTTTTAGTGATTTTTGCTAGTTTCTCTCACCCCGGTCAAATGGCGAATAACGATACTCCGTGACTTAAGTTGATTCTTTCAGTTTCCCATAATAACTGATATCTGTGTATATATTTGTGCAATTCTTTGAATCTCTCTTCCAATTCTCATTTGAAAATGGACACTAATCTTGAAAAATTGAAAAAGTATTTTCCCGCTCTGCCTTAGAATATGATTACAAAAATTTACCGTGCTAGATGTGCAAGATTGAGATTGTTAATAAATCATGGAATTCTTGAAGATATTTGCTGGTTGATTGAAGCAAAGGTCCGATTATCAGGTGAGTCCTCTAACTCCTTCATTTCACACATGCCTAGAATAGGTAAAAGCACTTTTGCAAAGAAACATCGTGCAAAACGACTGAAAGTCTGTCATTGATGTGCTAGATGGACTTGTAATACACAATGTTATTTTTTAGAAATGGTATCTATAAACCGTGAAGATAAAATATAATTCATTAAGGATGGCCTAAGTAAGGAATCTTTAGATAACCTTCTATTGACTCTTGAGATGCATCCTAGTGGAGATGTGCATCGTGCAATTCATGATTTATGGTCACTATTTCATAAAGAACATGATTGACTTAGTCTTGGGAATTTGACTAAAAAAGACCCTGTTTGCCAGTTTTTAAGAAAACTGGATGGGAAGCCTATCCCCGACCCATAGAGGGCGTTTAAGCCGTTCTTGGACGTAAAACCAAGGGAAGATATGAGCCACAATCATAACTACCTGTACATACACATGCTTTTTCAAAAGTAAATAAATAAATAAATAAATAGAGAGAAAGAGAGAGTGTGTGAGACTCTAGCTTGCCTACATATAGGTGGTATGATTGCCTTTCTAATTTCTCATCTATAAAATCCTCTCTTCCTTCCTTTCATTTCTACTCAACCCATACGTTCAACAAATACAGAAGTGTGTAGAAATGGCAAGTTCCTCAAGTCATCAAATAAAAAGTATTTGTGTTTTCGGTGGATCTAGTCCTGGGAAAGAAAAGGAGTTTTTAGAATCAACAAATCATCTTGGTCAGGTGCTAGCTGAGAGAAAGATTCATTTAGTGTATGGGGGAGGCAGTCTGGGATTAATAGGAGGTGTGTCAATAGCTGTATTTTTAGGAGGTAGTCAAGTTTTGGGGGTCGTCCTCAAAGCTTTAGCACAAGGGGATATCATTGGAAAAACAAATGGAGAGTAACTTCAGGTCTCCACAATGTCGGCTCAAATGAATGCAATGTTTAACCATGTTGATGCCTTCATTGCTTTACCAGGTGGTCTAGGCACATTAGAAGAGATCTTTCATATTTCCTCTTGGGCCCAACAGCACATTCACCATAAACCCATAGGTTTGTTAAATGTTAATGGTTATTATGATAAGTTGTTGTCTTTTCTTGATCATGTTGTGGAACAGAAATTTCTAACATCTTCTACACGACAAATCATAATCTTTGCTACTGCTACTGAATAATTGATTGATCAACTACAATCTTTCATTCCTGTAATTGATCCCTCCATGAATCGTATAAATTGGTCATCTAAGAAAAGTCGTAAAAAGCTTAGATTAGATTTGAGTCTTCATTTGTAATTTTTGTGTTGTTTTGTTTTATTATTGTGTTTTGTTATTTCTTATTTTTGTTTAAGTGTGTTTCAGGTTTGTCAATGTTCGTTATTTCAGGTGATATCTTCTATACTCTATCTTTCTACCTTAGAACATTGAGGACAATGTCTCGTTTTGGTTGGAGGGAGAGGGTAGTAGTTGATAAAAAAAAAATGTTTTCCATTTCATAAAGCATATGCATAATTGTTGTTACTAGGATGACAGAGTAAAGGAGCTCTTTTGTTAAAGTGACTCTTGAGACGCATCTTAGTAACCATTCTTAACAAGGTCTATTATAATACTTCATGAAATATTCAGATTTACAAACTCTCGCATTGTTAGCACTTAATTCTGCTCATATACTTATTTAACATGTATTCTTAAACCTTAATTTACACACACATACTTTAACATATGATTGTGGGTTGCATATTGGATTATTACATTATTTATGTTCTTTTGTTAAAGGTAACAACTAAGGAAAAGGGATAATAATAAAAATGTAGATAAGTTTGGTTTCGTAGCCTCTCTAACCTAAGTAATTAAGCTTGAAGGGGTGTTTTAACACCTAATACCCTAAAGTCAACTAACTTGGGAACTATTGGCCCAACGCTTGTTACATGGGTTGAGGAGAAAAGCTTAAGGAAATCAAACATTGTACTATCTATATATCAGTATCTGCGACCCGAGTTACTAAGCTCGTAGGGGTGTCTTAACACCTAATGCCCTAAGACCAACTGGTCTGGGAGTCATTAGTTGAAAGCTCGTTACATGGGTTAAAGATGCATGGTGTTTTTAAATTATATGTATATATATTTAAAAAAAAAAAGAAAAAAAAGAGATAAAAATAATAATCTCAACCCAAGGAAGTTAACCCTATAATTATGTGTTGATACATTGAGCACAAAAGAAAGGTTTATGAATATCTTGTTAAGAGGTATTGAGCAGGTATATAAATTTAATGAGAGTTTGTTTACCTGGATAGATTAATGGAAGTTAAATGATGAATACCTTGCTTTGTGGAATTTGCAAATTGTTTTTCTTTTTTTAACACTTTGATTACTAGGGCTAGTAATAAGCTGGTTGGGGGGTGTGATTAGTACTTAAAAGTGCATTTTTATCAAGGTTTTATATCATCATTTTACACTTGAAGTATCAATAACTCCTTAACTAAAGCATGTTTTATAATAATATATCTAATAATATAAGATACTTTTAATTTGTGGTAAATGTTCATTTTAAATGAAGGCCTATCACATAAATGAAAGGATTGATTGATGAATTTAAGAACTAAAATTGAAAGGATAAAGAGATGGCCAAACTTAGAAAAGAGATGTCGGTGCAATCCAAACCGGAATACTGTTCGGTAATTGGGTCATATCTGGAGTTATAGATCTCATATTTAGGTCTACTTTATATGGATGGAAAGGTAAGACATAGGCCTACAACTTTTATATGGAGCCCAAGATCTAAAAAGGCCATTTTAAAGTCCAAATTGTTACAACAACAAAGAAGCCCGAATTTGTCCTCCAGCTCGAGCACTGTTTAGTATTTTGGTCATATCTGGAGTTCTAAAAGTCGAAATGAGCTAAATGTTTTACACAAGAAAGCTGAGACAATTGCCTACAACTTTCATGTTTTTGAGTGGCTCTAATTTTGACGTTATCAATGACGTTTTGGGAAAACAAGAGAAGATAAGGATTGTCACCAAGTCAAGAGTTGGCCACCCACTTATGAATTAGTCATCAAATCAATAGTTCCCAATTTTGGCATATAAAAGGAGGCATTTACCATGCATTTAGGCATCTTGGTCTCCAGATCAAGATCATGCTTTTGCTTTCTCTCTTTGTATTTTTTGTAATGATTATGCTTTGCTTTCATTAATATCAAGTTTATGCCTTTCATTTCCTTTCATTTACTTAGCTAACTTTTATCTTATTTATGTTCTTATTTTGTTTATTTATTTTTCTTTCTTTCATTATGTCTAACTAAGTTTATTATGTCAAGGTGAAAAGGTTACACTAATGGTGTAAGAATAAGCATAGTGTAAACTCAATATGGACTTTAATGTTTGATACTAACATGTTTTGTATTTGTTATCTTGTTCACTCTTTAATACTTTGCTTGTTAAATGACTAATCTTGATTTATGTTGTATAACGCTTGGTACAACAAATGCTTGGCACTTTCATAGCCCATACTATATGGTATAACCGACACCTGAGCTATGAAAGGAACTTGATTTGTTGTTAACATAAGTTATAATCCTAAATGCTTAACGAGATTTACAAGTATTAGCATTAATTGAATAAGATGACTAATGTAATCATGTTAACAATCTATAATCTGATTGGAACCTCTTTTATGTGTGGTTTCCAATTGAATAATAAGAGTTTTAACAATACATAAAGGTCTAATTTGGCAAATTTGACAAGATTTGTCTATAATTTGACTCCCAAAAATAATATGTCATTAAATTTTGTTTGACCTAAACATTTACCAAACTATAGTGGCATATATATTGTATGTCCTTGTAAAATTTCAGCTCGTTATGATGTGTTGTTTGAGAGATATATCCAATCTTGCAAAATTGATCACTAGACATTTTAAAGTCAAATTCGAACCTGACTTGGTTCGTATCACATTGGACGAAGAATTGTATGATGTGGTCTCATAGTAAAAGGTTATTTTTATTTTTTTTTCAATACAGTAAGTAGAAGCTTCATGGTTTCATATAACCTATAATTGGGTAAAACGAAATATTTTTTGAGAGCTTTTTTATGGGAAGATTAATATTCTTTGCCATAATTTAAACGTTATGCATATAAAAAACATGTTTGGAGATATTTTTAAAAAGGTGATAGACGTGAAATGGAAGAAAAAGGATAACATGAATGCTAGAATAAATATATCTTTATTTTGACACCATGAGAATATAAAGTTGGTTATAATGGCCCACAGGTTACAAAGCCCAAAGCTAACCTTGTCTTGACAAGAATGCACAGTTACTTGTCTACTAATAACTTAAGAATCTACATTTTCTTAATGGATATGTTTCAAACATATCTGGATTTGTGAATTTGAAATATGGCAGAGTGTATGGAATGAAAACTCATGATTGTTATATATTTATACAAACACTCATTCTACTTAGTTACCGGGATTTATTTTCAAAAACGATATATGGTGCACTTACAGAGATTAATCACTTTTTTATACATATATTCTCTAACATGTTGTATACCTAAAATATAAAGAAGCTTAAAATAATTATCATCTAGATAATTTGCAAACTTGAAATTATATTCTCTTCATTCTTTTTCAACTCAATAGATCATTTATCATACATTAACTGTATGAAGTAAAAATTTAGGCCTTGTCCCATATAAATGGATGTAATCATTTAATAGGTTAGGGATTACACATGCATCTTAATTAAATTAATATTTTCTTTATTTTTTAATTTAAAATATTTATTTAATTCCATATAAATACTTGTTCAATCTTAAGTAAAAGTTAAAGACAAGATGCATGTTAAGGATTTGATAAGCGAGACTTATATTGTTGAAAGAGATATATCATACATTTATCATTTGAGTTTAACTCTCACTGGTTCAAATGGTCTTCTGATTAGTACTTAAAAGTATATTTTTATCAAGGTTTTATATCATCATTTTGCACTTAAAGTATCAATAACTCCTTAATTAGAGCATATTTTATAATAACAAGTTTGATAATATAAGATACCTTTAATTTATGGTAAATATTCATCTTAAATGCAGGTCTATCACATAAATCAAAAAATTAATTGATGAGTTTAACTACTTGTTCAATCATAAGTAAAAGTTAAAGACAAGATATATGTTAATGATTTGATAAGTGAGACTTATATTGTTGAAAGAGATATATCATACATTTATCATTAAGTTCAACTCTCACTGGTTCAAGTGGTCTGCTGATTAGTATTTAAAAGTGCATTTTTATCAAGGTTTTATATCATTATTTTGCACTTAAAGTATTAATAACTTCTTAACTAGAGCATATTTTATAATAACAAGTCTGACAATATAAGATACCTTTAATTTATGATACATGTTTATTTTAAATGCAAGCGTATCACATAAATCAAAGAATTGACTGATGAGTTTAACTACTAAAATTGAAAAGACAAAGAGAGGACTAAGCTTAGAAAAGATATGCTGATTTAGTCCATACTGGAATACCATTTGGTTATTGGATTATAACTAAATCTGTAGAACTTGAATTTAGGTTTAGTCTATATGGATGGAAAGCTAAGACATGGGCTTAAAACTTTCATAAGAGTCCAAGATTTAAAAAGGTCATTTTCAAGTTCAAGTTATAGCAACAATGGAAAAGTCGGAATCTATCATGCAGCTCAGACACTGTTCGGTGTTCATTATTTGGTTTTTTGTATATATTAGTTATAGTAAATTATGTTTCAAAATAGATAGAGGCAATTCTAAGTCGAAACAATGATCACAAAACAATGATAAAGTTTCTAAAAGAAAATATTTTGAGTTGATTTGGAATCCCTTGAGCCATGTTAGGTGATGGCGGAACACATTTCTGTAATAAGTCATTTGAGTCTTTAATGAAAAAATATGGAATCAGATATAAAGTTTCCACCCCTTATCACCCTCAAACAAGTGGACAAGTAGACCTTGCTAATAGGGAGATCAAATAGATCTTGGAGAAAATAGTAAACTATAATAGAAAAGACTGGTCTTTAAGACTTAACAATGCACTTTAGGTTTATCGAATTGCTTATAAAACATCATCAAGTATGTCACCTTATAGACTAGTATATGGAAAACCTTGTCACTTGCTTGTAGAACTTGAACATAAAGCTTACTGGGCTATTAATGCTTTCAATTCAAACCTTCATGATCCTAATTAGTTATGAAAATTACAAATAAGTGAGCATAAGGAAACAAAAATGATGCATATGAAATTTAAGAATTCATAAAGCAAAAATCAAAGAGTTTCATGATAAGAAAATACTGAGAAAAACATTCAATGTTACTCAAAAAGTCTTGCTTTATAATTCTCGATTCCATTTATTTCTTGAAAAAAGTAAGATCAAGATGAAGCGGTCCTTTTATTATGAAACATGTGTATCCATACGGAGTCTATGATATCAAGAATCTAAAGAATGGTAACGCTTTCAAGGTAAATGGACATCGTTTGAAAGTTTACTTTGATAATTTTTTAGTTGAAAATGATTCTATTGAATTGGGTGATCCTCTATACAAAGATTGATTCCTTTTCTCATATTGTTCTTGTGTTTTTTATGTAACTTTTATTTTACTAGTCTCTCTCACTCCGATCTAATAGCGAATAACGGTACTCCGTAATTCTTAAATCGGTTCTTTTAGTTTCCTATGATAATTGATATATGTGTATATATTTGTGTAATTCTTTGCTCTTTCTCCCTTCTTTGCATCTCTTCTCCAATTCTTATTTGAAAATGGACACCACTCTTGAAAAATTGAAAAAGTATATTCCCACTTTACCTCATAATACGATTACAAAAATTTACTATGAAAGGTGTGGAAGATTGAGGTTGTTAATAAACCATGAAATTTCTGAAGATATTCGCTGGCTAATTGAAGTAAAGGTCCGATTATCAGTGAATCTTCTAATTCTTTCATTTGATGCATGCTTAGAACAAGTAAAAGTACTTTTGCAAATAAACATCATGCAAAACGACTGAAAGTCTGTCATAGATATGCCATATAAACTTGTAATCCAAAATGTTATTTTTTAGGAATGATATCTATAAATCGTGAAGATAAAATATAATTCATTAAAGATGACTTAAGTAAGGGATCTTTAAATAATCTTCTATTAACTCTTAAGATGCTTCCTAGTGGTGATATGCATCATGCAATTCATGATTTATGGTCACAATTCTATAAAGAACATGCTTGATATAGTTTTGGAAATTTAACTAAAAAAGATCTTGTTTGCTAGTTTTTTAAAAAATTAGATGGAAAGTTTATTTCCAACCCATATAGGGCGTTTAAGTCATTCTTGGATGTAAAAATAAGAGAAGATGTGAGCC
This sequence comes from Populus pruinosa, assembly GCA_026413675.1. Classification (NCBI taxonomy): domain Eukaryota; kingdom Viridiplantae; phylum Streptophyta; class Magnoliopsida; order Malpighiales; family Salicaceae; genus Populus; species Populus pruinosa. Next base: position 4,171,940 of record CM048606.1, read on the forward strand.
ATAATTATAACAAAAATTTAAGCCTTTGTTTGCAAAAACTTTGTGTCTTTTGGTTTTTTTATTGTGTTTTGTTGTTTCTTATATTTGTTTAAGTATGTTTTAGGTTTGTTAGTGTTCATTGTTTTAGGTGAAGTCTTTTATATTCTATCTTTCTGTGTTAGGACATTGAGGACAATGTCTCACTTTGGTTAAGAGAAGAGGGTAATAGTTGACAAAAAAAAAAACTAACTACTTAACTACTTTTGCATTTAATAAAATCATTTAACAAAACTGTTATTACTATGATGGTAGAGTAAAAACAAATTTTATTGACTCTATAGATGCATCTTAGTAAAAAAAATTCAATGGTTATTTACAATATTCATAACAAGGTTTATCATATACTTCTCATGAAATATTAACGTTTACAAACTCTTGCATTATTATCAATTGATTTTGTAAAAAAATAAAATTGATGAAAATAAAAATATATATAAGTTTGGTTTCGTAACATCTCTAACTTAAGCAATTAAGCCTGAAGGGGTACTTTAACACCTAACATCCTAAAATCAACTGGCTTAGGAGCTATTGGTTCAGTACTTGTTACATGGGTTAAGGAGAAAAGTTTAAGAAAATCAAATATTATAATATCTATATATTAGTATTTGCAACTCAAGTTACTAAGCTCATAAGGTGGTCTTAATACCTAATGCCCTAGAACCAATTGGTCTAGGAGTCATTGGCTGAAAGCTCGTTACATGTTTTAAAGATACATTGTGTTTTAAGTTATATGTATATATATTAAAAAAAAAAAAGAGAAAAAAAAAGATAATAATCTCAATTCAAGAAAGTTAAGCTTAGAAAAATATTAGAACAAAATGTTGTTTTCTTCTAATAAAAGCTCCATCATCTATGTTTTAATACATTAAACACATAAATAAAGATTTATTAATATTTTTTTCAATAGTATGAAGCAGATATATAAATTTAATAAGAGTTTATTTATTTGGATAGATTAATGGAAGTTGAATGATGAATACCTTACTTTGTGGAACTTGTAAATTGTTTTTTTTTTTAACGCTTTGATTACCAGGGACTAGTAAAAATCTAGTTGGCGGTTATGATTAATACTTAAAAGTATATTTTTATTAAGGTTTTATATCATCATTTTGCACTTGAAGTATCAATAACTCTTTAACTAAAACATGTTTTACAATAACAAGTCTGATAATATAAGATACCTTTAATTTATGGTAAATATTCATTTTAAATACAGACCTATCACATAAATCAAAAGATTGATTAATGACTTTAACTATTGAAATTGAGAAGACAAAAGGATAGCTAAGCTTAGAAAAAAAAAATATTCGTTATCGAATCATAACTAGAGCTGTATAACTTGATTTATTGTTAACATAAGTTAGCATCATGAATTCCTGATAATATTTAAAATTTTGGTATTATTTAAATAAGATAATTAATATAATCATGTTAATAATTTATAATAAGTTATTAACGACAAATCATTCAATTGAAATCTCCTTTGTGTGTGGTTTCTAATTGAGTAATAAAAAGAGTTTATATTATACATATTTGAAATATCATTAGTGAACCATCTAAACTTGACAACTATTTTTATCATTGTTTAATATTCACATTAATCTTACATCTTAAAATCTTCTTTAACTCATCATCATTATATAGTTAACCTCCATGTAGTTCGATCCCTGTCTTGCCGAGTTATTTATTATTTCGACACTCCTATACTTGGGAGAAGATATCAATCTTTTGGTCGTGTCATCTATCTTGTTGCCCTTCTAGTTCTAACGACAATTCGCCTCCTCCTCTAGCTTTTGTCCATTAGATAAAATATATTCAATAAAATTCTTTAAATTAATAATAAGAATTTTTTTTTTTGTATTGTTTATATTAATATTTAAAAAAAAAATAGTAAATACAATACTAATAGAATTACTAATGGAATTTGAATCACTACTAGAATGTTTGATGGACTAAATCCCTTAAAAGTTCTAGAGAGTTGAAAACAAATTACAGGACTTACCATTGTTAGATATAATTATCTGATGGTTTAATTTGATGGTAATATATATATATATATAATCATTGATGGATTTATCGAGTGGTTTATTATGTTGATTATATATCATAATCACTGATGGATTTACTGTTGAAATTAATGTAGGTAATTGTTTTTGTTTGGTGTGTTGTTTTCATTTGTAAATTTATTGGTATATTATTGATGGATTGAACGAAACAATATAAATTATATACAATATATTTTTCAATGACATTTTTTCATCTGTGATTCCATTTTTGAATTTATGTCCAACTGAATAAATGTTTAAACACTGACAAAATATTTTTTCCCATAATATGCAATATTCTAGTAGTATTTCTAATAAAATAAAAAGAAAAGAAAACGAAAATATATGCTCGATGTGTTACTGATGTCAATGAACATCCTCAAATTAGGTTCTACATGTTTGAGATTTTGTTTCAAGTCATGATCAATTGGTATATTTGAGGTCAGGTTTTAAGTGGGTTCTACTTGTTTTTAGGGTTAATTTTATTATTTTATATAAATTTTTTAACATAAAATATTAACATGATTAAACAAATTATGGGTACATGAGAAATTGATCTTAAAAAACCCTTAGTTAATATGTTTTTGTGAAATCCAAAACTTTTTCTCACATAAGAAAAATACAAGATTTTTTTATAGTTTATATAATGAAAAGTTGAAGGGTAATAAATAAATAAATAAGCCAAAAAAATAGTATAGGTTTCACCCATACTCGTGCACTTGGCTCGAACACGAGCCTCAAGCCTCAAGCCCTGGGTTTAAGTTTGTTTTTTGCTATCTATCCTAGATTTAAATTTGAGTTTTTTATAAAATAATTATAAATAATTATTTTTTATTAGTTCATTTATTAATATCCAATCTATGAATAAAAGGTCTACATATTTAGTTTTTTTTATTTCGTGAGCAATTGTTTGAAAGAAAAAATGTTTGGGTTAAAAAATTATCAAGTTTTTATTCTTTTTATGGTAGGTAATTAAAAAAAAATTATGAGAATTAATTCTAGTAATTACCATAATTAATTTTACATGAGTTTTAGTTTTAAAATTAATATAAAAAAGGTGTCGAAAGGGAGATGTTTTGTACACTTTTGTAGTAGCTCTTAAGCTTTAAACTTTATTGTTTTCCAAGTTTTTTTTTTCATCCATTCTAAAGCCTAAGTTCTAGTCCCTCGTTGAGAGTTTTTGAATTCGTTCTACTTTTGGTTTGTTGACTTTTAAAGAAAGTACATATTTTAAAAGTATAGTTATTGAAATCTTAGAATGTTTATTAATATCATTCATTTACACCAAAAGATAAGTAATAAAACATTGACAATAAAATATTTATTCTTGACAACAACAAATTACTAGCTTACACTAATTACTAATTCTAATACCTCCAACAAATATTTTATGCTAATTTTGTTTAAGGATAAATCATCTATAGACACACATGCTAGAATTTAGTTTTGATTTGAAATTTACTTTGATATATAAAAGTACATGCTGATAAATTAAGACATTAGTTTATACTTGGAAAATTAATTTGATTATAATGCATTTGTAATGATTAACTAAACAAACTTTGAACACTAGTTTAAGAATTTTAAAGAGCACTATTATATTTTAGCCCTATCCATTACTTGATGGGTAAAAAATTTAGATATCCACAACATAATTATTGGATTTCAACTATTTATAAAGGTATTTCACGTAATATTGTGTGTGTATGTGTGTTAATATTAAAATCTATATATCTTATGTTATATTAAAAAATATAAATGTTCTAAATTTATATTTATATGATACAGATTTATTTATTCTATATTAGGTTTGAGTTGAGTTTATATCTTATCAGTTATCCATTAAGTAATATCATGATTCGAAAAATCTCTCTCATTTAATTCACGTCTGGTCAAATAGTTATTCATTAATTTCAAATGAAATTATTATCCTATCTATTTGTTTCTATTAATAAGGCCCTCTAATTTCTAAATCATTTATTAATTTTGGGGTAAATGAAAAGGGAAAGGTATATTTAAATTTATTTTCTATAAGTGATAATTTATTTCAAAGTGGAAGGCTAAGCCCTTTAATCCAATCTAAAAGAATTTTATGTTCTTTCTTTGAAATTAATCTATATGTAATAATTGATAATGACATTAAAAATAAAAATTATAATATATAATTTAATTGAAATAGATAACGTATGGATAAATAGAGTGTTGAAGTTATTTCCTGGAAACTTATTATGAAAAAAAAAATCTATGAGAGAGACTATAAAGTGTAAACCTATGTTGTGTTGCTTGCAATTTGCAACGACTCTTTAAAGTTGATGAAATAATAATAGAAGAGTTTCATTCATAGTTTTTATACCCGATTCAGTTGCTGAATTGGTTCAAGACTCGAGTTTTAGGTTTTAATTGGGTCATCATGTTGTTTGAGTCAATTTATTTATTTTTAAATCAAAATGATATTATTTTAGTAAAAAAAAATCCATGGGTTGCAATCGGGTTTTTAACCAGATCAACTGGATCTTAATAGGTCACTGTCATGACAAAAAAAAATTGATTTTTTCTTCCAAGTATAGGAGTGTCGAAGTAATAAATAACCCGACAAGACTAGGGTTGAATTACAGGGAGATTAATGTTATAAATTATAAATAATAATAATATAATAACAACAACAACAAGAATAATAATATTAATAATACTACTACTAATAGTAGTAGTAGTAGTAGTAGTAGTAATAAAGAAGAAGAAGAAGAAGAAGTTAATGAAAACTTTGAGATGAAAGATTAATGTAAGGAATAAACAATGATAACAACAACTATCAAGGTTAGATCATGCATTAATGGTATTTCAAACAAGTATAGTATAAACTCTTATTATTCAATTGGAAACCACATAGAAAAGAGGTTTCAATCAAATTATAAATTGTTAACATGATTACATTAGTTATCTTATTCGAATAATGCTAATACTTATAAATATTGTCAAGCATTCATGATTATAACTTATATTAACAACAAATCAAGTTCCTTTTATAGCACAGGTATCGGTTATACCGTATGTGCTATGAAAGTGTCAAGTATTTGTTGTACCAAGTGTTATATAACATAAATCTATATTAGTCATTTAACAAGCAACGTATTAAAGAGTAAAGAAGATAACAAATACAAAACATGTTAGTATCAAACATTAAAGTCCATATTTAGTTTACACTATACTTATTCTTACACCATTAGTGTAACCTTTTCACCTTGATAATAAATTTAACCAAACATAATGAAAAAAATAAAAATAAATAAATAAGATAAAAACATAAATAAGATAAAAGTTAACTAAGTAAAGGAAATAAATTGAAAGGCATAAATAAGATATTAATAAAAATAAAACTTAAGCATTACAAAAATATAAGGAGAGAAAGTAAGAGCATGATCTTTATCTGAAGACCAAGATGTCTAAATGTATGGCAAATGCTTCCTTTTATAAGCCAAAATTGGAAACTATTGATTTGATGACTAATTGATGAGTGAGTGACCAACTTTTGACTTAGTGACAATCCTTATCTTGTTTGCCCTAAACGTCATTAATAACGTCCGAATTAGAACCACTTGAAAACATGAAAGTTGTAAGAAATTATCTCAGTTTTTCAGAAAAAAATGAAGGTCATTTGGATTTTTAAAACTCCAAATATGGGTCAAACACTGAACAATATTCGGGTTGTAGGACATATTCAAACTTTTTCGTTGTTGCTACAATTTGGACTTGATAATAGTCTTTTTAAAACCAAACCTCCACATGAAAGTTATAGGTTATGTCTTATCTTTTTATTCATATAAAAAAGACCTAAATCTGAGATTCATAACTCCAGATATAACTCAATTACCAAATAGTGTTCCAATTTGGACTACACCAGCATCTCTTTTCTAAGTTAATCCATCTCTTTGTCCTTTCAATTTCAGTTCTTAAAGTCATCAATAAATCTTTTCATTTATGTGATAGATCTACATTTAAAATGAATATTTACCTCAAATTAAAGGTATCTTATAGTATTAGATATGTTATTATAAAACATACTTTACTTAAGAAGTTATTGATACTTTAAGTGCAAAATGATGATATAAAACCTTAATAAAAATGCACTTTTAAGTACTAATCAGTCACACCAAGTTTTTTCTTTTTCTATTTTTTCTTTAGTTCGGTCAGATTCCAGTCCCGGGCCTGTCATGATCCGGGTCGATCCGCTAGACTGGATCGGGTTTTAAAAATGTGGTTTTATTAATTTATATAAGGATATTTGATTGGCCTTGTAAATTGTCCAATAAAAATATTAATTTGAAAACAAGTAGAATTCATGAGTGTGGAAAAAAAAAAAGAGAAAGAGAGAAGATATAAAAATATGTGTTCAATAAAAAACAAATAGTAGAAAATATGTATAAAAATAAAAATACAAAATAGAAAAAATAAATCCAGGTTTTTCTCATAGCCGGTCTAAGAACGTGCCCAGGCTGTCACCGGCGAGATGGATGAAGCCTTTTGAAGTTCTTTTTTCTTTCTTTTTGTTATTTTCCTTGGCACGTCACTAGAGTCATTCACTAAAGTAACTCCCCCACGTAATTATTTTCCTATTCAAACAACTCACAGCCTCGTACGGTATCCTAAGAAACTTTATAAAAAACGAAAGTTCTTCAGTGGGGTAGCAGTGCTGATGGCCTCAGCTTTGCCTTTTCCCATGCGATCCCACGCCCGTTAGCATAGATTTAAATGAGTTTTTGTTTTCTGTTTTAAAACCATTTAAAAAAAAATAAAAAAAATTAATATTAAAAAATAAAAATTTTATTTCTAAATAAAAAATATTTTCAAAAACAGCTACCGCTGCACTTTTAAATTCCCCCGTAAATCTAACACCACATTTCATTACTTGTTTATGCCTCCTCGGGATACAAAAACAAGACTCCAACGGCTTAGATCTCTCATGGGCTCCATTAAACGACAGCTATTCCTGCAGATTCTCTTTCACCGATGAGATTTTTGTTTGGGACGCAGAATGAGAGCACCAATATGTCATATGTGAAACGATCTTGTTCACGTGCATGTTCAGCATTGAATGGAAGGGGCACATCCACCCATCTGTGCCATTGATCTTCAAGATCTTTGATCACGACACAATGACCCCACGATTTGAATTTATCTAGGTTTATAGAAGAAGTATCTGCTGGCAGGCTCGATGAGAAGGGACAGAAGAGGGTGAACGGGTTAAATTTAATTCGTCGGATTTTAAATTTATGTTTTATACATTATTAATTAAATATCATAAATTTTAAAATTATTAATTCGTGTTTATTTACTGAAATATAATTTTTTTGGAAAATAAATTTAAAAAAATTAAATTCCAGAAAAATATTTAAATTTATTTTTTATAAATTATTAGTTAAATATAATAAATTTTAGAGTTATTAAGCTTTATTTATTTGTTGGAAAGTAATTTTTTTAAATAAATTCTGAAAAAGTAAATTTAAGAAAAATAATTATTTTTTGATATTTGATAGTATAATAAGAAATAAGTTAAAAATATTTTTTAATATTTAATTATGTCATGAAAAATAAACTGAAAAATAACTTATTAATATTTTTTTTGAAGTTTATTAAAATAAGAAGGAGTAAATCTTACAAATTAAAAAGTTAAATGAGAATGAAATTAAAAAAATATAATTTTATAAATTATTTCATATAAAATAAATAATAGAGATCAAATAAAAAATTAAAAAATAAAGAAATTAAAATAATAATAGTTATCATTTTATAAATTATTTCAAATAAAATAAGTAACAATCAAAAGAATAAGGACCAAATTTAATAAATAAAAAATTTTAATTAGAAAAATTTAAGAAAATAAAATATAAAATATAAAAATAAAAATCAAAGTTAATATAAAAATTAAATTCTAAACAATAAATTAAAAAAAATATTCAAAATAATATATATATATATATATATATATAAAGTTTAAGGATAAAATTTGATATAATCAGTAAATAATATAATATTTTTAAATTTTTCATAATTTTCAGAAAGTGTTTTCCGTCTAAAATAAAAAAATATTTTCATGAAAATCAACTTAAATTTTTTTGATTAAAAATTATTTTTTATTGACTAAAACATATTTTTTTAAATCAATTTTTTTAATAATAAATATATAAAAAAATTTAAAAAGTAATTTTTTAGAAACTATTCTCTAAAAAAATGCAACTTAAAGTTTTATATAATTATTAATTTAAAAATTTAAAAATATTAGTTGAAGTAAATTGGAAATGGACAGGTAAATCTCGCCTTATCATGAGATGTCATTTGTGGGTATCACTGAATACATATGATTTTTAATGAGGGAAGACCCCTGTTTACGTTTGTGGGAGCTAGGTTGGAAAAAGAAGAAGAAAAAGAAAGGGCAAATGTAGCCGCAGAGTTGATAGCCACCGTCTGGGCAATCTAGCAGTGGAGGGCTCCACAGAGGCATGTAAGGAGGTTGTCCTTTTTCTGGGATGCAGACATCTCCTCCACTAACCTCTCTGACATCTCTTCGAAAGCTGTGCAGTTTGTCCACCTCACTTTCCCAGATCAACCCTTAAAACCTGGGTTTTTTTTCAATCTAACACAGTTTTCCGAGAAGTTTTTGCAAGCTAACAAAATGCAAAAAGAATATTTAAAAATTATTATAGTCTCGTTAAGTGTAAGGTGATGGTTGTTTTTAAATTATTTTTGTTGAAAGAATATTAAATAATATATATTTTTTATTTTTTTAAATTTATTTTTAATATTCTCGTAACAAAATAATATTAAAACTAAAAAATTAAATTTTTAACAAAACACATATCTCTTTTTAGAATAAGTAAGTTAGCAACCAAAAACAACCATTAAAGTTATGTTTGATGTTTCTAATTATAAGGGAGTATATTTGGTAATATTGATTGTTATTATTTTTTAAAAATTATTTTTAATATTAATATATTAAAATATTTTTGAATTACTAAAAATATATTAATTTAAAATAAATAAAATTAATTTTTTAAAAAATACTTAAATGCATAAACAAACTAGAATCCTAATTATAAACTTACTTTTAACAAATTTTAGAGTCTGTTTGACAGCGTGGTTGCAGGTACTTTTTAAATAATTTTTTGTGCTGAAATATATGTAAATAATTTTTTTATTTTTTAAAAATTATTTTTGATATTAACATATCAAAATGATCCAAAATATATTAAATTTAAATAAAAAAATTTAATTTTTTTAAAAATACAGTTTATACCCCTACTCCAAACATGATCTTAAGCTATCCCAACCCCATAAACCCTAAGTGTATGCTTTCCAAAATCATTTTAGGGTTTGCTATTAGTTTATTTGCATCACATGATTCACTATTATCTTCTATTGTCATCTCTCTTCCACTAGGACCAGTGTCCTTTGCGAGCAAGATTCTCTAACTGTGTTGTTTTTGCATCAAAATATTAAGCTAGTTAGATCACTCTCTCATATTCCTAGTTATTATACTGCTATTAATTAACCTTTTAGATATTGATTTTCCCCTCTAAGTTAAATTCCTGCCTTCCTTCTTCTACCCATTCTTTTTATTAAAAAAAAATAATGGAAAAAACTAAACTCCCATTAACTTCTAATTCCTAAACTCTAAAATGCGTTTGAGAATTGTATATTTAGGGTTTATTTCTTGTTAGTTTAGGATGGAAGGTGAAAATAGTGGTAAAAAATCACAACTTTAACTGAACTGTGTTATATTTTATATATTTTTTAATTAATTTGTTAAATTTTTTATCAAATTATATTAATTAAAAAAAAATTAAAACTGATATATATATAAATTAGATTTTTTAACTTACACTAAATTTAATCGATTTAATTAATTATTTTTTATGTATTTGGATGGTAAAAATTACTTTAAAAATATATTATTTTATTAGAAATATATTAAAATAATATTTTTTTATTTTTTAAAATTTATTTTTAATATTAATATATTAAAACAATATAAAACTATTAAAAAATTATTTTAAACGAATCAAATTTTCAAAAGTTTTCAAAACTGTAGAACAAACTTTATTGGCTTTTCAAAATAATCAAGCGGCAGTAACTCAACTCACTTTATTCCACTCCTTTACTGTACTCCACAGTTGTTTTCCCCTATAAAAACCCTACCAACGGGAAACTCTCGAAAAGAGGAGAGAGAGGATTCTTTTTGCTTAGCTATCCTCTACCTCAAATCCAGTGTGTGGTGGTCGCAAGCTTCTCTCGGTTTTTCACCATGGCAGCAATGCTGAGATCTCTGCCCGCTCTTATTCTCTTCACTCTTATATTCTCCCACATTTCAGGTACAAACTCGCGCCCTGTTCGCTTTTGAGTCCTTTTTTGCCTGTTTTCTTAGGCCTGGGTAAAGATCTAGTCTTTTTTAAAATTTCCCTATATTTTCATGTGCTGTTGTTTAGTTTGGCCCAGATCATACTATAAACACAGCTTCTTATGAGCAAAAATATCAGTTTCTTAATTGTTGATTATTGTTAACATTCTAATTGTTATTATATTTTTTTTTCCTACATAATGCAGAGGTCTCATCAACAACAATAACACTTCACAACAAGTGCACCCATCCAGTGTGGCCAGGCGTCCAACCAAGTGCAGGTAGGCCCTTGTTAGCCCGTGGAGGATTCAAGCTCCCACCCAACAAGGCCTACACCCTCAACCTCCCACCACTCTGGTCCGGCCGTTTCTGGGGTCGCCATGGCTGCTCCTTTGACGCCTCTGGGCGCGGCCGCTGTGCTACTGGAGATTGTGGAGGCTCCCTATTTTGCAATGGCATTGGAGGCACCCCACCTGCCACACTAGCGGAAATCACCCTAGGCAATGACCAAGATTTCTATGATGTTAGCCTTGTAGATGGCTACAATCTTGCAATCTCAATAACTCCATTTAAAGGCTCAGGCAAATGCAGCTATGCAGGGTGTGTTCGTGACTTGAACATGATGTGTCCTGTGGGGTTACAAGTCAGGACAAAAAACAACAGGGTCGTGGCTTGTAAGAGTGCTTGCTCTGCTTTCAATTCCCCGAGGTATTGCTGTACTGGTAGCTTTGGAACCCCACAAGCTTGCAAGCCAACTGCTTATTCGAGGATCTTCAAGGCAGCTTGTCCGAAGGCCTACTCGTATGCTTATGATGATCCTACTAGCATTGCAACCTGCACTCGTGGAAATTATCTGGTCACTTTCTGTCCTAATCAACACTGATGAGAGTGAGGGATCAGGGGCTGATCGATTCAATTAGGAGTGTTTGTTTCGGGTTATTATATAATGTAGTGCTAGTATTTATTCAGAGTGTAATCGGTTTAATGTGTTTTTATAAAGAGACTTTTTCATTAAATTTATATATATATATATATATTTTTATTGGTAACATCAATACATAAAATTATTGAAAAAAATAATTAATTTAATATTTTTCATGTAAAAAATATTTTAAAAAACAAGTTTAGTACGTCGTGGTGTTCCATTGAAGTACCTTGCTCGTGGAAATTTTGAGCTTATGCATGTTTTGGCAGGCATTTGCTTCGGTTGGTTTCTTTCCCATCATTGGGCCATGATGTCAACAAGCTGAAGCACTAAAACAAACATCATAAGAGAAATCAGTCCTGTGTTGTACGATTCCCATCATCAGGGGTTGATTCTTGCTAGATACACATTTTCATTTATTTTTTTTAAGTTTGAGAACCCCATGTGAACATTCACTCCCCTGCTATTAAATTAAGGAAAACTGAAGAGTGTGATGAGAAAAAAAAAAAAAAACTGACAACTTGCATGATGAGGCGACGAGGCATGAGCTAAGATTAAGAATGCAGTAGATTTTCATTATGTTTTCCATGAGATTTGCTGGAAGGAGATCTGGGTAAGTTTTCCATGGATGTAAGCATACAAGTGCTTTTCCCAAGATGCTTTTGCAGTTTGAGTCGACCTTGATGAGTTGTATAGATGAATTTTTGAGGTATACAAATGCACTGGGGCTTTTTCTCTGAAGGTCTTGAATGCAGGTCTTGATATCATAAATCCAGACTAAACATATTGTGAAAATGAAATTTCAGACTTAAATCCAGCCAAGTCATGAAAATATTATTTTTTTAAAAAAAAAATTAATTTTAATATTAACATATAGAAGATCCAAGAACACTAAATAATAACAATTTCAAGTAAAAAAATTCAAAAAACGACGCGGTTTTTTCAAAACTTTTATTTAACTGTGTTAAAATTACAAAAGAACAGTGTACAGGGAAGAAATGGGGTTGAATTTCCACAAATGAATGATTTTTTCAATTATAGGGAACCGTGGGATTGGTGGCAAGACAGCGATAGCTAGAGCAGTCTATGGAAAGATAGGTTGTCATTGTAGCTATAGCTTTATTACACATGTGAGTGTAGCATCTGAAAAGCATGCTCTGGTTTTTCTACGTGAACTTCTTTCACGGAGATTAATGGAGAGGCAAAAACATGGGTTTCCATGGAGGAATGGACGAGATAAAGTCACAGGCTATGCTCTAGAAGGGTTCTTTTTGGTCTTGATGATGTTCATTAACTGTTCCGGTTTGAATCTTCAGTTGCAGATCGTAATTAGTTTCACGTTGGAAATAGAATCCATCGAAACTACAGGATATGAACATTTATTGAATTGTGCATGTTAAACAAGCCTTGTTAGTCAATAATGGTTGGAGTAGGTGAAGCCATCATTTACATCTTAGACAACAATTAGAAGCTTTAATTCGATGTTATTTGTGGTATTAAAAGTTATTTGAAAGTGTATTTGTTATTACTTGTTAAATAATTTTTTATATTAAAATATATGTTAATGATATTTTTTTTAATTTTTAAAAATTATTTTTGATATCAACACATTAAAATAATTTAAAAATACAAAAAATATATTAATTTAAAGTTAATAAAAAAATAAAAAAAATTAAATTTTTTTAAAAATACTTTTAAAATACAGAAACAAATAGGCCTAAGTGATATCACTTGCCTTGTACTTTATCTTTTACATGAATATTAGATTATAAATAAATAATATATCCAAACTTATTTTACAAACAAGGGAGGGAAAAAAAAGTAAAAGAAAAAAATAATTCTACAAAATAATAAAGTATTTGTAAAAAAAAAAGGATTTTAGTTAATTTTTTATTTATAGAGAGATGTTATAATTTTCATATTATTTATAAAAAAAAATTATATTTAACAATAGCCGTGGTCAAATTTAAATGAATCATATAAATTTTATTATATTTTATATTTTATTTTATTATATTTTTTATCTTTTATCTTATCAACTTTACATGCAACTATCCTACTAAAAAATGCAATCTTTATCGGTTTTAATATTTTTTTTCTTGAAATCAAATAAAGTCTTCAAGAGATTCATCTCAAATGAGCAGTATTGGATTAAAGAAGGCCCAGCTACCACTTCTCAATGTAGGATTTCTGCATAGAAGGGCTTTTGCATGTTAAATTTTCTGAAATTTTATTGTAGCGTGGGTCTAAAAAGGAGGTTTTTCACTGAAGATTGGCTTTTGAAATAACCTGCAAATCTTAGTCATGTTCTTAGAGAATTGACTCAATGATGCTCTCTGCTTGTTTGCGTGGGTGGCTGGGGAATTGGGCTGTGATTAGCAACAATCATGTTCTTGCTCTTTGATATAACCTCTTCCTGTTCTAAGACCTCTCCGACACCTCTTCCTTTAAAAAACTGATAATACGCTCTCCCTTTTCCTTTACATAATGAATCTGAGACTACAAATTTGGGTTATTGGTACCGACCTTGATGTTTCTGGTGCTCTGGCACCATTGAAAACCGACAAGTCTGGTTGCTCTGCTCAGGTTATTCTTTTTTCTTTTGTTTTCCAGTGACCCAATTGGGTATTTGTGTTAAAGATTGTTGCTTTGAAGAAATTTGATGAAAATGTCCTAAAGTTTTTTGTAATCTCATCACCATGATGATGTTTGTGATGAGATTAAAAAAAAAAAAACTAGTTTATATTTAAAACATGTATAAATGATAATATTACGTACATTATTACTTGTACCAACTTTGCAATTGATCATATATTTATTATTAGTAATTTTCTTTTTTGGTTAAACTACGACCTTAATATTGATTTGTTATATTTTTTATGTATTCATAAATCATATATTTATATAATTTTTAAGTTATAAAATTACTAATTTTAACAAGACATATATTTTAATCAAACTAGTAAAAATTAAAAGTATTTTTTAAAATATGTTCTTTACAAACTGGAATTATAAAAACCATACAAAATAATGCAATCTTTGTTCCTTTCAACATTTTTTTTTTTTTTTTGCTTCGGAGGAATGCTAATTTAACATATATATATATATAAAGACAAAGACAATTTAACGTTGTTAAATCTAAAAATATGTATGCGTAGAAGTTAGACCATTTAGTTGGTTTGTCTAGTGGTTGAGTTTTGTTAATTGTCAACTGTTTATTTGAAGCAATTGAAAGAAATATATATCCCTACAAACTAAAAATTTAAATTAAATGAAAAACAAATTTAACGTTGTAAAAGATCCCATATTGTGTTCAATGACTAATTAATATATAAATTTAAACTTTAATTACCAAAATGATTTTTTCTCATAAAAACAAAAAACACTCTTTTGTTTATTTTTGACTTTATTCTTTCAATTTGTTATAATGATAACCTTAAATTCTATTTCATGAAATTTATCATTAATTCAATTTAAGGATTTTCTCAAACGCTTTGCATGCGCGAGGGCATGTAAAGAGAATCAAATCGTAGCATGTAAAACGATATCAACATAACTTGCAAGAGTGAGGGCAATACCCATTAATCAATGGTAAAATCATAGTGTTTTCGTGAATATCAGAGAAAGAGACTCTAGAAGCTATGCAACAGTGGGGAAGTCTACGCCTTCTTCTGTTCCAGATAAAAAACTACAGATGTTATGGGTGCAGGTCCAGGACCAAAACACAAAGAAACATGCGTTGTGGGTGTTAATCTATGTCCTATCACGGCTACGAATGATGAACATAATATAAGCCTGTTGTGGTTCATGACACGATAGATGAGGAAACTGAAATATGGCTCTAAAATAATCTGGCTGGGCGGATTATAAAAGGGGTAAATTGTTAGAGTATCAAGGGATCGTTAGTTGATGAGGGAGTCCATTTCTGCGGTTTCAGATTCATGGGTGCAACACATGTTATTATTACTTTTGAGTCATATGTTTGATCAATGATGAAATCGTTTGAGTCGATCTCCATTAAAAACATGGGATCTGTTTTTTGATGAATTAAGCCCATGGTTAGACACAGACGACCCGTATGATAGATTCACATGGATCACTTTGTCTGGTCTCCTAATACTAGAGTGGAATGTCTCTTGTATAAGGAAAATCATAAGAAAATATGACAAGTCTATTCGTTTTGACAAAATTAGCCTGTACCTTAGTAACTTTGATAAACTAAAGCTCCTTATCGCCACCACCATTCCTCGTTGTATTCAAGAGAATTTTGAATGGCACCTGAATGACAGGACTTTTCAGTTGTGCATTGCAGAGTTAGATGACCTGCACTATCTAGATTTTGAATCAATTGAATTCAATATGGGATCTTTTAGGACATTACTATTTGAGGATGATGACGACGACTCTTAAAACTCAGCAGACAGTCAAGGAGAGGTTGCAGGTGTTATACATGAATTATGTGTTGAGCAAAAAGAGCAAACAAAGGTGTTACCTTTATGGACAGGAAATCCAAATGCTGATTTAACTGCAGATCTTGTCCCAGATGAGGTCTGGTTCCCTAAAATCAACGATGTCTATACTGTCGCGAGGAGTTATGGCAGTAGTTTAGCTGGAGTACACGTTGATAAATCAGAACTGATGACAGTTCCCTTTGGAATGTTAATGATGTTGTATGGCATGCTTTAGATTCAGAAGGGAAGGCAAGAGGGATTCTGGAAATGTGTAATAATATTTATTTTAAGACCAAGACGATCTAGTATGGTGGTCAGTGGGTAGCTTTATTTGGCTTGCATATTCAAACCAGTTTTAAATGCGCTGTTGTCGGAGTCTATGGTGCTAATTCTATTGCCTCACATGGATTTTTGTGGCTGGAGTTGAAAACACTTGACGCTAGCTTTTCAGTTCTGATGATTGTTCTAGTTGGTTTTAATGAGACTTTAACTACAAGCGATAAAAACATGGCTTCCTAAACAGAAAAGGCTCCAAGGAATTATAATTATCATCTCTGAATCTAACCTCTTCGAATTCCCACTGAATGAGCACTGTTTTACGTGGTTTCGTGGAAATTCCATGAGTCATATAGACAGAGCAATTGCCAAGGCAGCATGTCATATGAAATTTCCAACTTTGGCACCAACCAGGTTTCCGGAGGTCTATTAGATCATTGTCAGCTTATACTAGGGTTGATTATTTAGAATCGGGGGTGAATACTTTTATGACAGGCCTTAAAATATTATGGAATGACTGTTGTAAAGAATTTCCAGGTGATTATAGACTTGTCAGAAAAAATGAGTAAGATGGCCAGAAAAATTAGAAGCTGGAATTATTATGTTTATGGTAATCAAGGGCAAACACTAAAGGATTTACAAAGTTAAATGCAAAATCTAGAGGCCTTGGAGGAGAATAAAGCCTTATCAGATAATAAAAGTACAAAGTTACACAGGTTGACTACAGAACTGTGGGAGGTCAGTAAGAATATGGAGGCATAAGTCCAAGGAGAAATGGTGTAAACTGGATGACAGGAATACAAAATACTTATCAGATAATAAAAGTACAAAGTTACACAGGTTAACTACAGAACTGTGGGAGGTCAGTAAGAATATGGAGGCATAAGTCCAGAGAGAAATGGTGTAAACTGGGTGACAGGAATACAAAATACTTTCACTTGGCAACAAAAATAAACAGATCCAGAAATTCAATTACTAGCATCCGATACAATGGCAAAGAGAACACAACTCCAGAAGCAATAAAGGAGTCAACAGTTATGTTCTTTTCCAAGATTTTTGACGACAAAAAATCTCCACGGGCAATAATAGGTAACACGGGCTTTGAATCAATGACTCCTGAATTGTTTGCATGGATGGAGCAGGATGTGACTTTAAAAGAGATCAAGCAAGCAATATGGAGCTGTGATGCCTTGAAAGCTCTAGGATCGGATGGTTTCACTCTTTTTTTTTTCTTTTTTCCTTTTTTTTTTTTTATAAAAAGGCATGAACATTTATAGGGTCTAATGTTTTGAGGTTAGTGAATGAATTTTTCAAAACTGGAAGGGTCCTTAAAGGTATTAATACTGCATATGTGGCTTCATTTAATAAATGCATACAACCAACATGTTTCTCTGACTACAGGCCTATTAGCTTGATTAATGGCTTATACAAAATTATTGCTAAAGCAGTCAGGCTTAAGGTAGTTAAGTCTGATGTTATCAACTTCAATCAAACAACATTTATACACGGGTAGGCATATTCTTGATGGGTTTATAATAGCCAATGAAGTTATTCACAGCCTGAAGAGAAGTGGTAAACATTGATATATCTTCAAAGTTGATTTGTTAAGGCGTTTAACTCTATTTTATGGGTGTATCTGTAGGATATTATGATTTATATGTGATTTGGGTCTAAATGAAGGTTATCGATCAAATCATGTTTATCTCAGTCCGGACTTGCAATCCTGATTAATGGCTCTCCTATTAAGAAATTTAGTACAAAATGAGGTCTGAAATAAGGTAATCCTTTTTTTCTTTTATTGTTTGACTTAGTTGTTAAAGATTTATCAGTCTTTTTTCAAAAAGCTTCGATTATTTCATATTATAAAGGTATTGAGTATGGTTACGAAGATTATATTAGTCATCTACAGTACATGGATGGTACTCTCATTTTCATTCCTAATTGTTATCATTCTTTATTGCATGTAAAGCGGATTTTAAGGTGGTTTGATTTATGCTCTGTTCTGGAGTTGGATTTTTCTGGGAGTTCATTGGTAGGGATAAACTTGGATGATGCTTATATTGTTGGCATGAGAAATGAAATATTTTGTAGATGGAACTTTTTACCATTCATATATCTTAGTTTACCACTTAGGGTAAATCCTAGATGTATCTCTACATGGTAACCTCTCATTTCAAATATTCAGAAACAATTAAGGTTATGGAAAGAAAGAGTGCTTAGATTGGCTGGTAGAATCTGTATGATAAAAATCATTATGTCTTCCTTGTCTATATACTTTATTTTCATCTTTCTCATGCCAAAAAAGTATAATAAGACTAATTAATTCCATTCAAAGAATATTTCTACTAAGTGGTTCCTCTAGTACTAGAAAAATACATAAAGTTTTTTGAAGTTAAATAGTGAAGGAAAAGGTTCGAGATGGTTTAGGCTTTGACTCTATACAGGGCAAGAATAAAGCGCTTCTGTTTAAATAGTTATGGGGGCTTTAGAATCAGAATTCAGATGGGTTACAGGAGCTGGTTACCAAGAAATACAATCCATGTTTTGAGAATAGTCTTCTGGTTTTTTTTCTCTTTCTTATCAAATATATTTTTTACTCTAATATAAATTGCAATAATGAATTTCAATTCATAATGAAGAATGTTACTTAGTTTAAAGTTGGGAATAGGAGGAATATTCATTTTTGGTCAAATCAATAACTATCAATATATGATGAAAGAAAAGTATCCTAAATTATATTATTTGTTGGCTAATCAAGGCTTAATAATTGCCGATGCTCTTAGTAATGCTATGGTACCGCAAATCTCAATTGGATTGGAAATCTACGAGATTATAAGCTTCCCATCCTAGGCCATCTCTCATGGTTGATCTTGAGGGGATAATCTTGACTCCTAATGTTGATGATATCCAAAACTGGATGGCTGACAAGTCTGAAACATACATGGGTAGGTTTAAAAGTTTAATTCATAACAGGATAATATTTCCAGGCCTGTCTCCTCACTCTTCTTTATGTTGGGATGGTTTTGTTCCTCTAAAGATTGAAGTCTTTATATGGTTTCCACTATATGATAGTATCTGTAATAAAGATGTGTTAGTTCGTAGAAATTGGCTTGTTTATAGGAATGCTTCCTGTTCTTTTTGCAATGCTTATTTAGAGACTTCAAATCATCTTCTCTTACATTATATTCAGTCTTAGAAATTTTAGAGTAAATTTTTAAAATGGTTTGGTTTTTAATGGTGCATGTCATATACCATTAATCAGGTTTTGTTTTAGTAAAAGTTTTTATTCAAAGAGAGATTTAAAATCAGGCAATTCTTATACTTGCCTCTGATATTTGTTGGGAAATTTGGTTGTGTTGGAATAATCTTATATTTCAGGATAAACTTTCCAACTGATTAGTTAATTTCTAACTTGTTCTACACCGCTTGGTGTTATAGGTGAATGCTAACAATCTCAATTTCAATTATACAAGCATGAAGTTATATAGAAGCTCAAAGGGTATATTAATATGGTCCAATTAGATGATATATACATTTTTTTTTTATTTACTTTATATTGAACTCTTTTTTTTCTAATGTCATTGTCGCAAAAGCTCTAGCTTTCATTTTATTACATATTATCTTGATTGTCATAAAAAAAAAAAAAATTGCTTTTGAATTTGAATTCAAAGTGTAAATGGTTATATAAGCTTGTTATTTCTTTCTGATAAATGGAACAAAGTTATAAGGAAAAGTTCACAAGATAGAAAAAGGGACTTAAGCCCAAAACAACAAAGAAACTAACTACAAGTAAAAACGAGTTTAAGCTAACTACCTAGGTAATGATACAACAATTGCATTAACACCTAATGATTTTTTCATCGTGATTTCAAGTTACCATTATTTCAGTCAACTTTATGTTATTTTTTTTATTGAATTACATAAATGTTTTAATTACTTTTTTTTTAACAAAAGAATAAATTAACAAATGATTTAAAGTAGTAATACAATAACTGTTAAATCTTAAATACCTAGCATATAAAGGAAAAATCATTTCAAATTCATAGTGTTATAAATGAGAGATCCTTTATGTTATGGCATAAAAGATTAGGTTATATCTCTATTAATAGAATTAAAACATTGATAAATTATTGAGTCTTTAAGGCTTTTGACTTTATTGATTTAAAATTGTATTAAAGTAAAGAAAACTAACAAGCACAAAAAAGATGCATGGAGACTTCAATTCTTTTAAAGAATATACATACTAATATTTCAAGTTTTTATGATTGATGATTTAATGGTAAAAAAATATTTCATTACCTTTATTAATTACTATACATGATATGTATATCTCTATTTACATTAAGATATAAATGAATTATTAGATGTTCTTAAGATTTGTAAAGAAGTAGAGAAATAATTGGACAATTAAATCAAAATCATGAGATTAGATATAGATAGTGAGTATTATGAAAAGTACATTGAAATAAGATAATTGCTAAATCCATTTATAAGATTTCTTAAGGAACAAGATATTGTGACATAATAAACAATATCAAACTCACCATCTTAAAATGATATAGCTAAAAGGAGAAACCAAACATTGATGAATATGGTAAGGAGTATGATTAGTAATTTTGATCTCCTATTACCTTTGTGGAGTAAAGTTATAAAAATTATGACATATACACTAAATAGGATTCTAACCAAGACAGTTCATAAAATACATTTGAGATTTAGAAAGGTTAGAATCTTAGTTTAAGGTATGTATATGTATGAGGTTGATCAACTAAACTTAGAGTCTACAATTCATTAAAGACAAAATTTAACTTGAGGACATTTATCGCATATTTAATTAGTAATATGGAAAAGTCTAAGAGATATAAATTTTACCGTTATCTCAAGTGACAAAAATTATGAAATCTATAAATATAAGATCCCTTGAGAATGTTGAGAATAATAAAATTAGCGGGAGTAGCCAACTTTAAAACTTAGTTTTTTAGAAGGATAGTAGTTTTGAATCTACTATTACATGTTCATATAAATTAGTTATGCTTCATTATAATTATGAAAATTTGATAACTCAAAAATAATAAATCATTAAAGAGCCACACATCACAAGGATATTCTTATAGATCTAGTTACTATACATTCTCAAGCTAGAGATATTGATGTAACATTAAGAATATCTTTAAGAGTTATGAAACATCTAATTTGTTCAAATTATATTATTTACCTATAAAAATCTAACATGGATATTGGTACTAAAGATGACCCTATTATATTTTTCTCAAACTATAAGTGGAAATAAATCACATGATGGTATATTGCTATTAGGGATGAATAGGATTTAATTTCTAATAACTAAGTTTGATATCTTTTTGAAATTTCTAAGTATGGAAATGTCATTCATTGTAAATGGGTTTTTAAAATCAAAAGAAACTTTTTAGACAAATATATATAAGGCTAGACTTGTAGTTAAAGAATTCACTTAACAAAAAGGAATTAATCATCATGATACCTTATCTCTTGTTTCAAAAACAAAATGATTTTGGATATTCTTGACATTGGTAACTCATTTTAACATAAAGTTGCATCAAATGAATGTGAAAATAACATTTCTAAATTGAGACACGGAGGAAGAGATTTATATGAAACAACTAAAAGGTTTCATTTTAAAGGGGAACAATTCTGTAGGCTTAAGAAATCTATATATAGACTAAAGCAAACTTTTCATCAAAGGTATTTAAAAATTAATAATATTATTTTTTTTCATTTGGTTTAAATGATAATAGGTCTTCCTGGACTGAAAGATCATAATCGATTGCTCAAATACTTAAAAGCACCTGAGAATCTCTTAGAATAGTATAATTCATAACCTCATAGATCTGGATAATATAATATGGAGCAAGGAATGACATACGAGGGTGTTACCTTTACACATGCATTCAAATGTGGTGTTTCAGAGATTTGAGATTCATTTGAGTTATTACTAATTTCTATTTTTAGTTATTCATTTTCTTTCTTTAATATTTTTTTTATTTTGTTGTTGTCGTTTAAGGCCCTGTTTATTTCATGAAAAGTGATTTTGTAGAAATTATTTTCCAAATTTTTTTATGTTTGTTTGTCATTAGAAACGTTAGTTAACAGAAAATATTTTTCAATCAAAGAAAAATTTAGATTGGTTTCCAAAAAAGTATTCCTTTTATTATAAACGGAAAACACTTTCTAAAAGTTGTAAAAAAATTAAAAATATCATGTTATTTGTTAATTATATCAAATTTAGTCCTCAACTATTTAATTGCTATATATTTTGTTTTGAATTGTTTTTTCAATTTCATTCTTTAAAATTTGATTTAATTTTATTTTTATATTAATTTTAGTCTTTATTTTTATGATTGTTATTTGTTTTTCTCTTATTATTTTCTTTTAATTGAGTTTTTTATCTATTAGATTTTGTTTTTATTCTTTTGATTTTTATTTATTTTATTTAAAATAATTTATAAAATTATAATTTTTTTTTAATTTTATCATCTTTCAACTTTTTTATCTTTTAGATTGATATGTATTATTTTGATTGTTATTTATTTTATTTGAGATAATTTATGAAATTAAATATTTTTATTAATTTTATTCGTATTTAACTTTTTAATTTGTAAGATTTGTTCTTTATTATTTTAAGAAACTTGAAAAAAAATATTAAAGATTTATTTTTTTTATTTTTTATGACATAGCCAAATACTAGAAAATATTTTTCAAATTATTTTTTATGATATTACCAAAAAAAATAAAAAATAATTTACTTTTCAAAAATATATTTAAAAAAAAACTATTTTAACAAAAAAAATATTTTTAAGCTAACTAACAAATAAATACTAAAAAGTCCCTTGATTCCAAAACCAAACACACCATTGAGAGACGATTCTGAAAATAAGGTGTCCGCCGCTTGATATGTTTAAGAGGTTGCGCGGCCTGTTTATTGAAATTAAAGGCAGTATAATTTTCAGAGAAGCTGCCAATGGATCCAGTGAATTGACTTGTTTGAGAGCGTTAAAGTTGAGCAATGTCAAGATTTCAAGTGCGGAAATATTTGATGGGATAAAGGATTTGATGCATCTCCGGTATCGTGACCTGTCTAATAATCTGAGTTTGGTGGAACTGCCCAAGGAAATTTGTGACTTGCACAATCTGCTAACTTTGTGCCTCTGTGGTGGCTGGGAGCTTGAAAGGCTGCCTGAAGAAATTTGGAAACTGCATTAATATCTGCGAAATTTAGACCTCAGTGGTTGTAGGAAAGCTTGAAAGGCTAGACAGGCTACTCGCCTTGAGGAACTCGCTATCGATGATCAATGCCGTCTTCTAAAAGACCGATATCATGGGGAGGATGGAAAAGGAAGGACTACGACGAGAGCCGAGAGGTAATTAAACTATCCTGCTTCTTGTGCATATTTTCACAAATTTCTCTACTGCTAATGAATTTCTAAATTTTGCAGGAGATGGAGGAGCTTGGTTTCAAGACGTTTCTACTGCCAAAATTGAATCAAATCAGTGAACAAGACGGTCATTATTTTCTCAAATTCGTCCCGCTTCTCCTTCTATTCAAGTGAAGAATTCCCTCTTTGCTCTTTAACTAGCAGGGATTGTTGATTTCCATTATTGCATACCAAATTAAACATGGAGGAGGAGCTAATTAATCCCACAGTTGAAGATGTTCTAACGCCAAATTAACTCAGAGGTTTGTGTTAAATGAAGCAGTAGCCTTCCCACGCGAACTCATTAAAATTATATATATGTATAAAGTAGATTTTATAAAAGATATAAATCATTAGAACTGTTATAAAATAGTTAGAACAAGATTAAATAAAAATATATTTGGAATATGACCTCTCGTTTTTTACTAATCAAGCAGATGGCGCTTAAAAACCTGGTCACTCTCTGAAAAGCATGCTCCAAAGCAATGTTCCTCACCAATCTCTCAAAACTCAAGAAGCTCTCCGTACCTTTCAAACCCAAACTCTCACCTCTCTCATTCCTCTCTACGCACCCGGAAAGCCAACCACACCAAGAACTAGCACTGATCCACCAACAACAAAGCATTTGCATAACCAACAGGTCATACTGGACCAAAAAGATCCATGACCTCTGCACCAAACAGCGCAACGTTGATGAAGCCCTCCGCCTTCTTGACCATCTCCGCCTCCGTGGATACCTCCCCGACTCCCTCAATCTCAGCAGCATAATTCACGGGCTCTGTGATGCCAACCGCTTCAATGAAGCCCACCAACGCCTTATCATCTTTTTAACCTCCCTTTGTGTCCCTGATGAGCGTACTTGTAATGTACTCGTTGCTCGCTTGCTTCATTCTAAGGACCCATTTAGGACATTGAATGTTATTCATCGTTTGATTGAATTTAAGCCTGAGTTTGTGCCTTCGTTGATTAATTATAACCGTTTGATCGATCAGTTTTGCTCGGTCTCGCTGCCGAATGTAGCGCATAGGATGTTGTACGACATGATTAACAGAGGGCACTGTCCAAGTATTGTAAGTTATACTACTTTGGTTAATGGGTATTGTAAAACTGGTGAAATCTCTGATGCTTATAAGCTGTTCGATGAAATGCCTGAATGGGGTGTCGTGCCTAATTCGCTGTCTTATAGCTTGTTGATTCGTGGAGTTTTAAGAAAGAGAGACATTGAACGTGGAAGAGAATTGATGCACGTGCTCTTTCGGAGAATGAGATATGAAGAGGATCAGTCTGTGAATAGTGCCGCTTTTGCTAATCTTGTTGATTGTTTGTGTAGAGAAGGGCTTTTTAATGAGGTTTTTATGATTGCCGAGGAAATGCCACAAGGAAATAGGGTGAATGTGGACTTTGCTTATGGGCATTTGATTGATTCCCTTTGTAAGGTTGGGAGGAGCCATGGTGCTTCCAGGGTTGTTTATATAATGAGGAAAAAAGGGTTTACACCAAGTTTAGTGTCATATAATTCAATCATACATGGGCTTTGTAAGGAAGGGGGTTGCATGAGAGCTTATCAGTTGTTAGAGGAAGGGGTTGGATTTGGTTACTTGCTGTCTGAGTATACTTACAAGGTTCTGGTAGAAGCACTTTGTCAAGCAATGGATCTTGACAAGGCCAGGGAAGTTTTAAAAGTTATGTTGAACAAGGAAGGGATGGATAGAACTAGGATTTACAATATATATTTGAGAGCTCTTTGTCTCATGAATAATCCAACTGAGCTTTTGAATGTGCTTGTTTCTATGCTACAAACTAATTGTCAGCCTGATGTGATCACTCTTAACACAGTTATTAATGGGTTTTGCAAGATGGGAAGGGTTGAAGAAGCTTTGAAGGTGCTAAATGATATGATGACGGGGAAATTTTCTGCCCCTGATGCTGTGACCTTCACTTCCATCGTAAGTGGTTTATTAGATGTTGGAAGAAGTCAAGAAGCTCGCGATTTATTGCTTCAAATGCTTGAAAAGGGTATCACTCCTGGTGTTGTGACATACAATGCAATTCTTCGTGGTTTGTTTAAACTTCAGTTAACAAGTGAGGCAATGGCGGTTTTTGATGAAATGATAACTGATGGTGTAGCTGCCAATAGTCAAACTTACAGTATAATAGTCGAGGGATTATGCGAGTCTGGCCAAATAGATGGGGCTAAGAAGTTCTGGGATGAGGTTATTTGGCCGTCAAAAATCCATGATGATTTTGTTTATTCAGCCATTCTCAAAGGACTTTCCCGCTCAGGCCATTTGAATGAGGCCATACATTTCCTTTATGAATTGGTAGATTCTGGGGTCAGTCCTAATATTGTATGCTATAACATTGTGATTGACAGAGCTTGCAGCTTAGGTATGAAAAGAGAAGCCTACCAAATTGCAGGAGAAATGCAAAAGAATGGTTTGGCCCCTGATGCGGTAACGTGGCGGACTCTTGATAAATTACATGGACAAGTGAAGAATTGATTTAACAATTAACATACGATTCAACTTGTCAGTGGGCAGAAGGCTTGTAGGTGAGGGGTGGATTCAACATCCGTGTATGTGAAGCATATTCTGCAGATACTGAAGGAATGAAAAAAGTTCTTGTTAAGGATTATGTGTCCAAAAAGAATGGATTTCCTGCTTTCTCTCGGCCCATGTAAAGGAATCACATACTGAAATCTCTAATGCCCCTAAATTGGTCTTCACGACACCGTAAAAAGACATGATTCTTGGTGGAGATCTGCTTTGGTCTGCAAAAAAGAGCATTCTGGAGAAACTCTCAATTTTTTGTCAGGAGAAATGATAACACAATTTGTGGGAGAGATTGTACATAAATGAGAAACAACATGATACAGCAGTCTGGTGAGGGTTTTATATATATATATATCTTCATTCTCAGGAAATAAAGAGGCAATCAATTTGCAGTGGCTGGAATTGACTTTTGTTGCGTTCAAGCTGCAGTCAATCACCCCAGCTGGCTATTAACCCTCTGGTGGTGGTCATTTCTGTTGTATTTTTTAGAATTCACCCTGTTCTTTATAAAGCTTTCAATCTCAAATGGACCAGATAAATTGATTCTATTATAATTATAATTAGATAGAAGAAATAGGCCATGATATCGTATTGATCAAAAAAAAAAAAATTTTAAAAAGTAATCATAGTAATATTGAAAAAATATTTTTTTTTCAAATAGAGAAAAACAATATAACTTTATTTCCTTTTAATTAAACAAAAAAGGACCAAATAATGTTAAAAAAAAAAAATTTGAACAAATTTAATCAGATTAACATGAGAAACTTGTAACTCACTTAATAAAAGCAAAATCAAACTCGGTTAACCTATTAAATTTGTTGTTTAAATTATGATAGCAAGATAATCCCATCGAAAATAAAACGAAGAAAATCCCAAAACTTATTTCTTTATTGTCAGCTCGCATTAACTTTTAAAACTCGTGATCCAAATTATTAAACTAAAAGTATCTTATAAAAAAAAAAAACTTAATTATCGACCAATCAAATATTAAAGGATAAAATTAATAAAAGAATTTTAATTATAAAAAAAGATCCAAAACAAAAAAAAAAATGAAAAGAATAAGGATAAAAAAGAAAACAAAAAATAATCTTCATTTTTTATAGAAGAGTGAAATTGAAATAAAAAAATACAATTAATAAAAGAACCCGAAAAAAGAGGATCAAAATTGAAAAATAACAAAGAAAAAGGATGATTTGAAAAAAAAATCAAATTAGAAAAGGATTAAAAAAATAATGACAATAAAAGAACATAAAGGTCAAAAAACTTTTGTGAAAAAAGCAATAAAAAATAGCAACTTAACTCAAGTTAACTTATTAAATCCGCAACCATAGATGTAAAATTATATTAATTTCATAGAAAAGAAAAGGGAAAAAAAGCTCGAAAACTAAACCCCAATAAATTAAATATTAAAAGATAAAATATAAAAAGTAATTAATTTTAAAATGACAAAAAAGGATTGAAGTGAACTTGTGTTATCTTCCAAAATTGGTGACTTTAGTCACAAACCCTAAACTAAACTCATGAAAAGTAAACCCTAAAAAATAATAAAACAAAATTATAAATCAATGAAATGTTAAGAGATAAAACTAGAAAAAAAAATGAGAATAAAATCTGACATTAAAAATCAAAGCAAAATGCTTAAGGATAAAATTGAAAATAAAATTCAATTATGAAAATGAAAAAAAAATATAAACAACAATAAAAAAAATGACCAAATTTGATATAAAAATCAAATTAAACCAAATTATGAGGGATGAAATTGAAGAGAAAAAAATCAAAAATAAAAAACAACAAAACAAATATGAATCAAAATAATAAGGGCCAAATTTGATATAAAAATCAAATTAAACTAAATAATGATAGATGAAATTAGAAATAAAAAATTAAAAACAAATCAAAACAAATAGGAATCAAAAGAATAAGGACCAAATTGCATATAAAAATAAAATTAAACTAAATGATGAAAGATAAAATTAAAAAAATAAAATAAAAATTAAATTAAATATAAAAAATAAATGACAGAATACTCTTGAACTTTTCTAAGGAAAAGAGAGATTCTTGAACTTTTTCATGTTGAAAAAAGAGAAAAGAAAGGGAAATTTTTTTTTTATCAAAGTCAAATCATTCATCTAATATAAAAACACATTTGAATATAAAAAAGATGATGTTAGTATTATTCTAACACCGCCATTTAAAGTAGTATTTGATTGCTAAGCTACACATGCAAATGCGTATGACAATATACTAGCTATATTTTTTAAAAAATAATATGTTTTATTAAAAAAAGACCAAAACAATCATAACCAAAACAATCTAATTGGCAATTCCAAAATTTAAAAAGTTAAAGGGTAAATATAAATTTAACTATTTTTAAAAATTAGAAAAGTAAAAAAATCATTTCATAACAATTCAATTAATTTTGTTTTTAAAGATATTAAAGTCTTTTTATTATTCATAAAAAGATATTTATGGCCCTAGCAAATTTAATAATAACAATTTGATCTTAGTGTAAAGATTATCTTGCCCTTGAGTATTAACTCACAAGGTAAAAAATATCTTTACACTATTCTAATGAATAGTAATATATGAAGAGGGGTGCAATAATTTAAGGAGGAGGCTTATGCTTTTGTTAATTATTTGATTTTAAAAAAAATCATCAATTCTAATTTTATTTTATTTTTGTAAAATAACATAATTTAAAAATTATTTTATAAAATATCATAGTTTAATAGATGTCATGGTTATGAATCAAAATATCTACTTTAAAGAAAGTGTTAACACAAGTCACATAAATATCAAGAAAAAAAAGGAGAGAGAGAAAAAATTAATGAAAAAAATACAATAAATACATATTAAAGCACTAATAGGAATATCTTAACAAGATGAATCTATTAATACCAATAAATATTATTAACGGTGGTTAAAGTGAGTCATACATTTGTTAAAGAGTTATAATGATGAGAGGGGAAAAAGAAAAGGAAATAAAGAGATCTTTAAAGGTACATTGAGATTTTAATTTAAAACACAACTTATACTAATAAAAAAAATTATGATAAGATAATTTTGAGGTGTGTAGCTCAATTAGTCAAGTTATAGATTTGTTTCCTAAAGATTATTTATTCAATTCTTATAAATCTCAGGACCACTAGAGATTTATATGGTTATTAATTTTAAGACTTGTGAAATTAGTAGTTAAGGTATGCATAATTTAATCCAAATATAAATATTAATAAAAAATTATAATAAGATGGATCCCAAAGAGTATTGTAAATAGTTATTATAATGGGACAACTTACTTTTCTGTGGAAAAAGAGTGAACCCGCTCTTATCATTGGATATTTTTTGTATAGCTATATTTGATTTATCAAGATTTTCTAATGAAATCAGGAGTATTGTAATTAAAGTTTCAGTGTTCTTATGATTTTTTTTCTGTCTTTTCCGTCCTATTTTTTCTTAAGTTTGTACCGGCCAATGTTAGCAATTTTTTTTAGAAATTGATTTTTCTGTCCTGTACTTCTTACAAAGTTATGTTTCCGATCCAACATGCATTAAACTGTGCCATTTCAGCTAAAAAAAAAAGAAAAAAGAAAAACAAAACAACAGTGTTAATAAGTGAAAATAAATTCCTGTCCAGTGGTGAGGTAAGAAAGCGAAAAGAAAGCCGCTCGATGCTTAATAACAAAAGTTTTTTTTATTATTATTATTATTATCAGTTTAAAAATTCTTTTAATTTGACATGTTGGTACAGAATTGTTAACCCAGCTCTAAAACGGGGCCGAATTAGAAAAATAGAGAAAAAAATTAATATAATTTGATTAACTCAATGAATTGAACCAATAACTCAGTTAGAAATCCTATTATAACTTGTTAACTTTTATTATTTTACTAAAATAATATTATTTTAATTTTAAAAAAAAATAATTAATCAGAAGCTCAATCTTTAAATCTTTAAATATGGGCGAATCTAAAAACTATTATTATTATTATTATTATTATTATTATTATTAATCACGTGCTTTATTATTTAAAAAAGAAAAAAACAAGACAAGGACAGAGGTTTCGTTTGCTTTTACATTCTTTAGTCGACGTGTATGCTTTTCCTTTTTCTTGTGCAAAGAAAAAAGAACACGCGTGACCTTCGCGACTCTTCTCTTTCGGCTTGATTTTATCACGATTCAATAAATCATGGGCCAGCAATTCTTTCCCTGGCCCACGTTACTCTTATTCAAGTCCAATACTAACAAACACTTCTCTTTCCTCTTATTCCTCCCCCGTCCCCAACGCTTTCCTCTTTTCTCGTCGCAACGGAAACTGCTTTCCTCCCCCCTCTCCCTCCAAAAATGGCAACCCCAATCTCGAACCCTAGCCCCGAAACCACCGCGCCGGAATCTTCCACTACCTTCAACCTCGACGATATGGCGGAGCTCAGGAAGGTCTTCAACCAATTCGACACAAACGGTGACGGCAAGATCTCAGCTTCGGAGCTCGGAGACGTGCTGAAATCCATGGGCTCTACCTACACCATGGAGGAGCTTCTTCGCGTGATGGAAGATGTGGACACCGACAAGGACGGGTACATTGATTTGGCCGAGTTTGCAAAGCTGTGTCGATCCTCCTCCGCTGCTGCCGCCGCTTCTGAGCTGAGGGATGCGTTTGATCTGTATGATCAGAACGGTGACGGGATGATCTCGGCGGCGGAGCTCCACCAGGTGCTGAACCGGTTGGGGATGAAGTGTAAGGTGGACGAGTGCTTTCAGATGATTAAGAATGTCGATTCGGATGGTGATGGGTGTGTTAACTTTGAAGAGTTTCAGAAGATGATGGCTGCTAACATCAATAATGGCTCCACTGTCGTGGCTCCCTAGATCTATTTCGGACGGTGCCGATTGATTTGATCAATGGATAATGTTTCGTTTAGTAAAAAATCTGGGGTAATGGCGCTGCTAACTGGGTAAATGAAAATGTGATTGTGATTTTTTTTTCTTTTAAATTTTAGTACTTCCTAAATCAAGGATGAAATCAATGAAATGACTGTTTCATGTCAATTATTCATTTTGTGCTCTTTGTGGATTGATTCGCCCACCCCTCTCTTAATTTCTTAATTATTTGATTGAATTGCAATTCATGAAAAGGATATACTGGGGAGCGAGTTGATTCGTTGATTGTTCTTTTATTGAATTTATGTTACAAATAAAAATAAAAAGCTGATGGGTATTGTTCTTTACATGGTTAGCTCGTTAATGATGCGATTATGGATGCAATTTTGAAGGTTAATAAGGAAAGAAAAACAGCATTGCCGTTGTTAGTTATGATGGGGTTTTAGTGATTTGGATGCATTTCATTTTTTTGGCATGGTTGAAGCTTCTTCTTCTTCTCCTTCTTCGTGGGCAGAATCAATAACAAGTGTTGAATGCTGTAGTTGTTGGAGCATCTCCAAGAGATACTAAAATAGTCAAATTGGGAATATGAAGTATCCAACGAAATAAGATGCTTCGGACAGTCAAATTAATAATAGTATAAATGACTTTTGTATTGGAAAGGTAAAAAGTCAACTGCTTTTTAATATATTTAATAAATAACAATGGTAACAATTTGACAAGGTTGAAATATTTCATAATTTTTAATTAATATTAAAAAAAATTGAGTTAATTTAAAAAAATTATAATTATAATTTTAAAATTTGAGATAGAATTGATTAGGAATCTAAATTGAAATTAAATTGAGTTTAAAAAAATATAAAAGAAATAAAAATCTAAGGGAATTTACGAGTTGATTCAATAACTTTGTAAATTCTAATTGTAACTCTTTAATTATTTATTTTTTTAATAAAAATAATATTATTTTAATTAAAAAAATTAAGGCTAACCTGAGTGACTTGATCAAAATCCAATGAATTAGTTAAAACCTGTAATCTTGGTTTTGAGCTAGGTTTAAAAATTCTGCACATAACAAAAAAAAAAAAGAAATTGAAAAAATATAAATTAAAAAAATAAAAAGAAAATAACTAGTGGAAAAAACATTAGGATGAATAATACTTTGTAAAGTTTTGATATTTTTACTGGATATATAAAAATAATATTTTTTATAAAAAAAAATAATATTTTTGACATTTTATTTAGCATTACTATTTACCATCGCGTTTTCCATTCCCTTTTCCTTCGATTTTATTTTTTAAAATAAACTTTCTCCTTGTAATGGTTGCTATGTTCCTTTTTAGCTATGCAGAGCCCCTTCAATTGGTGATGCCTCCTTTATAAGATAGCGTTTTCTATTCTATGGCAGGCCATATAAAATGCTGACTATTTCTGAAATCTTGACTTGTGATGCTATTACCATGCTTTGTTAGAACAAGCTTATGATGGAAAATATTATTGGGTTAATTTTATTTTACTGTTTTATCAGTTTTTATTTAAGAGTTTTTTCTTTATTAATTACCTTTTAAAAATTTTAATCATGGTTTTTTTCCATCTAGCTTTGTTAATTAAATTAATAGAAAATAATGTTCTGTTCCATGAATCTCAATTTCCCTCCTCAAAAGTATAAATAGTTTATCAATTGACTCTTTAAGAAAATATCTAACATGATACACACACACAAACAAAATTTTATTTTGAACACAAATTCACTATTAAAAAATAAGAAAAAAGCATGAAAAATGTAAGTAATATGAGTTTTAATCAATAAAAAAATAAAAATAAATTCTTACTACCCGGGTTAAATTCTCCAAATGATTAAATAAATGAAATCTTCAATTTAGAGATTGAAGTAAATATTTTTCAAAATAATAGACAATTCTTCTTTTTCAAAGGAATCCATGCATTTTTTTTTTTCTAAAATCAACAAAATCTCTTATTTAGAGATTAATGTCAATATTTTTCAAAATAATCAGCAAGTATCCTTTTTTTAAAAGGGACCAAAATTAAATTTTTTTATAAAATTGATGAAATATCTTTTTTAGAGATTTGAAAAATATTATTTTTAAAAACCAATATTATTTTTCAACAAGTCTTTTATTTTTAAAATAAATGAGTTTTAAATTTTTAAAAACCAATATTATTAATAATAAATGAGTTTTAAATTTTTAAAAACCAATATTATTTTTCAACAAGTCTTTTATTTTTAAATGTCATGACATATACGACATTAAATGGTAGAGTTGTCTCTTAAAAGAAAAGGGATATTGAATTTAATCATAAAGTTATGATTTAAGAGAGTTATTATCTAGTATATGGTTACTAAAAAATCAATGCTCTGCAGAGGTTGAGTAAGAGGACTAATTATATAAAGGGAAGACGCATCAATCCTAGTGCATCATATCTAAGATAGACTGCATTGTTAATTAATTATTTTTGTAGGCCATGTATATATCTGTTGGTCTTGTCTAAGGTTTAATGTAAATTTTTCTTCATGAGAAATTACCTACTTTATCCTGTTAAATTCTAATCGTTCTAAAGTCTAAGTTTTAATATCACATTTATTTTTTATTTTTGTATGTTTAATACTTGAAGGTATACTTTACAATGTAATTCTATATCCTAAATATTAAAATATAGAACTAAATTCTAATACTCTGAATATTAGTTAAACAAAATAATTGTTGTGGTATTTTTTGTATTTTTAGCCAAATCCTAATGAACAATCATAAATTGATTACGATATTAATTTTGTATAATAAAATGCGTCTTTGTTTTTTAGAAAATATACATGAAAAACCTTTAGAATTTAGCCGTATGCAAGAAAAAAATATTTTTTTATATGTTTTTGAAATGAAAATTTTTTTTGAATTAGTTTTAGTGTTTTTTGAAATTCCAGAGAAAACCAAGTATTTTTAATATCGAGTATGTATCTTACACTATAAATCTACAATCTAATGTTAAATGAAATTCTTGAAAGAAAACATGTTTTTTGTGTTTTCTAAAACAAGGAAATTATTTTTGATTTTTTTTTGAAATTTTAAGAAAAAAATAAGGTATTTTTAATATCAGATCCATATCTTCTTATATTTTAAGTTTATAGCATGATATTAGATAAAAATATTAGAAAAAACATGAAGGACTCACGACTAATTTTAAAATAGTCTTGGAAATTTTCATATTTTTTTTAATTTTTAAAGATTTATTTAGCTAGACACGTAAATAAAAACAAATTAAAACTAAAAAAAAAAGTTTAGAACGTGTGTGCCTAAAATGAAAGGTAAAAAATTACCATAAGGATGTGTTTGGCAATAATATAATTAAAAACCAAATGAGATCTTATTTTTTTGAAGAAAAACAGGGACCAAACACGTCTTTATACCCACTTGACCTAGACACATGAGCTA
Organism: Populus pruinosa; assembly: GCA_026413675.1. NCBI lineage: Eukaryota > Viridiplantae > Streptophyta > Magnoliopsida > Malpighiales > Salicaceae > Populus > Populus pruinosa. The sequence continues at coordinate 4,206,388 of CM048606.1, forward strand.
GTCCTACAGAAACATGTACAAAAAAGGGCAAGGGCGGCGACAGTCACAAACATTGAGCATCGAGATTCCACACAGATGTTTGAGAAATTTGTATCATTTTTTTTTTTTTTAGATTAACATGAGTGTCCGGGCCAGCTTACGCGTACCACGACTAATTCCACGGGCCCTGAAGTTAACGACCATGTAAGCCTCCAGTGGCCATCATATAAGTAACCAAGGACTCGAACCTGAGACCACAGAGGGAGTAAATCCCTTGATCCCAAATCCTTACCACTTGGCCACCACCTAGATGGTTAATTTGTATTATCTTTTGTTCAGCTTGAGGTGGTCTCATATTTATTTCTATTATGTTTCATTGTGTTAATTTGTTAAAAAGAAACTATTTCAAAATATCTTTTCTCTTTTCATCCTCGAACTCTTGATTTATGTGCATGTTTTTTCAAACAATGACAAGAACAATAAACTATTTTAAAATGAATGGATATAATTTTAATAAACATTAAAAATAAAATTAATTTAATTATTTATTAATTTTCTCTCTCTAGCATCATATAAATGGATGAACCCAAGACTAATGTTAATATTTAAAAAACTATCAAGAAACAAAATATTCCTTAATTTAAATAACATTTTTTAATATATATCACCACCCTGCATGTTCCAAAAATTATAACAAGCCATATAATAAGTTTAGTATCAATATTTCTGAAATGAACATGAACAACAAGAAAAAAAAAAGGAGGGATGTCAAGGATCTTGTGGTGAAAGAAAATATTTATTGAAGTATTTTTAAATAAAAAATATTTTAAAAAATAATTACTATAAATTTTTTAAATATTATCTAACAATGCAAGTCTTGTACCAGTTTACTACCCCAACTTCACTTAAAATTCTATTGGTATTTTTTATATAAGTATTCATTCAAAAAAAAAACAAATGAAAAAAAATTAACAATCAACATTGATGTTAAATATGTTAATTGCATTTTATTGTATAAAACTAAAAAAAAAAAAAACAAGGTAGGGAGTGCATGTGAAAAACGGCAGTCTTGTTGTGGAAAACAGAGAAAGCTAACATTGGCTTTCAATCAATGAGATTTGTCACGTGGACTCTAATGAGCTGATACTATTAAAAAAAAAAAAAAAGGAGTTAAAATAGAGTGAGAACATAAGTTGACAAGATAGAAATATAGATCATAGAAATTACATATAAACTTGATTTTGATAATAAATTCTTTTTTCTTTTCCTTTTCATTTCCACTCTATAAAATTAGCATATATAGCTTCTTTATTTTTTTTAAATCTTTCTGGAATAAACTTAAATGAACTATATATATATATATATATATATAATTTGATAAAAAAAAATACAAAGCCAAATGTAATAAATTACTTAAATAATATGTAATCAACAAAATCATAAAATAAAAATCCAAACTCACTGTAAATTGAATCAATGAAAAAATTATATATGTTTTTTTTTATTACATTTGGCTTTGTATTTTTTTTAATCAAATGATACACACAGGTATATATAATCAACCAAAAAGGACTCTCTCTCTTTTTTTGTAACATTTTTAAATTTAGATTCCTAAAAAAATTAAGTGATGACTTTATTTTTCTTAATTCTTAATCCAAAGAGGTAATGCACCATAATTAATTGAGGCTTTAAGCTTATTTTCAACTTATTTTGAATCAACTTGCAAAGATCCATTGAAAAAATTAGTTCTTAACTAATGTGGTTTTCCTAGCTTCAATTAGGCTCCAATGATATTAAATAATCATTTCAATTTAAAAGCTTAAACTGTTAAGTAAGGTTTCAAGATATAATTTATATTATTCTCTATCACATTTTCTTAAATGAAAACTCTTTGGGTTTGAAACTTACACAGGTTTATATTATCTTGCACTTGATTTTTATCAAATTAATAGAGATGACAAATTTGAACTCATAACTACTTGGTCATTAAGACTCTGATATCATGTCAAAGAACTATTTCAATCTAAAAATTTAAACTGTTAGCTAAGGTCCAAAGATATGATTTATATTATTTTCTAACAAATAGTAATTTGATAAATTCAGGTAAGAAATTAATTATTTAATTTAATTTTCCAATCACTTCGCTTATGGTTGGTTAGCAAATGCATAATAATCAAGTTGCACATTAAGATAATAAAAATGACATAAATTTAACTTGCATAATACATTCTATTTAGATAAAAACTAGATAGGAGGTTATGTTATACTTCAGGCTAGTTAAATTTCTCATAATGTAAAAACAAAAATTGTTCAGATAATACTAGTGTTTTTTTTTTTTTTAAAATTAAGACATGTGTTATTGATTTAAATGAGTTTAATAAGCTCAGTTAATTTAATAATATGATTAAAAAATATTGATAATAAATAAAGAAAATAATAAAAATTCAACAATAATTAACTATAAAAAACAAGATGTCAATATCATATATAGGAGGGAGAAAAAGAGCTCTTTAGAGACTTACTGTCGCTCCGCCATAAACACCACTCTACCACCAAAACAGGCATACCAAGATGGTTATAATGCAACTATAAAAGACTTCACGACAACATTGAAAGACACTATAAGGGCTATTAGAGAAACAATTTGAAAAATAAATCAAATAAAATATCATGAAGAGAACACTTCATTTTTATATTTAATCAATTAATTTAATTTTATTTAAAAATATTTTTTTTAAAAAAGATAAAATTAACTAAGAACAAATAAAACAACTTGAGACAACTTGGGTCATTTTTAAAATTAGTGAAAAATCTTATAGAATGCTAATAAAAAAATAATGGAGTCCAATCTCCAATTAAGGCCCCGTTTGTTTATTGGAAAGTAGTTTTCTTTTGAAAAATGAATTCCAGGAAAATGAATTACTTTCTGATGTTTGATAGTGTAATGTAAAATAAGTTGGAAAACAGTTTCTAGTGTTTGGTTATGTCATGGAAAATGAGCTGGAAAATAACTTATTAATATTTTATTTTTCTCAAGTTTATTAAAATAATAAGGAACAAATATTACAAATTAAATAGTTGAATGAGAATGAAATTGAAAAAAAATATAATTTCATAAATTATCTCAAATAAAATAAATAATAATAAAAATAACAGAGATCAAATCTAAAAAATTAAAAAAATAAAAGATGAAAAAATCAAAATAATAATAATCAACATTTCATAAATTATTTCAAATAAAATAAGTAAAAATTAAAAAAATAAGGATCAAATTTGATACATAAAAAATTTCCATAAAAAAATGATAAGGAAAAAGTAAATAGCAATTATAAAAATAAGGACCAAAGTTAGTATACAAATTAAATTTTAAGAGATGAAATTGAAAAATAAATATTCAAAACAAAATATATATATCAATCAAAAGTTTAAGGATCAAATTTGATATAATCAGCAAATAATGACATTTCTAAATTTTTCATAACTTCTAGAAAGTGTTTTCTGCCTAAATTTTCTAGGAGAACATTTTCCTGAAAACCAAGCCAAATTTGTTTTTGACTAGAAAGTATTTTTCATTGACCAACTTTCTTAATAGCAAACAAATACAAGAAAGTTTAGAAAGTGATTTTCCGGAAAACAAACACAGTAAAAAAGAAAAAACTTTCCTGAAAACCAAGCCAAATTTTTCATTGACCAGAAAGTATTTTCCATTGACTAGAAAGTATTTTTATTTGACCGGAAAATATTTTTCGTTAACCAACTTTCTTAATGACAAACAAACACAGGAAAATTTGGAAAGTAGTTTCCCGGAAACGACTTTTTAGAAAACAAACATGGCCTAAATAAGTGTTGAATGAAAAAAATAAAGAAAAAACTTGAGCTTAAAAAAAGTGAAAAAACAAAATCAAGCAAACCTGGACGAATCTCCTAAACATGAGTTAATCTCTTAAACTTGTAACCCATAAAATCCTATACCTAAACTTAATAAAGAAGATCAATTTCCAATCAATTTAATATTGAATGATGAAATTAAAAAAATTATTTAAAAAAATTGTCAAAGTAAAAAAAAAATGAGGATCAAATATAATAAAAGAATTGGAGAATGAAATTGTAAAACAAATTATATTTTAAAATTTATTTCAAATAAAAAAAATAACAATAAAAGCATGTGGACTAAAACTAACAGTTGAAAAGATTGAAGGAGGATGATATTGAAAAATAATTTCAATTTTATAAATTAAATAAATAGTAATCGAAAGAACATTGACTCAATATAAAAGAAAAACAAAGTCGAGGGTTGTTTTGAAAATTGAATGAATCAACATGAAAATCAAGAATGAGAGGGAAAAGGAGGAAAAAAGAAAAGAAAAAAGAGTTGTTAGCACCAAACCAGAAGTCTGTTGGCCATACATGATTAGTATTTAAAAGTGCATTTTTATCATGGTTTTATATCATCATTTTGCACTTGAAGTATCAATAACTCCTTAACTAAAATATGTTTTATAATAATGTATCTAATAATATAAGATACCTATAATTTGTGGTAAATGTCTATTTTTAATGCAGGTCTATCACATAAATGAAAGGATTGATTGATGACTTGAAGAACTTAAATTGCATGGATAAAGAGATGGTCAAACTTAGAGAAGAGATGTCGGTGCAATCCAAACCGGAACACTGTTCGGTAATTGAGTCATATCTGGAGCTACAGATCTCAGATTTGGGTCCAATTTATATGGATGGAAAGGTAAGACATAGGCCTACAACTTTCATATGGAGCCCAAGATCTAAAAAGGCCATTATCAAGTCCAAATTGTAGCAACAACAAAGAAGCCCGAATCTGTCTTCTAGCCCGAGCACTGTTCGGTATTTTGGCCATATCTGGAGTTCTAGAAGTCCAAATGAGTTGAATTTTTTACACAAGAAAGCTGAGACAATTGCCTACAACTTTCATGTTTGCAACTGGCTCCAATTTTGACGTTATCAATGACGTTTTGGGCAGACAAGAGAAGATAAGGATTGTCACCAAGTCAAAAGTTGGCTACCCACTTATCAATTAGTCATCAAATCAATAGTTCCCAATTTTGGCCTATAAAAGGAGGCATTTGCCATGCATTTAGGCATCTTGGTTTCCAGATGAAGATCATGCTCTTCCTTTCTCTCTTTGTATTTTTTATGCTTTGTTTTCATTAATATTAAGTTTATGCCTTTCATTTCCTTTCCTTTACTTAGTTAACTTTTATGTTGTTATTTTGTTTATCTATTTTGTTTTCTTTCATTATGTCTAGCTAAGTTAGTTATGTCAAGGTGAAAAGGTTACACTAATGGTGTAAGAATAAGTATAATGTAAACTTAATATGGACTTTAATGTTTGATACTAACATGTTTTATATTTGTTATCTTGTTCACTCTTTAATACTTTGCTTGTTAAATGACTAATCTTGATTTATGTTGTATAACACTTGGTACAACAAATGCTTGGCACTTTCATAGCCCATAATGTATGGTATAACCGACACCTGAGCTATGAAAGGAACTTGATTTGTTGTTAACATAAGTTATAATCATGAATGCTTGACGAGATTTACAAGTATTAGCATTAATTGAATAAGATGACTAATGTAATCATGTTAACAATATATAATCTTATTGGAACCTCCTTTGTGTGTGGTTTCCAATTGAATAATAAGAGTTTATACTATACTTGTTTGATATACCATTAGTGGAACCTCTAACCTTGACATTTGTTATTATTATTGCTTAATCCTTACATTAATATTTGATCTCCAAGTTCTCATCATCATCATCTTCTTCTTCTTCTCTTTCTTTATTATTATTATTATTATTATTATTATTATTATTATTAGTACTACTACTACTACTACTATTATTATTATTATTATTATTATTATTATTATTATTATTGTTATTATTATTATTACTATTGTTGTTGTTGTTATTGTTGTTTTATAATTGTTGTTTATAATTTGTACAATTAACCTCCCTGTGGTTCGACCCCGGTCTTGCCGGGTTATTTATTACTTCGACACTCCTGCACTTGGGAGAAGACATCAATCTTTTCGTCGTGTCAAGTTTTTGGCGCCGTTGCCGGGGAGGTAAGTTCTTGTATAAATTATAGTATTTATTTTATTTTCTCTTTTCACTTTTCTTGTGTATAACTTTGTTTCTTTTCTTTTGTTTCTTTTTATTTTGTTTTCTTCCTCCTTCTTTTGTTTTCTTCTTCCTTTTATTTTATTCCTACACGTGCATGAGAGTGTGGTCACGTACATCAAGTGGTAGACTTTGTAGGGTATCCTCATCATTTTCACAAAATATGGCTGAAGAAGATAATCAATCACTTCATAATGAAAATAATGAGAATAACCGTGTTAGAACACTTAGAGACCACATGAATCCCACAAGAATAAGTGCACCATCATGCATAGTTTTTCCTCCTGATGCATCTCATTTTAATTTTAAATCAGGTATTATTCAACTTTTACCTTCTTTTCATGGCTTAGAATTGGAAAATCCATACTTGCATTTAAGGGAATTTGAAGAGGTCTGCAACACATATAATTATTTAAATTGTAGCATGAACACCATCAGATTAAAGCTTTTCCCTTTTTCATTAAAAGATAAAGCTAAAATATGGCTACAAAATTTGAGACCAGGATCCATTCGTGCTTGGGATGAAATGCAACAACAATTTTTAAAGAAGTTTTTCCCATCTCATAGAACAAACTCTTTTAAAAGACAAATCACCACTTTCACTCAAAAACCAGGAGAAACATTTTACAAATGTTGGGATAGGTATCGAGACTTGCTTAGTACTTGCCCTCATCATGGTTTTGAAACATGGAGATTGGTTTCACATTTCTATGAAGGGTTAACACCTAAAGATAGGCAAATGGTTGAATTGATGTGCAATGAAACTTTTGAAGATAAAGACCCTGATGAAGCAATGGAGTACTTAGACTTGTTAGCTGAAAATGCTCAAAATTGGGACACCGCGGGTACTTATGAGGCACTGAGTAAAACTCAACCTCATACATCTAGTGGAGGTATGTACAACCTTAGGGAAGATCATGACCTTCAAGCCAAGTTTGCATCTTTAGCTAGAAAAGTCGAGGCACTAGAATTAAAAAAGAGTGGTCAATTAAAATCTGTTGAAAACATTGTGTGTCAAATCTGTGAAACAAATGAACACTCAACCAACGATTGTCCAACCTTGCCTTCTTTTAAAGAATGTCTCCATGAACAAGCCCATGCTTTAAACAGTGTCCAAAGGTCCAACCACAACCCATACTCCCAAACATATAACCCTGGTTGGAGAAATCACCCAAATTTCAGTTGGAAGAGTGAGAACAACAATGCACAAACTTCACAACCACCGTTTCAAGCACACCATAATTTCCAAAATTATCATGGATATGCACCTCCTTATACTCCACCTCCTAGAAGAAATCTTGAGGAAACATTGCATGCATTCATTGAAAAGCAAGAGACAATCAATACTCAACTTGCTCAAAACATGATAGATTTTAAAGATACTCTTGCTAAATTAACATCTGCTCTCAGTTTCCAAGAGAAAGGTAAGTTTCCATCTCAACCACAGCAAAATCCCAAAGGGCAATACAATGCAAATGCAAGTAGTTCCGGAAGCCAACACATGGATCAACTCAAATCAGTCATTACTCTACGCAGTGGTAAGGTTATTGAAAAACCCTCTCTTGAACCTTATGAGAAAGATGATGAGTCAATCTCTGAGGGTAAGGAAGGGGTTGAATCTGAAAATTGCAAAGAAACGACTGATTCACCGCCAGCACTTCCATTTCCTCATGCCATGACCAAACAAAGGAAAGTCAACCATAACTCTGAAATTTATGAAATTTTCAAACAGGTAAGGATCAATATACCTTTGTTGGATGCTATTAAACAAGTTCCTTCCTATGCTAAATTTTTGAAAGATCTATGCACTGTGAAGAGGAAACTGACTGTGAAAAAGAAAGCCTTTCTAGCCGAACAAGTAAGTGCTATTCTTCAAAACAATAATGCTTTGAAATATAAAGACCCTGGTTGTCCTACAATTTCTTGCTTTATTGGAGAGCATAAAATTGAAAGAGCCTTACTTGATCTTGGTGCTAGTGTGAATTTACTTCCATATTCAGTTTTTCAGAGTCTCAATCTAGGTGAGTTAAAACCAACTTCTATATCTCTTTTACTTGCCGATAGATCTATAAAAGTGCCTAGAGGAATAATTGAAGATGTGTTAGTACAAGTCGATAAATTCATTTATCCTGTGGATTTTATTGTCTTGGACACAGAACCTGTTGAAGCATGTAATTCATTTCCTGTTATTTTAGGACGTCCGTTTCTTGCAACCTCTAACGCATTGATTAATTGTAGGAATGGATTGATGAAGCTATCATTTGGAAACATGACATTGGAGATGAATATTTTCAACATTTGCAAGCAACCTGGAGATGATAATGATTTACAAGAAGTAGATCATATTGACGAATTAGTTTATGATCAACTTGAATCTACTTTAAGTAAAAATGAGTTGGATGAATCTGAAGATTTGCAAATGGTTTATTCTGAGGAAGAAATCACGGATGAAACAAGCACCGAAAATGTTGATGCAAATCTTTTGTCAACAGTGACAACAGATTCGACATCTGATATCACACTAATCGATGATTACTTTCCTAACGAATCCTTACTTTCTCTTAGTCCAATGCCTTGGTATGATAAAAATATCAATTTTCTTGCTTTAGGAGATTTGCTAGCTGATTGGAGTACCCAAGACAAAGAAAAGTTTTTGAACGAAGTGAAGAGCTTTTATTGTGATGACCCTAACTTATTCAAATATTGTCCTGATCAAATATTTCAAAGATTCATTCCCGACAATGAGGTAAGTAGTGTCATTAAACTTTGTCATTCTGAAGCATGTGGAAGTTATTTCTCGTCAAAAAAGACTACTGCAAAAATCTTTCAAAATGGATTTTATTGGCCCACCATGTTCAAGGACAGACATGCATTCTGCAAAACTTGTAAAAATTGTCAAAAAATTGACACTGGTCAAAAAGTTTTGTTTTATAATTCTCAACTCTATGCATTCCCTAAAAAGCTAAGATTAAGATGGACCAATCCTTATGGGGCCTGTGATATTGAGAATTCAATGAATGACAATGATTTTAAGGAAAATGGACATCATTTGAAAGCTTACTTTGATAATTTTCCTAGTGAAAATGAATCAGCTGGTTTGAATGATCTTGTAGATAAAGGTTGATTATTTTGTTTTTCTCACATTTTCTTTTTTTATGTTTCTTTTTGAGTGATTTTTGCTAGTTTCTCTCACCCCGGTCAAATGGCGGATAACGGTACTCCATGACTTAAGTTGGTTCTTTCAGTTTCCCACAATAACTGATATTTGTGTATATATTTGTGCAATTCTTTGAATCTCTCTTCTAATTCTCATTTGAAAATGGACACTAATCTTGAAAAATTGAAAAAGTATTTTCCCGCTCTGCCTCAAAATGCGATTACAAAAAATTTACCGTGCTAGATGTGCAAGATTGAGATTATTAATGAATCATGGAATTCCTGAAGATATTCGTTGGTTGATTGAAGCAAAGGTCCGATTATCAGGTGAGTCCTCTAACTTCTTCATTTCACACATGCCTGGAACAGGTAAAAGCACTTTTACAAAGAAGCGTCGTGCAAAACGACTGGATGTCTGTCATCGATGTGCTAGATGGACTTGTAATACACAATGTCGTTCTTTAGGAATGGTATCTATAAACTGTGAAGATAAAATACAATTCATTAAGGATGGCCTGAGTAAGGAGTCTTTAGATAATCTTCTATTGACTCTTGAGACGCATCCTAGTGGAGATGTGCATCGTGCAATTCATGATTTATGGCCACTATTTCATAAAGAACATGATCGACTTAGTCTTGGGAATCTGACTAAAAAAGACCCTGTTTGCCAGTTTTTAAGAAAACTGGATGGGAAGCCTATCCCCGACCCATAGAGGGCGTTTAAGCCGTTCTTGGACGTAAAACCAAGGGAAGATGTGAGCCACAATCACAACTACCTGTACATACACATGCTTTTTTTCAAAAGTAAATAAATAAATAAATAAAAAGAGAGAGAGAGAGTGTGAGACTCCAGCTGGCCTACATATAGATGTTATGATTGCATTTCTAATTTCTCATCTATAAAACCCTCTTTTCCTTCCTTTCATTTCTACTCAACCCATACATTCAACAAATACAGAAGTGTGTAGAAATGGCAAGTTCCTCAAGTCATCAAATAAGAAATATCTGTGTTTTTGGTGGATCTAGTCCTGGGAAAGAAAAGGAGTTTTTAGAATCAGCAAACCATCTTGGTCAGGTGCTAGCTGAGAGAAAGATTCATTTAGTGTATGGGGGAGGCAGTTTTGGGTTAATGGGAGGTGTGACAATAGCTGCATTTTTAGGAGGTAGTCAAGTTTTGGGGGTCGTCCCTGAAGCTTTGGCACAAGGGGACATCATTGGAAAAACAATTGGAGAGAAACTTCAGGTCTCCACAATGTCGGCTCGAATGAATGCAATGTTTAACCATGCTGATGCTTTCATTGCTTTACCAGGTGGTCTAGGCACATTAGAAGAGATCTTTCATATTTCCTCTTGGGCTCAATTGCACATTCACCATAAACCCATAAGTTTGTTAAATGTTAATGGTTATTATGATAAATTGTTATCTTTTCTTGATCATGCTGTGGAACAGGAATTTCTAACATCTTCTGCACAACAAATCATAATCTCTGCTGCTACTGCTGAACAGTTGATTGACCAACTACAATCTTTCATTCCTGTGATTGATCCTTCCATGAGTCGCATAAATTGGTCATCTACGGGAAGCCGTAAAAAGCTTAGATTGGATTTGAGCCTTCATTTGTGAATTTTTGTGTCTTTTGGTTTTATTATTATGTTTTGTTATTTCTTATTTTTGTTTCAGTGTGTTTCAGGTTTTGTCAGTATTCGTTATTTCAGGTGATATCTTTTATACGCTATCTTTCTACCTTAGAACATTGAGGACAATGTCTCGTTTTGGTTGGGGGGAGAGGGTAGTAGTTGATAAAAAAAAAAAATTGTTTTTCATTTCATAAAGCATGTGCATAATTGTTGTTACTAGGATGGCAGAGTAAAGGAGTTCTTTTGTTAAAGTGACTCTTGAGACGCATCTTAGTAACCATTCTTAACAAGGTCTATTATAATACTTCCTGAAATATTCAGGTTTACAAACTCTCGTATTGTTACCACTTAATTCTGCTCATATACTTATTTAACATGTATTTTTAAACCTTAATTTACACACACACACTTTAACATTTGATTGTGGGTTGCATATTGGATTATTACATTATTTATGTTCTTTTGTTAAAGGTAACAACTAAGGGAAAGGGATTGTATATAATTAAAAAGAAAAAAAGAAAAACATGAAAAAAGAAAAAGAAAAAGAAAAAGAAAAAAAAATGATGATAATAAAAATGTAGATAAGTTTGGTTTCGTAGCCTCCCTAACCTAAGAAATTAAGCCCGAAGGGGTGTCTTAACACCTAATACCCTAAAGTCAACTGACTTGGGAGCTATTGGCCCAACGCTTGTTACATGGGTTGAGGAGAAAAGCTTAAGGGAATCAAACATTGCACTATCTACATATCAGTATCTGCGACCCGAGTTACTAAGCTCGTAGGGGTGTCTTAACACCTAATGCCCTAAGACCAACTGGTCTGGGAGTCATTAGCTGAAAGCTCGTTACATGGGTTAAAGATGCATGATGTTTTTAAAGTATATGTATATAGAGTTAAAAAAAAAGAAAAAAGAAAAAAAAAAGACAAAAATAGTAATCCCAACCCAAGGAAGTTAACCTTAAACATTAGAACAAAAATTTTGTTTTCTTCCAAGAAAAGCCCCATAATTATGTGTTGATACATTGAGCACAAAAGAAAGGTTTATTAATATCTTGTTAAGAGGTGTTGAGCAGATATATAAATTTAATGAGAGTTTGTTTATCTGGATAGATTAATGGAAGTTAAATGATGAATACCTTGCTTTGTGGAATATACAAATTGTTTTTCTATTTTACGCTTTGATTACTAGGGACTAGTAATAAGCTGGTTGGGGGGTGTGATTAGTATTTAAAAGTGCATTTTTATCATGGTTTTATATCATCATTTTGCACTTGAAGTATCAATAACTCAACTAAAATATGTTTTATAATAATGTATCTAATAATATAAGATACCTATAATTTGTGGTAAATGTCTATTTTTAATGCAGGTCTATCACATAAATGAAAGGATTGATTGATGACTTGAAGAACTTAAATTGCATGGATAAAGAGATGGTCAAACTTAGAAAAGAGATGTCGGTGCAATCCAAACCGGAACACTGTTTGGTAATTGAGTCATATCTGGAGCTACAGATCTCAGATTTGGGTCCAATTTATATGGATGGAAAGGTAAGACATAGGCCTACAACTTTCATATGGAGCCCAAGATCTAAAAAGGCCATTATCAAGTCCAAATTGTAGCAACAACAAAGAAGCCCGAATCTGTCTTCCAGCCCGAGCACTGTTCGGTATTTTGGCCATATCGGGAGTTCTAGAAGTCCAAATGAGTTGAATTTTTTACACAAGAAAGCTGAGACAATTGCCTACAACTTTCATGTTTGCAACTGGCTCCAATTTTGACGTTATCAATGATGTTTTGGGCAGACAAGAGAAGATAAGGATTGTCACCAAGTCAAAAGTTGGCCACCCACTTATCAATTAGTCATCAAATCAATAGTTCCCAATTTTGGCCTATAAAAGGAGGCATTTGCCATGCATTTAGGCATCTTGGTTTCCAGATGAAGATCATGCTCTTCCTTTCTCTCTTTGTATTTTTTATGCTTTGTTTTCATTAATATTAAGTTTATGCCTTTCATTTCCTTTCCTTTACTTAGTTAACTTTTATGTTGTTATTTTGTTTATCTATTTTGTTTTCTTTCATTATGTCTAGCTAAGTTAGTTATGTCAAGGTGAAAAGGTTACACTAATGGTGTAAGAATAAGTATAATGTAAACTTAATATGGACTTTAATGTTTGATACTAACATGTTTTATATTTGTTATCTTGTTCACTCTTTAATACTTTGCTTGTTAAATGACTAATCTTGATTTATGTTGTATAACACTTGGTACAACAAATGCTTGGCACTTTCATAGCCCATAATGTATGGTATAACCGACACCTGAGCTATGAAAGGAACTTGATTTGTTGTTAACATAAGTTATAATCATGAATGCTTGACGAGATTTACAAGTATTAGCATTAATTGAATAAGATGACTAATGTAATCATGTTAACAATATATAATCTTATTGGAACCTCCTTTGTGTGTGGTTTCCAATTGAATAATAAGAGTTTATACTATACTTGTTTGATATACCATTAGTGGAACCTCTAACCTTGACATTTGTTATTATTATTGCTTAATCCTTACATTAATATTTGATCTCCAAGTTCTCATCATCATCATCTTCTTCTTCTTCTCTTTCTTTATTATTATTATTATTATTATTATTAGTACTACTACTACTACTACTACTATTATTATTATTATTATTATTATTATTATTATTATTGTTATTATTATTATTACTATTGTTGTTGTTGTTATTGTTGTTTTATAATTGTTGTTTATAATTGTTGTTTATAATTTGTACAATTAACCTCCCTGTGGTTCGACCCCGGTCTTGCCGGGTTATTTATTACTTCGACACTCCTGCACTTGGGAGAAGACATCAATCTTTTCGTCGTGTCAATACACAACACTTAGAAATGGAAAAGGCTGCCAGCGCCAAACCAGAAGTCCGTTGGCTAGACATGCTGCCCAGAAATGAGAGGGTCGTTGAGTCAATTGGAGCACCATCATAAAAGTCATAATTTGGCATTCCAGGTGCGCTGCATACACTGTGGAAACACTCAAAAATAATAATCTTATCTTGATTTTAGTAAAATAAAATAAAATACAAAGGATGTAGAGAAATGATTAAATTAAACAAATTAATTAGATTAAAAGAGAAGTTATTTAATGAGAGGGGTGAAATTAAAAATAATAATAAAAGAGTAAGTAGTTAGTAAAAAGAATGAGAAGAAGTGGGGATCAATGGATTAATAAAAGGAATGGTAGGGTCAACCTGAAAATAGTAGTAAATATGAGAGGCAAGATCCAAATAAGGAAAGAACATAATTATAAATAACAAAATCTCTAGAAATTCCTATATAGATTTATATGTTAATCAAGATTAAATAGTTTTGACATCAAACATGAGCAACTATAGATTTTATTCTTGAAATACACTAGGTTAATGTGAATAATACACTCTTAAAATTATTTAATCTTGATTAACATATAAACTAGTTTAAAAATATATATTAACAAGATGGCATGCCTGCATGTTGCCGCGAGCTTATAAAATAAATATACTTAATAGTGTTATAATTGTGAAACAATGCTAGATATTTAATAGAAACTAAAGGTATGATAAATATAATATTTCATGACGGAAAAAAAGTTGTGTTAGTGATAAAAAAAACTTAGACTGAATAAAATTATTTGTAGCAATCCATAGTGTTTTTGGAGGAAAGATACACTACTTTCGCTACATGATTTACCTTTTCTATTAATAAAAAGAAAAAAAAATTACAAAGCTAAATCTCTACCAATTTAATATTAAAAAACCAACAAAAATAATTTTGGAAGGAAAAAAACCCATGAGAAAAAATGTTGCAGCAATTGACAATATTTTGTGAGGAAAACTACAGTGCTTTCCCCAATAAAATAAGATAAAAAACCATTTAGAAAAATACTGTAGTAATCCATGGTGTTTTGTGAGAAATATTACAACACTTTCCCCATATGATTTAACTTTATTGTAATTATAATTCTCAACCAATTTAATATTTAAAAAATAAATTAATAAAGATAATTTTGAAAAAAAATTATAAAAAAATCATATGAAAAAACACCGCAGCAATTCACAGTGTTTTTAAAAAATAAAACTACAAAACTAAATTCTTAATCAGTTCAATATTAAAAAAATCAAATCGATAGAGACAATTTTAAGAAAAAAAATAACAAAAAAAACCAAAAAAAAGAAAAAAAATTATTTTGGAAACATTGTAGTAATTCATAGTGTTTTGTGAGGGAAAACTTGTATTTACTTATAATTGCAATTCTTAACCAGCTTAATATTTAAAAAATAAAATTAACAAATATAATTTTACAAAAAAAATAACAAAACAGGAAAAAATTATATGGGAAAAGACATTGAAGTAATCTACAATAATTTGCGAGGAAAGTTATAGTGATTTCCTCACATATTGTAACTATAATTTTTAACCATCTTCATATTAAAAAATAAAATAAAAAAAGATGATTTCGAAGAAAATCATAAAAAAAACATGCAGAGAAACAATGTAGCATTCAACAATGTTTTAAAGGAAAAAAATTACAAAAGCTAAATTCTCAATCAGTTCAATAAAAAAAATAAAATCGACAAATATAATTTTAAAAAATAAAATAGAAAAACTATGTGAAAAAGCACAGTAACAATTCACAGTATTCAAAAAAAATTACAAAGCAAAATTTTTAACCAGCTCAATATTTGAAAAGTAAAATCAACAAAGATAATTTTGAAAAAAGAAAAGGAAAGTTAGAAAAAAAAAATAAATGAAAAAAGGAAAAGGTGGAAAAAAGAAGAAGAAAAAGTGAAAAAAAATATCCTATAAATTACTATTATAATCTACAGTATATTTAGGTGTGAAAAAATAGTAATTTTTCCTGTATAATCATGAAAAAAAAAAAGCAATTATATATATGTCACAAGATTTCCACGTGTAACCGGTTATGCCATCATTTTGTTTTATCATACACAAGACATCTAGTACATGAAAATAGTGGTACCTTTGGATTTTTCCAAAGCACCTAAGATTCCAAGTAGCCACCGAGCATTTACTTTTAAGCAAGTGTTTTTCCCGTCGATATATAATTGCTCTAAAACTAATAATTTAGAGAAAAAAAAGCTAGAAATTAAAACATATTAAGAAGAAAAAAATTGTGAACCTAATATTTAAATAAATTTTATAAAATATTTATAACTTATAAATTTTATTTTTTACAAGGTTCAAATATTATTTTTCTCTCTCTATAATAGTTAATGAATAATAAATATCTTTTATTTATTATTAATATTATTAATAAAAAATAAATAAATCTATATCTTATATATATATATATATATATTGATTTTTTTGGTATCAAATAAACAAACTAAACTTTGCTTCATTAATTATTTTGTAATCTGGATTGTTTAAATAAAAAAGAAAAATATCTAGTCTCCTCATTTCGAGAGAATAAGGGTTTGAGGAGAGGATCATGCATTAAAATTAATATATTTTTAGTATTTTTAAATTATTCTTGAATTTATTTCTATGTTTATAAAAAGTGCTTTTGTAAATATTTGAAACTTTTTTTTATTTACTTCAAATTAATATGTTTTTAGTGTTTTCAAATCATTTTAATATACTGATGTCAAAAATAATTTTTTTTAAATGAAAAAAAATCATTAACATGTATTTTGGCATAAAAAATTATTTGAAAAACAATCACAACTACATTTCCAAACAAGCCCGAAAAAGACAAAAAGCTTTTAGCTTACGTTGAAATACATGGCCACGGAAGCTGGCAAACCCTGCCAGCAAAAGCTGGTGATTTATTAACTTTTTATACTCTCAGTCATGCTCTATAATCCTTCGATGATACACCATTGATTATAAATATAAGCACAATCACCAATGAAGATTTTCATCCATATTTTGAGATGATATTTACTAAATGAATATATTTTATTGTTAATTCTATTGGTATTTACCGATGAAATATTTCTGTTAATAAATATTGAGGACATTACAGTCGAAATAAAATGAATTGAAAAAAACCAAAAAGTACGATAACGAATAATTTTTTGTAGATGATTTTACCAATGGAATTACAATTGGATTAAAACAAGGAAAGTCATACAATGACGTGTCACTTATACCGATAGAATAACTAACAAATAAATAAACGGAATAATTTTATCAGTAATTTCATCAATAATAGTTAATATATGACCTGGTCGTCGACCCTTCCCTCTCTATTTCTCCTTCTTCCCCTCTGCACCCCCTATCTCAACACAACATATCCATTTTCAACTTTTCCAATCATAACAGTAATTTTATTGTGGATTTTTCATTTTAACATGATCATGGTCATGAAGGGAAAAACAAAGGATAACATCAAGACTAGAATAGATATAACGTTGTTTTGTCACCGTAAAAATATAGATTTGACTTATGTTGGGTCACAGGTTGTAAAACTCAAAGAAAGTTTCATCTTAGATAAGAATACATAACTATTGGTGTATGAGTGACTGAAGAGTTTGCGTTTTCTCGATGAACATGCCTCAAATATATCAAGGTTGGTTAATTTGAAAGATTACAGATTATATGGAATGAATAGCCATGATTGCTGCGTGTTTATACAAACACTCATTCCATTAACTTATCATGATTTATTGCCAAAGGGGATATGAGATGCATTCACGAAGATCAATCATTTTTTTAGAGACATTAAATTGCAGACACAACATATTGAGAGGCTTGAAATGAATATTATTGATACAATAAGCAAATTTGAGATGATATTTCTTCCATCAATTTTTAACTTCATGAAGCATCTTCCCATCCATTTATTGTATGCGGCAAAAGTTGAAGGCCCAATCTTGTCTAAATGAATGTATCCATTCGATATTGTTTTCATTGTTTTTTTCAATTGAAAACATTTGTTTTATTCTATACATGTACCTGTTCAACCTTGAAAAAGGGTAAAAAACAAGGTGCATGGTGACGCATTGATATGTGAGGCCTTTACATGTATTTTTTGTCTATAAAATCATCGGTATTTTATTTATTGTAAAAAATAAAATTATCAACAAGCAGTTTTCATCTATGAATTTTTCACTAAAATTATTGCCGAGGGAATGGTAATGTAAATACTGACATAAAATATCATTGATAAAACTATTAAATGTGGTAGTGCACAGGACATCAATTTCATTCACATGATCTTTTCCTTGTTTTCTTCATTTAAGATTTCAAAGATGCGGTAAAAGTTATAGACTCAAGTGGATAAATTACTTGGGACCAGATATCAAGAGTGTAAAGTTCAATCCATAGAAAGAGCAAACCATCATTCCACTGTATACTCTTCTTGAAACAGGTCATATGCCAATTCTTATATATATATATATATATATATATATATATATATATATATATATATATATCAGCAATGAATCATAATATCCAACTTCACTCATTTAGCTGATATCACCGTGATGAAGCATCGTGTTTATATATATATATATATATATATATAATTTTTATGTTATTATAATGGTTAGAAAGGAATCAAAGACATGGTGATAATCCAATATCTTTATAAGTCTAAATACATATATATTTGACTAGTTGTCAAACTCAACATGCTTAAGCTCAACTATGCACTTAGTCCAAATGGATATAGAATTAATAATCTTTATGAGCCCTTTATTGGGCTATAAAACTTCATTTATTTATTCTTATAATCCTTAACATGAAATTTTAAGTTCAAAGATGCTCATCTTCCAACACCTCAAAGTGTATGAAAGTCTTCTAAGGACTTACAATATTTCTAGCAACATTAATGATGTGTAAGGAATGTTTATCCCTTATTAATGATATGTAAAGAATATCTATCACTTGTTAAATGTTATCAGGAAAAAATAACACTTCAGCTCCTCTTATACATTAAAGGATAAGATTCATGGATTATAAATATCTCGTGAATCCTTTAGATGTTAGGTCTATAATCTTTTCATTCGCAATGTGTTTTAGCATATATATTTTTAGAGTTTTTCTCTTTAAAATATCATTGCATTTTCTCTCTCTCAAAAGATACATACTTAAACATTGGAGAACCCCAAAACCACTAAAAAGGACATTTTATAAGCACCAATCACTAGCCACCTTAGTTTATTAGGTGCCAAGTATAGGCTATCAATCATCTTAGTAAAAAAAAATGGATTAGATTATTAAAATTAAAAGATTAACCAATTATCTAACATATAAAACTTGCTTTTAAGTTGTTTAGATATTTTGGGACATCATCACTAGCACTGTTGGTGGAAATTTAATTAAAAAAAACAATAATTTATCCTTTCAATACTGGTTTTTGACAATCTCAATCACTACCAATGATATGATAGATGATCATAATACATGTAAGATGGAACATACCGTAGACTACCAAAAAGGTTTAACTCCTTGTTTAGTTTGCTATTTTTTGGGTTTAAAGGTATGTTTGACAAATACCTCTTAAGCCTATTTTTAGTAATTTTATTACTAAGAAAAATAAGTTTTTGCTAAACAAAACCTTAGAAATAATAAAATAAAATAAAAACATTTTCTTTATTTTTTTCATATATCTAGACATTCTAAATTTTTTTAAGCATATTTTTTATAAGAAAAAATCTAAAATACTTTGACATGTTTTTTTTTTTAAATATTGTATGGATGTTACAATAAGTTTGTAAAATTTTAAAGGATTTTGACCTACATTTGAAAAATATATAAAAAAAATTCTTTTAATACGTGGGATTTTAAAGTTATATATAAGATATATTCTTGATATTAAATAAAAAATAATTTATTATATTTTTTTATGTTGGCATTAGAAAAATTATATTTTTAACCTAATAAGATAAGAATTTCATTATTAAGAAAGACTTTTTTTTAAGCCCTAGATGGATCAACGATTATAACACATAATATTTTTTTAATTTATATTAGACAAATAAATAATACAGCCTAACTGCCTAAGTGATATTTGAATAGATCTTCTAACATAAAGTTGGAACTAGGGTTTTCAAGTTTTAAGGTTTTTAATATATTCTTAAAACTTAATAATTTATAAGATTATAATGAAAAAAATAACACATCAACAATTTGTACAATGGTAAAAACTGACTTAAAGAAAACAATTTGAAACTAAGTTAGAAAATAATTAAAATTTAAAAATAGTTAGGAAAATAATCAAAACTACAAAAAAAAAATCTTCTAGACTTTATTTGAGGGTTTTTCCAACCTAGGTTATTATAACCAGCTAACTCTTTATAAAACTAGGCATGGAGAACCTTCTATCTGAGTTGAGTTTAATTCAATTTTTAGATATATGAATTTATCCGAGTTGAGCTTAATCCAATATTTAAATCTAGAGTTATGGTTCATTTTGTCAGAGTAGTCATTTGATATATCAAGATTTTTTTCTTATACTTTGTCATACCTATATGATCCACAAATGCATCAACCAGGCTTTTCATGTTGTCTCTGCAATTAGATCAAATAGGGTTACCAAAAGAGCTATCATTAATATTGAACTTGTCCCCAAGGGGCATAACGTGATAGCAAAGGGTTTGAGATTTGTACAACAGATCTCGAGTTTGAGTCAGAACGTGCACCTCTTGTAAGAGCCCGAGACAGTTAGGGTTTTACTCGCTCACCTGGACCCATAAAATATGATTTCCGGAGGGTGGGTTTTCTTTGAATCCAAAAAAAAATTAATATTGAACTTGATCCAACCATGTTTAGAAGGAATCCAAGAAACTTGATGAATATAGTGTTCACCATTGAGGAGATGATTAGCAAAAACACCATTTTTAGTCATGAAATACATAATGAGCCTATTGAAGTTGAGTAGCTAAAGTTCCATAAACAAAAAGCTTTTTTTTTTTTTTTGTTTTCAACTCAACTATTTTTTCTTCATTTCTCCCTTTTTTTAAATTTAATTATTTTTTTTCATTTTAATCCTTAAACCATTTTTTTTTATAATCTTTCAAATTGCCTTTAAACCTACCAAGTCAATTAAATTATGTTATACAATTCCTACATAGTTTAATTTTTAAACTAGGATAAGTAAGAAGTTGGATTAAAATGTATTTTTTCTATTAATTTCATCTTTATTTTTTTCAATTTCATCCTCGTACTTTTTAAGTGGGTCACACCAAGTCATTTATCCTCATATATTTTGAGCAGACCACGCGGGGTCATTTCATCCCTCTATTTAAAAAAACTTGACCTGATATAGGCCCCGAGTCAACCAAGCATTAGCAAGAGTTTTATAGAAATGGTATTTTCAACCTTTAGACTTCAAAAAATATTATGTCAACCTTTATTTGGTATCTCAATGCTTTTTGTTTTTTTAAAAAAAATCTAACTTAAAAAAAGTCTTTTTTTTTATATTTTTATCAAGCTTTGAAAGAAGTTAGGCCTATTTTTTTTTTATTTTAGTCCCATAAACAACCCTTGTTTTTTTTTTTTGTTTTGTATGAAAAAAAAAAACTCACCCACCTGGTTGGGGTATAGATAATGAAAAACTATTTTGAAAATAAAAGGTTGTTAATTCCAGTTGGGTGAATGATTTAGATTACGGATGTAGTAGTTTGTTGAGGGTTAATTTGAATTATTTTTTAGTTTTTATTTTAATTCAATATTTTTATTTTTAATTTTATTATTCGACATTAATTTGATTGAAAATTAAATATTATATTTTATTTTGGTTTACTTTATTTATGGGTTTATGATATTTTTAGGACTTGAATTATAAATTTAGATAATTAACTTGGATTTATTTAATGTATTATTATTTTAATATTTTTATATATAAAAAATACTATTCAGTAAAGGTCAGATTGATTTTGAATTCATGATAATTTTTTTTGCTCTTTGAAAACATATTAACAATCCTTAAATATTTTTTTTTGCATTCAAAATTGTTTTAATAATCTAATTAACCTTGTAGTGCGGCTTAATGATCTAAGAGTTGTAATAGATGACTCTCGGATTATTTAATTAATTGCATATATCAAATTTTTATTTGTGATTATAATTTATTTATTTTTGTGAGAAAAAGGCTTTGTAAACGCTTATAAATTCTTTCTTTTTTGGTTTCAGAAGTTTTATCTGGCGTACGCGTGGCTAATGAGCTTCAATTGGTTTTAACTTGTAATGATTTGTAGAAGAAAATATATGATAAAATATAAGTAGAGACATCTATGGCCTTATTTTCTCATCTTTCTTTTCGATTAATAGTTATTCTGCTTTTTTTCTTACATGATATCTTGCAATCAAGATGTCTAGTTAGCCTTTATCAATAAAAGAAAAAAAAAAAAAGAGCATATGCAATTTTCATGATCACGAAAAGCTATAGTGATCAGCTTGTCTTCTCTGGCTTTTCATTAATCTCGTGAAAGCCGAAAGGTTTCTTGACTTATTCCGAAGATCCTTCACCTTTCTTTTAATAATTTATTTTTAATTGTTTCATAAACAAAAAATGGAATCATAGTAGCTTTGTTTGTTTGTTTGCCTTCATTTCACGGGTCATTCTCAGAACTGCATATAAACTTGCCTGTTCTTGCTTGCTACACAAGTTCCCATCCTCGCACAGCTTTTACTTAACTCAGTCCTGCTGTAAGGAAGAAGAAAACAGAAAAATAATTTATTTCATACCATATCTGGTTATATATTAGTTGTAGAAATGAAACTCACCACCAACCTCTGGTCAAATCCAAATGCTTAAAAACCCTAAAATAAAAGACTGGAATGATTAGCCATTATAGCTTAATCCAATATTTTCAAGCAACTGATTACAATCTTTGAATTCAAACAAGGGATCCTTGATAGAGTAACGACACTGTCAGCACTCAGTGAAGACATCCCAGTTTATCGATTGCCACTTGAGCATTGGATGGCAACAGGAATTTTGAAAAGTCGTTGGAAGAGCTACGTGGAAGGACATTACTGGTCCTTCGTTCGCTTTTTTGCAGGAGTTGTAATAATGTTGGAAGGATTAAGAATTAAGGATGGATTATTGATTATTCCTCTTTATATTGACAGCATTATAGAAACAGCCATCATGTCTCTATCCATTTCTTCACATGTAAACACTCAATACCCTCCAAACCTATGCCGAGAAGATTACTAATTTACTACATGTACCTGTCACTTTATTTGCAATTATAAATCTGAACATGACTTTTTTGATTTTGGAGTTATATATAGATATACTTCTCCACATGACTTTCCACCATGCCTCAGCAATCTTGTTTCTTGTTTCTTGAAAACTCTCAACCTTCTGCATCTTCTGACATATTCTTTAGGTTTTCTTGTTCATTCTTTTTTGAAGAAGAGCTTGCTGGCTAGCCAGGGAGTTGATCGTATAAATAAATATATATATATGGCTGATTCATATGATGAAGAGTGTGATTATCTTTTTAAAGCAGTTCTTATTGGAGACTCTGCAGTTGGGAAATCAAATCTTTTATCAAGGTTTTCCAGAGACG
Source organism: Populus pruinosa (assembly GCA_026413675.1). Lineage (NCBI taxonomy): Eukaryota > Viridiplantae > Streptophyta > Magnoliopsida > Malpighiales > Salicaceae > Populus > Populus pruinosa. Next base: position 4,229,880 of record CM048606.1, read on the forward strand.
AATTCCGGTTAGACTCAAAGCCAACTATAGGGGTTGAATTTGCTTACCGGAATATAAGAGTTGGTGATAAGCTCATCAAGGCTCAAATATGGGACACCGCTGGCCAAGAAAGGTATGCCCATCTTCTTCTTTTCTTTTCTTTTTTCTATGATTTTGTCCGGTGACAGTACACTTTTGGCATGGTGAATCATCATTTTTTCGGATTAGGATAGATGTTTTCATATCTGAGATTTGCCAAGGTTGCGTGTCTGTGTGAAATTACATGTTCATCTAGAAACCAGCCCACCAGCCTAACCCTTTGAGTTTTGATGCTTGATGAAGAGATTGATCATGCCAGCAGAATTAATTTGTAGCTAATTATCCAGCAGGATATATAGCTAGCCTTTAAATTCCCAATCATATGAATCAACCAGAATTTGAACACTGTTTATGATCATATGTGATCTGCTTTAATCTCCATTAAAATGCTAGCGAAGACGAAGATGTTTTCTACTTACTTGGGACCCGCATAATGACTTCAGAGTTATAGGTATCCTGTTCATCTTAGATTTTTATAATTAATAGTGCAACGAAAAAGTAAATCCACTAGAGATTCATGAAAAGAACGTTTATCGAATTACTTGCTGCTACAAAGTTCTACCTCGTAATTTCCAGTGCTTTTTCAACCCCTTTGTGCTGTCCCTTAGTCATTTCAACAACAACAATTGAGGACGTGTAGAACTAATGTGATTTGGATCCTATGACAATTGATGTATAACTTATAATTTTTTTTTTAATTTGATTAATGTTGCCCACTGAACTAAATATATTATGTTAACCTTGGTCTGATGATTGGTCAATCCGATAATTTATTGATTAAGAATCTAACTTGAATTAAATTTAATTTTGAATTGATTTGAAGGTTAATCCAATCAAACTTATCTTATCTAATTGACCTAGTCTATTAAACATAATTTATCTAGTTGACCTTCTCAAATTTTGATAAAACTCAAAGGGATTAACTCCAAAATAAAATTTATTTTTTGTTTAAAATTTAATTTTATTTAGGAAAAAAATTAAATATTGTTTTGAGATTAACTTGACAATCTAAGATTCAAGTCTTAACAAGTTTCAGAACTCTAGTCACAGCAAATGACTATTATTATATAACTTTATATATACCTAAAATGATGAATATAAATCTAAAATAAATATAAAAATGCAACATGGTGAAAGAAAATGACATTCCCTTTCATAAAAATACTCTTATTATTTGATTTTCTTATAATATTCGATGGTGATGTTTATTGAAAGGTACTCTTTAGGGTTACTTGTATTTGCAGTTGAATGGTAATTTTTAAAAATTTTATTTTTTTATATTTTTGAATTCTTTTGATATATTATATTAAAAATACATTTTTATAAATAAAAAATTATTATTTTAATAAATTTTTAAATAGAAAATACTTAAAAAAAACTACTATTACTGCTTTTAATTTTAATTTTATTGTAATGGCAACGCAATCTCTTATCCAAACCGCAATGATTCGGTGCAGATATTTACCCCTGCAAAACTTCCTTCGGTGCTATCAATGAAACAGGTGTCCAAAAATATTCTATTCTAACCCTGTAGATGACTCCAAGCATTAATTTTTCTTCATTTTCATCGTCTTCCTCTCTCTGTTATTGCAACTCAATCTTGTCTGTGGAGAATAATGTATATGATATTATATGGGCTTTAGCAATTAGAGATGCACATGATCTGGGCTGTCTGTCTTAAATGGTGTAAGTAAGATCCAACCATCCATTATTTAGGTTGAGGTACGAACTGATTCAAGAACATCACCTTATTTAAAACAAAAAATTGCAAAGTTTTTTTTTTTTTAAGGTGGAAATAATTTCACTTGCTACAGGTTTAGAGCTATCACCAGTTCTTACTACCGTGGGGCTCTAGGTGCGTTGCTAGTTTATGACATTACAAGGAGAGCAACGTTTGACAATGTGAAAAAATGGTTGCATGAGCTAAGAGACTTTGGTAGCTCAGATATGGTTGTTGTTCTTGTCGGAAATAAATCTGATATTAGTCATCTTAGAGAAGTTGATGAAGACGATGGTAAGAACCTCGCAGAGACCGAAGCTTTGTATTTCATGGAAACATCAGCGTTGGAGAATTTGAACGTGGAGGAAGCTTTCATGCAAATGATCACCAGAATCCATGAAATCGCAAGCCAAAAAAGCTTGGAGGCTAAGAAGAATGAAACAACAATTTCTACCACAAAGGCTCTTCCAGCAGGAAAAGAAGTGATTAATATTGATGAAGTATCTGCAACTAAACAAGCTAGTTATTGCTGTTCATATTAATATTTATGGATAGATAATAACTAGAGAAATTAAAGTTTTGGAAAATGCTTCTCATGTTGTTGTTTTTTTTAACATTTTCTTTTCTTTTGTTCTTTCATTTGTTTGATAGTTAATTCGGTCATTAAGGGGCAATTAATGATAAGCAAAACATTGAATATGATGATGATGATGATGTTTGATGTATAAGCACAAAATTTCGACTTCTCTTACCACTTCTTTGACAGATTGCTGTATATTTTTTAATGTTCCAACTCTTAATTAATAGCCTTTATATATATAATTTCATAATATGTTAAATAGATTATTATGATATACCCGAAAAAAGCTAATATTTCTTCTTCTTCTTCTTCTTCTTCTTTTTTGTATTACCTACAATCTATCACGCTGCCACAAGTCTATGATAGATTGATGAAATAGATGGATGATGCTAATATTTTTTTATGAACAAAACGTTCTTATTTTATTTACAATCTCTCCAATTTATCAAAATCTTCAATTAAAATAACTACATAACTAAGTTTGGGAGAGAGCCCATCTTGCAAATTTGGACGCCTTTTCAGCGTGGTAGTCGGTTTTGTGTGTTTGACTTGAAGATGTGATGGATTTTTTTAAAATATATAACTCTTTTAAAGTATAAATCTCATTTAAAAAAAAAAGTCATCATACTTTCGAATCAAATACCCCCAAGAAGAAATATTTATGGCAATGTCAAAATTCATGTCTTACCAAGAATTAGTGATTTCATTCAGGGTTAATTATTTTTAATTTGATTTATTTTTTATTAAAAAAATTATCAAATTAAATTAAAAAAATAAAAATTAATTCAAACTAATCGTTTGTAATTTGATATTTTAAGACAAAATCCAGTTCAAACCTTTTTGACTTAGTTTTTTTTGTTTGGTTAGGTTTTTTCCAGTTTGATTCGGTTTTTTCTAGTTTTTTGATTTCAAACTTATAAAACCAAACCTGATTTGATTTTTTTACTGTTCGGTTTTAGGTTTTTTACTCACCCCTGATTTCATCACATCAAATTATTTTTTATGAAAATTATTTTTTTATAATAGTATAATTATGAAATTATTCTTACACAAGAAATACTTGAACTAGATATTACCATGATGTAATTGTTTTTTTCATATCATGCAGGGACCAATGAGTTTTTTTATTCTTATGCGCTAGAACATTACATGATTGCCCCTCCAGTAAAAAAAAATAACTAAGCATCTTAGTATTTTTAAAACATATTTTTCAATTAAAAAAAATTACATAGGATCCCCTTGTTTTTTTTTTTTTTTGGATTAATGTGGGTGTCCGGACCAGCTTGCGTGCACCACAACTAATTCCATGAGTCCTAAAGTTAATAACCATGTAAACATTCAGGGAAGATCCCCTTGTTTTGCTTCTACTTGTGGATTAAAAACAAGGGGATCCAATGTCACCTTACCTTTTGATTCTTTTTATGGAGAAGTTGTCTTGCTTCATCACCGACAATGTCTGAGAATCTATGACAACCGGTGCACATATCAGTTGTGTTGCTTCTCACAGAGGCACATAATTCCCAGATAAGACTTATCTCAAACCTCCTCTCTGTTTCTTGTAGGGCATCTGGGCTTAAGGTAAACTATGAGAAGTCTAGAGCAATGTGCTCTAGAAACTTGACTGGAATGAAGAAGAATAAATGCATTCAAATTTAAATTACATTTCAATCAAAACCTAAAAAATAATTAGAAAGAAAAAAAAAGACCATAAAAGTTAAGCACCTGGCTAAAAAACATGAGGCCTGTGGGCTTGATCTTCTTTACATAAATAATATATTATTAATCCTTTTATTTTTTTAAAAATAAATATCGCATCATTTGTTGGCTTAGATTCTTGTCATTAAAAAAATTATCAAAAAGTTAGGCCAGGGTACTTTGGAACCAAAATAATATTTTCCCATCTATCACATTATTACACCTTAAAAATCCAAATAAACCAATTCATAACCTCAAAACCCCTAAATTAATCAAAAAAACATAAAATTAAACCAATTAAAAAAAATTCTTTCTTAACCTGGGTATACTTTTCTTTTTGGTGACAGGAAAGATAAAAAAACATACATAAATAACACTACTCTTGAACACATTTAAACTAAATTTGGTTTCTTTTGTCCCTAAAACTTGGTTAATGAACAATTTTTTCTCTTCTACATCATTGAAAAATAACTCTTTCTCCTTATAAATTTGAGGGATTGAAATATCAAAATCTCAATATAGAAAAAAATGAAATGAAAAAAATAATCTAAATTAACTCAGACTAACCTATTTATCCTATGACCATGGACACAAAATTAAAATAATCTCATTGTCATAACCCATTTTTAGGCCACCACACAAAAAAAAAAGAAGAAGAAAATACAAAAAAAATAAAAAAAAACATATGTTCGAAGAAAAATCAAAAAATAAGAACAATGAGAAAATGTTGTCAAAACGCTCAAAAAATGGTTAAAAATTAGATAAGGAGGTTCAAAATACAAAGAGTAAAATTTGATAATATTTTATTGACTAATGAGAGCCCCGTTGATAAAGAAAATTCAATTTGAGGAAGAAAAGTCCAAAATTAAAAGTTTATGGACTCAATTAAATTTTATTAAAGGTTTAATTAAATTTATGGAGAGTTTGATTCAAAGAAAAATTAATTTTGGAATCAATTTGGGCTTTAATTAGAAGAAATTAAAGTTCTGGGGTCAAATTATAATTTTTAAGATTTAATTTGGTCAAATCAGGGGCTTAATTGTATAAATATTAAAGTTTGATGGCCAATTAGAGACTTAATTGAAGAAATACAAAACCAAGGACCAAAATAAAAAAAAACATACATAAATAGAGGGGCTATAATTAAACCAAATTAAGGGCCAAATTGAAGAAATTAGAAGTTTATTACTCAATTGAGGGCCAAATTGTTATTCAAGACCAAAGACCAAAGTGAAAATACAGCCAACTTCAGGATTGTTGTTTGATTTTTGGCAGGGGTGTAATTGTATTGATTTTTAAATTAAAATTGCAATTTAGAACTTGATTGATCAAATTACAAATCAAGGACTGATTTGGACTTTGACATGTTATGCTGCCTTTTTTCTTTTAAATGAAACAATGTGTTTTGATAAAAACAGTGTCGTTTCATACACTGTTCATTAAAAAAAAAAAGTAGCCCGAAACTATGTTGTTTTGATGGCACTGTGGGTTTTTTTCTTCCTTTGGACGAGTGAAGTAAAGGAAGAAGAAGATTTTTCTTCCTCTTATTTTCACCGACTTTCTTCCTCTAAAAAACATAAAAAAAACATCGACCAAGGACACTCACTTGCCCACAACTTTCCATGTATTGAAGGAGCGGTGGAGGGGTGGCAACACAGTGGCCACCCCATCTACTTTCTCCCATGTTTTTTGCCTATAAAAACAGGGGAGCACAAGCAAGAAAAAAAAATACAACGAGAGAGAGGAAGCAGAACAGAAGACAAGACAAGAGAGGGGAGAATGAAGACATATAAAGGAGGCAACAATGAAAAAAAAAAGGAAAAAAATAGAGGAGAGAGAGGAAGAAGAAGGAGAAGCACTGCCAACCACCACAATCCCTGCACCGCGACAGCAGCACTGTCGCCATAACTTATGGCCATGCTCAGGCTACACCATCCCTAGGTAACCTCTAGCTGCCCCATCTCTTTCTCCTTTGCTCAGCTGCTATCTGTATTTGCATGCAAACAGCTAGTTATTGTGCTTAAACATAGTAACCAACCTATTTGGTTCTGGGCCGGATCCGGCCAATTTTAAAATAAAAATAAAAGAAAATTTATGTTTCTTTTAATATTTATGATTTTTAACTTTTTAATTTATGTCTTTTTTTCTTAATATCGGTTTGTATTTCATGTTGTAAAAATACAAATCTAGTATTAAAATACCCGATTTTCATCAAAACTTTCAAAATACAAAAAAAATTTTAAAAAAATATTTTTGTGCATACGGCCAAGTGTCTCAAAGTTAAAAAAATCATAGTGTTTTTTATACACCAAAAAAACAATGTTTTAACATGCATTTTGGATTTAATAACCAGTTTATTAAAGTTAAGAGAACATTGACCAAAATTGCATAAATAACAAAAAATTTATTTTGTTTTAGTATGAGGAATTACAAATTTATATGTAAAATATATTCTTGATATTAAAAAGGTATTTTTTTCGTTGTCAGCATAGAATAGTTAGGTTTTTTTTACCCTATAAGATAAGAATCTCCTTACAAATGAGGACTTTTCTTTAACCTTATATAAAAAGACAAATTAGAAAACACAATACGATTTTAGATTCTATCAATCAATAAAACCATATAGCTTACCTTAGGTAGGGCGTATTTAGGGCGCTAATACCTTCTCTTTACGAAACCAATCTTCATACCTGATCTCTGAGACTAGTTAGGGTTCATAGTGACCAGAATATTAGGTGACGACTCCCATTCCAATTTTCTACTAATAAGAGACAAGAATTTCTTATCTCTTTATATTTGGCCAGAGATAGACCATATATAATTTTTTTTGGGTGGACGATTGTCGTGATGCCACATATGTGTGACAAAATGGCAACTCCACTAGGGACTTTGTGAACTACACTTTGTTTTGTCTAATTTTTGTTGTTGTTATGGTTTGCATGTTTATTTGTAATATGTATTTTCTTTATTTATTGCTTATGCATTTTAATTTTTATACATATTTGTTTATACATTGTATATAATTGCCTTATGCATCACACACTTTAATTTTTGGAAAGCACACACAAACTTCTAAGTTAGGGTAGGTAACTAGCAATCTGCCCTATGACCATTGGTCATGGTTAAGATGCGTAAAACACCCAACTCATATCTTAGTCTCTACTTGGTAATGGTAGGCATATATGCCTTAACTATTCCTTGCAATACCCCCACACTGTCTTTACAAAGATCGTCACTAGACAAATATAAGACCTTTTGAGACTAAGTAGAAAGCCTACCTATGTTCACATAAGGAATAGAGCATGTCTTTAAGTTGTATACGTCATCTTTAGTTTATAAGGACAACCCTTCTTAAAACATCTTGAACTCAAGACTTGTGGGTGACACAATGACCGTCATGCAGAAAATTTTCATTGCAGAGTTTGGGCAAGAATCAAGACTCTTATTTCATCATGCAAGAAGTATAATCATATGTCACCCTTTGAAAAGTGAGTTTATCATATAAATGAAAGTGCATAACTTATTTCAGTAAATAACATGCATATATATCAGGTTGAAATATAGGTCCCCAAAAAGTCTACAACACCCAACCTCGAGTAAGAAATATGGAAAGATGAAGAGTGTGCTCAACGTGATGCCTATTTTCAAAAAGAGTTGGAGTCTCTAACAATAAGTGTAGCTCATCTCACTAGCTTACTCGAGGAAACACTAAGAAATACCTCTAGTAAAGGTTTTTTTGCCCGACCGATCATCTTTAATTAGGCTCCTACTATAGTTCAACTTGAAGAAAGGATGAGCAAACATGATAAAGAGCCTCAACAAAATCCAACATTTATGTAGTTAACAACACCTGTATCAGCCCAAATAATCATGAAGGCATCGCTAACGAGTCCTACAAGGCTAAGTCATCTGATAGCATTGATTAAGCTAAGATAGAGGCGTTGGAAGCCAGACTTAAAGCCATTGAAGGGATAGACTTATATGACCTGGTATGGGCAACATAGATGTGTTTGATCCCAAATGTGATTGTCCCAAAGAAGTTTCGTGTTCCTGAGTTCATTAAATATAGTGGAACACAATACCTTATAACTTATCTCAGGTCCTACTATAATAAAATGGCAAAGTAGTACATGATGAAAACCTACTGATGTATTTTTTTCAAGACAACTTAAGTGGAGCAACTTTGAGTTGGTACATGAGATTAGACAACATAAAAATTTAGAGATGGAAACATCTGGTGGATGCTTTTGTCAAACAGTACAAGTACAACCTAGACATCACTCCTGATAGAATCAGCTTGTCCAATATAAAGAAAAAGGACAAAAAAAGCATAAGAGAATATGCTCAAAGATAGCGAGAATCAGTGGCTCAAGTCCATCCTCCACTTCTGGACAAAGAAATGATCTTTTTATTTGCCAACACCTTCAAAAAACCATATTATGAACATGTAATGGGTAGTTTGGCCCAACAATTCACTAACATTATGGTAGTGTGTGAATGCATAGAGTAAAACGTCAAGAATGGTAAAATTGCTACACACATAAAGAAAAAAGACTTCAAAAGAAAAGAGGTCCACCACGTTGAAGATGGTTACAGGGGGAGGAAAAACTCATCCTAAAACTACCACGCTCCATCCTAAATTGCCTACATAAAAAAAACCTGAGCCCCAAAACTTCCCAACTAAAACCCAAAATGAAAATTACCAAAAGGTTCAAGAATAATTACCTTTATTACTGCTACCCCTAAATGAGATGTATCAAAAGCTATTGAGTATTGGGCATATAGTGCCAGAACCTCTAACACCTGTACAACCACCTTATCCTAATTGGTACAAGCTAGAACTCAATTGTGAATACCATGCTGGTATTGCTGGGTATAACATTCATTCCTACAACGCCTTTAAAAGAAAGCTTCTACAATTAATCAAGGCTGGGTGGAGAAAATATGAAGACGCCCCCAATATGAATACAAACCGCTGCCTAATCCTGCTTGAAGCATATAGCGGCAGGCCTGCCCTATTATTGTCTTTTGTTTTATGCTTTTGAACAAGACTATTTATGTCAAATGAGTCCTTGTTAAATAAGATCATATATTTTCCTGTGTTTATATCACTCTTTTTTGTTGTTATCACATGTAAATAACATTTTAAGCACAACTTTTGCTCATAAAACTACGACATGAAGAATCCTTCTGTGTTTTTTTTCTTCCAAAACCATACATAATCTCATATGTTTTTAAGGATATTTTTTTTTTTACCTCTAAATTTAGTACAATAATAAAAATCATGTTGGTATTTGTCTAAAACAAATACATTCTGGAAATTCAAGCGGTTTCTTAGACAGGTAAACACCTACCTAGAAAATTTGAAATAAAAAAGATAAAAAAATAAATAAAAATAAAAAAATAAAACCCCATGAGGTGACTCAAAAGTTGAGTTTTATTTGATTGAATAAATTACTTTACATACACGTATGAAAGCAAGACCTACCGATTCTCAATGCATTGAGGTTGAGATAAGGAAAGATCATCTTTGATAAATCTTTTCACGAGGCTGAAATTTATCCTTTGTAGTCCCCTTTTAGGCCCAATATTTTTTTTGAAATAACCTTGACTAGGATCACACCTTACACTGGGGGACAAATAGAAGAGCTTTAAAGATATTGATAGAAAAGAAAATGAGGAAAGACCATCAATAGGAAATTTTAGTATTTGATTATCATTCGAACAAAGCAATGAAGATGGGTGTTAAAATAAATCATGTAAATTTAAGTCTTTCATTGTCATCCAAACAAAGTAGTGAAGATGGGTGCTGGAATTGATCATATAATTTAATTAAAAAATCTGAAAGATCCAAAAAGATTTGAGCTTTTCATAAAAATAATTGAGGTGATTATGCTCAATCAAAAAAAATAAAGAAAACAAAGAGAAAGAACCCTATACCTGACACTTAAGAGGCATGAAATCCATTATGGAAAGAAATTTCAAAAACAAAAAAGGTCAAGAAATAAGCACAAGTGATCCTTAGTCTTACAATCTCTTAAACACATTTTGAGCCTGCAAAATACCCTTTTTCTTCATAACCAATAGCTAAAGCCTACATTACGTGCCTACTCAAGTCCTTTCTAATCAAAAGCAAGCAATTTGGATCGGTAGGCAGTGCTTTCTCGTGCAGGTCAAATCATTATTCATGCAAATCAAATAATTGCTTTGAATCGATTTGGTTCTCAATAACCCTCAAATTGAAATTTCAACTTTTTATGACCAACCAAATGTCACCTCATCTTTAACCTAAAAGCTTCAAAATGCTTTCATCAAAAACTTGTCGATAGGAATCGCTTGAATTTTTTTAGAACAAGTTTATTTTGAACCAATGTCAAAATAATTTTTATGGTTGGAATAACTTGAAAGTTTCAAAGATTGTAAATAAAAACATTTCCTTGTACTAAAAACCCAAACCTATTTTCACATATCCTTACCTTAAAATAAACCCAATTTGAACACTTGGGGGGCATGATCAAGTTGGGGGGCAAACACCTGGTAAGGCTGACTCCATGATTCATTTTCTAAAGAAAATGTCAAAAAATTAGCATCCGTTGAGATAAAAGTTGGAGGATAAAGAAATATGATAACATTAAGCCCTTCTTAGAAGTCAAGATCACAACATGTGACTCGAGTAAGCAAGGGTGAAAAGGCCTTTGAAGTTTACTACTAACACTCCAACTTTTGAGAAAAAGAAAGACACTATAAAGAAATGGGGGCCTATATTTCTAAGGTAAATATATATACATATCAATCATTAATGCATGGTTTTCAACTTTTCAGCAAATTAGTAATCCATCACCACTTAGATAATGTGTTTTCTAACCCCACCTCCTTTTAAATGAGCCTTTGAGCCCTCACTCATCTTTTCTAGGTAGGTCACCCATTAAAATTTGATCAATTTTCCATGTTTTTTTTTTTTATCTAGGTAGGTCATTCATTACAATGAGACCTCTAATTAGGTAGGTCACTCATTATAACACGACTACTTTTTCTTTTTTCATTTTGGGTAGGTCACCTATTACAATTTGACCATTCTCCATGTTTTTATCTGGGTAAGTCACCCATTACAATAAGACCATTCCTCCACTTGGATAGGTCACCCATTATAACACGACCACTCTTTCTTTTTCCACTTGAGTAGCTCACTCATTACAATTCGATCATTCTCCATGTTTTTGTTTGGATAAGTCATCTATTACAACATGATCACTATTTTTTTTTTCCACCTAGGTAAGTCACCCATTACACTTCAACCATGTCTTCATGTTTTTTTTATCTGGGTAGGTTACCCATTATAATGAGACCATTCCTCCACTTGGGTAGGTCACCCATTACAACACGACCACTCTTTTTTTTTTTCCATTTGGGTAGGTCCCCCATTACAATTCGATCATTCTTCATGTTTTTATCTAGGTAGGTCACCCATTATAATGAGACTATTCCTTCACTTGGGTAGGTCACCCATTACAACACGACCACTTTTTCTTTTTCCACTTGGGTAGGTCACCCATTACAATTCAATCATTCTCCATGTTTTTTTCTAGGTAGGTTACCCATTACAATGAGACTATTCCTTCACTTGGGTAGGTCACCCATTACAATGAGACTATTCCTTCACTTGGGTAAGTCACCCATTACAACACGACCACTCTTTCTTTTTTTTATTTTAGGTAAGTCACCCATTATAATTCGACCATTCTCTATATTTTTATCTAGGTAGGTCATCCATTACAATGAGATTATTCCTCCACTTGGATAAGTCACCCATTACAATAAGACCACTCTTTCTTTTTTTACTTGGGTAAGTCGCCCTTGAAAATAAACCACTTTGAGTAGGTTTGGAAAGGTTGCCAATGAAAATAAACCAGGATAAGTGTGAGTGTGTGGGCTGGTCGCCTCTGAAAATAGATCATTTTACGTATGTATAGGTAAGTCGCCCATGAAAATAGACTAGGCTACGTGTGAGTGCGTGGGCAGGCTGCCCATGAATATAGACCGTTTTTCTTCAAAAAATAAATGGTTTGGACAGGCCGCCCATGAATATAGACCGTCTTTCTTTAAAAAGTAAATGGTTTGGACACACAGAATTTTGGTTTTGGTTAAAAGAGATTGGTGAAAGGAATCTCAGTTTAGCCTAACCACACAAAGAATTTTGGTTCTGGTTAAAGGGGATTGGCGAAAGGAATCTCAATTTAGCCCAACCACATAGGATTTTGGTTATAGTTAAAGGGGATTGACAAAAGGAATCTCAGTTTAGCCCAACCATACACCGAATTTTGATTCTGGTTAAAAGAGATTGGCGAAATGAATCTCAGTTTAACCCAACCATAATTATATTTTAATTTTGATACAAAGGAATCGCCGAATAAGGTTTCTGGTCAACCAAGTTTTAAGAAGATTAGTGTCATAAATATAGTTTTGTTTATCTTTCCAACACTTACTATGCAAAATCTTTACTCCGTAAACATTGTAAAGAGGGAGCAACTGTCATAACTTATTTTTGAGCCCCCGCACAAGAAAAAAACATAAAAAATAAAAAATATGTATTAAAAAAAAGTTAAAAAATAAGAATAATGAGAAAAGAATGTCAAAACGCTCAAAAAATGGTTAAAAATTGGTTGAGGGGGTTCAAAATACAAAGAGTAAAATTTGATGGTATTTTATTGACTGATAAGAGCCTTGTTCATAAAGAAAATTCAATTTAAGAAAAAAAAGTTCAAAATCAAAAGTTTATGGACTCAATTAAATTTTATTAAAGGTTTAATTGAATTTATGGAAAGTTTGATTGCAAGAAAAAATTATTTTGGAGTCAATTTGGGCTTTAATTGGAAGAAATTAAAGTTCTGGGGTCAAATTATAAATTTTAAGAGTTAATTTGGTCAAATCAAGGGCTTGATTGCATAAATATTGAAGTTTGATGGCCAATTAGAGACTTAATTGAAGAAATTCGAAACCAAGGACCAAAATGAAAAAACACGCATAAATAGAGGCGTTATAATTACACCAAATCAAGAGCCAAATTAGAAAAATTAGAAGATTATTGCTCAATTGAGGGCCAAATTGCATAAATTCAAAATCAAGGACCAAAGTGAAAAATATGACTAACTTCAGGGCTTCTGTTTGATTTTTGGCAGAGACATAATTGCATTGATTTTTAAATCAAAATTGCAGAGGAGCACAAACAGAAAAAGAAAATGAGGGAAGTTAATGAGAGAAAGGAAGCAAAACAAAAGACAAGAGAAGAGAGGGGAGAATGAAAACAAAAGAAAGAAAAAAAATAAAGGAGGGAGAGGAAGAAGAAGGAGAAGCATGGCCGCCCACCGTAGTCCTTACAACTCGATAACAGCACCACCGCCGCCACTAACAGCCAAGCTCAGGCTGCACCACTCCCAGGGTAACCTTTGGCTGCCCTGTCTCTTTCTCCTTTGCTCAGCCGTCATCTGCATTTACATGCAAGACGTGAATAATCACTTTTTACAGCAAATGATAGAGGGTTAGTTATTGTGCTTAGACACAGTAACTAGTCCATTTGGTTCTGGGTCGGGTCTGACCCATTTCAAAAAAAATAATAAAAGAAAATTTATGTTTCTTTTAATATTTGTGATTTTCCACCTTTTGATTTATGTCCTTTTTCCTTAATAATGGTCTGCATTTTATGTCGTAAAAATACAAATTCAATATTAAAATACTTAGTTTTGGTCAAAACTTTCAAAATACAAAAAAATTAAAAAAAAGCTAAAAAAATCATGTTGTGTTTCTCACACACCAAAAAAATAATGTTATAGCATGCATTTTAACTTTAAAAATCAGTTTATTAAAGTCAAGAGAATATTGGCCAAAATTATAAAAACAACATTGGTCAAAATTTCAGGAATTATGAATTTATATGAAAAAAGTATTCCTGATATTAAAAAGGTATGTTTTTTCATTGCCAGCATAGAACAATTAGGTTTTTTTTACCTAATAAGATAAGGATCTCTTTACAAAGGAGGACTTTTCTTTAACCTTAAAGAGACCGACAAATTAGAAAACAAAATATGACTTTAGATTTTATCAGGCAATAAAATAATGCAACTTACTTTAAGTTAGGCGTATTTAGGGTGTTAATACCTTCTTTTTATGCAACTAATCTTCATACCCGATCTCTATGACCAATTAGGGTTCATAGTGACCAGAATACTAGGTGGCGACTCTCATTTCAATTTTCTACTGATAAAAGATAATAATTCTTTATCTCTCCATATTTTGTCAGAAAAAGACCATATACAATTTTTTTAGGATGGATGATTGTCGCGATGCTGCATACGTGTGACATCCATAAAATGAAAATTAAAACATGACAACCAATTTTCAATAAATCAAATGTTGAAGAATGAAATTGAAAAAAAAATTAATTTTTAAAAAGGACCTAAAAATACTAAAATCAACATATGTTTACTTTTGAAACTTATGATCCCGATCATAAGCCCAAGACTAAACTCATACAAGGTAAATCCTAAAAAATAACAAAGTAAAATTCTATTTCAACAAAATATTGAAAGATAAAATTAAAAAAATAATAAAAAAGAAACCAAAACAAAAGAAATAACAATAAAAAGAATGATAAATGAATTTGATATAAAATAATTTAAAATTAAATACTGAGAGATGAAATTTTTTTTTTTTTAATTTTTCCCTTCAATATCAAGTTATTTAATAATCGACCTTTATAGTTTTACTCAGTCTGATTTTTACAAGGTTATCCTTTTATCATAATTAAGTTGTAGATTTGACATTCTAATTTGAATAGGCTAAGACCAGGTTTTCTGACCTTTCATTATTGTTATTTTCTTGTCCGTTTATATATTATCATTGCTTTTTTTATTTATATTATTTAAATTAACTAAATTTATTAAATTTATTTGTACCATCTTTTATTTTTTAGCTTTTATTAACACTTATGTTTATTGGTATCTTTTTTATGCTAGAAAAATTTGGATAGTCCATGGATAGCATAAATTCTATCTCCATCAATAACTAAAATTTCTTTTCAAGTAAGATTTAGATTGAAAATAATAAAATAAATCTTAGAATTGAACAAGAAATAAAAAAACCACATTAGAAATCAAACATTTGAATTATCTACAAGCAAACTTAAATAAAATCTATTTTAATTTTTTTATTATGTGTTTGATATTATGGTATATATTATCTTTTAAAAATAATTTATATTTAAAAATATATTAAAATAATTTTTTTAAAACTTTTAATATCTAACCTATTTGATATTGAAAATATTAATATATAGTATTTCTAAAACAAGCATGTTTTTTAAACATAAACAAGTACGATTAAAATGCAATACCAAAAAGGCAAATTCCCTCGACTCTCTTGTATCCACTATCCATCTGTTTATCTCTCTCTCTTGTCTGAAACGTTACCGTGTCATAATCCCCACACGTGCCAACTCAATTTACATTCTACTCTCACTTGCGTAAAACCACAACAATCACATCCTGGTCTCCTTTCCATTCCTCACAGACCACACCTTCCACCCTCACATATCTCACCTACCCGTTACATTAGCTTCACCTCTTCAACAACACCTATATCCCTTCTCCCCATTTTTCTTCGCTTCTCTGCAAATCAAAATTATATGCGGTTTGCTAAAATGTGTCTTGTGCGGAAACCACAACCTCACACTCACTAATTTCAACTCCAAAAAAAGAACAAAGAGAGAGAGAGAGAGAGAGAGGGAGAATGGCGAATTGGATCTCTTCAAAGCTCAAAGTCGCCGAAACCTTCTTCGAACAGGCAAGCCAAATTCCTCTTTTCTCCTCTCTTTTTTATTTTTTTTCACAAGCCAAACAGATCATCATCATCGTCATCGTCATTATTATGATTTTGGTTTTATTTTCAATGTCATTGTGCTGCTGTTATTACAGTTTGTTTTTTATTTTTATAATTTTTTGGATGATAATTAGTTTTTTTTCTGCTTTCTTTTTGGTGATCAACGGTTCAGATCGATCAGCAAGCAGCAGAATCTTTGAAGAAGAACGAACAGTCACGATCTGACGATGATCAGAAATTTGATCTCCCAGCGAAAGCCGGGGGTTCTCTGTCTTTAAAGGATCAATTAAAGAAGAAAACACTTGAATTTAACAATGAATACAACGGAAAATTGAATGCTGATTTTGCTATTAATAAGAATAAGAATAATGTTGTTCATAACAATGTTGTTGGTAGTGTCAATGATAAGGAGGTTTTGAATGTCCCGAAAATTTCTCCCAAACCTAGGGCAACGCTTACTGATAGTGACTGGACTGAGCTACTTGGCACTCCTCCGAGTCAGAATGCAAGTTCGCCAAATCGGAGTAATGGGGCACCTGCCATTCGTGGGTTGAGAAAGGAGGGTAGGAGGCAAGGGAGTTTGGTTTCGAATTCGTCCGTGGTCGAGGCGAAAAGGAATCAGAAGGTTAGGGCTAATAGTGATAAGAATAACAGTGGGGTGACATCAAAGAGGTTGGATTTAAAGTTGAATGGGAAACCAAGTGATGGAGAGGAGTCTGGCTCATCAGCTAGGTCTTCAAGTGTTGAGTTGCCAAGTGATGGTAAGGTTATGGATGGGAAAGGACCGGAGCAAAATAAGAATGTGGGTAGTGAGGTAGTTGGAGAAAGGAAGGATGAGGGAAGTGAAGAAAATGGCGGGCGTGTTGAAAACAAGGATGCGGTGGAAGGGGAGGTTTTGCATGTGGCAAATAAGAATTTTGCTTTGCTTTCTGCACCGGAGAAAATAGATGGGATATCTGATGTGAAGAAGGGAGTTGGTGATGTTTATGGTCGCTTGAAAAGTACTGTGAAAGGGAAGCAGGGAACTCGGGCTGCATCTAGAAGCTCTGTCTCGGATGATTTGAAGAAAAATGATTCGACTAGCGATGAGAGCTCTGATTCAGATAGTGATTCGGGTTCATCATCTGATTCTGAAAGTGAACAGGAGAGGGAGAGAAGGAAGAAGATTTTGGCCGAAAGAGCGGCAGCTAAAGCTGTGCAGGCCATCACAGAGCGGGAGAATATGGTTGCCAGATTGGAAGGGGAGAAGCAGAGCTTGGAGAAAATACTTGAAGAACGAGCAAAACAACAAGTACAAGAGGTAATACTAGGCATTCACTTTGTTCTTATAGTTGATTTGTTTTCTTTATTGTTAGTGTAATTTAGATCATGATATATTTGATTGGAAAGAATGGGCCTTTAAGAATCCTTTGTTTTGGATTTAATGCACGTCCAAAAACGCGTAACATATTCTTGATTTTAGCAAAGTGAACAAAAAAATTAGAGTCAATTTTCTACGTGCTGCTTGCTATACACGTGTTATTGTTGAACATCGATGAAAATAATAGGACAATGGATTGAGCTGATCAAATCAACTGGAATCCATTCTATTTATAATTCTGTTGAGAAAGCGAATCTATCCAACCTAATGATTTAAGTGGGTGGAGAAACTTCAAATTACTGTTCAGGGTGGCTGAAATTGCTAGTACTAGCCTTCCTCCCTGTCAAGATTGCCCCAGGTCCCACTTCTTATACAGCAAAAACTCTTAAAGTTCCAAAATTTTAAAGTTGTAAGAGATGAGAAGCTATCCCCCCACCCCCCCCGCCACATTGGCTCCCTAGCTGTTTTTTTCCAAGAGCCATAGTATCCAGTCTACCCACCTGACCTAGCTCATATCAAGCTTCAAAAACATAGACCAAGCTGAAATTTCACTTATAGGGGTGCCGATATCTTTTTGATTATGCTTGCATTGGCTTAACCCTGGGTCAGATTTTGCTTTCCACTTATCTTTCAAAATACCAATGTCTCTAAGACAACTGTAAACTAAGAATTTGCTATAAGTGACATGGTCAAGTAAGACAGTGCAAACCATATTGGTGGTCAGTGCTTTTGATTCTTACCATGTGATATTTACATTTGTAGAATTTAAACCTTTATCAACTTATCCTTTCTTACCAGCAGTAATTGTGTGATGACTTCTTTCTCTGACAGGCTTCGGAGCTTCAGACAACGACAATGGAAACAATGGAAGCTGTTGACTTAGAAAAGCAGAAACATAATAATACTAGAATGGAAGTTCTTTCTAGATTGGCTAAACTTGAGGTACATTAGCCTGTTTCATATGCACTTTAGATGTAGTTAGACTGGTATTTGTTTCTATATCCTTTGAATTTTTTTAATAGAAAGCATGGGTATTTTTTGTTAAATTAGTTGTCTCTAAAGAGCAATGTGATTGCAGACCACAAATGCTGATCTTGCAAGATCCCTTGCTACTGCACAGAAGAATCTTGAACTAGAGGTATGATGGACTTCTAATTCAAGTGGTTGGGTTATGATTAATCTACCTTCCTTTTCATTCAGAATCTGGTTTGAGTTATTCTCTGTCTGTTTTGAATAAATTGCATTCTTTCCCAATAGAATAACAGTAGAAGAAAGTTTATTAACTTCTATTTTTGATACTTTGCTTTATAACTCTACCTTGCTTAATTATAGCCTTTTTCCCTCGAGTTCTAATACATGCCTTTTATTCTAGTTTGGTGTGCTATTTTGTTAAAGGACCATGTGCAATGCTAGCCTTAGCTGATTATATTTTGAAATTTTCT
The DNA here is from genome assembly GCA_026413675.1 of Populus pruinosa. NCBI lineage: Eukaryota > Viridiplantae > Streptophyta > Magnoliopsida > Malpighiales > Salicaceae > Populus > Populus pruinosa. The sequence goes on from CM048606.1 coordinate 4,248,626, forward strand.
TGATGTATATAGTACAACATGTATGCACATAATAATTCTATTTATTTTTATTTGTATTTTTGTGACTAGATTAATCAGGTGGCAGAACTCCGGCAACAATTTGAATTAAAAGAAGTGGCTCTTGAAGGTGTGCACGCTTGGATTATGATCTGATTATTTTAATGAACCTGCTATGTATCTTGTATATGGTCCTTTTATGTTTCAATCAGTTCTTGAAAAAAGTGGGGTTAAGCATTTGAAATAGAGATAATGTTAAAGCATGCATCAGCAGTCTTTACAGTCAATTCATTATGGGATAATTGAAGGAAAGAGAAAAAAACGTTTGTAAAGGTTGTTGTCAGGATGTAGATCTCAATAAACCAACATTCTGAAGGTTTATGAAGTGGAAATGTGCTAGGCACATGTTAGTGATGGAAGTTAAGTCAGTTGCTGGACTTGGGTGATAAATTCCTTGAACTTCTTACAGGAATGGAATGTTAGGTTTGAGGTGTTAGGAACGTGCAACCAAAATAGTATTAGCTCTCAAGTTTGAAGTTAATCAGTAACTGGACTTGCAGAAATTAGATTAAAGTTTGTTATTGGTTATAATAAATAATGAATTGATTGTAACAGACGTCAAAGAAAGGATGCAGCGTGCACAAGAGCGTCAGAGAAAGTCAAATTTAAAACATTAACAAATTGTAGAACAGTCTTCGTACTTTCTTTGGAGAGAAACCTAAGAATATAGTTTCTTACAGATTATGTATTTTGCTCATGAACCTTTCCCTCAATCCCTCTAATGGGTCATTCTGTATTCATGTTTGAGTTTGAAGGCAAGAGTGATTAATGACCAGGGAAAGTACTTTGTCTCTTCTTAATCTTGTTCATTAATGTTAGCATCACTCTCAATATTAACTCAACACCTATTATTAAACTGTTTACGCCCCACTATCACAGAACTCTGACAGGCTCCAAATTTTCTTTCTTTCGTTTTTCTATTTTCTGTTTTCAACCGTTGCCCCTTTAGCTGTACTTATTAAGAACTTTTTCTCCTGGCTTCATCAGCATAAATCATGTGTTACTTAGATAACAAGAATACAAAACATTAAAAAACTTGAGCTTTTCAGTTGTAGATGAGATAGTGGCACTGTATTTTATACTTCAAATTGATCTCAACCAGCACAAATATGATACCATAAATTGATTATTTGTATTTAACCAATTGTGATCTTCATGGATATCAAGGATAATTTGATCATTAAGATGAAGTATATCTTGCATAAAATCACTTTCTAATGCACATATGAATTGTTGAGTCTCCTTTTCTCCTTGTAGATCTCAGGAGGAGGATCTCCAAGACTCACCAGACTGAAACATATCTAAACCAGGTGAGTCACATTCTTCCTGTGATCATATTGGTGCACAAATAAAGGTTGTGGAGGATCCTACAGTCCTTGTACAGAGTTATATGCTTTATCTGGTTCTTATTAAACTCTTTTCACCAACCCAGCCAGTTTGTAATCAATTTTGTGTTAATTTTGTAGGCTGCAGCTTCAAAAGGAGTTCAATTTGAACGAGAGATTCTTGAGACAGAGTACTTGTTCCTAATTGATAAAATTCAAAGATTGGAAGACAAGGTTAGCTTTCATGTTTCAATATAATGTAACATTTCCAAGTTGTCAACTTGCTCTGTATTTGTGACATCTATAAGTTAATCAACTTCTTGATGTCCTTTTGTTTTTTTTTTTTTTTTTGAAAAGCACTCCATGTTTTTTAAATTCCTGAAGCTTATCATATTGAAGTGCTAACTTTCAGTCTGTATTCCTGATTTGCATTTCGTTTGAAAATAATTTTCCCAGAACTTGTGTGTATGCAATTAAGAAATTTAAAAATTATTAGAGATTCATCAGTGCAAAGCTTAATTAAACATGGAAGATCCTGAGCTTGATGCTCTTGCATTCACTCTCATATTTGGTAACAAATGTCTAGCAGTAAAACCTCATTGTTAATTATTAAGGTCTCAATTTTGTATCCTAACCTCATTTTTCGATGCTGCAAGACAATTTTGATCTTTATCCATACAATCAGTTCCTGATAGCTAAGCTACAGAAATGATGCTCACAATTTACTTATATGGCTGTGGACTTTTTTGATATATTATATCTCATGCAATTTTTTGGATGATTTTCTGTGGTATGCTGGCCTGTCCAGCTGATACCTTCCCATGCCAGGTTACTTACCTGCATAAGTTTTACGTGTCTATTTCAGGCAAAGAAGCTAGAAGCAGATATTGAGATGACAAGAAAGGAGATGGAGGATCCGACAGAAGTAGAAATTGAGCTCAAGAGAAGGCTTGGTCAGTTAACTGACCATTTGATTCAGAAACAAGCCCAGGTTTATCTTTCAAACTACTTTCAAGTCAATTGTAGTAACTGGGATCTGCAGTTTTTAGTCAATTGTAGTAAATGGGATGTGCAGATTTTCTCTTCTTTTGGTCTCCCAATTGAGTCATTTTATCCAAGGATTTCTAATATTGATGTTTTGAAATAAGAATTTTAGACTTTGATTCTTTCTCATACAGCCACCGAGCTTTATAATTTCATATGTAAAACCAAGGGACTTTTGTTATTCAGGGCATTCTTTCTTAGTCATGAACTCGTCAATTTCTATACGATCAATGTGAGCTGCCTAATAAAATAAGACTAGAGCTCTTCCAGACATTCTTATTTCATCTTATGATCTAATTAGACAGTCATTCTCTGAAACTACGAGTTGAATTCAAGAAAAAAGAGTTGATTGTGTGGGGATACTGTAGGAAGTATATGGCGGCATCATGTTCTGACTTCTGACAAATAGAACAACTATTCTGTTGTTTATATAGATTAGGCAGAATTTTTTGTAAATGATATACTGTTTGAAAGGACTACCGGTAGCCAATTCATTCATCTTCAACAAGTTCTTGGTTGAAACTTCCACAAGTAGCATTGACCCTGTAGCAATGTATTGGTAATTCTATTCAAAAGTCTTGAGTTAATAACTTCACTTCTTTCTGCCATGATTTATTGAGTTGTTTTGAGTCAAGAAGTGAAAGATAGCCTCATCCTTTTGAGCTGTCAAGTGTCAATTTGAACTATGCATTTTCGGTTCTGTGTGAAGACAAAATTTTGACATTGATTCTTCATCCAGGTTGAAGCGCTGTCCTCGGAGAAGGCAACCATAGCTTTCAGAATTGAGGTATGTTTTTACAACTTGGAGTGATTGGCAGTACCACCGGCAACAGAAAAAAAAAAATCTAATGGATTTTTGTGATTCCCTATACTTTCAGGCTGTTTCAAGGTTGCTAGAGGAAAATAAGTCGGTGATGAATTCAAGTAATTCGGAATCAGGAAAGTGGGCAATTTCTGACTCAAAGTTGAGGCCTATGTTTGAGGACAAAATCCGTGCTGGAAGGAAACACTTAGGATCATTGGTTCAGCAGCTAGACGCTATTTTCCTTGCTGGTGTTGTGTTTCTAAGGAGAAATCCAGCAGCAAAATTGTGGTGTCTGGTCTATCTTTTATGCCTTCACGTTTGGGTCATTTACATTCTTATGGCACCCTCCCAATCATCAAATGAGGGCAGATCTGGTGCTGTTTTTTCGCTGGAAAATTTCAACAATACTGCAGGGGTGTAATTGTTTGCGGTGTGTGTGTGTATATATATAAATATATATTATATTTTCCTCAGCTTTTTTGAGAGGTCTTGTATCACCCAGTGATAAAGCACTACCTTGCTAGGGTTGTAATGATTCATGTATAAACAAGAAAAGCAATAAATATATCAACGCAAATTCCTTTTTTTTTTTCTTTTTTTTTATTTCTCTCTCTCTAGGAAAGAAACATGAAAACCCTCCGAAGTACTCTTGAAAAGGATAGTAAGTGTAATAGAAAATCCTCAGAAGTAACTCTTACGAAGGTTGATTTGCAGAGTTCCTGATTGCATGGAGCAAATGAAAGTGCTTATAAAAGACATCTCACTGCAGCTAAAAACTAGGAGATGTGAAGAACTAATATTTTATAATAAATAAAGGGAATCTACATGAGAGAGCTTTTCTTTTGGAAATGGTTGTGGAAGGGCTCCCAATTTATAAACCAATGTATAGTTTACTAATTTAAAATTAAAACGAGACATGAATTAATGTGCCATGAAATATAATACTAATTATATAATTATACTATGATTTGATTGAATCCTTGTGGGCATTGACTTGCATCGCAAACTTCATAGGTTTAAAATTGTTACTAATCCATATATTTTATATATATATACAAATGTTTTGATCTTATTTTATTTTGCTTTTTTCAGATATTTAAAGATCTCTTCAAGGGCGACACTCTCATTATCAAGTTATGAAATCCTTCGGTCACTACCTCAAATTGTCATGTTCTGCTTCCTATCCTTTTCTTTTGGGTATAATTTCAATTGAACAACTGCGGTTAAATGACTGTTTCATCATTTTTAAAATATTTTTTTAGTTCTTTTAAATCTTAACTTATTAATATAAAAGATTAATTTGTTTGAAAAAATATTATTTTATTATATTAAAAAAAAAACACTTTAAAACACAACAACATACAATAAAAAAGAGCAGTAGAGGTGGAGACATGTTTCAGGCAGCAGAAAGAAAATCAACCGACAGCTAGTAATAGAAAGAGCATGGCGTATATGTAGCTTAACAGCTATAACCATTCCTAGTACATTAAAGTTACCAAAACAGGGCAAACTCCCCGTTGAACTTCTAGCCAATCTTCGATCCATCGCTGCCTCCACCTTGTCTTGTTCTATTCCTTGCATATACGGAGATTGCTTTAGAAACAATGCAAATTTGAACGGAATAATGTCTACTAGCAAAATAAGTTTTAAGGTGGAATGGCATCAAAAACTTAAAACATTACAATATTATCAACCTAACAATGTCTACTTTCACTCAACAAGGCACTACACATCTAACAACGTGATTTTTCCTCTTTCAGGCAAAAGCACAAGTATTTTACAAGAGTTGAATAAACTTATTTTGTTAGCAAGCAGTGGATTTTTTAAGCAGAAGCAGATGAGTATATAGCTTACGACGGAGTGAGGTAGATCACAATCAGATCAACAAAATAAATATTCCCGGTCGATCTCCAATATATATGCAGTGCAAGTCTAGTCATTGTTTTACCAGATCAAATCCACATGCAGAAATCTTAGTTCAGTTCTTCATTTGCTTCTAAACATCAACTATATTTGCTTAAAAAAAAAATCGACATGAAACGGAAATGGTTCCAAGGTAAGTAAAAGAAAGGAGGCAAAAGAAAAATGGAAGACAAGTCTTCAACCAACAGAATGAAATGAAGTAGCTGTCAGACAAAGACAACAATAATAGGCAACAGAGACAATGGTTGAAATGGAAGTACAAAGGAGCAAATTTTATCTCCCTGCAGTTTCACACGTTCAATTCTACATGCATTCCTATCATAACACGTTGGAATTACTTCTTGGAAAATGCACATTACAATTCATGAACAACCCATGAATAGAAAGGTGATTTGTTGATTACATGCCAGAACAGAAATAAAAACAAAAGAAAAATTTTATTGGTGTCTCACCATGTTGACCCCTCTTCTGGAAAATTACGACTGTAGAGAGGAAATTCAAAGAGGAAAACAGATTTGAACCATGAAGGTAAGCTCCTGTACACTGCTTGGGGCAGTGGAATTAGAGGGCTGAAACAGGAGTTCAGTCAGCTAGTTTATCCTCCAGATTAGTTGAAAACAAAAACTGGCACTAAGAGAGAACAAACATAACCTGGTTGTCCTTTTATACGCCCTGTATGCAGCCACGTTGCCAAATTTCTTGTCAGCAGATTTCTGCTCACATAGTTGTGGATAGTAAGCATTTTGAGATGTCAAAATGAAGTTTCAGCAATAACATTTGAGGCAGGAAGAGCAAACCTCAAGCAATGGTATGCCACTGACAAAAAGAAGCAACAATGTGAGAAAGATTGGCCCAAGGATCACCAGCCACTCAGCACCTTCCAGTACAGGTGCAGAAGCCACAAAAATACCCCACCAGAGGAGAATCTGAGAATGACATTCAATAAGGTTTAGCCTGTCATGGCAAAATAAGATTGAAGCAGATCAAGCAAATCTTTGGAGTATGTGGAACTTATGAGACATCCGTTCCAGGAAAAACTCAGCTGAAACAACTTCAGGTTACTTACTTCTCACAAAATTAAAGTTAATAATTCACGAGGTACAAATTTTTGCATGCCATGAGCACTAGTGAAAGCTCGTATTTGTGATATGTTTCTTGTTTATCCATATCAAACAACCAGCACATTTAATAAAGCCAATAGAGGTATTGACTGAAACCTATGAGGTTTAAGTTGAATATTTAATCACATTCAGGTACTTGCCAAGGTAGTGAAGTTGAATATGAAGGGCATGCACTGAAACAGTGAAGTTTGCACTAACAACCTGTAACCATTAGAACAAAGAGTATATTTTTCTAAAGTTGTCACAGGAGCAGCACCGCTTGATTTCAACAAGCATTAAAAAAGCATCACGCTGCTCTACTTTCTAAATTACCCAACATTGGTGAGAAAAATGCAGGACAAACCTCGCCAAAATAGTTTGGGTGACGAGATATATTCCATAATCCAACATCACACCATTTCCCTCTGTTTTCTGGAGCATTCTTGAATGTCAGTTTTTGTTGATCAGCTGTAGCTTCAACTGAAACACCAACAGACCACATAATCCAGCCAATTATGTCTGCAGCCTGAACGGAAGGATCCCTGTCAATTCCATTAACCACTGTTACAGGTAAACTCACAGTCCACACCCAGACAGCCTGCAGAGAATAATAAGAGGATAAACATGAATAATTCACCTCTCAAACATCAAACCATACCCGACAAGAATTGAGACATGAATATCATTAATTTAAAAAGAAGATGAAGAATCCTCAAAAACCTGAAATATCCAGAAAACAGCTAATTTCCCCAAGTTACTACGCATTTCATCAAAACGTCTATCCTCCCCCCACTGCAGAATCCTGTTCACAACAGTATACAAATACAGTCAATCAATTTCAATATACTATTATCCAGTATCTCATGAAGCTAGTAAAGGCAACCACGGAATGTCTGTGTGGCAACTTGATTAGGGATTTTAGTATCAAGCAAACCTCATCTCATCTCATGCAACTCAAAACTTCTGAACTGAAATAATAGTATGTCGTAGAATTGCTTATATAATTTAAAAGCACTTCCGTAGAATATCATGTCATTAGTACCTCAGTAATAGGAACACTCCCAGGCGAAGACCCCAAGATACTACAAGGAAACTCAAGACTACCTGAAATACAGAGCAGCAAGATCATGAATGTGGAAGGTTACATGCTAGAAAACACAGGGCAGGATCAGAGTAAATATTAAGTAGCAAGCAATTGAATTTACAGTAGTAATGCAAACAATATTTGCCCAGATGAAATTACAGAAGGAAAGAAAGCTAGAGGTTTACAAACAGGAATGTGGAATCCATGTAGCTAATCACTTCAAATCAATCAGCCTATCAAATTCCAGTATTATATCATACAAGAAGTGCTAAATAAAATAGGTGACTCTTTACACCTTACTAAACTCGCATCACTAGGAGTCTTGTTAAAGCAATTCTCAGCATACATGTCTGTACATGTGTGTAGTCAAAGGACAACAGGATTTATAGTGAAGTTGAAAGGAAGAAGGATATAAATAATAAAATCCCATTGAACAAGATGTGGATAAAGGGTTATATAATGCTTTGCTAATCACATCATCAACTGAGTTTAGATTATCAAAGACTCCAGCCGAGTCTTAAGGCATAATAACAATTTCATCCGTCAAAGAGTGATACAACAGTCTTAAAATAATACTATAAGCTCAGGAGGAGAGACATTTACCTGTCTGAAATGCCATGTCCCTTTCAAAACCAGAGTCAACACAGCTAGTATAATAAAATTTGTGCTTCCTGATATAAGGAACCAGAATCAATTTCCAAAAATATTACAAAAGTTGCCAACAAATTAAATCAACAAAGTTGATGGTATCAATTTATTCATCAATTCCTTCCGGCAAATTCTCAAGGAAAGTTGGGAAATTGAAGTCTAGAAAAGTAACAATACCGGCAAAGTCAGTGACTTTATCAAACTTCAGAAGGGCAGTGATAACAAAAAACAGCAGTTGGTATCCCACCTATAAAACAAAATAACAGCAATGTTAAAAAAAAAAAATTAAGGCCACCATTGAACAATGGAAGATAGATAGGGAGGGAGGGAGGGAGAAACATACAGTGACGATGGCAGTGAGTGCTAGAAACTGGGAGTCTAAAACGGTTCCCATTTTGAGGGGATTACGTTGTACTTCACTATAGTTTTGTTCGATCTATGAAGACTGGTTTTTTCAGTTTGTTGTGTTCATCTGTCAGCTTCTTTTATGCTTATGGGGGTGTCTCTTCTTTTATTTTCTCTTGCCATAAAAATGTGTGGATGATAAGAGAGAGGCATTATGGGGTTGGGATTTGAACACCGTTTTGTTTTATTTTTTTTTAGCATTCAAAGTTTTCAATTCATTCCATTTTCCTCTCTTTGGGCTTTGGCGATGGGAACATTTCAAGCTAACCACTTTTTAAATTTCCTTTTATTTCCAACTGCTTTATATATACTTTTTCCATGATAAGGTTATCCTTGAGTCATTTTCACTGAAATTAAGACAGACACCACTGTCATGTTAATCAATAAGTTTTATCATTGTTTCTAAGATTTACGTGATAGAATTTAAATTTCCTATAATCCCTAATAGTTTCCCAAAGGTTCTGATGAGATCCCCCTCGTGCCATGAGCCCATAACTAATGAAAATTAAAACGAAATCCCAACTCTTTTCTTCCCTACTCTCATTTTTCAAATTGATTATGAACTATAAACTAAAAAAAGGGGGATTTTACAGTGTTTCTTCTCAAAAACATTATTTATTTAGATAGTGATTTGTTTCTCTCTTTTAAAAAAAAATTATTTTTTAATATTATATTATTTTTTATTGAGTTATTATATAATATTGAATTGTATATTTGATGAATTAACTTAGTTGGCTAGAGCTTTTTTAATTATATTTTAAAATTTTATTTTCTAGTATTGTATTGATTATGAATTAAATTTCATAATTTATTTTATTTATTTTCTATTATGTTATTTCAGCATCATGACCTAAGAATAATATTTAACAGATTAACCCGATTTAACTTAGGTCATTTTTTGTGTTATTTTTAATTATTTTTTTTAATTTAATCATTTAATATTGAATCTATTAGGAATTAAGTTTAATAATTTATTTTGATTTGCTTTCTATCGGGATATATTGATTTCATGATCAAAATCACCAGTTTTACCATTTTAATCCTAATTAATCGAATTATTTTTTTTATTTTTTTTCTAAAAGGCTATCCAGTTTCATAATTCAAGTCATTGATCCTTCAAAAAAAAAAGAAAAGAGAAAGAACCGGAAGTTGGCACCTGCTTGCTTGCTTACCAAACGATCTTGGCAAGCTCCTCCAATTCTATTATACTTTACTTATTATTATAAAAACAACTCACTATAAAAATAAAAGACAAAATTCTTGCTATTATTGGAATATTATGGTGTTGAGACTTAAACAGCCTGACATTTAAGACTCAACTCTTTTTTCTTCATTTTCATTTCAATTTGAGGAAGATTATCCAGTAGACAGAATTTAGTTGTGGTCCTTACCGCTACAAAAGAGCTTAATTGCGTGGGTACGAAGGCCCTTAGGTGAGCGTTAGCGTCCATGGTATGTACATCTATATATAGTTGAGGGGGGACAAGACAGCTTACGGTGAAGAGGGAAATACAATATCCCAACCCCAGTTTGCTTTTTATTGGATTGTCTTCATCTCATAACTTAAATCATGAATTTGGTAGATTAATTTAATTGATTAAATTTTTTTTAATTGATTTTTTTAAATTTTATCATTTAATATTATTTGATTGGTAATTAGACTTCATGATTTATTCATATTCTTTTTTTTAGGTTATTTCGATCTCATAACCCAAGAATAATACTTAATTAGTTAACTCAAGTTGACTTGACTTATTTTTTATGTTATATTTTTAGTTAAAACATTTACAAATTTCATCGTTAAAAATTGGAATCAACAGAGATAATTTAAGAATTGAGTTTCATAATATTTTTTTATTTGCTCTCTTTGAGATTATATCAATCTTATGACTAAAATCCGGATTCGTTAGATTAACACAAGTTACATCATATCATTTTTTTTATTTTCATTCTATAAAGTTGTATTAGTTTGATGACCTGAGTTATGGATTTGATAGATTGACTTGAGTTGTTTTTTATGTTTTTTTTAAATTAATTTTTTTTGTCCCTTAATATTGGACTAATTGGGGATTAAAATTTAGAATTTGTTTCAATTTGCTTTCCATAAGGTTACCTTATTCTTATAAATCGGGTCATAGGTTTGATATGTTTAATTTAGGTTTTTTTTTAGATCCATTTTTAATTGATTTTTTGTTTTTTCAATTTCATTGTTTAATATTAAATTGATTAAGAATTAAGCTTTATAATTTATTTTGATTTGATTTATATGAAGTTATTATAGTTTCATAACCTAAGTCGAGAATTTAACATATTAATCCAAATGGATCAAAACCAATTTAATATGTTGTTATCATCTTATTAAAAAACAATATTATCTTAAAATTATTTTTAATCAAATTATATTTTTATAGATTATATAAATTGTTTTTTAACTAACAAAATCAACTAAGTATATCAAGTTAACCCCCATCTTATTTTTATTTTTTTCCGTGAAAACAAAATCTTAACAAAATCTGAATATATTTTTGTCAAGAAAAATCTGATACAACCGACGGCATAGCACAAATGAAATATGTAATATCTTCAAAATCTCCTATCACACGTCTTTTGAATAAAAATTTTTGCGGGTTATCCGTACAAAATGCCAAAAGAAATGGACTCTTGGGAATCATCAAGGATTGTGCAAAGTGGTGGATACAATGAACATCCATCTACTTTTCCTTGTTTCGGACCCTTAATTCATCAAGGAGCAAAACCGAATTCTATTCCTCCATGCTTTGCCCAGATGAAGGGAGAAAACAATGCACAAACATGAGACAATGAATAGCTAAGTTACTGTCTTCCCCTTCTTTGCTCTCCTCATCATTATTTCCATTATCTTCAAACACTAAATCATTCTTCTCGTCATCAGAGATTCATTTCGAGAACCTGTAACTTGAGGGAGTTTAACTCCATTATCAGAGGAACAATGTTTCGGAGATTCACAGAACTACCATGTATCAAGGTGAAGAAATTTGAGAGGACTAAACCTCCATCCTTGTTTCACTAGCATGACCAAACCCATCCCATGCGCCATCTTTTTTTTCACAACGAGACTGCCAATTTCTCCAACGCCTCCTCTGACTGGAAACCTCTTGAATTTTACAATCACTCTACTTACTTCCTTGCATAAAATATGCATCAGGAAGCTTGATAGATAAGTGCAGCAGAAGCTACGGACTTGAACGGTATGGCTTTGGCAGCAGGGACATTACAGAATGAGGTGTTTGGGAGGGCCAAGATGTAACATTTTCATTTTGGTTGGGGTGGCTATCACATTTTCAGAATGTGATTTATTTGAGAAGTTTCAAAGAATAAGGGGAATTTTGAATTTTTTGTAAACTTGGGGGAGGCGACAAGGCCACCCCCATTCGTCCCTGTTTCACAGCACCAGAGAAAAGCTTTGCACCCTTTGCCTCCGCACATATCTGCCTTTTTGGACCTGTGGAAAAGCCAAGTTAGTCCCAAATAAGCATTGAGAGCTTAGACCTAATGTGTTTAATCTCCATCATACAAAACATGGCCATTCTTACACAAGTTCAAGGCTTTTTACTGAAGAAATTGACTTGTGAAAGTTGAACTGCTGGCCACTAAGATCTTTCTCACTGCAAGGGATTTAGGGTCCAAAATACGCAACTCAGAACAATTGTACGTTGCCCAACGAGTCACCTAAATGATTGACTGCCAAAATGTTGGCGACAAGTTTTTTTCCCCTGGGATCATTGCGCTTGCTGTCTTGTCTTTATGGCAGCACAAAGCTCACGTCATTTTTTATCTTGCCTCGGCTTCCATGGCCCAAAAAATGGTTTCCAGCTACTGACTTGCTTCTCCAGTTCGTGAAATTTCTGGGATGCAATGTATCGGCTGGGAAATGAAAAGAAACAATTGAAGAACAAAACATTGATTACAACAATTTTCAAATTAATTTTTACAAACAAATATACAACCTTGAGAATGGCTGAACAAGAATATAAAACAAGAAAGTTAAAAACAAAGAAAAAGAATCAGAGTCATCTCAAATCAAAGTATATGTCTGGTCTTCGACCAGTCTCTCTCATTCTTGTCCCACAAAGTCTGCGACTTGCCTCCATTTTTGGCAATCCAATGAGTTAATGTTCAGTTTGGTCTCTAACTTGCTCTGCTAGCCTGCCTGGTCTTCAGCTTCTTGCGACAGCTGAACCTTCTCACGCCCACTTCTCAATGATGCATTTGGTCTGGGCACTTGTGGACCAGTTATAGGCTTCTGCAATGGCTTCAGCGCAGCCATGATTTCTGCAAATGTTGGCCTTAATTTTGGATCTCTGTGGTTTTAAGAAATGTCAATTTTACATCGATTAAGTAAATAAATAAATAAAGAACATATCCAAGTAAAACTATATGCCATGTCTTTAGCAGAAGCTGCTGCTTTTGACACAAAAGCATCCAGACCCAATACAAGATATTTTCTCAAGATTTTGTTTTGAAGTTCAAATATGAAAATGAAAGAAAAGGGGCCTTGAAGTTCGTTACAGTATGTTCAGTGGAACAACCAGTTTTCATTGGGATAAGTATGGCTTCCATAAGTAGAAACTCTTTATACTCTAGTTTAACTCAACCAAAAAATATAAACCAAAGCATGTTTGCAGACAGTGGTATTAAACTGAAAAAAGAAGAAATCAGGTGTATGCAGAGCAGTGAGGATAAAAGGACCCAAATAAATAAATACTCACGTCTTCCAGCAGTTCCTAATAATATCTGCAATTGCAGGATCCATATCATTTGGAATGTCGAGACGGCGATGTTGAAATCCAACTGCACCAACAACTTGCATTGGGTTCATTCCACCCCATGGTTGTTGCAATGTAGAAAGCTCCCATAATATAACCCCGAAGCTATAAACATCACACCTGCATTTTGATTCTTACTTTAATATAAGCATATAATGAAAAGTTCATAAACACTAAAACAAATTTTAGAAATATTTGCATACTTTTCGTCTGAAGGTTCATTTCTTAGCACTTCTGGGGCCATCCACTCAGCCTGAAAAGTCATGTAAGAGGAAATTAAATTTTTATGAGTGACAGTTTTAATAGCAGAAAACCAACAGGTATTATTCAAGGAAATGAGGAACCAGATTGCAATAAAAAATTTTAATACATGTAAATGGCAAAGCAGAAGCGCTTTTTGGTGTCAATACGTAACACACAATGTTCTACTCAAAGGTACCAAGTGCTACATGGTTCATTTAGAATATGCCTAACATTATGACTCATGAATTTCACATTGCATTTAAAATTTTCCACTAACTTATTTCAGAATTTGGTCTATTAATATGTTTTTCTTTCATAAATTAAGCTCAGAATAGCTAATGAAGAGTATCCAACTCCATTTCAATCTCAAATTATCTGAAGGTTCTTCTCGATATCCCTTTCTCACCAATGCTTTGAATTTGTTTCTATTTATTCATCTCTTCCTCTTTCATCAATTCAAATTGCACTAAACCAAAAAACTACTAGTCCAGATCTTATTCAACTAATAAAAAATATTAGTGGTTGTTAGATTTGAAGATAATTATTCCTAACACATTTTAATATGCAGGTACAAATCCTTCAATATAATAAAAATCACTGATAGTGAACAATCTCATATAATCATTATAATGTTACTTTTAAAATATAAATCCATATGATGCATGGGCAAAATGCTATTACTTGCTTATATATACACATACATAAATACATAATACATAGCTAAAACATAAAAAGGTACAGCTTATCAGGCACAGCTTACCGTTCCTGCAGTTGATCTTGAAGAGAGAAATGTGCTGTGCTTCATCCTCGATAACCCAAAATCACATACCTAAATAAGTAAATGAAAAGGAAAAGGACTTTCAAAGTCATGCTGGGTAAAACTTGGGAAATAATAAACACATGGAATATATTTCAAATGTTTTTTCAAAGATGTTGGTGAAAATATAGACACCTTAACTACCCAATTTTTATCAACCAGAAGATTGGGGGACTTCAAATCTCGGTGTACTATCATTGGGGTGCAGTTGTGCAAATAATTCATTCCCCGAGCCTGAAAATTTTCAATTATGAGAACCTCCAATGAACTCAGCACAATAAATAAAATTTATACTATTTGATATTTGAATATAGGTCAAAATTAAAAAAATCATACAGCATCAAGGGCCATCCTCAAACGCCTCCGCTCATCCAATTGATTGTTAGGCCGGTGAAGTAATCTATACAAGCTACCTCTGCAAAATATTAGCATGCTTCAATACACCCCAACTAACATGAATATTTGGTATAGAAAACCTACAACTCTCAACTCAAAGGCAAGGAAACTGCAACTCTTGTTGAAATCTTGTCAATAAACTAGAATACAGCTTACAGGAAAAAGAATACAGTGAGTTTGACTAGGAAAAAAAAAACACCAGAAACATGAATGTTCCAGTGACAAATAAACAAGCCTGCTGACAAGATACAACATATGGGCTTTAAACTATCCGACCCTATACAAATTCTTCTGATGAAGCCATTTCAGTGGTTTTAAAAGCATTCAGTGTAAGCATCTGCTTTTCAACTTGCTACAATCTCATTTGTCATCAGAACTTGAACGTTTTCTAAAGGAACAATGAACTACATAAGTACTTGAGCATCATACAAATTGCATTTTAAACCCAAACTTATCAGAACAGGTCAAGAAGTCCTTAGAAGTGCTATTTGTTTCCTGCATCACGCGCCTGAATAAATCACATCAGTCTTTTCAAAAGTATTATACAGCATACATGGGCTCTTGGGTGGGAGAGTTTGGACAGTCCTAACATTTATCATGCTTACATGAAAATGTTTGCTCTCAATACTCAAACCCGTACCTTATGATTTCAAGTCAAAGAATGTTATCATTGGACCAAGTAATGGTCCATTCAGTAAATATTCCAATATTTACTTGCAGATGATATTATTTGAGATAAAATTATCAACATGGAAGTTATAAAGCACCAACATACCTAGGAAGAAACTCTGTAACAATTGAAAGATTTGGGGCACGAGTTACTGCTCCCATGAAGAGAACCACATTGGGATGCCTGACTCTCTTCATGATTCGAACCTAGCAATTCAAACCACAAACAGATTTGCTAAATTCAACTCTGGCAATGCAAGTTTTAAGGAAATCCTATAAGAAAACATTTTGCTAACATGTATAGACAGAATGGTCATTTGCAAAATATGACACAGCTACACCTTAAAATTTAAAAACAGTTCACTGAGAATTCTATGCAGAAAGGTACACTTCAATGATGCAAACCAAAAGTATTTCACCCTAAAATTTAAAATGTCAAACATGTTCTTAATTTGCAAAGACATTTGTATAATTGCACAAATGAAATTTGAAGCAGCCAACATTAGCGTCAAATTTACATATATGAAAGACCAATGCCCAGTAATCATGTCATCTACTTAAACCGAGATATATTTTATGCAATGAGTACAGTTTCCAGAATATGATAGCACACCAAACAGAGCACTGAAATCCTTCATTGACATTTTTCACGGGTTTAGCTGTATGCAGGTAAAGGTGTACCAAAGATCTCAGACTAGAAGGTTAACAATTGGTACAAACCATTTGTTGCCAAGTATTGGAGAGCCAAAAGAAAAATCTTCAAATTTTAATAGAGTACTCTATGAAAATTTTGGTTACATATCATGATTTGCAAAGTCAATTCAGCATCTAGGAGATTATCCAATAAAGTGCAAATTTTCGGTTAATATGTGCTTATACCTATAGCATCAACTTAACAAAGTGTCCCAATTACCATTAAATTTCTGGAAGATGTGCTTAATACTAGCATAGTTATTTTGTCAGCCTGTCTTTTTTTTCTTCAGATCAGCTAGAGAATATGAAAATAACAATATGATCAATTGAAAGGACTGCTGACCTAAATCATATATAGTATGAGATACCTGGGATGCTGCATTATATCATGCAATAATGAGACTTAAAGTGCGTGCTCACCTAGATATTTACTAGTAATATAAATATTACCACAAGGTTAAGACATCAACTGCAAGCATTATAAAAATATTCAACTATGCTTTGCTTTCAATGATATGAAATGAATGAATTACTAACACAACAGCAAGAATGGAATGGGCTTATACCTCACTTCTGAATTCTGCAAGAGATTCACCCGTAATATCTTGGTCTAGGAACCTCTTCACAGCAACTTCCTATGAAATACAAGAGTCAAAACAAAGTCAATATATTTTCATAAGTAAGCATTGGGATAGAGTATTTCTTATCGTCAGCAGATATTCTGTTTAGTAGAACTAGATTTATCTATCAGAAGCTGATAGGCACAATCACAAAATCCCAACTGTCAAACTTCACTGCAACCTTTCCCTTCCCCAAAATTGATCAGAATCTTGTAAGAATCTTCAAATTCAACTAACTCATTCTGGCATTATTCATTTTGTATACCATTCCAAAAAAAATCAATGACAAAGAAGCCATTTATTATCTTTCTGGCACATGCATGCAACATAGAGATAGCAAACAGGCTTAGCTTTAGAGGTCAACAGGAAAATACTCACTGTTCCATGCCAGTCTCCACGATATACCTCTCCATATGATCCTGCAACACAAAGCATCCAAAGCAATCAGAGGAAACCTAACTGGGAGTACAGTTATCGAGATTGACAGTAGATATGAAGTCATAAAAATAACAGCAAGAGCAAGTGGCAGTACCAAGTCCAATACGTTCACCCAAGGAAATTTCATCCCATTGTATCTCACACTCTGCAACATCATCCATTGCAGCATCAGACTTTGAGCTATCATTTCCAACTGATCTGTCAGATATTCTCTCACCTTCTGAATTGGCACCTAAAGCATCACATTCTTGGCCACCACTGCCATGGCCTTCACTGCTGCGTCCTCCACTACCCTTGTCCCCACTACCTCGTGGCTCATAACCAGCACTATCTGCATCTCCATCACTCCGTGGACCCTGCTCATGTTGCTTGTTGACAGCTGCTGTGGTTGCCACCACTGCTGCAGCTGTGGCAGTGGCAGCAGCTGCAACTGGTAGTTCAAGGTTTGAGTCAGTACCTGACTTTGCTGCAGCAACAACCATAGAAGATGCAACAACAGCTGCAGCGGCAGCAGCTGCAGCGGCTACAGGAACTTTTTTTACATATTTCACAGGAGTAACTTCAGACTGCAATGGTATGGGTAGTCCAGTAATCTCCCTTGTATCAAAAGGATGGTTGACCCCTGAACCCTCCACAGGTTTAGATTGATCAGGTGGATTACCAGGTGAACTGGCTTTATATGGCAGCCTATGAGGGGGCAGAGGAGGCAAAAATCGAGCAGGAACAAGATCATCTTGATCCTTCACACTTCGGATTTCAGTCCTCTGTTTGTGATCAACCTTATCTACTGTTGGGGACTTGGTCTCAGCAGTAGACAAATCCAACTGCTCAGCATAGATTTCAGTAAACAGGTTTGGGGGGGCAATTACACCACTTTCAAGCAACACATCGTGAAGTTTCTGGGCTAACTGTGGATTCTCTTTTGCAGCATCAATCATATATTGTGAAACATCTTTTACTTTCATTCTACGGGCAGCAGGAGAACTAACACCTTCAGTCCAAGAAGGAGAGCGAGCATGTGCATAAGGGTAAATAGGTCTGCCAGGAAGCTCCCGCACTGGCACCTTCTCAGCATTGGAAGTTTTTTCAAAATCATCTGAAGACATCATAGATTCTTCTCCACTTTTACTTGGCCTAGTTAAACTTGCCCCCTCATGAGATTCACTTCTTCCATCAGATTGGTTCCCTACAGCAGCAATATTTCTCAATCTGGATTGCTTTTCCAATGTCCCAAGTTCTGAATGTTCTTCAAATGAACTTGTGTGTCCACTACTAGAAGAAGCTATATGAGAAGAGTCAATGTCTCTAGATAAAGGACTGGAAGAAAAGAATGTCTCATCGTATTCTATATGTGATCCAGCTGCATCAGAAGGAATAAGGGTGCCAGGATCTGCTGTTAGATCAACAATGTATTCCCTGAAATTCACAACATCTATCACCTTAATAAACACTTTTATTAAGCATTTCAATCGTTTCCAATGAAATATTACAAATTTTAGAGGCAATTTACCATTTTGCAATCAATATAATTTACAATCAATGGTAACAGCTACAGAAATGCAAAAACCTCATAAGAAAACTAATGCAAAATCATGTGTGCCACCAGCGGAAGTTTTCTTGTACAAGAATCTCATATAAGCTAGTTTGCAGAGCTAAAACCTAAAAGCTTCATCTGCATTTAAGAATCCATTGACTAGATGCATCAGAGATAGCACCTCACATTTGCATACCAAATCATGTTCTGTTCTACTCCACAGAAAAGAGTGAGCTAAACCCTAAACAATCCAGCAGAATTTCATTAAGAAACTTCACCACTGGAAGGAATAAATAAACTACTGTAATTGTAATTACCTTCCATCATCGAGCTTTACAAAGTTCATAGCTACATCATCAGAACCAGTGTACAGATGCCCTTTTACCAACCGGCATGGTATGCCAACACTATCAGCCAAAACCTACATAATCATTGAAACCAAAAGGTAGAGAAGAGAGGCAAAAGAATTTTGATGAAATATGGCAAACTTAAAGCTCATAAATATGAAGAACAGCAACTGGTCAAACCTACATAATCATTGAAACCAAAAGGTAGAGAAGAGAGGCAATTAGTAAGAAACCAAGACTTCCCAAACAGTACCATCAATCTCATGAAAAGAATTTTGATGAAATATGGCAAACTTAAAGCTCATAAATATGAAGAACAGTAACTGGTCAGAAGACTATATCAGTAATATGTATATGAATTTTCAAACACTAACATGTGGAGGATATATGAAATAAATATTCATAAGCATGCTTTTCAGCATATAACAAAACATGAAAGGGAATCTTGATCAGTGTAAATTTTTTCTGCTCTGGCATAGAATATGAACCACTGTATTACACTCTGTATATATGCTTCCTAAGGAAAAGAATCTTGATCAGCATAAATTTTCTCTGCTCTCTGGCATAGAATATGAACGCGCTGTATTACACCCTGTATATGCTTCCTAAGGAAAAAGATGTGCTTACAGCTTCAGCAAGACAAACCATACAAAACCTCAGAGGGTTTCGGTAGTGTCAATGCCTTTCACAGGATACAGCTTTGCTTCTGCAATGCAAGACACCAATTTCCATACGCTAAGTTTCAGAAGGTTCAAACCAAGATTTCTATAAACAAATTTGAATTTCTGTTGCTTCATTAAAGATGAGAATATAATTAACTGGCTCGCTGGTGCCAAGGACAATCACTGGAGATCACAAATCCGAAACTGTGGTCATCAGCTGCTCTAAGAAAAGGTGAAACCACCTTATCTCAGGATGAGTATTTCCTTTTAGTATGAATATTTATGTATTAGTAAATACACCAATAATAATACCAGTGTTTGCAAAGGTTAGAGACTAAGTTTAAGAAATAAAGGTGCTTGGTAGGCCACTTCCTAAAGAACCTGACAGAGATTGTTTATCAAATTTTATTATTGGATAGACAGGATATGCAGAGGCCAAAGTGAATAAATGAGGAGCATTGCTGATATTTGGATTTCAAAAAATCAAGGACCTGTTCAGTTCATTTGAGGAGGATGGTTTTGAACCTGTCTTATCTATAGATCTATAAAGCATGTGCAAGATTGATTTCAACAAATCCATCATGACTATTGAAAAAATTTCTCCCACAGCAGAGACCCATTGTTGGATGCTTGAAGAATGTTGCATAGTAAGAAAGTGTGCTCAATGTGAGCAGGTAACATGCAAGCATAAACTTTGTCAAATTGTCCAAAACAATTTTGAAATATGTCAGCACAAGTAAACCATTTACCTAAAAGTTGTAGTAGCACCCTAGACTAAGTGTATCAAGCACTAAGATAAAAAAAAAATGAAAACTAAATTACCTTGAACATTAATGCACGATGACGAGGCAAGCCGATTGTAAGAGAACCAAGTGGCAAAACCATGCTACCAAGGGTTGCTTTCAAACTATAGCTAAGACTGCGCCATGCTCTTGACAAATTGCTGGGATCCCCAACTGATCCACCCATGTAATCAGAAACTAAAAGAGCAAGCCTTCCCACCAAAGCACTGCCAATGAAAATTTGACATTCTGACCTTGACTTGACAGTCATCTCCAGTGCCTTCTGTTCAAGTTTCAACAAATTAGCATCAGCAGCCCTATTGACCAGCACTGCTTCCCAGGTGACACCATCTGAGACCGGTGTTCCTTGCAAATCAACGAGAGGAGGCATTCTGTCTGTTGTGGACTCGGTCATGATTCCATATAGGTCATAAAAACCATCCAAGACCTTGTCATCATAGCTAAGAGCATTGTAATTCTGTGAAGCATGCATAAATCTACGATATGAGATTGGTTAGAAAGGAATAAACATGTGATAAATTGAGTTCGAGAAAAGATTGTCAACTGAAGGAATAAATCTAATGTATATCATATTAACTTCCTATTAGTCTACAAATATCTTCAATGCATAGAAAAATGAGATATAATCCAAAGCCAGAGACTGCAGACCAGGTTTAAAAAGAAGATAACAGGAGTCATAACAAAAGAGAAACATTGACCTCTGCTATGTTTTCCACATGTATAAAAAGTATCAAATGGAAAGCACTGACATCTTCCTGGTTGATTTTCCGGTGACAATAGGCCATTAGCATGCACTAATTCATACATTTATATATATATTCCCTCCATCACTACAATATTCAAGACTGTGCTTTTTAATTTCTAGAACAAAACCATCAACGATCTCCTTGACAATGAGCATTCCAATAAGATCAAATAAGCATGATTTCAAGTCATTGATCTCATTAAAACACAGGAGTTGAAGGAACCAACTTCACACACTAATAAACATCCAGTCATAGATGTGGAAAGAGGAAACTAAAAAGTTGTCAAGAACACTCCTGTCTTTACTACCACAACTTCACTTATAATACTAAAATTGAGAACGATGTAGCTTTCCATTTCCTCCCCTTTTTCTCTTCCAACCAGCATTTTTGTAATCTCCACTAACTTGATGAAAGTTAAAAGGCCCCTACTAATTTTCTCCTTTCCTTTTCTTCTTTCATATGTACATGATGTTTCAGATTTTCTAAATTGTGAAGGTCATGATTTGTCCACTATTTCTGATTTCGAACTGGTTAGAGTTAATAACACAGAGGAGCATTATTGTGAACCTTCAACAATATTATTTACGGTGCCATAATGATACTGTAGATTGATAGTTTCAGGTGTTTCTTTATTTACAGGTGCTAGAAAGCATGAAGAGTGACATAGGATTTCTAATAATGGCACCCTCATCAGCCATTTTTCTCTCCTTCTCTTGTTTCCGCAGTTCCATTATCATTATGTCGGAGACAATCTAATTCATGGAAGCAATTTTATAAATTTATTGGCAATCTAAAAATTGTCAGGAGAACAATCTAATGAACAAGTTCCATTCATATACATTTTCCTCAAACCATTGTATTGTATCATAGAGGAGTTGACTTAACAAGTAGCTGTTAAGCAAAAAAATTTCCTCATAACTTTCTACTGTATCTAGACTATGAAAAAGGATACTTTGAATAGATTAGACAGGGGAAATGAAGAGACAGACAAACTTACCCAATACCGATATGCAATGACTTCAGCGGGAGTATTCTCGGGTGCACAAGAGCCCAAGCTTATTTGCTTAACAGCCTCAATCTGAACTGCCTCGGGATCCTCACTTGCACTCAACTCCAAAGCCAGCTGTATCTGATACTCCTCTTCAATATCAGGATCCCTGGAGGTGGTAGACCCTGAATCACGCCTTGCAGCTTCTGAAACAACATCAAAACCACTACTACTAATTGACTCCGGTTGCTCCACCTTCTCTCCTCTAGTCACATTTGAAGATGATGGTGGACTAGGACTTTTTCTATTAGCAACTGAACTTAACCAATTTGAAAGGCCAGAAAAGGGTTTATTCTCTTGTGACCTAGAATGCAAAGACTTATTATCAGGGGATGATCCATTAGTGGACTTATGGCCTCTTGATGAATTTGACCCCTCTGCATCCTCTGATTGATTAGGCATGATATGAAGCTTCTTGAGAAAGTTCTTCATATTCTTTGACTAAGTTGTTCAGTGCAAAAGAAATAAAAATCTGGCCATAAACCTCTCCATTGTCTTGGACCAAGCATGAAATCTCAATCACAAAAAGTCTAAAATACAACCAATAGAAACACAAATTTAAGTTCAAACCAATCCAAAACACGGATATTGCCTCAAAGCCCGCAACATTAACTGACCCTCAATCAACCCATCAATCCAATAAGCAGAATAACCATTTCAAGCAATACCCAGTTCATCTTTTCAAAAATCAAGAATGCCCAGATGCTTCAATTGAATGAAAATAGATTCCCTTCGAGGGAACAGCAACACCCTTGCCTACTTGCATGCATTACACTAACAAAGACTATCCCACTAAACAGAATTGATCTTTGTAGCCTCCAACAAAAATAAACCAATACCAAGACAGTATGGAATGGATCTTTCTTTGGATATAGGGAAGATGGTACATAGAAAAGAGAGAAGAAAGGGTCTTACGGAGGGTTAAGTTTGGAAACAAGAAAAGGTACGAGATACAGCAGAGAGACAGCAAAGCCAAAGAGCAACAAGTGGGAGAGTAGGACTCGAGAAACAAGAAAGAATGACCCACTAGGAGTTTTTGAGGCACAGGGATTTCAAGGTCCCATAAAAAAGATTAATTTAGTGGCAAACAGAAACAATCTCAACTCGCTCACTCCCCCTCTCTCTCTCAAAAAAAAAAAAAAAAACGCTCCTAGCTGTGTCTCTCTCTCTCTCTTCAGAAGGTCCAAAAACTGATGTCTCTTTCCTGGTCCCTCTCTCTAGATGGGATTGAACTCTCAAACTCCTCCCTCCCTATGGATGGGTATCATGGTGGGCAGTAGTTGGAAATTTGTGAGGCATGGAATAATATTCAATTTGCAAGTTGAAGAGATTTTACTTAGAAACTGGTACTATTTCTTCAACTTTTTTTTTTTTTTCAAATGTTTGACTTGTCATTTTGTGCTACAGGCATCCTTTTCCATTACCTTTTGGAATTCGGACAATTGTTTTTAAACCGAATTGGTAAGGTGAAGAAAGGTGTTTTAAAAAAATATATTAAAATAATTTTTTAAATTTTTTATTTTTAATATCATTATATTAAAATTATTAAAAAAATTAATTTGATATTTTTATAGTAAAACATATATTTAAAATGCACTTCAAAAAATTATTACACTTTCAAATACTCATTAATCATAAGCCGTTTTAGGTTTTTATTGATTAATGTTTTAAAACTGAAAATTAAAAAAAAAAAAAAAAAGCTAAGATTGTAGAGATAAAAACGAAAATATAAAAATAAATATATTAATGAAATAGTTTTGAGTGAATTTAAGTTTTTTTAAATAAAAATAAAAAAAAAAAAAAAACATAAAAAATATAGACAAAAAAAAGTTAATATACCCAAACAAGATTACTATTCATTGTAATAATATAATTATTATATTACTCCTTGAACATTAAAACTTTGAACTAGACAAATGATAAAATATAATTATTTTTATGAATTGTATTTTGGTAATTTTGTTTTTAATATACAATAAAAAAAATTTACTTAATCATGTAATTAAATAATATAATGCCTACTACTTAAGAATATTTTTGTATTTCTAATTTTTTAAAATAGTGTTATTATTTTAATATTCTTAAAGACATAACCAATTAAACTCTTATTGAAGAGATTGTTTTTAATTATTTTATATTTTTATTGTGATTTTCAAAAATACTTAGGAACATCACTATAAATTAAATTATTAAATATAATTTTAAAAATAATTTACCGGCACATAAAGGGTTATCCAACCATTAAATATTAGTTTTTAAAACGACGTTCGGAAGATATTGATACCCTCTACATTGTGGCACAACGTATTTTCCAAGATTTCTAGCAAGCAATTTGTTATGACAATGATTTTTTAATTTCTTTTTTCTCTTCTCCTTGAGTTTTTTTATCGACCCCTGCAAAAATTCTAAACAACCCCTTCAATTTTTTTCTCCCTTGACAATTGGTCCTATATATATATATATATATATATATATATATATATATATATATATATATATATTATTTTAGAATAAGCCATAAAGTTATAGATGCTTTTCAATTTTACCCCATAATATTTTTTTAATTTATAATTAATCTATCAAATCATAAATATTTTTTAATTTCACCCCCTTAACATTTTTAAATATATAAATATTCTATTAAATTTTAAATATTTTTCAATTTCACCCCTATGATTTTTTTAATCTATCAATTTTTTTTATTTTTTTATCTTTAAAATTTGGACCTCTTTTTATTTTATTTCAAATCATCTTTTTTTAAATTACATCCTTCTTTGGTTTTTTTTTTATCAAGTTTTATTCTCATTATTTTTGTTGCTTTTATAGGTTTTTTCTTAATATTTTTTACCGATCTCATCCTTCAAATTTAAATTGGTTGAGAACTAGATTTCTTAATTGAATCCGAGTAAAAGACTTTACGGGTTGTTACCTTTAGATATTAAACCAGATTTAAGAGATTTCTTGAGTTTACTTGATTTTTTCCCCTTTTATAAAATGATGTTTTCTTTTTTTCTATCTTTTTTTTTTTGTTAAGTGTATGGTTTGATTCTATTAGGTTAGCCTTCATTAATTTCTTTCTATTTCACCATTTACTATTTTTTTAATCTATCAAATTATAAATATTTTTAATTTCACCCCTTATCATTTTTCAATCTTTTAAATTTGGTCCTTATTATTTTAATTACAATTTATTTTGTTTGGGATTATTTTTAATTTTTATTTTCAAATTTTTTCCTTCTCATGTTTTTTCCTATCAAATTTTATTTATGTTCTTTTTGTTGTTATTTTTTCCTTTTACAAAGTTTTTTTTATTAATATTTGATTAGTACTTAAAAGTGCATTTTTTTTATCAAGGTTTTATATCATCATTTTGCACTTAAGTATCAATAACTCCTTAACTAAAGCATGTTTTATAATAATATAAGATACCTTTAATTTGTGGTAAATGTTCATTTTAAATACAAGCCTATCATATAAATAAAAGGTTTGATTGATGAATTTAAGAACTGAAATTGAAAGGACAAAGAGATGACCAAGCTTAGAGAAGAGATGTCGGTGCAATTCAAACCGGAACACTGTTCGGTAATTGGGTCATATCTAGAGCTGTAGATTTCATATTTAAGTCTACTTTATATGGATGGAAAGGTAAGACATAGGCCTACAACTTTCATATGGAGCCCAAGACTTAAAAATGTCATTTTCAAGTCCAAATTGTACTAACAACAAAGAAGTTTGAATCTGTCTTCCAGCCCGAGCACTGTTCAGTATTGGGCCCATATCTGAAGTTCTAGAAGTCCAAATGATCTGAATTTTTTACATAAGAAAGCTGAGATAATTTTATACAACTTTCATATTTCAAGTGGCTCCAATTTTGACGTTATCAATGATGTTTTGGGCAGATAAGAGAAGATAAAGATTGTCATCAGGTCAAGAGTCGGTCACCCACTCATCAATTAGTCATCAAATCAATAGTTTTCAATTTTGGCGTATAAAAGGAGGCATTTGCCATGCATTTAGGCATCTTGGTCTCCAGATCAAGATCATGCTCTTGCTTTCTCTCTTTGTATTTTTTGTAATGTTTATACTTTGTTTTCATTAATATCAAGTTTATGACTTTCATTTCCTTTCATTTACTAAGTTAACTTTTATCTTATTTATGTTCTTATTTTGTTTATTTATTTTTCTTTCTTTCATTATGTTTAGTTAAGTTTATTATGTCAAGGTGAAAAAGTTACACTAAGTATAGTGTAAACTTAATATGGACTTTAATGTTTGATACTAACATGTTTTGTATTTGTTATCTTGTTCACTCTTTAATACTTTGCTTGTTAAATGACTAATCTTGATTTATGTTGTATAACACTTGGTACAACAAATGCTTGGCACTTTCATAGCCCATACTGTATGGTATAACCGACACCTGAGCTATGAAAGGAACTTGATTTGTTGTTAACATAAGTTATAATCATGAATGCTTGACGAGATTTACAAATATTAGCCTTAATCGAATAAGATGACTAATTTAATCATGTTAACAATCTATAATCTGATTGGAATCTCCTTTGTGTGTAGTTTCCAATTGAATAATAAGAGTTTATATTATACTTGTTTGACATACCATTAGTGGATCCTCTAATCTTGACATTTATTGTTATCATTGTTTAATTCTTACATTAATATTTCATCTCAAAGTTCTCATCAACTTCTTCTTCTTCCTCCTCTTTATTATTATTATTATTATTATTATTATTAGTATTAGTATTGCTACTACTATTATTGTTGTTGTTATTGTTACTATTATTATTGTTTATAATTTGTATAATTAACCTTTCTATGGTTCAACCCTGGTCTTGCCGGGTTATTTATTACTTCGATATTCCTGCACATGGGAGAAGATATCAATCTTTTAGTTGTGTCAAGTTTTTGGCGTCGTTGCCGGGGAGGTAAGTCCTTGTATAAATTATAGTATTTATTTTATTTTATTTTTTTACTTTTCTTGTATATAGCTTTGTTTCTTTGTTCTTGTTTCTTCTTCTTTTGTTTTTTTCTTCCTTTTATTCCACTCCTACACGTGCATGAGAGCGTGGTCACGTACATTAAGTGGTAGACTTTGTAGGGTATCCTTATTATTTTCAGAAAATATGGCCGAAGAAGACAATCAATCATTTCATAATGAGAATAATGAGAATAACCGTGCTAGAACACTTAGAGACCACATGAATCCCACAAGAACAAGTGCATCATCATGCATATTTTTTCCTCCTGATGCATCTCATTTTAATTTTAAGCCAGACATTATTCAACTTTTACCTTCCTTTCATGGCTTAGATTTAGAAAATCTATACTTGCATTTAAGGGAATTTGAGGAGGTCTACAACACATATAATGATTTAAACTATAGTATGAACACCATCATATTAAAGCTTTTTCCTTTTTCATTAAAAGATGAAGTTAAAACATGGCTACAGAATTTGAGATCAGGATCCATTCGTGCTTGGAATGAAATGCAACAACAGTTTTTAAAGAAGTTTTTTCCATCTCACAGAACAAACTCTTTCAAAAGACAAATCACCACTTTCACTCAAAAACCAGGAGAAACATTTTATCAATATTGGGATAGGTATCGAGACTTGCTTAATACTTGCCCTCATCATGGTTTTGAAACATGGAGATTGGTTTCATATTTTTATGAAGGGTTAACACCTAGAGATAGGCAAATGGTTGAATTGATGTGCAATGGAACTTTTGAAGATAAAGACCCTGATGAAGCAATGGAATACTTAGATTTGTTAGCTGAAAATGCTTAAAATTAGGACACCGTGGGTGCTTATAAGGCACCGGGTAAAACTCAACCTCATATATCTAGTGGAGGTATGTACAACCTTAGGGAAAATCATGACCTCCAAGCCAAGTTTACATCTTTAGCTAGAAAAGTCGAGGCACTAGAATTGAAAAAGAGTGGTCAATTAAAATCTGTTGAAAACATTGTGTGTCAAATCTGTGAAACAAATGAACACTCAACCAGTAACTGTCCAACCTTGCCTTCTTTTAAGGAATGTCTCCATGAACAAGCCCATGCTTAAACAGTTTCGAAAGGCCCAATCGCAACCCATACTCCCAAACATACAACCCTGGTTGGAGAAATCACCCAAATTTCAATTGGAAGAGTGATAATAACAATGTACAAACTTCACAACCACCATTTCAAGCGCACCATAATTTTCAAAATTCTCATGGATATGCACCTCGTAGAAGAAATCTTGAGGAAATATTGCATGTATTCATTGAAAAGCAAGACACAATCAATACTTCACTTGCTCAAAACATGATAGATTTTAAAAATACTATTACAAAATTAACATATGCTCTTAGTTTCCAAGAGAAAGGTAAGTTTCCATCTCAACCATAATAAAATCCCAAGGGGTAATGCAATGCAAATGCAAGTAGTTTCGGAAGTCAACACATGGATCAAGCCAAATTAGTCACTACTCTTCGCAGTGGTAAGGTTATTGAAAAACCCACTCTTGAACCTTGTGAGAAAGATGATAAGTCAATCTCTGAGGGTAAGGAAGGGGTTGAATATGAAATTTACAAAGAAAAGACCGATTCCCCACCAGTACTTCCATTTCCTCATGTCATGACCAAATAAAGGAAAGTCAATCACAACTCTGAAATCTTTAAAACTTTCAAACATGTAAGAATCAATATACCTTTGTTGAATGCTATTAAACAAGTTCCTTCCTATGCTAAATTTTTGAAAGATCTATGCACTGTGAAGAGGAAACTAAATGTGAAAAATAAAGCCTTTTTCATCGAACAAGTAAGTGTCATTCTTCAGAATAATAATGCTTTAAAATATAAAGACCTTGGTTGTCCTACAATTTCTTGCTTTATTGGAGAACATAAAATTGAAAAAGCCTTACTTAATCTTGAAGCCAATGTGAATTTACTTCCATATTCAGTTTTCCAAAGTCTTAATCTAAGTGAGTTAAAACCAACTTTTATAACTCTTTTACTTGCTGATAGATCTGTAAAAGCGCCTAGAGTAATAGTCGAAGATGTGTTAGTACAAATCGATAAATTCATTTATCTTGTGGATTTTGTTATCTTGGACACAGAGCCTGTTGAAGCATGTAATTCATTTCCTATTATTTTAGGACGTCCATTTCTTGCAACTTTTAATGTGTTGATTAATTATAGGAATGGACTGATGAAGCTATCATTTGGAAACATGACATTGGAGATGAATATTTTCAACATTTGCAAGCAACCTGGAGATGATAATGAATTACAAGAAGTAGATCATATTGATGAATTAGTTTATGATCAACTTGAATCTACTTTAAGTAAAAATGAGTTGGATGAATCTGAAGATTTGTAAATGATTTATTCTCAAGAAGAAATCACGGATGAAAAAAGCACCGAAAATATTGATACGGATCTTTTGTCAAAAGTGATAATAGATTCGACATCCAACATCACATCAGTCGATGATTACTTTCCTAACGAATCCTTACTTTCTCTTAATCCAATGCCTTGGTATGATAAAAATATCAATTTTCTTGCTTCAGGAGATTTGCTAGTTGATTGGAGTACCCAAGACAAAGAAACGTTTTTGAATGAAATGATGAACTTTTATTGGGATGACCCTAACTTATTCAAATATTGTCCTGATCAAGTATTTCAAATATGCATTCTCGACAATGAGGTAAGTAGTGTCATTAAATTTTATCATTCTAAAGCATGTGGAAGTTATTTCTCCTCAAAAAAGGTAGTTGTAAAAATCTTTCAAAATGGATTTTATTGGCCCACCATGTTCATGGACACGCATGCATTATGCAAAACTTGTGAAAATTGTCAAAAAATTGATACTGATCAAAAAGTTTTGTTTTATAATTCTCAACTCCATTTATTCCTTAGAGAGCTAAGATCAAGATGGAGCAATCCTTATGGGGTCTATGATATTGAGAATTCAATGAATGACAATGTTTTTAAGAAAAATGGACATCGTTTGAAAGCTTACTTTGATAATTTTTCTAGTGAAAATAAATCAACTGGTTTGAATAATCTTGTAGATAAAGGTTGATTTTTTTTTTTTGTGTTTTTTTAGTGATTTTTGCTAGCTTCTCTCACCCCGGTCAAATGGCGGACAACGGTACTCCGTGACTTAAGTCGGTTATTTCAGTTTCCCATAATAACTGATATCTGTGTATATATTTGTGCAATTCTTTGAATCTCTCTTCCAATTCTCATTTGAAAATGGACACTAATCTTGAAAAATTGAAAAAGTATTTTCCCACTCTACCTTAGAATGCGATTACAAAAATTTACCTTACTAGATGTGCAAGATTGAGGTTGTTAATGAATCATGGAATTCCTGAAGATATTGGCTAGTTGATTGAACCAAAGGTCTGATTATCAGGTGAGTTCTCGAATTCCTTCATTTCACACATGTCTGAAATAGGTAAAAGCACTTTTGCAAAGAAACGTCGTGCAAAATGATTGAAAGTCTGTCATCGATGTGCTAGATGGACTTGTAATGCACAATGTTGTTCTTTAGAAATGGTATCTATAACCTGTGAAGATAAAATACAATTCATTAAGGATGGCCTAAGTTAGGAGTCTTTAGATAATCTTCTATTGGAGATGTGCATCGTGCAATTCATGATTTATGGCCCTATTTTCATAATGAACATAATCGACTTAGTCTTGAGAATCTGACTAAAAAAGACCTTGTTTGCCAGTTTTTAAGAAAACTGGATGAGAAGCCTATCCCCGACCCATAGAGGGCGTTTAAGTCGTTCTTGGACGTAAAACTAAGGGAAGATATAAGCCACAATCACAATTACCTGTAAATACACATGCTTTTTTAAAAATAAATAAATAAAGAGAGAGAGAGAGATAGAGAGAGTGTGTGCGAGACTCCAGCTGGCCCACATATAGGTGGTATGATTGTCTTTTTAATTTCTCATTTATAAAATCCTCTCTTCCTTCCTTTCATTTCCACTCAACCCATACATTCAACAAATGTAAAAGTGTGTAGAAATGACAAGTTCCTCTGGTAATCATATAAGAAATATTTGTGTTTTCGGTGGATCTAGTCTTGGGAAAGAAAAGGAGTTTTTAGAATCAGCAAATCATCTTGGTCAAGTGCTAGTTGAGAGAAAGATTCATTTAGTGTATGGGGGAGGCAGCCTTTGTTTAATAGGAGGTGTGTCAATAGCTGTATTTTTAGGAGGTAGTCAAGTTTTAGGGGTCGTCCCTGAAACTTTAACACAAAGGGACATCATTGGAAAAACAATTATTAAATGGAAAAATTATAGGTCTCTACAATGTCTGCTCGAATGAATGCAACGTTTAACCATGCTGATACTTTTATTGCTTTACCAAGTGGTTTAGGCACATTGGAAGAGATCTTTCATATTTCCTCTTGGGCCCAACTACACATTCACCATAAACCTATAGGTTTGTTAAATGTTAATGGTTATTATGATAAGTTGTTCTCTTTTCTTGATCATGCTATGAAACAGGAATTTTTAACATCTTCTACACGACAAATTATAATCTCTGCTGCTACTGCTGAATAATTGATTGACCAACTACAATCTTTCATTCCTGTAATTGATCCCTCCATGAGTCTTATAAATTGGTCATCTAAGGAAAGTCGTAAAAAGCTTAGATTAAATTTGAGTCTTCATTTGTAAATTTTTTTTATCTTTTTGTTTTATTATTGTGTTTTGTTATTTCTTATTTTTATTTCAGTGTGTTTCAGGTTTGTTAGTGTTCGTTATTTTAGGTGATATCTTCTATACTCTATCTTTCTACCTTAGAACATTGAGGACAATGTCTCGTTTTGGTTGGGGGGAGAGAGTGGTAGCTAAAAAAAAAATTAACTAACTGTGTTTTCTATTTCATAAAGCATGTGCAAAATTGTTGTTACTATGATGACAGAGTAAAGGAGATCTTTTTGACTCTTGAGACGCATTTTAGCAACCATTATTAATAAGGTCTATCATAATACTTCTTGAAATATTCAGGTTTACAAACTCTCGCATTACTATCACTTAATTTTGTTCATATACTCATTTAACATATATTCTTTTACCTTAATTTACACACACACACTTTAACATATGATTATGGGTTGGACATTGAATTATTATATTATTTATGTTCTTTTATTAAAGGTAACAACTAAGGGAAAGGAATAATATATAATTTAAAAAAAAAAACAAAACAAAACAAAACAAAAAGCAAAAAAAAAGGATGATAATAAAAATATAGATAAGTTTGGTTTCGTAGCCTCCCTAACCTAAACAATGAAGCCCGAAGGGGTGTTTTAACATCTAATACCTAAAAGTTAACTGATTTGGGAGCTATTGGCCCAATGCTTGTTACATAAGTTGAGAAAAAAAGCTTAAGGGAATCAAACATTGCACTATCTACGTATCAGTATCTATGACCCGAGTTACTAAGCTCGTAGGGGTGTCTCAACACCTAATGCCCTAAGACCAACTGGTCTGGGAGTCATTAGCTGAACGCTCATTACATGGGTTAAAGATGTATGGTGTTTTAAGTTATATGTATATATATTAAAAAAGAAAAAAAAGAAAAAAATAATAATCCCAACCCAAGAAAGTTAACCTTAAACATTAGAACAAAAATTTTGTTTTCTTCCAAGAAAAGCTCCATAATTATATGTTGATATATTGAGCACAAAAGAAAGGTTTATTAATATCTTGTTAAGAGATATTGAGCAGATATATAAATTTAATGAGAGTTTGTTTATCTAGATAGATTAATGGAAGTTAAATGATGAATATCTTGCTTTGTGGAATTTGCAAATTATTTTTCTATTTTAACACTTTCATTACTAGAGACTAGTAATAAGCTAGTTGGGGGGTGTGATTAGTTCCGTAAAAGTGCATTTTTTATCAAGGTTTTATATCATCATTTTGCACTTAAGTATCAATAACTCCTTAACTAAAACATGTTTTATAATAATATAAGATACCTTTAATTTGTGGTAAATGTTTATTTTAAATACAAGCCTATCACATAAATAAAAGGTTTGATTGATGAATTTAAGAACTGAAATTGAAAGGACAAAGAGATGGCCAAACTTAGAAAAGAGATGTCAGTGTAATTCAAACCGGAACACTGTTCGGTAATTGGGTCATATCTAGAGTTGTAGATTTCAGATTTAGGTCTATTTTATATGGATGGAAAGGTAAGACATAGGCCTATAACTTTCTTATGGAGCCTAAGACTTAAAAAGACCATTTTCAAGTCCAAATTGTTGTAACAATAAAGAAGTCCGAATCTGTCTTTCAGCCCGAGCACTGTTCAGTATTGGGCCTATATCTGGAGTTTTAGAAGTCCAAATGATCTGAATTTTTTACACAAGAAAGCTAAGATAATTTTACACAACTTTGATGTTTCAAGTAGCTCCAATTTTGACGTTATCAATGACGTTTTGGGCAGACAAGAGAAGATAAGGATTGTCACCAAGTCAAGAGTTGGTCACTCACTTATCAATTAGTCATCAAATCAATAGTTTCCAATTTTGGCCTATAAAAGGAGGCATTTGCCATACATTTAGACATCTTGGTTTCCAGATCAAGATCATGCTCTTGCTTTCTCTCTTTGTATTTTTTGTAATGTTTATACTTTGCTTTCATTAATATCAAGTTTATGCTTTTCATTTCCTTTCATTTACTAAGTTAACTTTTATATTATTTATGTTCTTATTTTGTTTATTTATTTTACTTTCTTTCATTATGTTTAGTTAGGTTTATTATGTCAAGGTGAAAAGGTTACACTAATGGTGTAAGAATAAGTATAGTGTAAACTTAATATGAACTTTAATGTTTGATACTAACATGTTTTGACACTCCTGCACCTGGAAGAAGATATCAATATTTTAGTCGTGTTAATATTTTTTTCATGATTTCATCATTTAAAATTAAATTTGTTGAAAATTAAGTTTCTTGATTGAACTCAGGTTTAGGATTTCACAAGTTATGGGTTTTGGAGATTGGAATAGGTTTAGAAAGTTCATGTGAGTTTGCTTAGTTTTTTTTCCCTTTTGAGCTTATTTTTAATCCTTTTTTAGGTTTTTTATTTTATTTTTTTGGGTTTGATTATGTTAGATTAGCCATCTATAATTTTTTTCAATTCACCCAACCTATTTTTTACTCTATAAATAATCTATCAAATTATAATTGTTTTTCAATTTCATCCCCTATGATTTTGTAATATTTCAAATTTGGTATTTATTTTTTTAATTGTTATTTATTTTGTTTGGGATTTGTTTTTCAAATTTCATCCTCCTTAAGTGTTTTTCTCTCAAATTGTATGCTCATTTTTTTTTGTAGCCTTCTTTTTTATTTTGTAATTTGTTTTCAATATTGTTTCAACAATTTTATCTTTCAAAATTATATTAATTGACAAGTAAGCTTCTTTATTAAATTAGACTCAAGGATTTAATGACTTGTAAATTTTTAAGATTAGATCAAGTTTAGGAGATTCACTTGAGTTTTCTTGGTTTTTTCCTTCTTTTTTAAGCTCATGTTTTCTCCTTCTTTTTTTTTTTTTGAAGTTTTACTTCTTTTATGTTTTATGGTTTTCCTTCTATTAGGTTAGCATTGAGTTGTTTAATAATCCAAATAGTCTCAAGTATGATTTTTTTAATCTTTTTATTGTTATTTTTTTGTTTTTTTCATATTATTTAAATTACCACTTGAACTAATGATCGAGGACTTCAATATTTTTAGCCACTTTTTTTTCACATAAAAAAATTGCTCGGCCTATGGTGAAGCACAGACAGCATATCTAGTGTCTTATATATCTTAACTATTTTTATCTTTTTTTATTCTAAATTAATAGCTAAACACTAACTTAAATTGTGATAATAATGATATATACTTGACTACTCAAGTTTTTAAGAGATCATTAAGAAAATACTAAAGTATAATCACTAAAGTCATACTCACAATCTAATCTTTTTATTGGAATTTTTTTTTCTATTTTTCTTTTCAACAATCTAATATTTTTTCTTTCTTTTATTCTTTAATATTAGGTTGTGTTTAGGAATTGTGCTTCATAATGTTTTAAATTTTCTATATATTGGGTTATGTACCGGTCTCATATATATATATATATATATTCTTGTTGGAAGTTGAAATTTGTGTTTTTTTATTTATTTTCTATGAATTTACCTCGATATCATGACTCAGGTTGCAGGTTGACACGACGAAAAGATTGTTGTCTTCTCCCAAGTGCAGGAGTGTCGAAGTAATAAATAACCCGGCAAGACCGGGGTCGAACCACAGGGAGGTTAATTGTACAAATTATAAATAACAATAATACAACAACAATAACAATAACTATAACAACAACAACAACAACAACAACAACAACAACAACAATAATAATAATAATAATAATAATAATAGTAGTAGTAGTAGTATTAGTAATAATAATAATAATAATAATAATAATAATAATAATAATAATAATAATAGTAGTAGTAGTACTAATAATAATAATAATAATAATAATAATAAAGAAAGTGAAGAAGATGAAGATGATGATGATGAGAACTTAGAGATGAAATATTAATGTAAAGATTAAACAATAATAATAACAAATGTCAAGGTTAGAGGTTCCACTAATGGTATATCAAACAAGTATAGTATAAACTCTTATTATTGAATTGGAAACCACACACAAAGGAGGTTCCAATCAGATTATATATTGTTAACATGATTACATTAGTCATCTTATTCAATTAATGCTAATACTTGTAAATCTCGTCAAGCATTCATGATTATAACTTATGTTAACAACAAATCAAGTTCCTTTCATAGCTCAGGTGTCGGTTATACCATACATTATGGGCTATGAAAGTGCCAAGCATTTGTTGTACCAAGTGTTATACAACATAAATCAAGATTAGTCATTTAAC
The DNA here is from genome assembly GCA_026413675.1 of Populus pruinosa. Classification (NCBI taxonomy): domain Eukaryota; kingdom Viridiplantae; phylum Streptophyta; class Magnoliopsida; order Malpighiales; family Salicaceae; genus Populus; species Populus pruinosa. The sequence continues at coordinate 4,284,807 of CM048606.1, forward strand.
AAGCAAAGTATTAAAGAGTGAATAAGATAACAAATATAAAGCATGTTAGTATCAAACATTAAAGTCCATATTAAGTTTACATTATACTTATTCTTACACCATTAGTGTAACCTTTTCACCTTGACATAATTAACTTAGCTAGACATAATGAAAGAAAGAAAAATAGATAAACAAAATAACAACATAAAAGTTAACTAAGTAAAGGAAAGGAAATGAAAGGCATAAACTTCATATTAATGAAAACAAAGCATAAAAAATACAAAGAGAGAAAGGAAGAGCATGATCTTGATCTGGAAACCAAGATGCCTAAATGCATGGCAAATGCCTCCTTTTATAGGCCAAAATTGGGAACTATTGATTTGATGACTAATTGATAAGTGGGTGGCCAACTTTTGACTTGGTGACAATCCTTATCTTCTCTTCTGCCCAAAACGTCATTGATAACGTCAAAACTGGAGCCAGTTGCAAACATGAAAGTTGTAGGCAATTGTCTCAGCTTTCTTGTTTAAAACATTCAGCTCATTTGGACTTCTAGAACTCCAGATATGGCCAAAATACCGAACAGTGCTCGGGCTGGAAGACAGATTCGGGCTTCTTTGTTGTTGCTACAATTTGGACTTGATAATGACCTTTTTAGATCTTGGGCTCCATATGAAAGTTGTAGGCCTATGTCTTACCTTTCCATCCATATAAATTGGACCTAAATCTGAGATATATAGCTCCAGATATGACCCATTTACCGAACAGTGTTCCGGTTTGGATTACACCAATCAATCCTTTCATTTATGTGATAGACCTGCATTAAAAATAGACATTTACCACAAATTAAAGGTATCTTATATTATTAGATATATTATTATAAAACATGCTTTGGTTAAGGAGTTATTGATACTTCAAGTGCAAAATGATGATATAAAACCATGATAAAAATGCACTTTTAAGTACTAATCACACCCCTCAACCAGCTTATTACTAGTCCCTAGTAATCAAAACGTTAAAACAATTTGCAAATTTCACAAAGCAAGGTAATCATCATTTAACTTCCATTAATCTATCCAGATAAACAAACTCTCATTAAATTTATATATCTGCTCAATACCACTTAACAAGATATTAATAAACCTTTCTTTTGTGCTCAATGTATCAACACATAATTATGGGGCTTTTCTTGGAAGAAAACAAAATTTTTGTTCTAATGTTTAAGGTTAACTTCCTTGGGTTGGGATTACTATTTTTGTCTTTTTTTTTTTTAACTCTATATACATATACTTTAAAAACATCATGCATCTTTAACCCATGTAACGAGCTTTCAGCTAATGACTCCCAGACCAGTTGGTCTTAGGGCATTAGGTGTTAAGACACCCCTACGAGCTTAGTAACTCGGGTCGCAGATACTGATATGTAGATAGTGCAATGTTTGATTCCCTTAAGCTTTTCTCCTCAACCCATGTAACAAGCGTTGGGCCAATAGCTCCCAAGTCAGTTGACTTTAGGGTATTAGGTGTTAAAACACCCCTTCGGGCTTAATTGCTTAGGTTAGGGAGGCTACGAAATCAAACTTATCTACATTTTTATTATCATCATATTTTTTTTTCTTTTTTTCTTTTTTTTTTTCTTTTTTTTTCATGTTTTTTTTTAATTATATACAATCCCTTTCCCTTAGTTGTTACCTTTAACAAAAGAACATAAATAATGTAATAATCCAATATGCAACCCACAATCATATGTTAAAGTGTGTGTGTGTAAATTAAGGTTTAAAAAATACATGTTAAATAAGTATATGAGCAGAATTAAGTGGTAACAATACGAGAGTTTGTAAACCTGAATATTTCAGGAAGTATTATAATAGACCTTGTTAAGAATGGTTACTAAGATGCGTCTCAAGAGTCACTTTAACAAAAGAATTCCTTTACTCTGCCATCCTAGTAACAACAATTATGCACATGCTTTATGAAATGAAAAACAATTTTTTTTTTTGTCAACTACTACCCTCTCCCCCCAACCAAAACGAGACATTGTCCTCAATGTTCTAAGGTAGAAAGATAGAGTATAAAAGATATCACCTGAAATAACAAACACTGACAAAACCTGAAACACACTGAAACAAAAATAAGAAATAACAAAACATAATAATAAAACCAAAAGACACAAAAATTCACAAATGAAGGCTCAAATCCAATCTAACCTTTTTACGGCTTCCCATAGATGACCAATTTATGCGACTCATGGAAGGATCAATCACAGGAATGAAAGATTGTAGTTGGTCAATCAATTGTTCAGCAGTAGTAGCAGAGATTATGATTTGTCGTGCAGAAGATGTTAGAAATTCCTGTTCCACAGCATGATCAAGAAAAGACAACAACTTATCATAATAACCATTAACATTTAACAAACCTATGGGTTTATGGTGAATGTGCAATTGAGCCCAAGAGGAAATATGAAAGATCTCTTCCAATATGCCTAGACCACCTGGTAAAGCAATGAAGGCATCAGCATGGTTAAACATTGCATTCATTCGAGCCGACATTGTGGAGACCTGAAGTTCCTCTCCAATTGTTTTTCTAATGATGTCCTCTTGTGCCAAAGCTTTAGGGACGATTCCTAAAACTTGACTACCTCCTAAAAATGCAGCTATTGACACACCTCCCATTAACCCAAGACTGCCTCCCCCATACACTAAATGAATCTTTCTCTCAGCTAGCACCTGACCAAGATGATTTGCTGATTCTAAAAACTCCTTTTCTTTCCCAGGACTAGATCCACCGAAAACACAAATATTTCTTATTTGATGACTTGAGGAACTTGCCATTTCTACACACTTCTATAGTTGTTGAATATATGGGTTGAGTAGAAATGAAAGAAAGAAAGAGAGGGTTTTATAGATAAGAAATTAGAAAGGCAATCATACCACCTATATGTAGGCCAGCTGGAGTCTCACACACTCTCTCTCTCTTTTTATTTATTTATTTATTTACTTTTGAAAAAAAAAGCATGTGTATGTACAGGTAGTTGTGATTGTGGCTCACATCTTCCCTTGGTTTAACGTCCAAGAACGGCTTAAACGCCCTCTATGGGTCGGGGATAGGCTTCCCATCCAGTTTTCTTAAAAACTGGCAAACAGGGTCTTTTTTAGTCAGATTCCCAAGACTAAGTCGATCATGTTCTTTATGAAATAGTGGCCATAAATCATAAATTGCACGATGCACATCTCCACTAGGATGCGTCTCAAGAGTCAATAGAAGATTATCTAAAGACTCCTTACTCAAGCCATCCTTAATGAATTGTATTTTATCTTCACGGTTTATAGATACCATTCCTAAAGAACGACATTGTGTATTACAAGTCCATCTAGCACATCGATGACAGACATCCAGTCATTTTGCACGACACTTCTTTGCAAAAGTGCTTTTACCTGTTCTAGGCATGTGTGAAATGAAGTTAGAGGACTCACCTGATAATCGGACCTTTGCTTCAATCAACCAGTGAATATCTTCAGGAATTCCATGATTCATTAACAATCTCAATCTTGCACATCTAGCACGGTAAATTTTTGTAATCGCATTCTAAGGCAGAGCGGGAAAATACTTTTTCAATTTTTCAAGATTAGTGTCCATTTTCAAATGAGAATTGGAAGAGAGATTCAAAGAATTGCACAGATATATACACAGATATCAGTAATTGTGGGAAACTGAAAGAACCGACTTAAGTCACGGAGTACCGTTATCCGCCATTTGACCGGGGTGAGAGAAACTAGAAAAAATCACTCAAAAAGAAACACAAAAAAGAAAATGTGAGAAAAACAAAATAATCAACCTTTATCTACAAGATCATTCAAACCAGTTGATTCATTTTCACTAGGAAAATTATCAAAGTAAGCTTTCAAACGATGTCCATTTTCCTTAAAAACATTGTCATTCATTGAATTCTCAATATCACAGGCCCCATAAGGATTGCTCCATCTTGATCTTAGCTTTTTAGGGAATGAATAGATTTGAGAATCATAAAACAAAACTTTTTGACCAGTGTCAATTTTTTGACAATTTTCACAAGTTTTGCAGAATGCATGTGTGTCCTTGAACATGGTGGGCCAATAAAATCCATTTTGAAAGATTTTTGCACCTGTCTTTTTTGACGAAAAATAACTCCCACATGCTTCAGAATGACAAAGTTTAATGACACTACTTACCTCATTGTCGGGAATGAATCTTTGAAATATTTGATCAGGACAATATTTGAATAAGTTAGGGTCATCACAATAAAAGCTCTTCACTTCGTTCAAAAACTTTTCTTTGTCTTGAGTACTCCAATCAGCTGGCAAATCTCCTAAAGCAAGAAAATTGATATTTTTATCATACCAAGGTATTGGACTGAGAGAAAGTAAGGATTCGTTAGGAAAGTAATCATCCATTGGTGTGATGTCAAATGTCGAATCTGCTGTCACTGTTGACAAAAGATTCGCATCAACATTTTCAGTGCTTGTTTCATCCGTGATTTCTTCCTCAGAATAAACCATTTGCAAATCTTCAGTTTCATCCAATTCATTTTTACTTAAAGTAGATTCAAATTGATCATAAACTAATTCGTCAATATGATCTACTTCTTGTAAATCATTATCATCTCCAGGTTGCTTGCAAATGTTGAAAATATTCATCTCCAATGTCATGTCTCCAAATGATAGCTTCATCAGTCCATTCCTACAATTAATCAATGCATTAGAAGTTGCAAGAAATGGACGTCCTAAAATAACAGGAAATGAATTACATGCTTCAATAGGTTCTGTGTCCAAGACAATAAAATCCACAGGATAAATGAATTTATCGACTTGTACTAACACGTCTTCAATTATTCCTCTAGGCACTTTTACAGATCTATCGACAAGTAAAAGAGATATAGAAGTTGGTTTTAACTCACCTAGATTGAGACTCTGAAAAACTGAATATGGAAGTAAATTCACACTAGCACCAAGATCAAGTAAGGCTCTTTCAATTTTATGCTCTCCAATAAAGCAAGAAATTGTAGGACAACCAGGGTCTTTATATTTCAAAGCATTATTGTTTTGAAGAATAGCACTTACTTGTTCGGCTAGAAAGGCTTTCTTTTTCACATTCAGTTTCCTCTTCACAGTGCATAGATCTTTCAAAAATTTAGCATAGGAAGGAACCTGTTTAATAGCATCCAACAATGGTATATTGATCCTTACCTGTTTGAAAATTTCAAAAATTTCAGAGTTGTGATTGACTTTCCTTTGTTTGGTCATGGCTTGAGGAAATGGAAGTGCTGGCGGTGAATCAGTCGTTTCTTTGCAATTTTCAGATTCAACCCCTTCCTTACCCTCAGAGATTGACTCATCATCTTTCTCATAAGGGTCAAGAGAGGGTTTTTCAATAACCTTACCACTGCGCAGAGTAGTGACTGATTTGACTTGATCCATGTGTTGGCTTCCGGAACTACTTGCATTTGCATTGTATTGCCCTTTGGGATTTTGTTGTGTTTGAGATGGAAACTTACCTTTCTCTTGGAAACTAAGAGCAGATGTTAATTTAGCAAGAGTATCTTTAAAATCTGTCATGTTTTGAGCAAGTTGAGTATTGATTGTCTCTTGCTTTTCAATGAATACATGCAATGTTTCCTCAAGATTTCTTCTAGAAGGTGGAGCATAAGAAGGTGCATATCCATGAGAATTTTGGAAATTATAGTGTGCTTGAAACGGTGGTTGTGAAGTTTGTGCATTGTTGTTCTCACTCTTCCAACTGAAATTTGGGTGATTCCTCCAACCAGGGTTGTATGTTTGGGAGTATGGGTTGTGGTTGGCCCTTTGAAAACTGTTTAAAGCATGGGCTTGTTCATGGAGACATTCCTTAAAAGAAGGCAAGGTTGGACAATCATTGGTTGAGCGTTCATTTGTTTCACAGATTTGACACACAATGTTTTCAACAGATTTTAATTGACCACTCTTTTTCAATTCTAGTGCCTCGACTTTTCTAGCTAAAGATGCAAACTTGGCTTGAAGGTCATGATCTTCCCTAAGGTTGTACATGCCTCCACTAGATGTGTGAGGTTGAGTTTTACTCGGTGCCTCACAAGTACCCGTGGTGTCCCAATTTTGAGCATTTTCAGCTAACAAGTCTAAGTACTCCATTGCTTCATCAGGGTCTTTATCTTCAAAAGTTCCATTGCACATCAATTCAACCATTTGCCTATCTTTAGGTGTTAACCCTTCATAGAAATGTGAAACCAATCTCCATGTTTCAAAACCATGATGGGGGCAAGTATTAAGCAAGTCTCGATACCTATCCCAACATTTGTAAAATGTTTCTCCTGGTTTTTGAGTGAAAGTGGTGATTTGTCTTTTGAAAGAGTTTGTTCTATGAGATGGGAAAAACTTTTTTAAAAATTGTTGTTGCATTTCATCCCAAGCACGAATGGATCCTGGTCTTAAATTTTGTAGCCATGTTTTAGCTTTATCTTTTAATGAAAAAGGAAAAAGCTTTAATCTGATGGTGTTCATGCTACAATTTAAGTTATTATATGTGTTGCAGACCTCTTCAAATTCCCTTAAATGCAAGTATGGATTTTCCAATTCTAAACCATGAAAAAAAGGTAAAAGTTGAATAATGCCTGGTTTAAAATTAAAATGAGATGCATCAGGAGGGAAAACTATGCATGATGGTGCACTTGTTCTTGTGGGATTCATGTGGTCTCTAAGTGTTCTAGCACGGTTATTCTCATTATTTTCATTATGAAGTGATTGATTATCTTCTTCGGCCATATTTTCTGAAAATGATGAGGATACCCTACAAAGTCTACCACTTGATGTACGTGACCACACTCTCATGCACGTGTAAGAATAAAATAAAAAAGAAGAAGAAAGCAAAAGAAGGAGGAAGAAAATAAAATAAAAAGAAACAAAAGAAAAGAAACAAAGTTATATACAAGAAAAGTGAAAAGAGAAAATAAAATAAATACTATAATTTATACAAGAACTTACCTCCCCGGCAACGGCGCCAAAAACTTGACACGACGAAAAGATTGTTGTCTTCTCCCAAGTGCAGGAGTGTCGAAGTAATAAATAACCCGGCAAGACCGGGGTCAAACCACAGGGAGGTTAATTGTACAAATTATAAATAACAATAATACAACAACAATAACAATAACTATAACAACAACAACAACAACAACAACAACAACAACAATAATAATAATAATAATAATAATAATAATAATAATAATAGTATTAGTAATAATAATAATAATAATAATAATAATAATAATAGTAGTACTAATAATAATAATAATAATAATAATAATAATAATAATAATAATAAAGAAAGTGAAGAAGATGAAGATGATGATGATGAGAACTTAGAGATGAAATATTAATGTAAAGATTAAACAATAATAATAACAAATGTCAAGGTTAGAGGTTCCACTAATGGTATATCAAACAAGTATAGTATAAACTCTTATTATTGAATTGGAAACCACACACAAAGGAGGTTCCAATCAGATTATATATTGTTAACATGATTACATTAGTCATCTTATTCAATTAATGCTAATACTTGTAAATCTTGTCAAGCATTCATGATTATAACTTATGTTAACAACAAATCAAGTTCCTTTCATAGCTCAGGTGTCGGTTATACCATACATTATGGGCTATGAAAGTGCCAAGCATTTGTTGTACCAAGTGTTATACAACATAAATCAAGATTAGTCATTTAACAAGCAAAGTATTAAAGAGTGAACAAGATAACAAATATAAAGCATGTTAGTATCAAACATTAAAGTCCATATTAAGTTTACATTATACTTATTCTTACACCATTAGTGTAACCTTTTCACCTTGACATAATTAACTTAGCTAGACATAATGAAAGAAAGAAAAATAGATAAACAAAATAACAACATAAAAGTTAACTAAGTAAAGGAAAGGAAATGAAAGGCATAAACTTCATATTAATGAAAACAAAGCATAAAAAATACAAAGAGAGAAAGGAAGAGCATGATCTTGATCTGGAAACCAAGATGCCTAAATGCATGGCAAATGCCTCCTTTTATAGGCCAAAATTGGGAACTATTGATTTGATGACTAATTGATAAGTGGGTGGCCAACTTTTGACTTGGTGACAATCCTTATCTTCTCTTGTCTGCCCAAAACGTCATTGATAACGTCAAAACTGGAGCCAGTTGCAAACATGAAAGTTGTAGGCAATTGTCTCAGATTTCTTATTTAAAACATTCAGCTCATTTGGACTTCTAGAACTCCAGATATGGCCAAAATACCGAACAGTGCTCGGGCTGGAAGACAGATTCGGGCTTCTTTGTTGTTGCTACAATTTGGACTTGATAATGACCTTTTTAGATCTTGGGCTCCATATAAAAGTTGTAGGCCTATGTCTTACCTTTCCATCCATATAAATTGGACCTAAATCTGAGATATATAGCTCCAGATATGACCCATTTACCGAACAGTGTTCCGGTTTGGATTGCACTGACATCTCTTTTCTAAGTTTGGCCATCTCTTTATCCTTGCAATTTAAGTTCTTCAAGTCATCAATCAATCCTTTCATTTATGTGATAGACCTGTATTAAAAATAGACATTTACCACAAATTAAAGGTATCTTATATTATTAGATATATTATTATAAAACATGCTTTGGTTAAGGAGTTATTGATACTTCAAGTGCAAAATGATGATATAAAACCATGATAAAAATGCACTTTTAAGTACTAATCACAGGTTTAACAAGTTAATTCGGGTTATTTTTTTCTATTTTTTTCTCAATTTAAACCTCTAACATCGGGTTGATTGAAAATTAAGTTTCATAATTTTTTTTGAATTATTTTTTTTATAAAATTATTACAACCTCATAATCAGGGTCATGGATTTAACAAGTTCACTTATATTGACTCTATTAATTTTTTTTCCTTTTTTAATTGATTTATTTTTAATTAAGCTTTATTATTTATTTTGATTTACTTTATAGGAGGTCTTCGCAATCTCATGACTCGACTCATGTTTTTGATAAATTGACATGAGTTGACTCGATTATTTTTTATCAGAAAACATGTTAACAATGCTTGAATATTTGTTTTATGTTAAAAAAATTAATTTGACCCACAACACAATGCGATATTGAATAATATATATTCAATTATTTGATTATTATATTCATATTTTGGATGCAACAAATTTAAGCCATAATACCAATAATATATATAACATTAATTTCCCTAACAATTAATGATCCATAACTTTTTAAATCTAATTTTTTTCTTTGATTTTCCATTTTAGAGTATTACTCCAAGTTGAATTTAAGATTTTTGTGTAAAAGTTTACTCCTTTGAAGCGATAAAACTATTTTTATTGTAGCAAATGCATGGATAACATTCTATAATATTCAAGTTCAAACATCAATTTCAAGTCTTTTTTATCTTGTTTTAAATTTGGACAAGCACAAAACAGTTTAATGTTTAGTTTTTCTAATTGACTATTGATTCTATTAGAGGCAACATATTTGTATATGGAAAGTATCACTCCTTCGTAAATTTATGATAAAGACATAAACTACACATTTTCAAAGCTTTACTTTCTCCATTTCACTTAAAAGGAAAATTATTTTCATTCTTAAAATAATAACATGAACAATAATAATGATAATTAATCTTTGAAAATTTTCTTTTATTTAACAAATCTCTTAAATTCTTAGAGAGCAAATACAAAAATAGGTAAAGGTTGGTTCAAGTCCTTCTTCTATCTAAATTTTGATTCAAATGAAAAGATAATTGATTGGGGTAACAACTTTGTAGATAAATATACCTTTCTCATTTTGTCTTATTATAATGCCCTAATTAAATAGGAAGATGAGAGAATTTCTATAACAACCAAAAAATTATAATGTAAAAAAGAAGCTTTAAGTCTTAAACTTAGGAAAACAAGGTAATTTTTTTTTATACATACACATTCCAGATTAGTTTCACAATCCATCAAACTTACTAGTTTCAATAGTTTTCATACTTAATATATGAATAATGATTCTGTTGAGATTTGGATAGTGTCTTCCCTAAATATAGACATTCTCAAGTTATCAACACCTATATACATCTTAACATCAAAAACTTATATTGTCCAATCATCTCGAAGTTTTTCCATTCTCCACACAAGCTAAAAGTATATATCCTCTACTCCATCAAAATATCCATAATAATTCATACATCATGCATATCGATAACTTTACAATAAACAACATTAATAATTACGTATATAAAAATTATTTTAATTTATTTGTATTCATAGTTAATTTAAGATACATAAGTTGAATGCTAAATTACAACATAATAAATAAAAGCAATATCTAAGTCACTTGCAACTTTAATATTTATTTCATTTACATTATAAAGGGGTCGACATCTTGTTATGTAACAAAAAAATCTAATAGATTTCTAATTACATTATCCTTTCTTATCTAAAAAGAACTATAAAAATGTATTACTCTACTCAAATTTGAGAAACACCTAAAATCAAATACACACAATACAAGTATGCAATGTCATAAATCACTTGATATCAAATACACATATTTATTTACTTCATCATTCTAAGTTCAATAGTTATATATAATTATATAATCATTTTTTTCATACATCAAGTTCTACTCTAATTACCCTTTAACAACAAGTGTTGGATAATTTACCTTACCATACTTTATATAAGATACGAAACAATACTTTATAAACTTGATTTAATCACTTTAACTATATACTAGCGAACACCCCCTTCTTTATAGTCTATACCGAGTCATTACTCCTTTTATCTTTAGTAAAAATTTTGTACTTGATCTTTTATTTTCTTATCTTAATAGTATCATCAAGAGATTGTACATAAATATCAATTCAACATGCATATTGTATGTTTTTCTATTTAAGACAATTAAAAGGTGTAACTTCATTTCTAAAATCACGCCTCATACTCATAGTCATTCTAAGGCATACTTTTGGGATTCCCTTTTAAAGGTTAATTACATATATTATTCTTTTGTGATATTATCTTCCATCATCATGTTAAGATTGAAGTAAGTCCCTCCTTCGGACATACATCATATAGTTCCTCAAAGAACAAGTATCATCGTGTGTATGATCTTATAGTTACTAGAAATTTTAATCTGAGTCTCAAGTAGTTGGATGTATCAACTAACCATGAAATATCTATCACATGATTTACATCCCTTTTTTATTGTTAGATCCATATCTCATTTTTCAAAACAGTACCCTTAAACTAACTCAAAATTCCTTAAATTAATGTAATTTTATTGCCCAAAAGCCCTCAAAATGATCCTCATTTCTTTCACTAAGTAGTCAAATAACCCTTTAGACACAACTGCAACGTGGTTCCAAAGACAACTTTAAACCTTATATATTACATTGTAGAAATAGCTTTTGAATCATACCTCAATATTGCTTATAGGAAATTTTGAAATTCATTTGATGCTTAATCAAATGATATTTTTTTTGCAGTTAAACATACTGCATGAATAACCTTAAATCACACTTATCCCTATTGCCAAATCAACCAATATTCTAATACAATTAGATTATCAATTATCATTTGTCTAACCTTTAATGAGCTGTCAAACCTATTTCTTAACTCATGCCACACATATTTACAATTCCTTCATTCAATTAACCTCTAGTACTTCGAGGTTGTATTCACTAATTTGACCCCTATTTCTATTATCCAACTCCTTTTGGATACCCTTTTCCTCTGAATTTCTTTATTCATTTATTGTACAAATCCCCTGATATTCCATTCTCACACAACTCTAATTCCTTCTATTGGTTTTTTTTTTTCAGAACTAAATATGTATTTTCTTAAAACATTAAAGTTCTTTTCACCATCATTTTCCCTTGTCAACCTTTTTTTTTAACTTTTATTCTTGTAAGCAATATTGTAATTCTAATATCAATCACACTAGTATCATCTACCAACAGACTCACAAGCAACTAATCAATCTTGTATAAATTCTTGATATCTCGAAAACATATCCCCTCCCTTATCAATTAACTTTTTGATCATCCAAACTTTTTTATAAAGAAATCGACAAGTCAATTCAATGGCACTTCTAGCTTCATTTATAGCAACTAGTTAAACTATATCCAAGAAAGTCAATCTTACCATTAACTCTTTTTAGAGCATTTAGTCAGTCAATCATCCCAGCAGTCAATCACATTGACGCTACTTGTTCCCATCAAGTAAACTAGTCAATCTAATTATCCTGGTCATCAGTCTCACTAACACCATTAACTCATTTTCGGCAACTAGTCTATCAAATATCCTTGTCATCAGTCTCATGTACACCACTATCTCCTTCCAAATAACTAGGTTATCAAATATCGCAATCATTAGTTTAACAAAAGTCACTAGCTACTTTCAAATAGCTAGTTTATTAAATCATTCTAGAAATATACATGTATAAGTATATGCATTTAAAGATTTTTATATATATCTACTTGAGATATCCTAAAAATAGAGAAGGTGCAAGGCACCTACTATAAGCCTGTGTTTATATTGTTGCTTCATTATGCTCTCTTGATCTAGCATTTACCCTTGTACCAATAGGGATACCATCATTATAACCATGTTAACCATTTTATACTTAGTTATAATTTTCAAAATAAATTTATATTTCAAGGCATTAACAAGAAAATATTAAATTTTTCTATACATTCAAACTTTTATGGTCATATTTATTCTTAAAGGTTCATATATTTAAATCCTCAATTAACAACAATTCTAAAAGGATTTAATAAAAAAATTGGATCCTTCTATATATATAGGGAATTTCACCCAAAAGTCCATCTTTGGATAACCATATGTTGTCTTTTATTTTCTATTTTGATAAGTTATTTCAATTCATCCAAACACATATCAAAACATATTTTCACACTAAAGAAATATCATACAATAAGCCCACCTTTTTTCTTTCCAATATGACCAAAATTTCAAAAATGGTTTCCTTGAGTTTCCATTCAAGCGTATTAGTAGTTTAACCATGCAAACATATATGAAACTCTTTATTTAACACAAATATCATATCAAATCAAGAAAAAAAAAATTGTTTTCTTATATTCTTAATTTTGATCACACCTTATATTATTGCCTTTTTTTTACAAATTCTAAAAAGATAGAAAAAAATAAAAAAAATATCTACAATAGAATACATATGAAGAAAGCCTAAAAAAGATTACCTAAGTTTGTTGGTGAAAGACCAAAATGCCAAGTAAAAGTTGACAACCACAATGTTCAAGATTTAGCAAAATTAACAACCTAAATTTTGATTAACAAAAGAGTCTATTAGTAAAAATACTTTATTTTGGTGTTTAAGGACTCAATTGAAATTTTGAAAGGTTTAATTAAATTTATTAAGGACTTAATTGCAAGTGAAATCATCTTTAGAGTCAATTTGGATGTTAATTAAAACAAATCAAAGTTTGGGGACTTAAATTAGAATTTGAAAGGTTTAATTTATCAAATCAAAGACTTAATTGCATAAACTTCAAAGTGTGGTGAGAAATTAGTGACTTAATTGAAGAATTTATGAAATAAGAACTAACTTGCAAAACAGGTTAACTTCGGGGACTGGTGACACGAATAAAAGATTGATGTCTTCTCCCAAGTGCAGGAGTATCGAAGTAATAAATAACCTGGCAAGACCGGGGTCGAACTATAGAGAGGTTAATTGTACAAATTATAAACAACAACAATAATAACAACAACAATAATAATAGTAGTAATAATAATACTAATAGTAGTAGTAGTGTAGTAGTAATAGTAACAATAATAATAATAATAATAATAATAATAAAGAAAAAGAAGAAAATGAGAACTTTGAGATGGAATATTAATGTAAGGATTAAACAATAATAATAACAAATGTCAAGGTTAGAGGTTCCACTAATGGTATGTCAAACAAGTATAGTATAAACTCTTATTATTCAATAGGAAACCACACACAAAGGAGGTTCCAATCAGATTATAGATTGTTAACATGATTACATTAGTCATCTTATTCGATTAATGCTAATACTTGTAAATCTCGTCAAGCATTCATGATTATAACTTATGTTAACAACAAATCAAGTTCCTTTCATAGCTCAGGTGTCGGTTATACCATACAGTATGGGCTATGAAAGAGCCAAGCATTTGTTGTACCAAGTGTTATACAACATAAATCAAGATTAGTCATTTAACAAGCAAAGTATTGAAGAGTGAACAAGATAACAAATACGAAACATGTTAGTATCAAACATTAAAGTCCATATTAAGTTTACACTATACTTATTCTTACACCATTAGTGAAATAAGAACTAACTTGCAAAATGGGTTAACTTCAGGGACTGGTGACACGAATAAAAGATTGATGTCTTCTCCCAAGTGCAGGAGTGTCGAAGTAATAAATAACCCGGCAAGACCGGGGTCGAACTACAGAGAGGTTAATTGTACAAATTATAAACAACAACAATAATAACAACAACAATAATAGTAGTAGTAATAATAATACTAATAGTAGTAGTAGTAGTAGTAGTAGTAGTAGTAACAATAATACTAATAGTAAAAAAGAAAAAGATGAGAACTTTGAGATGGAATATTAATGTAAGGATTAAACAATGATAATAACAAATGTCAAGGTTAGAGGTTCCACTAATGGTATGCCAAACAAGTATAGTATAAACTCTTATTATTCAATTGGAAACCACACACAAAGGAGGTTCCAATCAGATTACAGATTGTTAACATGATTACATTAGTCATCTTATTCGATTAATGCTAATACTTGTAAATCTCGTCAAGCATTCATGATTATAACATGTTAACAACAAATCAAGTTCCTTTCATAGCTCAGGTGTCGGTTATACCATACAGTATGGCCTATGAAAGTGCCAAGCATTTGTTGCACCAAGTGTTATACAACATAAATCAAGATTAGTCATTTAACAAGCAAAGTATTGAAGAGTGAACAATATAACAAATACAAAACATGTCAGTATCAAACATTAAAGTCCATATTAAGTTTACACTATACTTATTCTTACACCATTAGTGAAATAAGAACTAACTTGCAAAATGGGTTAACTTCGGGGACTGGTGACACGAATAAAAGATTGATGTCTTCTCCCAAGTGCAGGAGTGTCGAAGTAATAAATAACACGGTAAGACCAGGGTCGAACTACTGAGAGGTTAATTGTACAAATTATAAACAACAATAATAATAACAACAACAACAACAATAGTAGTAGTAGTAGTAGTAATAGTAATAATAATAAAAAAAAAAATATGAGAACTTTGAGATGGAATATTAATGTAAGGATTAAACAATGATAATAACAAATGTCAAGGTTAGAGGTTCCACTAATGGTATGTCAAACAAGTATAGTATAAACTCTTGTTATTCAATTGGAAACCACACACAAAGGAGGTTCCAATCAGATTACAGATTGTTAACATGATTACATTAGTCATCTTATTCGATTAATGCTAATACTTGTAAATCTCGTCAAGCATTCATGATTATAACATGTTAACAACAAATCAAGTTCCTTTCATAGCTCAGGTGTCGGTTATACCATACAGTATGGCCTATGAAAGTGCCAAGCATTTGTTGCACCAAGTGTTATACAACATAAATCAAGATTAGTCATTTAACAAGCAAAGTATTGAAGAGTGAACAATATAACAAATACAAAACATGTCAGTATCAAACATTAAAGTCCATATTAAGTTTACACTATACTTATTCTTACACCATTAGTGAAATAAGAACTAACTTGCAAAATGGGTTAACTTCGGGGACTGGTGACACGAATAAAAGATTGATGTCTTCTCCCAAGTGCAGGAGTGTCGAAGTAATAAATAACACGGTAAGACCAGGGTCGAACTACTGAGAGGTTAATTGTACAAATTATAAACAACAATAATAATAACAACAACAACAACAATAGTAGTAGTAGTAGTAGTAATAGTAATAATAAAAAAAAAAAAAATATGAGAACTTTGAGATGGAATATTAATGTAAGGATTAAACAATGATAATAACAAATGTCAAGGTTAGAGGTTCCACTAATGGTATGTCAAACAAGTATAGTATAAACTCTTGTTATTCAATTGGAAACCACACACAAAGGAGGTTCCAATCAGATTACAGATTGTTAACATGATTACATTAGTCATCTTATTCGATTAATGCTAATACTTGTAAATCTCGTCAAGCATTCATGATTATAACTTATGTTAACAACAAATCAAGTTCCTTTCATAGCTCAGGTGTCGGTTATACCATACAGTATGGCCTATGAAAGTGCCAAGCATTTGTTGCACCAAGTGTTATACAACATAAATCAAGATTAGTCATTTAACAAGCAAAGTATTGAAGAGTGAACAATATAACAAATACAAAACATGTCAGTATCAAACATTAAAGTCCATATTAAGTTTACACTATACTTATTCTTACACCATTAGTGAAATAAGAACTAACTTGCAAAATGGGTTAACTTCGGGGACTGGTGACACGAATAAAAGATTGATGTCTTCTCCCAAGTGCAGGAGTGTCGAAGTAATAAATAACACGGTAAGACCAGGGTCGAACTACTGAGAGGTTAATTGTACAAATTATAAACAACAATAATAATAACAACAACAACAACAATAGTAGTAGTAGTAGTAGTAATAGTAATAATAATAAAAAAAAAAATATGAGAACTTTGAGATGGAATATTAATGTAAGGATTAAACAATGATAATAACAAATGTCAAGGTTAGAGGTTCCACTAATGGTATGTCAAACAAGTATAGTATAAACTCTTGTTATTCAATTGGAAACCACACACAAAGGAGGTTCCAATCAGATTACAGATTGTTAACATGATTACATTAGTCATCTTATTCGATTAATGCTAATACTTGTAAATCTCGTCAAGCATTCATGATTATAACTTATGTTAACAACAAATCAAGTTCCTTTCATAGCTCACGTGTCGGTTATACCATACAGTATGGGCTATGAAAGTGTCAAGCATTTCTTGTCCCAAGTGTTACACAACATAAATTAAGATTAGTCATTTAACAAGCAAAGTATTGAAGAGTGAACAAAATAACAAATACAAAACATGTTAGTATCAAACATTAAAGTCCATATTAAGTTTACACTATACTTATTCTTACACCATTAGTGTAACCTTTTCACCTTGACATAATAAACTTAACTAGACATAATGAAAGAAAGAAAAATAAATAAACAAAATAAGAACATAAATAAGATAAAAGTTAACTAAGTAAATGAAAGGAAATGAAAGGCATAAACTTGATATTAATGAAAGCAAAACATAAACATTACAAAAAATACAAAGAGAGAAAGCAAGAGCATGATCTTGATCTGAAAACCAAGATGCCTAAATGCATGACAAATGTCTCCTTTTATAGGCCAAAATTGGGAACTATTGATTTGATGACTAATTAATGAGTGGGTGACCAACTCTTGACTTAGTGACAATCCTTATCTTCTCTTGTCTGCCCAAAACGTCATTGATAACATCAAAATTAGAGCCACTTGAAAACATAAAAGTTGTAGGAAATTGTCTCAGCTTTCTTATGTAAAACATTTAGCTCATTTAGACTTCTAAAACTCCAGATATGGGCCAAATACTGAACAGTGCTCGGGCTGGAAGACAAATTCGGTCTTCTTTGTTGTTGCTACAATTTGGACTTGAAAATGGCTTTTTTAGATCTTGGGCTCAATATGAAAGTTGTAGGCCTATGTCTTACCTTTCCATCCATATAAAGTAGACCTAAATATGAGATCTACAGCTCCAAATATGACCCAATTACCGAACAGTATTCCGGTTTGGATTGCACCGACATCTCTTTTCTAAGTTTGGCCATCTCTTTGTCCTTTTAATTTCAGTTCTTAAATTCATCAAACAATCCTTTCATTTATGTGATAGGCCTGCATTTAAAATGAACATTTACCATAAATTAAAGGTATCTTATATTATTAGATATGTTATTATAAAACATGCTTTAGTTAAGGAGTTATTGATACTTCAAGTGCAAAATGATGATATAAAACCTTGATAAAAATACACTTTTAAGTATCAATCACACTCCCCAACTAGCTTATTACTAGTCCCTAGTAATCAAAGCGTTAAAATAGAAAAATACTTTGCAAATTCCACAAAGTAAGGTAGTCATCATTTAACTTCCATTAATCTATCCAGATAAACAAACTCTCATTAAATTCATATACATGCTCAATACCTCTTAACAAGATATTCATAAACCTTTCTTTTGTGCTCAATGTATCAACACATAATTATGGGGCTTTTCTTGGAAGAAAAGAAAATTTTTGTTCTAATGTTTAAGGTTAACTTCTTTGGGTTGGGATTATTATTTTTGTCTTCTTCTTCTTCTTTTTTTTTAGTATATATACATATAATTTAAAACACTATGCATCTTTAACCTATGTAACGAGCTTTCAGCTAATGACTCCCAGACCAGTTGGTCTTAGGGCATTAGGTGTTAAGACACCTCTACGCGCTTAGTAACTCGGGTCGTAGATACTAATATGTAGATAGTGCAATGTTTGATTTCCTTAAGCTTTTCTCCTCTACCCATGTAACAAGCGTTGAGCCAATAGCTCCCAAGTCAATTGACTTTAGGGTATTAGGTGTTAAAACACCCATTCGAGCTTAATTTCCTTAAGCTTTCCTTAGTTGACCAATTTATGTGACTCATGGAAGGATCAATTACAGGAATGAAAGATTGTAGTTGGTCAATCAATTGTTCAGCAGTAGCAGCAGAGATTATGATTTGTCGTGCAGAAGATGTTAGAAAATCCTGTTCCACAACATAATCAAGAAAAGACAACAACTTATCATAATAACCATTAACATTTAACAAACCTATGGGTTTATGGTGAATGTGTAGTTGGGCCCAAGAGGAAATATGAAAGATCTCTTCCAATGTGCCTAGACCACTTGGTAAAGCAATAAAAGCATCAGCATGGTTAAACATTGCATTCATTCGAGCAGACATTGTGGAGACCTGTACTTCCTCTCCAATTGTTTTGCCAATGATATCCCCTTGTGCTAAAGCTTCGGGGACGACCCCCAAAACTTGACTACCTCTTAAAAATGCAGCTATTGACACACCTCCAATTAACCCCAGACTACCTCCCCCATACACTAAATGAATCTTTCTCTCAACTAGCACTTGACCAAGATGATTTGCTGATTCTAAAAACTCCTTTTCTTTCCCAGGATTAAATCCACCAAAAACACAAAAATTTCTTATATGATGACTTGTGGAACTTGCCATTTCTACACACTTCTGTATTTGTTGAATGTATGGGTTGAGTAGAAATGAAAGGAAGGAAGAAAGGGTTTTATAGATGAGAAGTTAGAAAGGCAATCATACCACCTACATGCAGGCCAATTAGAGTCTCACACTCTCTCTCTCTCTCTCTCTCTTTATTTATTTATTTACTTACTTTTGAAAAAGCATGTGTATGTACAGGTAATTATGATTGTGGCTCACATCTTCCCTTGGTTTTACGTCCAAGAACGGCTTAAACGCCCCTTATGGGTCGGGGATAGGTTTCCCATCCAGTTTTCTTAAAAACTGGCAAACAGGGTCTTTTTTAGTCAGATTCCCAAGACTAAGTGAATCATGTTATTTATGAAATAGTGGCCATAAATCATGAATTGCACGATGCACATCTCCACTAGGATGCATCTCAAGAGTCAATAGAAGATTATCTAAAGACTCCTTACTCAGGCCATCCTTAATGAATTGTATTTTATCTTCACGATTTATAGATATCATTCCTAAAGAACGACATTGTGCATTACAAGTCCATCTAGCACATCGATGATAGACTTTTAGTCGTTTTGCACGACGTTTCTTAGCAAAAGTGCTTTTACCTGTTCCAGGCATGTGTGAAATGAAGGAGTTAGAGGACTCACCTGATAATCGAACCTTTGCTTTAATCAACTAGCGAATATGTTCAGGAATTCCATGATTCATTAACAATCTCAATCTTGCACATCTAGCACGGTAAATTTTTGTAATCGCATTCTGAGGCAGAGCGGGAAAATACTTTTTCAATTTTTTAAGATTAGTGTCCAATTTTCAAATGAGAATTGGAAGAGAGATTCAAAGAATTGCACAAATATATACACAAATATCAGTTATTGTGGGAAACTGAAAGAACCGACTTAAGTCACGGAGTACCGTTGTCCGCCATTTGACCGGGGTGAGAGAAACTAGCAAAAATCACTCAAAAAGAAACACAAAAACAATGTGAGAAAAACAAAATAATCAACCTTTATCTATAAGATCATTCAAACCAGTTGATTCATTTTCACTCGGAAAATTATCAAAGTAAGCTTTCAAACGATGTCCATTTTCCTTAAAATCATTGTCATTAATTGAATTCTCAATATCACAGGTCTCATAAGGATTGCTCCATCTTAATCTTAGCTCTTTAGGGAATGCATAGAGTTGAGAATTATAAAACAAAACTTTTTGACGAGTATCAACTTTTTGACAATTTTCACAAGTTTTGCAGAATGCATGCGTGTCCTTGAACATGGTGGGCCAATAAAATCCATTTTGAAAGATTTTTGCAGCTGTCTTTTTTGACGAGAAATAACTTCCACATGCTTTAGAATGACAAAGTTTAAGGACACTACTTACCTCATTGTCGGGAATGAATCTTTGAAATATTTGATCAGGACTCACTTGATAATCGGACCAACTTCAATCAACCAGCAAATATCTTCAAGAATTCCATGATTCATTAACAATCTCAATCTTGCACATCTAGCACGGTAAAATTTTGTAATCGCATTCTAAGGCAGAGCAAGAAAATACTTTTTTTAATTTTTCAAGATTAGTGTCCATTTTCAAATGAGAATTGCAAGAGAGATTCAAAGAATTGCACAAATATATACACAGATATTAGTTATTATGGGAAACTGAAAGAACCGACTTAAGTCACGGAATACCGTTATCCGCCATTTGATCGGGGTGAGAGAAACTAGCAAAAATCACTAAAAAAGAAACACAAAAATAATATGAGAGAAAAAAATCAATCTTTATATATAAGATCACCCAATTCAATAGAGTCATCTTCAACTGAAAAATTGTCAAAGTAAACTTTCAGACGATGTCTATTTACCTTGAAAACATTGTCATTCTTTAGATTCTCGATGTCGTAGGCCCCATATGGATACACATGTTTCACAATAAAAGGACCGCTCCATCTTGATCTTAATTTTTCGGGAAATAAATGCAGTCGAGAATTATAAAGCAAGACTTTTTGACCAATATTGAATGTTTTTCTCAGTATTTTCTTGTCATGAAACTCTTTAATTCTTGCTTTATGAATTCTTGAATTTTCATATGCATCATTTCTTATTTTCTCAAGCTCATTTATTTGTAATTTTTGCAGTTGACTAGCATCATCCATATTTGAATTGAAAGCTTTAATAGCTCAATAAGCTTTATGTTCAAATTCCACAGGCAAGTGACAAGGTTTTCCATAGACTAGTCTATAAGGTGACATACCTAATGATGTTTTATAAGCAGTTCGATAAGCCCAAAGTGCATCATTAAGTCTTAAAGACCAGTCTTTCCTATTAGGGTTCACTGTTTTCTCCAAAATGTGTTTGATCTCCCTATTAGCAAGCTCTACTTGTCCACTTGTTTGAGGGTGATAAGGGGTGGCAACTTTATGTATGGTTCCATATTTCTTCATTAAAGACTCAAATGGCTTGTTGCAGAAATGTGTTCCACCATCACTTATTATGGCTCTAAGGACTCCAAATCGACTCAAAATATTTTCTTTCAAAAACTTTATCATTGTTTTGTGATCGTTGTTTTAACTTGGAATTGCCTCTATCCATTTTGAAACATAATCTACTACGACTAACATGTACAAGAAACCAAATGATGGAGGAAATGGACCTATGAAATCTATACCCTAACAGTCAAAGATCTCAATGACAAGAATAGGATTTAAAGGCATCATGTGACGTTTTGAAATTGATCCCAACTTTTGACAATTTTCACAAGACTTGCAGAATGCATGTGAGTCTTTGAACATGGTGGGCCAATAAAATCCACTTTGTAAGATTTTCGCAGTTGTCTTTCTTGATGAGAAATGGCCCCCACATGCCTCTGAATGACAAAATTTAATGACACTACTTAACTCATTATCAAGAATGCATCTTCGAAATATTTGATCAAGACAATATTTGAATAAATAAGGGTCATCCCAATAAAAGTTCTTCACTTCGTTCAAGAACTTTCTTTTATCTTGGGTACTCCAATGAGCTGGTAATTGTCCTAGAACAAGAAAATTGACAATATTAGCAAACCAAGGCATTGTAGAGACGGAAAATAAAGACTCATCGGGAAAGTAGTAATCGATTGGTATGATGTCAGTTTTCGAATCTGTTGTCAATCTTGACAAGTGATCTGCAACAACATTTTTGCTGCCTTTCTTATCTTTGATTGTGATATCAAATTCTTGAAGTAACAAAATCCACCGCACCAATCTAGCCTTAGAATCTTTCTTAGAAAGAAGATATTTCAATGCTGCATGATCACTAAAAACAACAACAAGTAAGCCAACAAGATAAGACCTGAATTTTTCACATGCAAATACTACTGCAAGTAATTCTTTTTCAGTGGTGGTATAATTCATTGAGCATTATTTAAAGTTTTACTTGAATAGTAAATTACATAAGGTTTCTTATCTTTTCGTTGTCCTAAAATAGCACCTACGGCATAATCACTAGCATCACATATTATTTCAAAAGGTAATGACCAATCGGGAGGTTGAATGATAGGAGCACAAGTAAGCAAGTTTTTAAGTTTAACAAAGGCTTCTTCACAATATTCAGTCCATTCAAAAATAGTATCCTTTGTTAGAAGGTTACTTAAAGGCTTAGAAATTAGACTAAAATCTTTGATGAACCTTCTATAAAAACCAGCATGTCCTAGGAATGATCTAACATCTTTAATAGATTTTGGTGTTGGCAAGTTTGCAATTAACTTGATTTTATATTTGGCAACCTTAATTCTTTTTGATGAAACAATGTGACCAAGTACAATGCTATTTGTTACCATAAAGTGACATTTTTCCTAATTCAGCACAAGATTCTTCTCTTCACACTTGGTCAAAACCTTTTCTAAGTTAGTCAAACAATCATCAAATGAATCGCTAAAAACAGAAAAATCATCTATGAAAATCTCAAGAAAATGTTCAACCATATCACTAAATATACTAAGTATGCATCTTTGAAATGTGGCTGGTGCATTACATAATCCAAAAGGCATCCTTCGATATGCAAAAGTACCAAATAGACATGTGAAAGTAGTCTTCTCTTGATCTTCCAATGCAATTTCAATTTGGTTGTAACCCGAATAGCCATCTAGGAAACAATAAAATTCATGACCTGCAACTCTTTCTAGGATTTGATCCATGAAAGGTAAAGGAAAATGATCTTTTCTAGTCATTGAATTAAGTTTTCTATAGTCAAGGCACATGCGCCAACCAGTAATAGTTCAAGTGGGAATTAACTCATTGTTATCATTTGCTGTCAGAAATAGGATAAATGATTTCATTATCTAGAAGCTTAATGACTTCATTTTTCACTACTTCTTTCATATTAGGATTTAGCCTTCGTTGCATTTCCCTTAAGGGTTTACCATTTTCCTCCAAATAAATTCTGTGTGTACAAATCAAATGACTAATTCCTTTTATATCAGCTATGGTCCATCCTAATGTATTTTTGTGCATTTTCAGAGTTTGTAATAACTTACCTTATTGATGTGCATTAAGTTTGGAAGAAATTATTATCGGAAAAGTTTCATTTTCTCCTAAAAATGAGTATTTGAAATTGGATGGCAATGACTTCAAATCAGGTTTGGGTGGTTGAACACTTGAAGGTATGGACTTAATTGATCATGGTGGCAATTCCTCAATTTACAACCTCCAATTACTTGTCTTTGATTCTTCCTGAAAATAAATCATTTAAAAATCATCAGATTCATCAATCTCAATTTCACTATAAGTGGTTGGAAATTGATTATGAATTAATTTTTCAGTAAAGTCCACTTTCTGTAAATCATTATCATCTCTAGGTTGCTTGCAAATGTTGAAAATATTCATCTCCAATGTCATGTTTCCAAATGATAGCTTCATTAGTCCATTCCTACAATTAATCAATGCGTTAAAAGTTGCAAGAAAAGGACGTCCTAAAATAATAGGAAATGAATTACATACTTCAACAGGTTGTGTGTCCAAGACAATAAAATCCATAGGATAAATGAATTTATCAACTTGTACTAACACATCTTCAATTATTCCTCTAGGCACTTTTATAGATCTATCAGCAAGTAAAAGAGTTATAGAAGTTGGTTTTAACTCACCTAGATTGAGACTCTGAAAAACTGAATATGGAAGTAAATTCATACTAACACCGAGATCAAGTAAGGCTCTTTCAATTTTATGCTCTCCAATAAAGCAAGAAATTGTAGGACAACCAGTGTCTTTATATTTCAAAGCATTATTGTTCTGAAGAATAATACTTACTTGTTCGGCTAGAAAGGCTTTCCTTTTCACATTCAGTTTTCTCTTCACAGTGCATAGATCTTTCAAAAATATAGCATAGGAAGGAACCTATTTAATAGCATCCAACAAAGGTATATTGATTCTTACCTATTTGAAAGTTTTAAAAATTTCAGAGTTGTGATTGACTTTCCTTTATTTGGTCATGGCTTGAGGAAATGAAAGTACTGGCGGGAAATCAGTCGTTTCTTTGCAATTTTCAGATTCAACCCCTTCCTTACCCTCAGAGATTGACTCATCATCTTTCTCACAAGGTTCAAGAGTGGGTTTTTCAATAACCTTACCACTGCGAAGAGTAGTGACTGATTTGACTTCATCCATGTGTTGGCTTCCAGAACTACTTGCATTTGCATTGTATTTCCCCTTGGGATTTTGTTGTGGTTGAGATGGAAACTTGCCTTTTTCTTGGAAATTGAGAGTAGATGTTAATTTTACAAGAGTATCTTTAAAATCTGTCATGTTTTGAGCAAATTGAGTATTGATTATCTCTTGCTTTTCAATGAATGCATGCAATGTTTCCTCAAGATTTCTTCTAGGAGGTGGAGCATAAGGAGGTGCATATCTATGAGAATTTTGGAAATTGTGGTGTGCTTGAAATGGTGGTTATGAAGTTTGTGCATTGTTGTTCTCACGCTTCCAACTAAAATTTAAGTGATTTCTCCAACCAGGGTTGTATGTTTGTGAGTATGGGTTGTGGTTGGCCCTTTGGAAACTGTTTAAAGCATGAGCTTGTTTATGGAGACATTCCTTAAAAGAAGGCAAGGTTGGACATTTATTGGTTGAGTGTTTATTCATTTCACATATTTGACACACAATGTTTTCAACATATTTTAATTGACCACTCTTTTTCAATTCTAGTGCCTCGACTTTTCTAGCTAAAGATGCAAATTTAGCTTAAAGGTCATGATCTCCACGTTTCAAAACCATGATGAGGGCAAGTACTAAGCAAGTCTCGATACCTATCCCAACATTGGTAAAATGTTTCTCCTGGTTTTTGAGTGAAAGTGGTGATTTATCTTTTGAAAGAGTTTGTTCTATGAGATGGGAAAAACTTCTTTAAAAACTGTTGTTGCATTTCATCCTAAGCACGAATGGATCCTGGTCTTAAATTTTATAGCCATGTTTTAGCTTTATCTTTTAATGAAAAAGGAAAAAGCTTTAATCTGATAGTGTTCATGTTACAATTTAAATTATTATATGTGTTGTAGACCTCCTCAAATTCCCTTAAATGCAAGTATGGATTTTCCAATTCTAAGCCATGAAAAGAAGGTAAAAGTTGAATAATGTCTGGCTTAAAATTAAAATGAGATGTGATTAGTACTTAAAAGTGCATTTTTATCATAGTTTTATATCATCATTTTGCACTTGAAGTATCAATAACTCCTTAACCAAAGCATGTTTTATAATAATATATCTAATAATATAAGATACCTTTAATTTGTGGTAAATGTTCATTTTAAATGCAGGCCTATCACATAAATGAAAGAATTGATTGATGACTTTAAGAACTTAAATTGCAAGGATAAAGAGATGGCCAAACTTAGAAAAGAGATGTCGGTGCAATCCAAACCGGAACACTGTTCGGTAATTGGGTCATATCTAGAGCTATATATCTCAGATTTAGTTCCAATTTATATGGATGGAAAGGTAAGACATAGGCCTACAACTTTCATATGGAGCCCAAGATCTAAAAAGGCCATTTTCAAGTCCAAATTATAGCAACAACAAAGAAGCCCGAATCTATCTTCCAGCTCGAGCACTGTTCAGTATTTTGGCCATATCTGGAGTTCTAGAAGTCCAAATGAGCTGAAGGTTTTACACAAGAAAGCTGAGACAATTTCCTAGAACTTTCATGTTTGCAAATGGCTCTAATTTTGACGTTATCAATGACGTTTTGGGCAGACAAGAGAAGATAAGGATTGTCACCAAGTCAAAAGTTGGCCACCCACTTATCAATTAGTCATCAAATCAATAGTTCCCAATTTTGGCCTATAAAAGGAGGCATTTGCCATGCATTTAGGCATCTTGGTGTCCAGATCAAGATCATGCTCTTCCTTTCTCTCTTTGTATTTTTTGTAATGCTTATGCTTTGCTTTCATTATTATTAAGTTTATGCCTTTCATTTCCTTTCCTTTACTTAGTTAACTTTTATGTTTTTATTTTGTTTATCTATTTTGCTTTCTTTCATTATGTCTAGCTAAATTAGTTATGTCAAGGTGAAAAGGTTACACTAATGGTGTAAGAATAAGTATAATGTAAACTTAATATAGACTTTAATGTTTGATACTAACATGTTTTATATTTGTTATCTTGTTCACTCTTTAATACTTTGCTTGTTAAATGACTAATCTTGATTTATGTTGTATAACACTTGGTACAACAAATGCTTGGCACTTTCATAGCCCATAATGTATGGTATAACCGACACCTGAGCTATGAAAGGAACTTGATTTGTTGTTAACATAAGTTATAATCATGAATGCTTGATGAGATTTACAAGTATTAGCATTAATTGAATAAGATGACTAATGTAATCATGTTAACAATATATAATCTGATTGGAACCTCCTTTGTGTATGGTTTCCAATTCAATAATAAGAGTTTATACTATACTTGTTTGATATACCATTAGTGGAACCTTTAACCTTGACATTTGTTATTATTATTGTTTAATCCTTACATTAATTTTCCATCTCCAAGTTCTCATCATCATCTTCTTCTTCTATTTCTTTATTATTATTATTATTACTACTACTACTATTATTACTACTACTACCACTACTACTACTACTACTACTATTATTATTATTATTATTATTATTATTATTATTATTATTAGTATTAGTATTATTATTATTATTATTATTATTGTTGTTGTTGTTGTTGTTGTTGTTGTTGTTGTATTATTGTTATTTATAATTTGTACAAATAACCTCCCTGTGGTTCGACCCCGGTCTTGCCGGGTTATTTATTACTTCGATACTCTTGCAAAATTAACATCTGCTCTCAGTTTCCAAGAGAAAGGTAAGTTTCCATCTCAACCACAACAAAATCCCAAGGGGCAATACAATGCAAATGCAAGTAGTTCCGGAAGCCAACACATGGATCAAGTCAAATCAGTCACTACTCTTCGCAGTGGTAAGGTTATTGAAAAACCCTCTCTTGAACCTTATGAGAAAGATGATGAGTCAATCTCTGAGGGTAAGGAAGGGGTTGAATCTGAAAATTGCAAAGAAAAGATTGATTCTCCGCCAGCACTTCCATTTCCTCAAGTCATGACCAAACAAAGGAAAGTCAATCACAACTCTAAAATTTTTGAAACTTTCAAACAGGTAAGAATCAATATACCTTTGTTGGATGCTATTAAACAGATTCCTTCGTATGCTAAATTTTTGAAAGATCTATGCACTGTGAAGAGGAAACTGAATGTGAAAAAGAAAGCCTTTTTAGCTGAACAAGTAAGTGTCATTCTTCAGAACAATAATGCTTTGAAATATAAAGACCCTGGTTGTCCTACAATTTCTTGCTTTATTGGAGAACAAAAAATTGAAAGAGCCTTACTTGATCTCGGTGCTAGTGTGAATTTACTTCCATATTCAGTTTTTCAAAGTCTCAATCTAGGTGAGTTAAAACCAACTTCTATATCTCTTTTACTTGCCGATAGATCTATAAAAGTGCCTAGAGGAATAATTGAAGATGTGTTAGTACAAGTCGATAAATTCATTTATCCTGTGGATTTTATTGTCTTGAACACAGAACCTGTTGAAGCATGTAATTCATTTCCTATTATTTTAGGACATCCATTTCTTGCAACTTTTAATGCATTAATTAATTGTAGGAATGGACTGATGAAGCTATCATTTGGAAACATGACATTGGAGATGAATATTTTCAACATTTGCAAACAACCAGGAGAAGATAATGATTTACAAGAAGTAGATCATATTGATGAATTAGTTTATGATCAACTTGAATCTACTTTAAGTAGAAATGAGTTAGATGAATTTGAAGATTTGCAAGTGATTTATGCTGAGGAAGAAATCACGGATGAAAAAAGCACCGAAAATGTTGATGTGGATCTTTCCTAACGAATCCTTACTTTCTCTTAGTCCAATGCCTTGGTATGATAAAAATATCAATTTTCTTGCTTTAGGAGATTTGCCAGCTGATTGGCGTACCCAAGACAAAGAAAAGTTTTTGAACGAAGTGAAGAATTTTTATTGTGATGACCCTAACTTATTCAAATATTGTCCTGATTAAATATTTCAAAGATTCATTCCCGACAATGAGGTAAGTAGTGTCATTAAACTTTGTCATTCTGAAGCATGTGGAAGTTATTTCTCGTCAAAAAAGACAGCTGCAAAAATCTTTCAAAATGGATTTTATTGGCCCACCATGTTCAAAGACACATATGCATTCTGCAAAACTTGTGAAAATTGTCAAAAAGTTGACACTGGTCAAAAAGTTTTGTTTTATAATTCTCAACTCTATTCATTCCCTAGAGAGCTAAGATCAAGATGGAACAATCCTTATGGGGCCTGTGATATTGAGAATTCAATGAATGACAATGATTTTAAGAAAAATGGACATCGTTTGAAAGCTTACTTTGATAATTTTCCTAGTGAAAATGAATCAACTGGTTTGAATGATCTTGTAGATAAAGGTTGATTATTTTGTTTTTCTTACATTGTTTTTGTGTTTCTTTTTGAGTGATTTTTTGCTAGTTTCTCTCACCCCGGTCAAATGGAGGACAACGGTACTCCGTGACTTAAGTCGGTTCTTTCAGTTTCCCACAATAACTGATATTTGTGTATATATTTATGCAATTCTTTGAATCTCTCTTCCAATTCTCATTTGAAAATGGACACTAATCTTAAAAATTTGAAAAAGTATTTTCCCGCTCTGCCTCAGAATGCGATTACAAAAATTTACCGTGCTAGATGTGTAAGATTGAGATTGTTAATGAATCATGGAATTCCTGAAGATATTCGCTGGTTGATTAAAGCAAAGGTCTGATTATCAGGTGAGTCCTCTAACTCCTTCATTTCACATATGCCTGGAACAGGTAAAAGCACTTTTGCAAAGAAACGTCGTGCAAAACGATTGAAAGTCTGTCATCGATGTGCTAGATGGACTTGTAATACACAATGTCGTTCTTTAGGAATGGTATCTATAAACCGTGAAGATAAAATACAATTCATTAAGGATGGCCTGAGTAAGGAGTCTTTAGATAATCTTCTATTGACTCTTGAGACGCATCCTAGTGGAGATGTGCATCGTGCAATTCATGATTTATGGCCACTATTTCATAAAGAACATGATCGACTTAGTCTTGGGAATCTGACTAAAAAAGACCCTGTTTGCCAGTTTTTAAGAAAACTGGATGGGAAGCCTATCCTCGACCCATAGAGGGCGTTTAAGCTGTTCTTGGACGTAAAACCAAGGGAAGATGTGAGCCACAATCACAACTACCTATACATACACATGCTTGGTTTTGTTATTGTGTTTTGTTGTTTCTTATATTTGTTTCAGTGTGTTTCAGGTTTGTCGGTGTTTGTTATTTCAGGTGATATCTTCTATACTCTATCTTTCTACCTTAAAACATTGAGGACAATGTCTCGTTTTGGTTGGGGGGAGAGGATAGTAGTTGATAAAAAAAAAAATTGTTTTTCATTTCATAAAGCA
This sequence comes from Populus pruinosa, assembly GCA_026413675.1. Lineage (NCBI taxonomy): Eukaryota > Viridiplantae > Streptophyta > Magnoliopsida > Malpighiales > Salicaceae > Populus > Populus pruinosa. The sequence continues at coordinate 4,315,188 of CM048606.1, forward strand.
TGTGCATAATTGTTGTTACTAGGATGGCAGAGTAAAGGAGCTCTTTTGTTAAAGTGACTCTTGAGACGCATCTTAGTAACCATTCTTAACAAGGTCTATTATAATACTTCCTGAAATATTCAGATTTACAAATTCTCGCATTGTTATCACTTAATTCTACTCACATACTTATTTAACATGTATTCTTAAATCTTAATTTACACACATACACTTTAACATATGATTGTGGGTTGCATATTGGATTATTACATTATTTATGTTCTTTTGTTAAAGGTAACAACTAAGGGAAAGGGATTGTATATAATTAAAAAAAAACATGAAAAAAAAGAAAAAAAAAAGAAAAAATGATGATAATAAAAATGTAGATAAGTTTGGTTTCGTAGCCTCCCTAACCTAAGCAATTAAGCCCGAAGGGGTGTTTTAACACCTAATACCCTAAAGTCAACTGACTTGGGAGCTATTGGCCCAACGCTTGTTACATGGGTTGAGGAGAAAAGCTTATGGAAATCAAACATTGCACTATCTACATATCAGTATCTGCGACCCGAGTTACTAAGCTCGTAGGGGTGTCTTAACACCTAATGCCCTAAGACCAACTGGTTTGGGAGTCATTAGCTGAAAGCTCGTTACATGGGTTAAAGATGCATGATGTTTTTAAATTATATGTATATATATTTAAAAAAAAGAAAAAAAAAAGAAGAAGAAAAAAAGACAAAAATAATAATCCCAACCCAAGGAAGTTAACCTTAAACATTAGAACAAAAATTTTGTTTTCTTCCAAGAAAAGCCCCATAATTATGTGTTGATACATTGAGCACAAAAGAAAGGTTTATTAATATCTTGTTAAGAGGTATTGAGCAGATATATAAATTTAATGAGAGTTTGTTTATCTGGATAGATTAATGGAAGTTAAATAATGAATATCTTGCTTTGTGGAATTTGCAAATTGTTTTTCTATTTTACGCTTTGATTACTAGGGACTAGTAATAAGCTGGTTAGGGGGTGTGATTAGTACTTAAAAGTGCATTTTTATCATGGTTTTATATCAACATTTTGCACTTGAAGTATCAATAACTCCTTAACCAAAGCATGTTTTATAATAATATATCTAATAATATAAGATACCTTTAATTTATGGTAAATATTCATTTTAAATGCAGACCTATCACATAAATGAAAGGATTGATTGATGACTTTAAGAACTTAAATTGCAAGGATAAAGAGATGGCCAAACTTAGAAAAGAGATGTCGGTGCAATCCAAACCGAAACACTGTTCGGTAATTGGGTCATATCTGGAGCTATATATCTCAGATTTAGTTCCAATTTATATGTATGGAAAGGTAAGACATGGGCCTACAACTTTCATATGGAGCCCAAGATCTAAAAAGGTCATTTTCAAGTCCAAATTGTAGCAACAACAAAGAAGCCCGAATCTATCTTCCAGCCCGAGCACTGTTCAGTATTTTGGCCATATCTGGAGTTCTAGAAGTCCAAATGAGCTGAAGTTTTTACACAAGAAAGCTGAGACAATTTCCTACAACTTTCATGTTTGTAACTGGCTCCAATTTTGACGTTATCAATGACGTTTTGGGCAGACAAGAGAAGATAAGGATTGTCACCAAGTCAAAAGTTGGTATCCACTTATCAATTAGTCATCAAATCAATAGTTCCCAATTTTGGCCTATAAAAGGAGGCATTTGTCATGCATTTAGGCATCTTAGTGTCCAGATTAAGATCATGCTCTTCCTTTCTCTCTTTGTATTTTTTGTAATGCTTATGTTTTGCTTTTATTATTATTAAGTTTATGCCTTTCATTTCCTTTCCTTTACTTAGTTAACTTTTATGTTCTTATTTTGTTTATCTATTTTGCTTTCTTTCATTATGTCTAGCTAAGTTAGTTATGTCAAGGTGAAAAGGTTACACTAATGGTGTAAGAATAAGTATAATGTAAACTTAATATGGACTTTAATGTTTGATACTAACATGTTTTATATTTGTTATCTTGTTCACTCTTTAATACTTTGCTTGTTAAATGACTAATCTTGATTTATGTTGTATAACACTTGATACAACAAATGCTTGACACTTTCATAGCCCATAATGTATGGTATAACCGACACCTGAGCTATGAAAGGAACTTAATTTGTTGTTAACATAAGTTATAATCATGAATGCTTGACGAGATTTACAAGTATTAGCATTAATTGAATAAGATGACTAATGTAATCATGTTAACAATATATAATCTGATTGGAACCTCCTTTGTGTGTGGTTTCCAATTCAATAATAAGAGTTTATTCTATACTTGTTTGATATACCATTAGTGGAACCTCTAACCTTGACATTTGTTATTATTATTGTTTAATCCTTACATTAATTTTCCATCTCCAAGTTCTCATCATCATCTTCTTCTTCTCTTTCTTTATTATTATTATTATTATTACTACTACTATTACTACTACTACTACTACTACTACTACTACTACTACTATTATTATTATTATTATTATTATTATTACTATTATTATTATTATTATTATTATTATTATTATTATTATTATTATTATTATTGTTGTTGTTGTTGTTGTTGTTGTTGTTGTTGTTGTTATTGTTATTATTATTGTTATTGTTGTTGTATTATTGTTATTTATAATTTGTACAAATAACCTTCCTGTGGTTCGACCCCGGTCTTGCTGGATTATTTATTACTTCGACACTCCTGCACTTGGGAGAAGACATTAATCTTTTAGTCGTGTCAAGATGCATCGGGAGGAAAAACTATGCATGATGGTGCACTTGTTCTTATGGGATTCATGTGGTCTCTAAGTGTTCTAGCATGGTTATTCTAATTATTCTCATTATGAAGTGATTGATTATCTTCTTCGGCCATATTGAATAGTGCTCGGGCTGGAAGACAGATTCGGGCTTCTTTGTTGTTACTACAATTTGGACTTGAAAATGGCCTTTTTAGATCTTGGGCTCCATATAAAAGTTGTAAGCCTATATCTTACCTTTCCGTCCATATAAAGTAGACCTAAATCTGAGATTTACAGCTCCAAATATGACCCAATTACCAAACAGTGTTCCGGTTTGGATTGCACCAACATCTCTTTTCTAAGTTTGGCCATCTCTTTGTCCTTTTAATTTCAGTTCTTAAATTCATTAACCAAACCTTTCATTTATGTGATTGGCCTGCATTTAAAATGAATATTTACCATAAATTAAAGGTATCTTATATTATTAGATACGTTATTATAAAACATGTTTTAGTTAAGGAGTTATTGATACTTCAAGTGCAAAATGATGATATAAAACCTTGATAAAAATACACTTTTAAGTATCAATCAATTGGAATCGGTGAAATCAAGGATCAAATCAAAGAAAATTAAAAATTTGATGGTCATCTGGTGGTCCACTTGAAAAAATCAGAGATAAAGGATAAACTTGTAAAAGATACTCAAATTTAAAGATGGCAATTGAATCTAACAAGGATGCAATTGCATGACATTAGAAATTTAGGGAGAAATTAAAGATAAAATTAAAAAAATTGAAAGAATAGGGATCAAATCAAAAATTGTAAAATTCCAAATAAAAAACACTAATTTATAAGGTTTAGCCAAAATAGCATCGTTCAAGATATTGTGCATCTCTTTCTTCAGTTTTTCACTGATCGAAGGGGCACTTTCAAGCAAATAAATATGGCGTTTTCAATCACTTTGGAGACTGTAATCACCACTATTCAACCAATAAACACCCTTTTTAGAACTCCATATTTTTTAAATTAAATGTTTATTTCTTATATTCTCTATTGACCTTTATAACTTCTTATCACTAGTCTGCTATCGCTACAATTTCAATTGTCATGCTGTTTGAAATGCCACTTTTAAATATTTGAATGTGAAACTATAGACCTTCTAATTAAACAAGAATAGATTTTATTGAAAGGTATTCACTCCTTCGACCAAGTTTAGGTGGTCTTAGACAACTTTGACATCAGAGTTGCTTCAGCAAAGTCACAAAAGTTACTAACTTAGTCAGCCTTGACTGAGACATCTATTTGCAGAAAACCACCTAACTTTTTTATGTGTTCCCACTTTAAAAACCCCCTAGAGACTTTTTTTTTAAGGATTTAAAACCCTTATCTCTAGATCTAAAGGCCAAAAACACCTTATATTAGCCTCTAAGTTTCTTGCAAAACCATCTAAACACAAAACCATTGATTTTGTGGCAAAACTAGCTTAGTTTTAGTTTATTATAACCCTAACAAACTCGTTTAGAAGCTCTGAATTCGCCTATAAAAGAAATGGTAACAAAGAGCAAAGAGGTAAAAGAAGAAGGCACAAAAGGTGAGAAAAATAGAGAAGAAGAAGAAAGATATTCTAGCTAAATTGCAAGAAATTCAATCCAGGAGAACTTTAAAGCTTCAAGTTTGTTTGTTAAGTCTAGAGATAAAGGAAAAGGAAGGAAATATCAAAAATTGATTCAAATTTGAATATTTTTAAGTTTAGAAGGTGTATACATTCAAACCTTAAAAGTGGAGTCCATAAGGCTTGTGAGATTAATTTCTTGTATTCAATGCAAAGTTTAGAATGTTTTGACATGTTAATGATTACCATTACATATTACATTACATGTTTTGATTTGATAAATATCAAAAGTGGCAGCAAAGAGTGTTTTTGTTTTAAAAGTGGGTATTTTCTCTTAATGAAGGGATGGTTCCATGTTTTGGATTCGTGGTTTGGTCTTTTGAAATGACAAAGATGAGTTTTAAAGCTCACATTGTTCAAGCATGTCTTTTATTTGAGTTAGCAGTTGTTAGGATTGGAAATCAATCTATTTTTTTTAGTTTTGTTTATTTTTTGGTCCCACATCATTCATAATATGGTATGTAGGAATAAGAAAAGCATGCTTTAGAGGCTCAAAATGGTCATTCTGATTTATTTTTTTTTTGTTTTCAGGGTTTATTAGGGTTTGGTTTCTAAACATTCATTCGATGAATCTTTCTTTAGGTACTAGTTTTACAGCTTATTTTAATTAAATTCCAGTTTACACAAGTTCGTCTGTCATTGTTAGTGAACAATCTAGAAGTTTTATGCATCAATAACATGTTTTAATGGGTTTTAATCTTAGAATTTTGGTTTTGAATCGAAGTTTATTTTGGTAAAGTCGTGTTAATTTGATGACAACTGAAGCAAACGAATCCCTGATTCTTGCTCTATGCATGATTGTAAACAAAATCATTCCCCTCATTGTTTGAGATCTGGTCTAGATTAAGACATGTGTTTATAGAGGTGCCGATGAATGTTCTTCATTTCTTTTTGTCTTTTATGTGTTCGTTCCATTTTGACTAAAATATATTTAAGTTTTGTGAAGTTTGATTTATTTTGGTTTTGGTTTGTTTCTGAGTCAACCCAGTTAAGTCAACCCAATCAGGTCAACTATTTCTAGGTTAACCCAGTCAGGTAAAAAAATCATATCAGTCTTTAGTCTTTATTTGGATTGATTTTAATTGAATATTTTGTTTAAGGATGTGTAATTAGTACATAAAAGTATATTTTTATTGAGGTTTCATATTATTATTTTGCACATGAAATATCAATAACTCTTTAATTAAAGTATGTTTTAGAATAACAAGTCTGATACAATAAGATACTTTTAATTTATAATAAATTTTCATCCTAAATGGAGGTGACATGACCAAAAGATTGATGTCTTCTCCCAAGTGTAGGAGTGTCGAAGTAATAAATAACCCAGCAAGATCGGGGTCGAATCACATGGAGATTAATTATATAAATTATAGATAACAATAATACAATAACAACAACAATAGTAATAATAATAACAATAAAAAAAAATAGTAGTAGTAGTAGTAGTAATAGTAGTAGTAGTAGTAAAGAAAAAGAAAAAGAAGAAACAAAAAGAGTTAATGAGAACTTTGAGATGGAAGATTAATGTAAGGATTAAACAATGCTAACAATAAATGTCAAGGTTAGAGGATCCACTAATGGTATATCAAACAAGTATAGTATAAAATCTTATTATTCAATTGGAAACCACACACAAAGGAGGTTCCAATCAGATTATAAATTGTTAACATGATTACATTAGTCATCTTATTTAATTAATGTTAATACTTGTAAATCTCGTCAGGCATTCATGATTATAACTTATGTTAACAACAAATCAAGTTCCTTTCATAGCTCAGGTGTTGGTTATACCATACAGTATGGGCTATGAAAGTATTAAGCATTTTTTGTACCAAGTGTTATACAATATAAATTTAGATTAGTCATTTAACAAACAAAGTATTAAAGAGTGAACAAGATAACAAATACAAAACATGTTAGTATCAAACATTAAAGTCCATATTGAGTTTACATTATACTTATTCTTACACCGTTACCCTTTTTCACCTTGACATAATAAACTTAGCTAAATATAATAAAAGAAAGAAAAATAAATAAACAAAATAAAAATATTAATAAGATAAGAGTGAACTAAGTAAAGAAAAGGAAATGAAAGGCATAAACTTGATATTAATGAAAGCAAAACATAAACAATATAAAAAATACAAAGAGAGAAAGCAAGAGCATGATCTTGATCTGAAAATCAAGATGACTAAATGCATGGCAAATGCCTCCTTTTATAGGTCAAAATTGGGAACTATTAATTTAATAACTAATTGATGACCGGGTGGCCAATTCTTAACTTGGTGACAATCCTTATCTTCTCTTCTCTGCCCAAAACATCATTGATAATGTCAGAATTGGAACTACTTGAAAACATGAAAGTTGTAGGAATTGTCTCAGCTTTCTTGTGTAAAAAATTCATGTCATTTGGACTTCTAGAACTCCATATATGGGTCAAATACTGAACAGTGCTCGGGTTGGAAGACAGATTCAGACTTCTTTGTTGTTGTTCCAATTTGGACTTGAAAATGATCTTTTTAGATCTTAGCTCCATATAAAAGTTGTAGGCCTATTTCTTACCTTTTTATCCATATAAAGTAGATCTAAATCTGAGATCTACAGCTCCAGATATGGCCTAATTACCAAACAGTGTTCTGGTTTGGACTGCACCGACATCTCTTTTCTAAGTTTGGCCATCTCTTTATCCTTTTAATTTCAGTTCTTAAATTCATCAATCAATCCTGTCATTTATGTGATAGGCCTACATTTAAAATGAACATTTACCACAAATTAAAGATATCTTATATTATTAGATATGTTATTATAAAACATGTTTTAGTAAAGGAGTTATTGATACTTCAAATGCAAAATGATGATATAAAACCTTGATAAAAATGTATTTTTAAGTACTAAACAGCAGGCCTATCATATAAATGAAAGGATTGATTGATAAGTTAAAGTATTGAAATTGAAAAGACAAAAAAAGAGTGAAGCTTAGAAAAAAGATGTTGGTTTAGTCCAAACTGGAACACTGTTCGGTAATTGGATCATAACTGGTGCTGTAGAACTTTTATGTGGAAGTCTAGTTCAAATTCTAATGTTATTAATGACATTTTATTTAGAAAAGAAGATAAGGATTGTCACCAAGTCAAGATGTGGCCACCCACTCAACAATTAGTCATCAAATCAATAGTTCCAAATTTTGGCCTATAAAAGGAGGCATTTGCCATGCATTTAGGTATCTTGGTTTCCAGATCAAGATCATGCTCTCGCTTTCTCTCTTTGTATTTTTATAATGCTTAAGTTTAAGTTTTGCTTTCATTAATATCTTGTTTATACCTTTCATTTCATTTTCTTTACTTAGTTAACTTTTATCTTATTTATATTCTTATCTTGTTTATTTATGTTTCTCTCTTTTATTATGTTTAGTTAAGTTTATTATGTCAAGGTAAAAAGGTTACACTAATGGTGTAAGAATAAGTATTGTATAAACTCAATATGGACTTTAATGTTTGATAGTAACATGTTTTGTATTTGTTATCTTGTTCACATTTAATACTTTATTTGTTAAATTATTAGTCTAGATTTGTGTTGTATAACACTTAGTATAACAAATACTTGACATTTTCATAACTCAACCGTATGGTATAACTGACACTTGCGCTATGAAAGGAACTTGATTTGTTGTTAACATAAGTTATAATCATGAATACCTGACAATATTTGCCAGTATTGGCATTATTTGAATAAGATAATTAATGTAATCATGTTAACAATTTATAATCCGATTGAAACCTCCTTTGTGTGTGGTTTCCAATTGAGTAATAAAGAGAGTTTATACTATACTTGTTTGAAATACCATTAGTGAATCCTCTAACCTTGACATTTGTTTTTCTCATTGTTTGATCCTCACATTGATCTTTTAGCTCAAAGTTCTCATCAACTTCTTCTTCTTTTTCTTTTATTATTATTATTATTATTATTAGTATTATTATTATTATTATTATTCTTGTTGTTGTATTGTTGTTATTTATAATTTATACAATTAACCTCCTTATGGTTCGACCTCGGTCTTACCAGGTTATTTATTACTTCGACACTCCTGTATTTGGGAGAAGACATCAATATTTTGGTTGTGTCAATGTGTATAACAAAATCCATTTAAATTTTTTTGTAGTTCTTATTTCATGAAGTCTATAAAATATAATGTCTTTTTGTATGTTACATAAGGCCAAGCCTCTCAAAAATACAAAAAATTATATATTTTTCTTAAAAATAGAATTCATGGTATGTTGTATTTTATTTTTTGCATGCATTTTGGATTTAATAATCAATTTATTGAATCTATTAGAATTTGACCAAATTCCAATAATCAATAAAATTTTAATTCATAAAGATTAATGATTAATATTCTAGTATAAATATTGAACCTCTAAGTGAGACTAGTATTTAAATATCAAAAGGTGACCAAAAAATTCTTAGAGTTATTTTAAATATTCATCAATTTTAATTTAGAGTATTTTTTTCTCCATAACATGTGAGTTGTGGAAAACTCATTTTCCTTTCAAGATAGACAGACCCTATCAGGGAACCTACATGGATCCCTTCCATAGAAATTTATTTGGATACACGAGCCCATAATAAAATTATAAACATTAGGTTTATTCACGCGAATAAATTCTCATCTTAAGCCATAGACATACCACTAGTTAGGAACTCATCAAAACCTTCAAACCATACAGTGCAACTTATTGTAGATAAGGTGAGTCAGGGGTGCTAATATTTTTTCTAATCGCAACTAGTCTCTTAACCTTTAAATTTATGATAAGATTATTACACTCGAATTTCCTGGCAACCCTAAAACAAACAAATAGATAGTGACTCTTACAACCCCTGGACATCTCTCACCCACGTACGACACCTTATTTTAAGAGAAATATAAGTTCCGTTCATAATTTTCATGAAATTAGTTCTATAGACATTTATTAAACATACTAAATAACATAATTAAACACAAATATTTCAACAATTTAAAGCACAAATCAATTCTCCCTAGTCCCCTATTTTGGCTTAATATAACTCTTCAAATAAGGAATGAGTTTCTTTCAAAATTTCTTATTAATTTCTCATTGCCCATATATTTTTATACTTTACCTTATCACAAAAATTAAATCAACAAAGTTTATTTTCATTTTATTAGTCTAGGTTGAAACTTCACACCAAGTGAAAAATAGGTTTTTCTTCAAATTTTTATTTAATTAGCTTTATACCCAATCATTAAACATATCGTATAACACAATCAATCACAATTTTCATATCAATTTAGACTAAATAGTCCTAATCCTTGTTATTAAACCATTGGCCAAAAATTCTTTCAAAGAGAAACATGTATTTTTCTTTAAATTTTAGATTAATCCCACGATACCCATTATTTTTTTAACACTTAATTAAATCAAAATTATCATTTAAAATAACTCATCATTCAAACCCTAACTTTCCATAATGGAATCATAATACAATACACTTCAAAACTCAATAAAAAACTTAAATCAACCATGAAACAAGGTCTCTTACCTTCTAATAACAAAGAATCAAGGGAAAAAATGCAAGAAAAAACAAGGTTTTTTCACTTCCTTCTTTTTCTCTTTAACTTTCCAGTTTCTTCCTTTCAAGCTTTCAAATTCTTTTTTTTCTTCTTGGATTCCTAGTTGATTTCACTTAAAACCTTGTATAAATGGTGTTTCATCCACAATTTCACTATAATATCATTTAATCTCACTAATTTTTATGAATTTCTCTCAAAATTAGGGTAAAAAGACAAAAAAAGAAAAACTTTCATCTTTTCTCCTTTAAAATTGTGACAGGCTAGAAACAGCCTTTTATAGGCTAATTTTATTCTTATTTTGAAGTTCTATCACTTACTTATGCCTTTATATATTTTTTTAGTAAATTACCTATTTGTCGACCTAAGTTTCAAAGCCTTTCCAAATTGTGATTTAACTGAAACTATAACCTAAGGTAGATTAGCATTTCAAGATACCCTATGCAAACTTTCAATTATATCTAACAGTTGAATTGAAAGTTACATTCGATAGTGTAAAATTGGTTAGTTTGTGATTTTTCATTAAAAATCCAGATTTTCTTATTCAATCCATACGTAAATCATATCAATTATTCATCTAAACCCTTGAGATCATTTTTCTACTTCACATATACTTATTTCGTATGTTTTTTCACTTTATTTCTTTATCGATTTATTATTGTTTAATGATAACGTTATTGATTTTTAACTGGTGCTTACACCTTCATTTTTGCCTTGTTGTTGTACTTTAATTTCTTATAGTTTATTCTTTATTATCTAACTAATTATTTGAGATCATTTTTTTATTTTTCTTATATTTTTATCCATTAAAACTCATTATCAATTTCGTTGTAGGAACTTATCCATACTTTTATATTTAATCATGGAGACCATTCTCTCCATTTAATAACATACTCTCTATTATTTATATCAATTATTCATTTTTCTTTTCATCTCAAGTTTCTATTACTTTTTAGATTAATTTTACATTTGATGTTACATTTACATGGGGTTTACAAGTTCTCAGCTAATTAAAATTTCTCTCTTTTTTATAAATATATTTTGAGGTCCTAAATATTAAATGGTGAGAACATGTAGACAACCAATCTACCTTTTGTATTTTTTTTTAATCATGATTTACTAATCCTTATATTAAAAGACAAATCATCCAACATTTTAGATAAGCTCGATCTAAAGTATATTAACTCCTTTTCTTTAGTTTCCATCGTAACAAAGTTTACTTTTGCGTGTCTTAAATGAGATTATTTAGTGAAACAAATACCTTAAAGGATAAAGATTTAATGAATAAAACTTTGTATTGTTGAGCTAATAGGCTAATACTTCGTAACTGGTCAACCTACTTTTCTTTTATTAAAAAAAAGTTAGAATTTTATTTGAAAATAAATATCAAATTGAATCATGTATTTTGATTAAATTTTTGAAAAATAATACTAATCATGAAGGACGATATAAAAAAAGTGTTTGTTAATATTTAAAAAATTATAATTTTATTTAAAAATAAATTCAAAATTGATTAGTATCCAATGGAATAATGTCCTAAATATATTCTAAGTTATTTTATTTTAATAATTTGTAATTAAAATTTAAAATAAAATATAAAGAATCCAAAAAAAAAGTTTATGCTATTAGTTAAAAACAAAGAAAGTCAAAGCTCAAAGGCTATTAGGATAGATTTGAAACTAAATTAATTTTGGAACTCAATTAATAATCTATGTATAGATTTGGAGTTTACATAAGGTTAAACCATATGTATACTTATTATTATCAATAGAGCTCCAAATATTAGGTTTCACAAAACACAACATAACAAAAATGATAAATTTAAAATTTTTTTGGAAATTCCAAGGATCCCGTTAGATAAATATAAGGATGCTTAGGGTTTATCAAAGATTACCTAAAGATTAAATTTTTTTTCTTTATGAGTGGTTTGACTTAACATTTTAGTGACTAGTTTCTTAGTGTAATTATTATTTCTTCATCAACAGTGTTATGATTTAGACATTAAAACATAAAATGTGTCTACCATATCAAATCATATTTATTCTTAACACAATAGTCATTAATTCTTTGAATAAGATTTGAAATTCTTTACAAATTTCATTCCACCTTGCGCAAGGACTTACAATTAATATTATTTAAAAATAGATGAAATATTTTTTTTCTAATTCACTAAGAGTAATGAATCTTCTCTTAATTACTTAAATACCTTTATATAGTTCATATTACACTCAATATCTACTCATTTGTTACCTTTTATTAGGACAAAGTGTAGCAAGATCAAAATATAACATTCTTTATTTAAGATAACTTAGTGATATCAAGTCTAAAGATCATTTACACAACCATCACATGAACTTTATCATAGATACAAGTGATCTCTTCATATAAAATTATCATGCAAGTCAATTTAGTAAACATGTCACTTGATAAGAACCTACATATTAGTTCTATGTATCTCTCATATTTCAGCTTATGAGAACAACTATTTCATTTCACAAAGAAAAGAGCATAACATGTATTTGTCTCAATAAATCTAATTAATATCCAATCATAATAGAGCATTAACCATTAATATTTGAAGAACAATGCATTAACGCAATAAAAATCTTATAATTATAATAACTTTGTAATTTTATTTGTAGAAGATATTTTTTCCAATAACTACAAGGCATATAATTTAACACCAAACTCTCTCTCTCTCTCTCTCTCTCTCTCTCTCTCTCTATATATATATATATATATATATATATATATATATATATATATATTAGAGTGATCAAATCAATATAATACCTAAGGTGTAAAATCATAACAAATTTAACTTATTTAAAAGATAAAATAAAAAAAAGAATTATTCATATGTTTTGGATTACATCATTATACATTTAATTATTCTTGTATATTATTGTGGGGCACTTAGCAGCCATGGCTTTTTGGATGCTGATATGGATCCTACTAATCCATTCTACTTTTGTTTAGTGAAACCAATCCATCGTGTTACTGTATACATGGTGGCTTTATCGTCCCCTCACATTGCGTCTTAAATGTTTGTTTCCACCGATGATTACCAACAAACAATAATCCTTCCCTGATGGAATACTTTAGTAAAATAACTTTTCAGTTACATCATATATTATAAAAGCGGGATGGAAATGAAAGGAAACTTTTTTTTATATTAAAATAGTTGAGTATACACTAGAAAAGACATTAAGGGCGCATATATATATATATATATATAATCAAAGATTTAAATTGTTTATGTAAGATTTAAAGAAAAGTTTTATGATATACTTTTTAATAAAATCTTAGAAGTCCACCGGTATGCTTTATAATATAGTGTTGGATAATAAATTTTAATTTTAAATTTTGAGAGACATTTAAACATGTTTTTTATGATTCTAAGTAAAATTTAATGACTTAACTATTGCTTGATTTATAAAAAAATAGATTTGTTTAAAAAAATTAGTGAAATAATATATTTAACAAATAATTAACAAAGTAACACAATTGGATACATATGAGGTTGTAAATAGCAACTTTATAAGAAGTCACAATTAAGAATGATAATTTCTAGGGAAATTGTTAAAATAAAATCGTATAAATTTTAAAGGAAAGAGGATAAAAAAAAATAGAACTTGAAGTTCTTATTACAATATTATTATCATTAAAATATTTTTGAAAAGATAAATTTAATAATATTAAAAAAAATTATCAACAATTATCAAAATGGATCACACTCTTCATTTAAAAACAACTGAGTAGTTATAATGAGAAAAGATAAAAAAAAAATTAATAAATTTTAAAAATATATTAAAATTCTAATTACAACAACATTAATACATTGAAAATATCTTACAAATTCATTACTAATAATTGTGACATATATCAAATTGTGCTATTTGGTCAGGAAGCGAAAAAAATTATGTTGCTTAGCTATTTGATGAATTTCTCTTATCCTTTTTTAAAAAATATTTTAAATATTAATCTTCAAAATAAAAACTGCATTTAACAGGAGGAAAAGTAGAAGAAGTCGGTAGGGGAAGAAGAGTATTTCTACTCAGGTTTCCATAAGAACACATAATTGGAAATCATGTAGCTGCGTAGAAATACATAAGCTCACAATTATAATTTGTAATTTATTTTGTGCGTGCATTTGTATTGACTAATGAAGTTGTCAACCTTTAACAACGTAATTGATGGACATGGATAAAGAGATACATGAAAGTCATGTTTGGAAGATTGTCAATAATTTTTTTAAGGTATTTTTTTAAAAATATATATAAAAATAATATTTTTTTTATTTTTTATATTAGTATACCAAAACAATACAAAAAATATAAAAAAATTATTTGAATCATATTTCTAAACAGCATCAAAATTGATTTAATATTCTTTTTCGTATGTATATTCAATAATATACTAAGATTTTAGTCATTTTTCTTCATTACATGTATTTCCTTACTCCAATAAACCCTAATTAACATCAATTCTAGAAGAAGTTTCCTTACATGAAAATCTCAAGAATTCAAAAACAAATTACTCTCCAGCTATTTTAGAAAAAGGGTCTTGTCTTGTCTTGGCAATGGTGTTTTACTCAAGATCTTGACATAATATTATTTGTAAAGGCACTTATAATTCGTGGGCCACCTTGGTATCTATTAACCAGCCAATACTTTACAAAACCCTAATATTCTATCAAGAGGATTGCTTGGTTTAGTGTAACAACTGCCATTAGAAAGCGATATGTTTTGCCCATAGGGGGTGAAGATGACCGATGAAACATCCATCATTTCATAGCATGGAGCTATAGCCATTAAAGTGTTGACTATTAGCTCCCGAGGACCAGGAACCTGCTTCTTGTATTGGTGAACACAGAGACGAAGCATCAAATTATTAAAGCATCAATTCACATACCTTTGATAAGAAATCTGTGGGCAAATCCACATATATGAACCATGAATTGTGTGACCTCTCCATTCCTAGAATGAGTAAAAACAAATTCAAAATTAGATTTTAGAGGTTAAATTTTTTTTTTTTCTGTTATTAGAGATGACTAAAAAAATAATCTAAAAAACAACAAGTCATCCTTATTTTATTAAAAAAAACATAATTAAACATGAATGCATGTTCTTCTAGGTCTGGATTTTTTTCAAGTTTATTTTTATTGTATAGTTGTATAAGAATAATCAAGATATTTGTATTTATTTCTTGATTAAAAATTACTTTACATATTATAATAGTTTTGTTACGAAGAATCAATTTTCTAGAATGAAAAAAAAATTGAAATTAGATTTTAGAGATTAAAAAACTTGGACCGTATTTTTTTATTATCAAATACAAATAAAAAATGAATGAATAACAAAAAGATAGTTTTTTTGTTATTTTAATTGTTTTAAGTTTGTATTTAAAAAAAAATGTGAGGTTGATAAAAAAAAAGAGAGAGAGAAGTCATTTCTATGTCAAATTTTTAAAAAATGTGTAAATAAGAGCATAAATTTTTAATAGAATAAATACAATTTTTACTATATAATTTCAATTATTCAATTTCTTTAAAGTAATTACTTTAATATTTATAAAATTAAATAAAAATAGATTCCAAAAACGGTACCGTGCCGGTGGCGTCAACAAAATGAACTAGCAACCATAATTTCATAGCACACACTTCACTGGGGAGTCTCTCCGTTTTTCGAGTAGCACAAAAAATGTCATGGTTTTTTTAGGTTAATAATAAAAATATTTCTGGATTAATTTCTACATTACTCAAATTTAAACTCTGTCTGCCCGATTTTAATAACACACCATTTACATCCCCATGATATAATTAAAAAATATAAAAAATATTTCTAAATACTAGTCTTACTATTTAAATTTAAAAAATCAAAGAAATAAGTATAACTTTGACATCTATCCCTTAATTTTCTTTAAAAAAAAAAACCCATCAACTTCTATAACTAGTCAAGTCCATGTGGGTTTGATATTATATTTAAAAAATAATTTTTTAATGGAATTTTGTATAGAAATTAATTCAAAGAATGTTTAATTATCTTTTCAAAGTAAAATAATACTGAATTCATTTAATTAATATATATCTATACGTCCAACAACTATATTTTATAAAGTCATTTTTTTCAACAATTTATAATCATAAAACCCTCACGTTGGAGAAAACGCAACTTTAATTAATAATTGCCAAGACTTCATATATATATATATATATATATATATATATATATATATATATATAGCAATTCTATTCCGGCTGTGGATAAGATGGGTATGTTACTTTGAGACTGATTACTTACTCTAGCAAAAGACAGAAATGATCAGTTCCTATCATGATCATCTTATATCACGCATGCCCCTGGTTTTTTAGTTATTTATTATTATTTCTTTGTTTATTTCATTATTTAAATATCACATGAGAACATAATTCCAAAATTAATTTGGTATAGCTAGGTCCAAACAAAAAAGACACACATATATATTCTAGACTAAATAAGTATAACTTTGGCATCAATCCCTTAATTGTTTTTTTAAAAAAACCCATCAACTTCTATAATTACTCTATAATTACTCAAGTACATAAGAATTTAAAATTTATTTAGTAATGTAGTTATAATTGTTTTT
This sequence comes from Populus pruinosa, assembly GCA_026413675.1. Taxonomy (NCBI): domain Eukaryota; kingdom Viridiplantae; phylum Streptophyta; class Magnoliopsida; order Malpighiales; family Salicaceae; genus Populus; species Populus pruinosa. The sequence goes on from CM048606.1 coordinate 4,331,827, forward strand.
CAAATAATTTTTCATTCTAAAATATATATTAATAATTACTTTTATCTTTTAAAAATTATTTTTTATATCAAAACTTCAAAATTTTAAAACACGAAAAATATATTAATTTAAATAAATAAAAAATAAAATATTTTTTATTTTTTAAAAATATTTTTAAATATAAAAACAAACTATCCATATTATTATAAGCAGGTTGCTTTTGTTGTCAGCAAGTGTTCAATCTCAAAGTAAAATATGCGTGTCATTTTTTAAAAAAAAAAGAAATGTATGTAAATAAAGCTACCAATTCATGAAAAAAAACAAAAAAAACTATAATGTTAAATACAAAGGGAAATCTTCATTTTTCAAGGGAATATTTGGATGGTAAGTGGAGGACCTATATTCTGTATTGGTATTTATGCTAGTATTTAAAGAAAAATGATGTGTTAATTTGAAATTAAATAGTATTCAAATTCATGAGATTTACGGAAAGCAGTGTGGGACAAAAGTTGCTAAAATCCGGACGGACCACCACTGTCCAAGAAAAAAACAGCTAAAAAGTGGATTAATTAATATAGTCAGAATGATAGATTAGACATGTATATTTAAAGATAAAATTGAGTCAATTAATTAAAAAAATAAAAACATATTGAAGAGTTATATTATTGTATAAGAATATACTAAACAGTGAATTACATATCCACAAGTCAGATTTTTATTATATTTATATTTCATCAATTATTTTAGATATACACATCTTAATTATTGAGTTTTAAATATTCATTGAGATATTTATTACCTAAGTTATATTTATTGTTCAATAAAATTATTATACTTTTCACATCCACGTATATTTAAAGATTCTATATAAGCACTATAGAGTAAATGAGAAGGTGAAGATCGATTAAATGGGTCTTATATTTAATTTTTTTGTTGCTATAAACTGGGAAATGTCTTATATTTAAAGATTCTATATAAGTGAAAATTGATTCTTGTAATGTAAAACAAATTTGCAAGAAAATACTTCAGAGGAAGTGGATTTGCTAATTGGATCCAATAAGAAGATCAAGATGGATAGAGGTAAACAACTAATGAAGGATGGAATTTCAGAAGCACAGAAGGGTGTCAGTGGTTATGGAGGAGGTTTAGCTATAAAAAATTACTTGTGGGAGCTGCTTGCTTAGACCAAATGATGCTGGAGGTATCTCGGCTGGATTCCATATCAAATGATGAGGAGGGTTGTGGAGAGGAGGACTCCCCGTTGATTAAGTTATCCGTGGAGGAAAAGAGAAGTATTACTAATTTGGAGTAGGTAGCAGGTTGGGTTGTGATTGTTTCAGGTTGTTGGATGAGGTAGATGGATTTTTGTAGTTGATCGGGTTAATACTAATTTTGGCCTAGGTAGGCTATGGGGTGTTTGTTTTAAAAGATTTAAGGTGACTTTGATATGTCTTTTCCTAGGTTAGGGTGTTATCTTACAATCTTGTCAGGTTGTATGCTTGCTTTAACTCCTTGAGCTCAAACATCTTGACTAAGTTTTTGATCTTTGCTTCCAACCTCCTAAGAAAAACACCATAGCTTGCTTGTCAGCTCTGTTTATAAGATATCAAAGCTTCTAATATAGGTTTCCAGGTCACCTAGTTGCCTTGAATCCGTGAGCTCTTTCAAAGGGTCTTTCAGCCTCATTTATATAACCACTCATAAACATCGTCACCCTCAAACATAGGTAGGTAAGTCCCTTCTAGGTTTGTGTCTCCTAGAGTTATTGAACTGGCCTTCATAGGGCCAGCGCGATCTGGTCATAAATTCTTCCTGATTGGATGTTTGATTGTTTTGTCTTGTGCTAAAGTCTCCAGCATTAGACTATAACTTCTGTAACAAGGTACCCTGTTGGTGAGAGAGTCCGCTAACAAGCTCTCTGAGTTCTTCAATCTTGGTATCTCGTACTGACTTAGTGGTATGTGGTTAGTGTCCATAGGTCTCCAATAACTTCTAACTTGTTCATGCCTTTGTGGTTGTTTCTTGTTTGCAACTTCCATAGACTCCTCCAGCTTCCTGATCTCTTGAGATCTTATGTCTGGTGCCATATTGAAATTCCAAGAATCGAAAGCTCTGATACAAGTTATAACGATGGTTACCAAAATAGTTTCACAATTAAGCAATGCAGACAGGATTGAATTGTAGGTGTGCGTAATTTTAATGATTTGCTGAAATAATGACGAAAAGAAAGAAAGAATAAATTGAGAGAGAAGAATCAATTGCATTCATTCATTGAGTTTTTTGCATGCCAAACAATATGTTACAATAGATTCATAAAAGCTGCAACATTCTAGAATTAGCTTCTCTCTAGACGTGGATAGCAAACAACAAAAATAACTAGCTGATGATTGAGTACAAAACGCAGTGCATGGATACAAGGGGATCTCAGTTTGGTCGATTCGAGAAACGACCTTTTTCTAGCCAAATTTTCTAACGTGGATGACAGAGATTTTGCACTGTTTGGAGTGCCTTGGATGATAGCAGATCACTACCTTACGGCGCGACAATGGCATCTGAGTTTTGATCCGTTTGAAGCAACCATCGAGAAGGTAGCGGTATGGGTGAGACTTCCAGATTTGGAGATGGAATATTATGATAACTCGGTATTATGGAAAATTGGGAATCACATTGACCGGAATTAAAAGATTGATCGAACAACTTCGATTGGCTCGAGAGGTAATTATGCTAGGACTTGTGTGGAGGTTGATTTGACCAAACCTCTGTTATCAAAATCCAAATTGAGGGGTGGGAGATTAGACAGAGGCCTGGGCAATCGGCAATTCAGATTGAAATTCCCAGAGCTGCAGATCAAAGTTCTTCGGCGTATAAAAGTCTGGTCATCACCCTTTGTTAATTCAGTTTCAGCATAGCAGAGATTTGAGGTAGAGAGGGGATAGACCATCCAGGTTCGAAGCAGCTTGGGTTACACATGAGAAGTTTGGATTATTTATGCAGGAGAATTGGAGAAAGGATTCTGACTTGGTCTTAGCTTTGAAAGACATGACTTGTATAGACTAAAAGCATGCAATAAGGATGTTTTTGGCAACATTTTTAAGCACAGAAAAAAAGAAAAGAAAGAATTTTGGCTAGACTGAGAGGTATTCAGAGAGTGCTTCATGGTGGTAGAAATCAGTTTTTACTAGAATTGGAAAAGCAGTTGGATAAAGAACACAACCAGGCGTTGAGACGAGGAAATTCTTTGGTGTCAAAAATCTCGATGTTAGAGGATTTTGAGTGGGGATAGGAACACCAGTTATTTCCACACGAAAGCCATTACAAGAAGACATAAAAATCAAATTGCTGGCCTGAAGGATGCTGGCAGTCGATGGGTATGGGATGAGGAAAAGCTTCAGTATATGGCCACGGAATCTTGTAGAAAACTACTCACCGAGGAAGGAGGTAATTACAATGGAGATCCTTTCTTTGCTGATTTCCCCAGGACAGATTGTATAAGCAAAGACAGATTGGTGGTTAACTTGACGGCTGAGGAAGTGAGGAAAGCTGTCTTTGACATGAAACCGTTAAAAGCTCCAGGCCCTGGTGGTTTTCAGACCTGTTTTTACCGGTCTCATTGGATTGTGGTGGGACAGGATGTTTTCCAGTTTGTCAGATCTATTTTCAACAATGAGCAGGATTCATCAAGGATGAGTCATTTGAATTTAGTCTTAATCCCTAAGATGCCGAAGCCTGAATTCCTTTATTAATCCAGATCAATTGGCTTCTGCAACATTACCAGAACTGAATCCTTTCAACTCGAGCCTTGCTTCAGGTCAATCTTCAAGTCAGGTTTCATAACTATATGATATAACTAGTATAAAATAGATGGAAAAAAGTTGATATTGGATTAATATATGTTAACATTTTTCTCAAATTTGGAAATAGATTTTACAATATCTGTTCTTCATTTAAAATTAAGATTAATCGAGCTCTAAGATTACTGCTAAATATTGTTAAAAAACAACACTGCTAAATGCTAAACATTTCGTGGCAGCAGGTTCATGTCAGCTCTTCATACCAGCATGCTAGAAGAAGTTGTTGCCAGGTTATTGAAATTGATGGTTTGTAGGCATATCTTGTATGCTCCACGCGACAGAAATATATTCATCCTTTTCAGAGCACAACTTACAGATCAATTTTAGAAATGCAGAAATTAAAGAGGGCTCAAAAGTCACGGGTCTTTGCTAGTTGACTGCTCTCAATACTTCAAATCAAAGCTTATCTGGTTCGAAAGTAGCATTTGCGTAGAAGCCATTTCGTGTTTGAGCAGACAAGGTATCGGGCTTTTCCTGATGAAAAAAGGAAAAAGGACCTTGTAAGCTAAAATCTACAACACACCATGTCTACATGTGCTAGAAAGCGTACTCTATTTTGACTTTAGCTTGTTTACTGGATTCTATTGAAGCATCAGATTCCTTACTCTAAAGCTAATACCAAAGAGAGAAGGAAATAATATTCTTTTTTATAAAAATAAAATAGAAAACTTGTGTTGTTAAGGGCATTTTTTGAATATTATTTCTCAGATCAATTCAAAATTCCTATAGCAAATTAGACAATCTCTCCTCCAATTTTACTTTGATTATTTTTTTAGCAAGTGAACTCCATTTAGAATTCCAATCAATACCCTTAATATACTCATCGACTTTTATGATTTCGGTTTGAAATATAAGATTACATATTATAGTTTTTTTTAATCCAGAATTTCAAAAAGAAAAATTCAATGCACTATGATCTAGTTGGTAAACGCAGTTACCGTTGAAACCTCTACTCTTTGAGATTCCATCCTACTTGAGCAGTTAAAGCAAAAGGCAGAAAAGGACGGCGGTGACCATGCAGTAATCAAGTTAAAGCCAGCCGAACCGCAGCACATAGCAAAACCAAATCAATTGTTGGCATCCATATCCATGCTCATTAATGTTCAGCTACAATGATTAATCTTCAGGCAAGTTCAAGTGACATCAATTCACATTTACATCTGCAAAATGGTATCAAGGTGTGCGAAGAACATATGAACTACATTTTATTTTAATATAAATACTTACATTCGTCTTCAGCTGAGTGACAAAGATAAGAGATAATTATGACATAAATCACTGCTAACACTAGGGGAATTCAAATTTCGTTCAAATGTACTAAAATCATAATGACATCTCAAATCTAAAACAGACAATGAAATCCATGGTCTCGCTTAAACAACAAACTACATCCTCATTTTCACAACAACAATTAGTCCTCCCTAATTCCCTTTACATACTTTTTTGGTTTTTAACTCCTGTCTTGGTTAGAAAGTTTCTTACAAGTCTCTGATCCTGACAATGAGGTTTCTAACATAACAAATTCATGATCCCCGTACATTTCTCCTAACTCTGGAGCAGTTGCTGCAGCGTTTGCGGTTGGGGTTGGGGCTGGGGCTGCTGCTGTGGCTGGGCCAGGGCCTGTGGCTGGGGCTGGGGCTGGGGCAGTGGCTGCACTTGTGGCAGTGGCTGCATTTGTGGTTGAGGTTCCTCTCTCCATGGTACGTTAATGTCCATTGATACAAGCCCTTCTAATTCTTGGATTGCAGCAACTGCACTGATGGCGGCACGGGTCAAGTGAGGCTTTAGCACCCCAATGGCTTGCTTAACTCTTGATTGCTGCAAGCAACATATTACAGAGTAAATTACAGTCCATCACAAAGAACAGTAAATTTTATAAAAGTGCAAGAAAATTTTTGTCTACTTACAAAAAATTCAAGTTTCCTCTTAAGATCTCCATGTAATTCTGCCTGTGCTTGAGGCTCAGATGCTCTGGTAATTTCCCATGGAGCATTTGCATCCTTGTTTCCAAAATAAGAAGTACAGATGAGAATTAACTCAACATGAACAGATTAGGAGAACCTGGAGATTGATGCAATTCTACTCATAATAGGTATCAATTTAGTATCGTATGATTGACTCAAGAATCAACACAAAAAGAAAACAATTTATTGACATTTACAAAACAAGCCCATCTGCATTTAGAAGAACAATTCCCTTCACACATAATTTTTCTAACTTCTGGCTGTTACCATTTTATCCACATTTTTTCTTGAATTATCAAATTCACAGTGTTGTGATATTGAGGAAAAAAATAATATCACCACCCAACAGAAACTCAATAACATGTTTGCAATATTTGTGGACATCATTATGAGACAAATTAAACACAGCATAAAGTTACTGAAAACAGGGAGGGGACGTCGGGAGTTATGTAGATGACAGACACTAAAATAATTAAAAAGGAATAAGGGCCAGGGTTCAATTAGGAATGTTATGGAGGTTGTTATTTTTATAATTAAATCGCTTCAAAATCTAAGCTTATTTTCAATTTTTCAAAACCTTTTTTCTGGGGGAGGGGGTGACCCACCTCAAAAGACAAGTATTTGAAAGAAATTAAAGTTAAAATTTCAAGACCAAATTTGCTTTCTCAACAACAACAACAAATAAAAAAAAAAACAAGTTCAGATTTTCAGACCATGGCATGATACAAGTATAACATGACTGTCAGCACAACATAAATTGCAAACATCTTTTTCTCTGTGCTTATAGGAGAACACATCTTAGTTTAAAGATTGAAAAAAGCATTGCCTTTCCTTTCCCTTTTTATTTCATAAAATAAGAAACAAGTGCAGAGTGATCTAGCTGAAACTAAAGAACTAATTGGCATCGATGAAAATTAACTAATAACAGTCTGCTTTTCATGACCCACAAAAGCAAAGATAATTTACAATCTCTACAGATCAAAATATAGCAAGCAAACCAAATACATCATGCAAAACAAATGCATTTCTTCCTAATTCACATCTTTGTTGAAAAAATTTCTTTTGTAATTCCTTACATAAGGATTCAGAAAATACTGGACCTCCGTCTCAACAAGTAAATTGTTGATAAAACTCCAAAATGGCATTTTCCCTTGACCCGATTTTTTTTTCTCCCCTTATCGCTCAGGAAAGACAAGAAAACCTCGGGGTAGCACATATTCTCTAGAATTTGTCTTAGATTCAAACCCATAGCTGATGATAGAACTAAAATAGATATAATTCTTATTATGTTCACTTCATGATGAGACCAGTATAATAAATAAAAAATAACATAATTCTCTAAAAAAAACACAAACCCTTCACTGCTTACAAAATTTAATGCGCCTCATTACCTATCAATTGCAGATGCTAAAAAGAAAGCACCTATATATTTGCCAAATAAATAGATTACTCCCACAATTATGGAATTTACCAAACATTAACGATAACCAACAATTAACGCTGTCACAACAAGAAACCACAAGGAATCCATATCCAAGTACGTGTAGAAATAACAACATTTACCTTCCTAGGCCGGCCAACAGGCCTGCCCGAACTCTTCTTCGGTTTAGGCTTCATAATTACAGGTAGCTTAGGTGGGCGGCCTGGTCGCTTAGCCTGCACCACCACAGCAGCACCAACACCAGCAACTGCTAGGGCTGCACCCTTCCTGGGTCTGCCTCGGGGCCTTGGTGATCCCACATTAAACACAGCTGCTGCATCAGTAGCAGTAGGAGTAGGAGCTGCAACAGCGTAAGGAACGGTCACTGGCTTCAACTGATTCTGAGGCGGACGTCCAGGGCCCTTTTTAGCATCCACCAAAGACTTAGGCTTTCTGGGCCTTCCTGGACTCTTCTTGGACCCTAAAGGTCCAGTCTTCGGTGGCCTCCCTTTTCCTTTGTTCACAGCTAATGGCCCACCTTCAGTCACCACCATCTTCTTCGGCCGTCCTCGGCCTTTCTTCACCGTCGAGGAGGTGGGGTCGATAGGAAACCCAACCGAGAGAGGCTGGGCAGTAACACCGACATTTAAGCCAAGACCAGTCTGTGCCTGCCCATTAGCAAGCACGGAAGCAGGAGTTGGAGTGAGACCATTAAGCTTAGCTTTAGGAGGCCTTCCTCGGCCCCTTTTCTGCTCAGGATGAGCAGAAGAGACAGGAACAGCATGCTGTGGCTGAATCTGAGTAGGGCTAGTAGAGACAGTTGGGGTAGTAGTGGTGATGTTTGCGTTACTGTCAGATCTGGGTAACATGTAAGATTTCTTGTTCAAAACAAGCGCCCCGCTATTTTTCAAACGTTTTAAGTGGTGTGTCAACAATTCAGAGTGATTTGAGGGTAAGCCAGGATAAGCTTTCTCTATATACTTTGCTATAGCTATCCTGCTTGACCCATCTTGTTCCTTCAAAGCAGTAATCGCTGAATATATCATCTAGCAAAACAAGAAAAAAGAAATCAAGATTAGACCAAAAAGAAAAAAGAAAAAAGAAAACAAGAAAAGAAAGTCCTTTTAACTTTTCTCTAGCATGTTTTATGCCGTTAATACCTCAGCATAAGAAGGCTGGGTTACAGTGGGGGTAGGGTTGGGAAGAGGAGCTAAATGGGGGATGGTTTCAGTGGTGGAGGGGATGGCGGTGGTGGGTGGTGAAGGGGTGGGCGGTGAGAGTGGTGGATGGATCAATAATGAAGGAGGAGGTGGGTCCATGGATGCTGTTTTAGAGAGAGAAAGACAAGAAAGGAGAGATTTTTAGTAAAATTAATTTTTTCTTAGAGAGAGGAAGAGGGGTAGGTGAGGAATTTAGAGAGAGGTAGATGTGGTGGAGGATGTGAGTGTGTGTTTTGGAGGAAATTGAGGGCTGGGTGGAGGTTGATGAAAAATTGAAAAATGATGATGATGAAGATGAGGCATGTAATAATAGTATATTGCATAATAGACTAATAAATAGTCCTGTAGGGTTACGGGATAAAGTTTTTTATTTTTATTTTTATTTAATGCGGAAAAAGAGATGGAATCGAACCGTTGAAAATGGCTCCTACTTGCTTTGTTTTATTTTTATTATTTTAAATTGTGGGGCTAATGTTATTGGACTCTTTTCCTGTCTTTTTCTTCTCCTCTCTCTCTAAAATTAATCAAAAGTTTAACAAAGATGCTGTTTATTCTTTTGTTTTAAAGCATTTTTTAAAATAAACTTCTTTTTATTTTTTATTTTTGTATTTTTTTAAAATTATTTAAAAAATAAAAAATATTATCTTAATATATTTATAAATAAAACGGTGGGATGGATGTTTATATGGTTTTCAAGCTTGGATGTAGATTAAATCGATTGTGTAATTCGTTTGTGTTTACTTAACTAATTATGTGATTATTAAGCAACTCAATAATTTCTTGTTAGTTTTAATGAAAGTTATCAGTGGGTTATTTAAGGAGTTATAAAAGTTAAAATCAGTATAGTATATTGTCCACTGCGTTGATAAAATTTTAAATCTTATTTTTTATTTAATTATAGAAAAATAAAAATAAAGATATGTGCAAAAGAATAACAAACAAAATTAAAAAATAAATAATTTTTTTCATGTAATTCTTTTATTTTGACAACAAAATATTTGTTTTATTAGCAACATAGTTCATTGAATAAAAAATTAAGAGTAATTAGAAAAAAATATATATACAAAAATTATAATAATTTGATAATTTTCTCATTTAATATTAATGAGAAAAATATTTTAAAAATTTTACATATTAAGCTAATACTTAGATATTATTTTAATAAATTGATTTAAAGAGAGAGTTTATAAGGGAAAAAGAAAAAAGAAAGAGAAAGAAAAGAGAAATTAAGGAATATCCAAGGAAAAAGCCTGAGCTTCATGTGTGCTTGGAACTTGGAAGGTTTGGTCTCTTTGGCTCTCTTTTTTTCAACGGGAAGATGACACATCGTTAACAAAATAAATAAAAACATTTACGGCTTATTTTTTGTTTTTCAAGACAACTTGGAAAGAAAATATCACCTTCATTGATCACTTTCTTTTATAAGAACTTTTTAAAATTAATTAGAACTTGGTTAACCGACAATTTGTTTTTATTATATCCTTATTTTTAATAATTTTCTCTTTATTTTTAAATTTGAGGGATTGAGACATGGAATAAATAAAATTTAGGATTGATATGTGAAACTCTCAAAATACAAGAACTAAATTTAAAAACAAAAACTTGAAGGACTAAATTGTATTTTTCCACAAATCTTAAATTGTAAAAAAAAAAATTATTTTTGTGTTGAATCTAGTCCTTCTTGTTTTAATATTTTTAATTGATAAAATTAAAATTTATTTTACAACATCAAACAACAATTTAATTTCATAAGATTTTTTAGCTTTAGCATGTAAAATAAAAAAAATATGAGATTTAAAATTATTTTAGTATAATATAAATTGATGAAATTAAAAAAATAAATTAAAGACTATAACAAAATAAATTTTCAAGGATAGAAAGGAAAAAAAAATTGCTTGAGATGCACTGTTGTAGACCACAATGTGTTCAGGTCATGCATCATAATTAAAAAAAAAATAGTATTATATTTTCTTTAGTGAATTTTATAATTATTATTATGATTTATTTTAAACCTCTATTTGAACACGTTTTTAAAAACTATAAAAACAAAAAACAAATTTTAAAAAAAATATTTTTGATTCAAAGTTCATTGGCAGCCATTTTATAATTTTTGACCCTTTCACTTATCATATTCATATATTAACATGATGAATTTTCAAACAATTAAAAATTTAAAAAAATCAAAGAAAAATATAAAAATACTAGTGAGTAAACAAGTAAGGAAAGAGGAATCAAAATAAACATTAAAATCTTAAAAATTCTCAAATATATTATTTTATTAGTTGATTTTTATTTATGAAATATTATATTTATAATAAAATATTTTAAATATTTTATTTCATGTGTCAACCTTCTTTTAGCAAAAAAAATATGTAAATGAATATTTGCTTTTCATGTTATTTATTTCAATTTTATTTTATTTTATTTTTTATGTAAATAAAAATAAAAATGATTTATAGCAAATTTTGATTTCTAAAAATAATTTATTTCTACATTCATTTAACTTATGTTTTAATGTAATAAAGTAGATCGATTTTAAAACTAAGACAAGTCCGATATTTTGTTTCTCTCTGACATGAAGTTATCGAGAAGGAAGACTCATTTTATAAAAGAAAGAAATAAAATTAGTTAGGGATGAAGATACAATAATTTTTTTATGATATATTTTGAGATTTATTTAGTTACATAATATTAGTGACTTTTGCACAATAAAAATGTGATATTATGAGTGTTGAATTTATAATATATATATATATATATATATATATATATATTATTTTGATATATATTTTAAAAATTAATCTCTACTACTGTTTAAGTACCCTTTTGATTTCTTTATTTCTTAATTTATGTATTAAATCTTTATCCATTTTTAATTTTTTGTGGTAAATGTTTAATTCTTGGATACTACCTAATAATTATGAAGATGCAAAATCAAACTCTAATCCAAAAAGCATATAGCTACCATATAAAATAAAGATTAGATAAATTATTTAGTGATGCAAATATTATTGATTTTTCAAAATCGCTAGCTGCATGATGTGATATCATGTATTGGGTGCAGAATTATTATGTTACAAATGATGTGATCAATGAACCACTGCTACGTTCTCGAGGTGATGTTTAATATAATATTTGACGATTATAGATTTTTAGTTTTTATAATCAATTAAATCAATAAAATAAATTGATCGCATGCTCTAGTTTTTATATTCAATTAAATTACCATTCATTACAACTATACAAGTTTTTGGACTCCTATAATTTCCATTTGAGTTAATGAATTTTCAAATTTATTATATTCCAAAGCCCAATTTGTATGTTTATTTAGGTCATATCTGACCAAGTGAGAAAAAAACAACAAATTTATTTAAATTATAAAATAAGAATAATGCAACATTTCTTTAAAATTAAAATCTTGATTCATTCAGCTTCCTTTTCTTCAATAAGCTATCAAATTTAATTATTTTCACAAATTATTAAATTAAATGTTAATCCATGTAAGGGATTTAAAAAAAAAACTTGTTGTCATTTTATTGGTCTTAATCACTAAATCTAACAAAAAAATTCGGTATAACTAAACCCAAAACAACTATTAAATATGGATTGCTCTAATTTTTTCCATTAATCAAAACCTTAAATTTTAATATTTCTTGTAATGTTACCAAATCTTCAATGATTGAGTTTGAGCATATGAGTTGTATTAATTTTCCTAAACATCTTATTTAATATTTGAGTATAACATTATGCCTAAAGATTAGAAGCCAACCAAGTGTGTGGTCGTAAAAGATTTGATTCTATCTTGTTTGTTTTTATATTTTAAAATTATTTTTAAAAAAATATAATTTTTTTTATTTTTTTACTTCAAATTAATATTTTTTGATATTTTTAGATTATTTTGATGTGTTAATATCAAAAATAATTTTTTTTAAATAAAAAAAATATTATTTCAATATATTTCAAAGTAAGAAACACTTTGAAAAGGAACTATAACCACACTTCAAAACGAGAAAAGTAATTCCTACAATAATCTTTAGATCAAAAGCATGGTTGGCTAGCAACCAGGTATCTCTGTTTGCTTCTCTAAGCCCTTGCATTTATTTTAAACTCTCCCTCGTGGGTTGAGATAACATTGAGTATAATTTTAAAGGTTGTAATTTAACCTATCAAGTTCTAAATTTGTTTTTCAAATATTACTAATTTAAATTTTAAAAATTTTAGAGTAACTAAAGGTTTACATGATCATAAATTTTAGAATTTTAAAAGATTAATCGAGACACGTCTAAACTGATTTAAACACCTATAATTAATAAATATAAAATAAAATTAGATAGCATTGCATTTATTCCAAACTTTATATCTTTTAGTTTAAGAAAAATTTGCTTGTGAAATTATTTTGCTATATAGAAAATTGAGTTGCCTTGGCTCTATAAATTTTGAGCTCATTTAACTGGATTAAATTTTATTTATTTATTTATTCATGTCTTGTAAAGAAAGAAATCTTATGGTGTATAAGATATAATTAGTGTTATCTTATCAACTAATCAATATGACAGCTTTACAAAAATAAATAAATATAAGCAAGAGAGAAATAATAAGTAAAGATATTTTTATTATTTTTTTATGAATCATTAATTTTATTCTTGCTCTCCCACTTGTATTTTTTTTTAAAGCAAATTTTATTAAATAACCAATAAAATTTTCCAATACTCTACTAAAATATAAGAGTAACATTTAAATATTTCTTACTGATGAACGTGGTAACTGGCAAGTGATTTGCTTGCAGTGCAAAAAAAATATAAAATCATTATATTAAATGTTATTAGTTATAGTTATTCATCATTACATGGAAGGTGAAAGAAAAACACATGCAATGAAATGAAGGGGAGAAGATAATTTGGAGGGAGTTTGATTCAAATAATTAAAGTATTAAATTTACTTTGAATTTAAATTTAAATTTAAAATGTTACCTAAATGAAACCAAGGATATTTAAGTAATTTTCACTATAGATATTTTCAGCTTCTTCCTGTTTCCAAATAAGGCAAACAAAATCCTCCTTTTTGAGTTCTGCCATTTCCCTCTCTTTCGAAAGTACAGAGATAAAACTTCCTTTCCATATTTAGTTCCTTTCCCTCCATTTAGCTGCCTCTCCTTTTCCTTCCTTCCACGTGGACCAATTGTTGACTTCTACAACCATCAATGGGGATGGTAAATATCAATTTAAAAAAAAAACATAAAATAATTAATTTTATTAGTCAACACATCTCCCTTCTCTCTCAGAGACCAGTATCCTGGAAGTCAATGAGTCGCGCGTTGCCATGGGAAATTTCTTCTTCTTCGCAATTTAGTCGAGACTCAGAAGAAAACATGAATTTTAGAAGAGTCCGGATGCCAGAATAGATTGGGTGCAGTTTATCCAGTTTTTTTTCATTCAATTTGATGGGTGCTTTCATAGGTTAGTTTACTTGAACAAAATCTATTTTGATTTAAAATATATAATTTTAAACCGGTTTAGATCTAAAAATAAATTAGACAAGAGTTCATCTATTTTCGACTTAACAAAAATTAATTTAATTTTAAAAAAATATTGATTTAATTTTAAAAAAATATTAAAATAAAAACATTATAAATTTACTTAAATCAAACCAGTTAAATCTATAAAATAAAGCATAAACCTAGCTGTGTTACATAAGAATGGATTTTTAATTTAATTAAACAATTAATAAAGTTATCAGAGAGAGAAATGTATCTAAACTTCATTTTTTTAACTTCAAGTATTGTTTTTGAAATAAGAAGCAGATATGATCTTAAAAGAAAATCAATATGCAATTAAAGGGGAAAAAACATAATAAATGTGATAAAAATTTCTTCCTATACATTTATGGACGAACTTCTATGAACAAACTTGAAAAGCATATGAGTAAGTAAGCATGAGCAAAAATATAGTTTTTAAACCCGACCCGGGGAGTGACCCGGTCAAGAGATGGGGTTCCGGGTTTTATGGGTCAACCCGAATCAACCCCGGACAGGTCTGTATAGTTAAAAATAAGAAATGGAAAAGGGAGGCAATAATCAAGGGGTGAAGTGGGACCGACAGGGAGTGAGAGAGGGATAAATATGACGTTGTCGATTGTTTTGTGTAGAGAAAGGACACTCAATTTTATCGTCATCTCCTTACAAAGTTTATCTTCCTTCTCTGGCTTCATCACAAGCAACCAGCTATCTCTCTTTTTTGAACCATTTGTTTTGTGCAAGGATGAACACGATCTGGTTTCTACATGCTTTAAAACATTAGCTAGAAAGAGAGAGATGTTAAAGACTTGATGGTGCTGGTACTACCTATTACCTCTCTCTCTCTCTCTTAAAATTGTGAGTTTGGTCCTTGTTGCCTTTCTCTCTCTCTTGAAACTGTGAGTATAATCTCATTTAAGTTACAGTCATCAGCTAGAAGGAACAAATGGGAACAATAGCACCATTGTTCTTACTTTCCTATGCCTATTGATGAGCAGTGAGTGGAGTTGCCACTTTCTTAAAGAAAATCCAAAGTAATAAAGCGAGAACGCAACGAGGATTCGAAGGTTTTCATAGATCACCAATGCCTACCCTCAAGATCTCCAAACTTAAATTACGGATCCAACTCCAAAACACCGAGTTTCGTCCAGGTTTGTCTGGGTCGCTCGGGTCATGGGTCGACCCAACGGGTCACCCGAGTTTTGCCTGGTTGTTGCCCTAGATGGTTTTTCAGTAAACTCGGATTGGTCAAGCCACCAGGTCGATCGGGTCTAGGTTCGACCCGCCGGGCCGGTCCAGGTTTAAAAACTATGAGCAAAAGCAGTATCCCAAATGGGAAGATGCACAGTTTTCGTGACAAACAACCTACATATGCACTGGATGGCAAATTTCGGTCCAAATGTAATCTCTGAGCAAGTAAAAAGATAGAAATTAGAGCAGCTTTTGACCCTCCAGAATTTAGCCTCATCTACATATACCTTATGTAGAGATAGTTTCCTTTTCTTCATTGTTTCATTTTCAAATCCAATTGTTGGGAATTGTTTAGCGTGCTCTTCCACATCATGATGGTATTTTGAAATATATGAAGAGAAAATTCTTAAAGAACACTCTTAATTTAAAAATTTAAATTATTAAATAAGATTCGAAGATATAATTGATATTATTTTTAAGTAAGATTCGAAGATATAATTGATATTATTTTCTAATACACTCCTCAAGTGAAAGCTCTTTGAGCTTGTACAGATTTACACTACCTTATACTTGATTTTTATCAAAAAAATAGGGATGATAAGATTCGAACTCATGATTGCTTGGACATCAAAGCTCTGATACCATATCAAAGAACCATCTCAATTTAAAAACTTAAGCTGTTACACTTGATCATCAAGACTCTGATACTTTGAACTTGATTTTTATCAAATAAATATAAATGATAAGATGTGTTTAAGTTGTAGTGATTGCTTTTTAAAAATGCTTTTTGTTTAAAGATATATTGAAATAATATTTTTTGAATTTTTAAAATCTATTTTTGATATCAATATATCAAAATAAAAACAATTCAAAATCATAAAAAAATAATTTAATTCAAAAACAAATTCAAAGTTTATTCAATATGTAACTACCCTAGCCTTAACATATTTTATTCCAATTCAAAGTTGATCCTTGACATGTTGCAAGATTTACTACTTATTTACTTCTATTTAAATTCAAGTTTATTAGAATGGGATATTTTAAGTTTGACTTAGTTTGAATTTCTTTTCTATATAAGTGACTAGTACTTAAAAGTGTATTTTTATTAAGGTTTTATATCATCATTTTTCTTTTGAAATATCAATAAATCTTTAACTAGAACATGATTTATAATAATATATCTAATAAATATAAGATACCTTTAATTTATGATAAATGTTCATCTTAAATGCAAGCCTATCATATAAATGAAAGGATGAATTGATGAGTTTTACTACTGAAATTGAGAAGAAAAGGAGAGGGCTAAGTTTAGAAAAGAGATGCTAGTTCAATTCAAACTGGAACACTATTTAGTTATTGGGTTATATCTAGAGTTGTAGATCTTGGATTTCAGTTTGGTTTATATAGCTAGAAAACTAAGATATAGACCTAAAACATTCATGATAGTCCAATACTCAATTCTAGCATTTGAAAGTCCAAATTTTAGCATAAAAAATCTGTTATGCAGCCTAGACACTGTTCATTGTTCAGTCCATATCTCCAGTTCTAGAAGTTTAAAAGCACTAATTCTTTTTTTGTTGGGAAGCTAAGATAATTTCCTAGAACTATCATGAAGACCATCTATTCAAATTCTAATATTAACAATGATATTGCTGCAAAAAAAAAAAAAGATAAAGATTGTTACCAAAGTTAAGATGTGATTATCCACTTAGTAGTTAGTCATCAAATCAATAATTCTAAATTTTGGCCTATAAAAGAAGGCATTTGCCATGCATTTAGCATTTTGATTTTTAGATTAAGATTATGTTCTTGCTTTCTCTTTGTATTTTTGTAATGTTTAAGTTTTACTTATATTAATCTCTTGTTTATACTTTTCATTTCATTTCATTTCTTTTACTTAGTTAACGCATATCTTATTTATATTCTTATCTTGTTTATTTATATTTTTCTCTTTTATTATGTTTAATTAAGTTTATCATGTCAAGGTGAAGAGATTACACTAATGGTGTAAGAATAAGTATAGTATAAACTTAATATAGACTTTAATATTTGACACTAACATGTTTTGTATTTATTATCTTACTCACTTTTAATACTTTGCTTGTTAAATGGTTAATCTAGATTTATATTATATAACACTTGGTACAATAAATATTTGGTACTTTCACAGCCCGATTGTATAGTATAATCGACAGCTGTGCTCTGAAAGAAACTTGATTTGTTATTAAGATAAGTTAGCATTAAGAATACCTGACAATATTTACAAATATTAGCATTATTCGAATAAGATAACTAATATAATCATGTTAACAAATTATAATCCGATTGGAATCTCCTTTGTGTGTGGTTTCTAGTTGAGTAATAAAAAGAGTTTATACTATACTTGTTTAAAATACTATTAGTGGATCATTTACCCTTGATAATTATTTTATTATTGTTTAATCTTCACATTAATCTTACATCTCAAAATACTCTTTAACCACCACCACCATTATTATTCTTATTAATTATAATTTATACAGTTAACCTCCTTATAGCTTGACCTTGATCTTGTTAGGTTATTTATTACTTTGACACTCCTACACTTGGAAGAAGACATCAATCCTTTGGTTGTGTCACTTATTAAAGTAATTGTAATTAAAAACCCATTTCTCATTTTTTTTTTCATTAAAAAACACTATAGAAACACTCTAAGATCTTTAATAAACCTATTTTGGTCTTAAATTAGCTTTTAATTGGTTTAAAAATTAAAAATCAACTTGAATATAAAAAATCTCAAGTCCTAATCTATTTTTTTTAGCAATTTAAAGAGAAACAATTTCCTAAATGAAACTCTTCCTATTGAATAGAACCCATTAAAACCAAGAATAACAAGTTTTGTCGTTAAAAAATGAGTGTTTGTTAATTTTTTCTCTCTACTGGAAGTAATCTGATGACTTTTCTTCCTATTTCAAACTCAGAGATTAAAATGCAACAAAAACTAAAGTTTTGGATTGAACCATTTAAGCTCCAAACACAAGGGACTGAAAATAATTTTTGCAAGCCCAAAGAGGAAATTTATGAAAAATAAGTTGACAACAAATTATGTTTTTAAAAAGGATCTCTAAATTTTTATGTGATACAATTTTAATTCTTTGATTTTTAATTTTTTGCAAACAATAAAATCAAACTATTATTTATATAATTGAGCACTAAAGATCAAGATAGCTATATAAAAATATACCAAAAAAATATCCACTTTAAATCCCAATCAATACAAAATTGAGGGATCTAATTGAAAATAAAAATTGTTGATAATAGATGAAAAAGAAAGCAAAAAAGACTAGAGTTGACATAGTTTTTTTTTTTTTAAAGGCTTGCCATGTTTTCAATTGTGCTTCCTTTACCTTCAATTATTTGCAACAACTGAATTGATTTTTTTTCCATGAAATCAAGCACCAACCAAGTGTTGGGGTTGTTTGAAAGAATCATGAAAACAAATAAAAGATAAATTCAAAAAATTCATCAACCCAAAACTCCAATCAACCCAACATTAAAGAATGAATTTGAAGAAAAAAATTGGTGATTGAATTGAGAAAAAAAAAGAAAAAGAAAAAAAAAAGCAAACCACTAATTTAATAGATTATTGATGGCTTTTTTTTAAAATAAATTAATTTTAATAGTTAGAATAGATAAAGAAACATTTAAATAAGTTCTATAGAAAATAGAAAATTTACTACTTATAAGAAACTAAGAAATTATTGTCCACATTTACTTTATAGACTCTATAATTACTATTACATATTTGATTGGGGCGGTTGATGATGGGATCAATCCTATAGTTGATCAACAAGCTCTGTTCAAGTGTCTTAATCACACTCCAAACAAAATCAAAATCAAATAAAATTGATTCATGCTAATCCTACCTTAATGTAATTAGTGTTCTTACTCTCGAAGTAAGTTGGCTATATCTTTTTTCTTACTTAATGTGCCTAGGTCATAAGCACTCATAATATATGTGATTATTAGAACTACACAATCAATTATGAACAGGCTGCCAATTGATGTCCTAGTAGATGAGGGGTGTTGTAAATAAAATGAGCTAGATTATTGCTCTCATAGGAAGATTGATACCAATATAACTACATAAAAAACTATAAAGAGTTTGAATCAAAGCAAAGGCCCAGATATATTGTTCTGATGAGCTTTTAAGATTCATCATGCCATATCCATAATCAGTTCAAATAGCTATATATGTTGAAGAAATGTTAGTTGGAATTCATAAGTTTACCTTAGATCACCCATATTGCTCAAAGTTCAATTAGTCAAATTAGTTCCAATTCAAATTTAAAGTATGTGTTTTGTTGGTTGACTTTCCTAAAATTAAAAAATTACTGTAGATGATATATAGAGTTATTGATCATACATTACAATAGAGAGAAGGGTCAAGTCATGCATCTATATCTTCGTATATAAAATCATAGTATCATGACCTTTCATGGGCACATGAGAGTTTTTTATGTCACCACCTTGTCCTGCTAGCTATCAAAAAAGAGATCACCATCACATCTAATGAATGTGATACAATGTCAAGAACCAAGAGCAGAGGAGAAAGGAAGAGAAAATGTCATTACCGATGTAATACTTAAATATTGGTGAAAGAAACCTCAATGTTTAGTCAGCAATAACAACCAATATATCATTACCTAAACATGTAAATGAACTGCAAGTAATTAGAGTCATAGTGAAAGTGAAGAAACATAGAGGGAGGCCACTAAAGAAAGAGAAAGCGGAGGCAAAGAAGAAGGAGAAACAAACAAAGGGAAAAAGGAAACAAGATAGTTTGAGATTGGGAGGTGGTTAAAAAAATTTGGTTATAAAATATAAAAACGTATTTTATGGGCCAAAAAACCATAGAGGGCAGCCACTAAAATCAAAGAATGTTGGCAATCAAAGAATCAAATCTTAGTATGGTTTTTGAGTGGAATCACAATGCAAATTTTAATAATGAAATGATTATATTTGGAAGAGTTTTTTTAATTATTATTTGGGCTTGTAGTCATAGAGTTCAAGTTTTATAGGCTGCTTATTAATTTTGGTAGCACACTTCTAATAAAAGGTTTGATAAAAAGTTGTTGATTGTAGTTTCTTTTAATAGAGATAATGTGATATTCTCTTTAAAGTTTTCTCTTGTCAAAGATAAAATAATTATAACTAAAAATGATTCTTATTTTTCCTACAATGATACATTAATGATGTGTATTTGTATATGTGAATGCAAATATTAAAAGTGAAATGGAAGAAATATGGTATATACCTTTAGAATATCATCGATATTGCACCTAACATTTTACAAGCAACTTCAACTTTAAATAAAGATTTGGTGAAGATGTGTTATGAATTATCAAAGTGTAAATTCAATGTATGGTTTGCAAATATATAAAAGATAAACCCATCATATAAAGAATGGCTTGAGTGTTAACCAAAAGAAAGATGTGCACTATCTTATTACGAGTGTTAGCAGTTTGACAATATAATAACCAATATGTCAAAAGCTTTTAATCACGTCTTGAAAATTATCAATACAATACCTATTTATACTTTAGTCCAAATGACCTTTAATATAAGTGATATTTATTTTGTTGAATAAATAGGGCTTATATCTGATTTCATTACACATGGGATAATATAGTTTTCAACTATATAGGTTAAATTAACAACAAGCAGGGATAAATTAAGAGATCATATTGCATTGTTGTTTAACATCAAACATGAAGTTTTCCATGTAAACACCCCTATAAAACTTTATGTGAGAAAATAAAAGGAATGTGCATAAGTGATAAATAACAAATAGTTTATTGATTATGCTCACATGTTCTTGCATGTTGTGTAAAACATCATATTAATTATTTCTTATTTTTAATAGCCATTATACTATCGAGAGCTATAGAAATGTATTTGAAACTCCATTATATCCTTAACTTGATAATTTATATTGGAGTGTGATTGTATTGGTCCTTTAATGAAACTAAACCCTTCTTAATAGAGACTTGATTCTATTGTGTCACAATATAGATGCAAGGGAGGGGTATGTTTATTATAGACATAACATATGCAATCAAATAATTTATAATATAAAAACTTATCTAGTGAGACAACATATGTTTCTCATTATCATAAGTATACATACAACATAAGTATATATGTATTGTTTTGATAGTGCATCCACATGATTACGCTAATGTTCTTGGTATGTTTATAGTAGATTCACATAGTAAAGACAAAGATTATCATTATCTTGCTCTCAATCCCCTTGTTAAGTCTATTTTGTGGTTGTAAGAGAAACACATATTGGATGAAATATTGATCGAGATTGTTGGTATATTTTAATTGTAGTTAAATTACCAAAAGACTAGTATATTTAATGTTTTTACTTGTATTGAAGGATGATGATAAGATGTGTTGGTAGCAACATAAACTGATGCATCTATATAAACATGTGATGATACATATCTTGCATGCAATGTTTTTCTACATTACTTACATGCAGCATATCAAGCTTGATCATGACTTGTTTTGTATCTTAATTGAGCATGAGACTCATATGTTTCATTTTCAAAGAGGTAAGATGGCATCTATATTGAAGGACATAATTATTTTGCTTAGCCTGTCTATTAATGAAAAAACAATTACAACCAAAAGGGTTTGTGACTTGAATGAACTATGCAAACATGTATTTGGAATAACACCTCTTCCAAACATGATTAAAAAGGGTAAGATATGGCTTAAATAGGTTGAGATGACTTTTACAAACCCTTTATATGATGTTGACGATGAGATCTTGTGTTGGTATGTGATGACTTACAAATTACATAAAAAAATATTTGTGAATTCTAGTTTGATGAAGAGATATTGCATAAGTATGCTAGATCATACATATTATATATGTTTGACAACATATCATTTACGAATCTTAATGAAAATTATGTGTCACTGTATTACCTCACATTCTCGAGGACTTTAACAAGATTTCGTTATATAGTTAGAGCTCGGTCGTATAATTGTTTTTATAATTGTTTAGCTTGGTCAAGTTGAGATTTAAATATCTTAATTTTCAAATTTATTTTGGAGAAATATAATTTTAAAATCAAAATCTTAACATATGAATAAAGACAAAGGTTGAGTATTGTTGGAATATTAATGTTGTTATGGGCTTTCCTGTTTAAGAAATTATTAATATTGATTATTTTTAAAATTTTCTTAGTTAGGTCGTTTAGAGTTTAAATTCAAAAAATTACAAGTGAACAAAGTAAACATTAATACGTGTTATTACCAAAACCAATTATCATTATACATGTAACCATTGACCAGCTCATATGATTTTTCTTGAAAACCAAACAAAATACAAGAAAAAAAATACTAGTTAAAAATAAGCAAGAAAAATATAGGTTTATTTTTATGTAATTCATACTAAGTCTAAAAGAAATTTTAATTTAAGCTACTTGGGTTTTCTTTTTAATTAAATAACATGTCTTAATTGTTCATGAATAATAGATTTGAGAATTCCAAAACAGAGATTTTATTTTAGAGTTTAATTTAATTTTTTCTTTTAAAGATGAAAGAGAATGTGACAATACATACCACAGCACACTAGCCGTATTGTCTTCATAATCGACCATGTCAAAGTATATGTTTAATCACGTAAGAAATTTAAAGATTTTATTTTAGGGTTTGGATTTTAAGGTTTAGTATTAGTGCGTGGGGTTTGAATTTTACTATTAGTGTTTGGATTAGGATTAAGATTAGTTTAAGGTTATGATTAAGGTTAGTTTTCATCGTTTATAGTTTGAAATTTGGATTATGGTATTGTTTAGGGTTATGATTAAGGTTAGGTGTTCGGGGCTAGTACTTTGGATTATAGTATTGTTTAGGGTTAGTTTGAGATTTGGTATATGTCATGTTTTTCTAATACAATATCTTTAAATATCCTAGCTTAGCTCTTGATTGTGACTTCTTTAAATGCCATGTTTAGAAATTATAATATATACCGAACTATGTTATTTCATAAAAAAAATTTATGTTTGTGAAATTTGACTGTTTTTTTTTTTAGTTCTAAGCCACCAAAAAAACCTGTAGACAATGATTTATATTAAAAATATAATAAAATATCAAAACAAATGTTGTAGATTTTTGTACTAGAAATTTCAAATTTCCTTGTTAGACAACTATAATTTAAAAGAGCTAAGGCAACTATAATTTAAAAGTTAGCTTGAGAATTTCTCTTTTGTAAAGGGTGATCAACAAATAATTTGATGAAAGAGGAGAAAAGTCCATAATAAAAACAACAATCCTTTTCTTTTCTTGAATGATTTGTGATTTAATATTTAAGTTTTATACAATATATGGATTTAAATTATGTTGGTGATTATAATTTAGGAATTGAGAGTTTTTGGATTTAAACTTGCTAGATTTTGTGATGTTGAGGTTTAAGATATTGTGTTTATGGCATAAAAGAGAAAAAAAAATCATATGATACATTATTTTTTTATAACTAATTTGTCATTTTTGCATTTATATTATATTATTATATACGAGGATAGATTCATTTTAAATCTTATTTTAAATTTTGGGTCACGAGAATGATTAAACTATAGGAGAGTCAAAATAATTTTTCCTTCTAATTATAATTTAATTGTAAAATATATGCATGTATTTTAACTTTGCCGAATCCTATAAACATGGAAGGAAAATACAACATTTGCATTTCTGCCATGATTTTAAAGTTGGGCTTTCTAAAATTTGTATCTATGATTAATGTATATAATAGTTTCATTCGATTGTGCTATCTATATAGGTTGACATTGCACTTCTTCAAATTCTATATGTTGTGGTCTGTTTGTTGATTATTTTTTGTGTGAGGATATTGTTACAATTTTAATTTAAAATTTACCTTTAATGATAATCATTATTAATAATTAGCATAGCCGTTTTAATTAATTACTATAACCCTTTTATGTTTTAATCGGTTATCATTAATTTATCATATGTTTAATTGTTTTAAATATGAATGGTAACAAATATTTCATGTTTTAAACATGAATGGTATATACATACATATATATACCTTACAATTAATTAAGAAATGAATGTTTAAAAAAACAATAGTATGTGAGAGAATGATTTTAAATAGAAAAAAGTGTTTTTTTATTAATTAATTTTTTCATCAACCAACTAAAACCCAAGTATCAAACCGCAATTAGTTTTATCTGCATCCCAGGAGAGATTATTACAATGATAGAGCAAGTTATTCTAACATCTTTATTATGTAACGTCTTCTTGATGCGGTAATGCATGAAACATCTTTATTTACAATTATTTTTTATTACAAAATAAAGGATATTTATCCATGACTTGGTCATGCTGTACACGTGAATTACAGATCTGCACCATGTGAACTTTCAAAGCTTATCTTTCAACGGGCTTGACTGGTTGTTTTTTCCAAAATTATTAAGCAAAATCAGAAAATTAATAAATATAAAATAGAATGAAATTTTATTGAAAAATATTTTTTTAGTATATATTAAAAAAATTATAATTAAAAAGCTAAAAATTTTAATGATGTATTATTTTTACAAACAAAATTACCAATATAATTAACTCCTAACAGTTTTAATACAAATTAACCTCTTGACCATCTCAACACTCAATTTACCAACATCTTTATTTGAATTTAATTTCTATTGAAGGTTTTTTATTTCAAGTAAACAAAACAACCCATCTTTTATTTGAACTTAATTTGAAAATATGAATTTTTATTATATATTTTTGCAGTATATGTATTTTGTTTGAGTATTTACTTGTTTTATAACTTTTTTTCCATTAAAATTTGTTATATGAATGTATGATTTGTACATCTTAGAGTTTTTTAAGATTTTTTTAAATTTTATTTGTTTGTAAATTAATAAAATTTATTTTGAATTTATGACTTAAGTGTTTTGTGATAAAATAAATAATGACTTATTTAACAAGTTCATTTTATATTTGTCAATTTTATTGTTAAGTTGATATTTTTGGTAAATGTATAGAAATTTGAATTTATATAGATTATTGATAATGAATTAAGAGTACTATTAAAATAGATTGAATAATTTTGAGTTAAACCAATGTTTTCAAAATTATTTAGAGTATGTAATTAATTAATAAATATTGTCATCAATGTTCTATATAGGTTTGATAAAATTAATGGGTGATCATTCATAGATATATCGAAATTCATCCAAAGGATTGTGAAGGCTGTATAAAGTTTTATTAATTACATACTATCTAATCCAAGAAATATTAGTTGAGGAAGTATTAGATGTCTTTGTAAAATGTGTAAAAATTTTATTTTTTATTTACTAATAGATTATTCATTTGTACCATATAGGTTGCTTGATTTTGTATGAAATGCAAATAAAAGCTAAAAAAGTACAAAAAAAAGATACGTTCCAAACCGAAAAGACATGGTGGTTTCAAAGGATTTTAAATCATCGTACATCTTATAGGTTGTATGGGTAAAATATATTCAACATTGGACGTCCGAGCGTTTCTGCGACGTCACATTCTGATGCAAAGAACCAAAATTGGCATGTTCATTATGTCGTTATCGCTCATACTAGTGTTTTTGTTCCATTTATTTCACGTGCGAAACGGATGATAAGATTTTTTTTTATTACATCTATTTTTTATTTATTGTTTTTTTTTTTATAAATATATTTAACTAACAATAACTTTCTCTTATAGGCTACTTTACTGGATGCAAGCTAAGCCTGATGGAGCTTTTTTTATATGTTGTTTTTTTATAAATATAGCTATAGTGTTATTTGTTTTCAATTTAATTCTTATTATTTTGACTTATAATTTTTTTCCTTGGCCTTTGAGGAATAGTTTTAATAGTTTTTAATTTCATCCTTCAATCTAAATTTATGGTATTATTTTTTTCAATTTGATCCTCATTGTTTTGATTTTTATTTTTTTTCTTAGCCCTATGTAAAAATTTTATTTGTTTTCAATTTCATTATTCAATCAAAATTTATAGTATATTATTTTTACGACTTTGGTCCTTATTCTTTTTTTTTTCCTTTTTGTTAAAGTTATTTTTCTTTTTTATTTCACCTTTCCATCAAAATATTATTTTTATTTCTTATATTAATTGATGCTCATTCTTTTGAATTTTTTAGTTCCTAACACTAATTTGATTTTTCTTTTCAATTTCACCCATCAAACAAATATAAAATTTATTATGTATTTCAATTTTCATCCTCATTCTTTTAATTTATTCCTTTTGTTTGGAATCGTTATGTATAATTGAAATTCTTTTTTCAATTTTTTTCATTGAATATTTAATTGATCGGAAATTAAACTTCATTGTTTTTTCATATAGAATATTTTATGTCCAAAGAGCTTGGTCATGAGTTGACAAGTTTTTTTTAATGGGATTTATAATTTTGTTTAATTTTTTCTTTATCATATTATTTTGATCTTATGATCTAGGCTACAAGTTTGGTGGAATATCTTAAGTTGGCTCGACCCTAATTCTTTGAATTACAGACTTGTCATGTTAATTCAGATTGATCAAAGTTGATTTGTTGAGGTCTTTTTTATTCCATTTCATCTTTCCATATTTAATAACCAATAATTTAAGCTA
Source organism: Populus pruinosa (assembly GCA_026413675.1). NCBI lineage: Eukaryota > Viridiplantae > Streptophyta > Magnoliopsida > Malpighiales > Salicaceae > Populus > Populus pruinosa. The sequence continues at coordinate 4,358,629 of CM048606.1, forward strand.
TATTGTTTGTTTATTTTTGAAAAAATATGTTTTCCAGGTTATCACAATCACTTTTTTTTTTTTTACGTTTTTGATTCATCTACTGTAATTGACTATTTTTTTTATCTTCTAATTAAAATAAAATTATTTTATTCGATTCAATCGTGTTTATAACTTGAGTCAAAAAGTTTTCTTTATTTTTTAAAAAACACTTATAACACATGAACAATAGTTTTTGTGAAAAAAATAGTTTAGCTTTTTGATGGAACACAGGCACCAAAACTAGTAAAGTCTATAATGAAAAGGTAAAATTAAAAAAAATAGTGAAAAACTATATGAAAATTATCTACACTTAAAAAAACAACATGCCATAAACTTGAAGTAAATTATAAGTTAATCTTTCTAGTTTTGCAAAACAAATTAAATAGTAAATCTAGTTTTAGAAACTAATTAATTAGTCTTTTGACTAGTGCTGAAAATGTTTAATTTGACATTATTTTGGATTAAAAAATTATTTTTTTCATCAATATTCCCATGTCATCGACTTCTCTTTTTCATTTTTCTCTTTTTCTCTTTTATTTTTCTTTTCAATCATAATCATAATAATCATACTCAAGTAATGTTTTTTTAGTTATTACTAATATTTTAATTATTTAATTTCTTATCTTCAATAATTACCCTATAACTTATTAATACATCAAACATTTTAAGAAATTAATTTTATATTTAAAAATTACTCTTGTAATAAATATTTTTGTAATAATTCATTTATATAATTTAATCTCGTACGAGACACCACCACCACGTAAGCATTAAAAGTTTCAAGGGATCTTTTGCTATAGTTCATAATTATTCAAAATTCAATCATGCTAAATGCATGTTTAGATAGGAATATGTCATTAGCATATATCGATGGAATCACGGTGAAAATAAAAGGAAGCCAAACAATAGGATGATCTAATTATAGGTTATCACAATCACTTTTTTTTTTTTTTACGTTTTTGATTCATCTACTGTAATTGACTATTTTTTTTATCTTCTAATTAAAATAAAATTATTTTATTCGATTCAATCGTGTTTATAACTTGAGTCAAAAAGTTTTCTTTATTTTTTAAAACACACTTATAACACATGAACAATAATTTTTGTGAAAAAAATAGTTTAGCTTTTTGATGGAACACAGGCACCAAAACTAGTAAAGTCTATAATGAAAAGGTAAAATTAAAAAAAATAGTGAAAAACTATATGAAAATTATCTACACTTAAAAAAACAACATGCCATAAACTTGAAGTAAATTATAAGTTAATCTTTCTAGTTTTGCAAAACAAATTAAATAGTAAATCTAGTTTTAGAAACTAATTAATTAGTCTTTTGACTAGTGCTGAAAATGTTTAATTTGACATTATTTTGGATTAAAAAATTATTTTTTTCATCAATATTCCCATGTCATCGACTTCTCTTTTTCCTTTTTCTCTTTTTCTCTTTTATTTTTCTTTTCAATCATAATCATAATAATCATACTCAAGTAATGTTTTTTTAGTTATTACTAATATTTTAATTATTTAATTTCTTATCTTCAATAATTACCCTATAACTTATTAATACATCAAACATTTTAAGAAATTAATTTTATATTTAAAAATTACTCTTGTAATAAATATTTTTGTAATAATTCATTTATATAATTTAATCTCGTACGAGACACCACCACCACGTAAGCATTAAAAGTTTCGAGGGATCTTTTGCTATAGTTCATAATTATTCAAAATTCAATCATGCTAAATGCATGTTTAGATAGGAATATGTCATTAGCATATATCGATGGAATCACGGTGAAAATAAAAGGAAGCCAAACAATAGGATGATCTATAAGATTTACTAACAAAGTTACTAACGGAATTATATTGACGATGCAATTCATTCGTGACTATCCCAACATAAAACTTTAATTGGTAGATACCGACAACATTAAGGACAATATTATAGTGGGATTCAGAAAGTAAAATTGTATGGTGACATGATATTTATACTAACATAATTGCCGATGAAGTTAACATTAAAATAATTTTATCAGTCAATCCGTTGGTAATATTTAATTTATAACATGACACTCGACCCTCTTCTCTCCCTCCTCTATTTCTACTCCTTCCTTGTCAAATTTTTCTCTGTAACAAACAGTCACCCTTCTCCCCCTCAATTTTAACACAACTCAATCTTCCACAACTTTTCCAGCCATCACAACTCAGCCTCCCACGACATTTTTAAATTCCTTTAAAAAAAAACGCTCCATAAAAAAGAAAAAGCTCCACCCTTTGATTCGTTATTTCATGTCTACTTATTTAATTTGGCTTTTTTTCATGCACTCTCCAACTATTTTAAGAACCATATGAAATTTTATAATTAACTAGTAATTAGTACTTAAAAGTGCATTTTTATCAAGGTTTTATATATCATTTTGCACTTGAAGTATCAATAACTTCTTAATAAAAGCATGTTTTATAATAACATATCTAATAATATAAGATACCTTTAATTTATGGTAAATATTCATTTTAAATGCAGGCCTGTCATATAAATGAAAGGATTGATAGATGAATTTAAGAACTAAAATTGAAAGGACAAAGAGATGGCCAAACTTAGAAAAGAAATGCCGGTGCAGTCCAAACCGGAACACTGTTTAGTAATTAGGTCATATCTGAAGCTGTAGATCTCGGATTTAGGTCTACTTTATATGGATGGAAAGGTAAAAAATAGGCCTACAACTTTCATATGGAGCCCATGATTTAAAAAGGCTATTTTCAAGTCTAAATTATAGCAACAACAAAGAAGTTTGAATCTGCCTTATAGCCCGCACATTGTTCAGTGTTTGGCCCATATCTGGAGTTTTAGAAGTCCAAATTACCTCTATTATGTTTCCTAAAAAGCTGAGACAATTTTCTACAACTTTTATGTTTTCAAGTGGTTCCAATTTTGACGTTATCAATGATGTTTTAGGCAAACAGGAGAAGATAAAGATTGTCACCAAGTCAAAAGTTGGCCACCCACTCATCAATTAGTCATCAAATCAATAGTTCTCAATTTAGGTCTACTTTATATGGATGGAAAGGTAAGACATAGGCCTACAACTTTCATATGGAACCGAAGATCTAAAAAAGTTATTTTCAAGTCCAAATTATTGCAACAACAAAGAAGCCCGAAGCTGTCCTCCAACCCGAGCACTGTTCAGTATTTTGGCCATATCTGGAGTTTTAAAAGTCCAAATGAGCTGAATTTTGTTACACAAGAAAGTTGAGACAATTTTCTACAACTTTTATGTTTTCGAGTAGCTTTAATTTTGACGTTATCAATGACGTTTTGGGCAGACAAAAGAAGATAAGGATTGTCACCAAGTCAAGAGTTGGCTACCCACTCATCAATTAGTCATCAAATCAATAGTTCCCAATTTTGGCCTATGAAAGGAGGAATTTGGCATGCATTTAGGCATCTTGGTGTCCAGATCAAGATCATGCTCTTGCTTTCTCTCTTTGTATTTTTTGTAATGTTTATGCGTTGCTTTTATTAATATCAAGTTTATGCCTTTCATTTCCTTTCCTTTACTTAGTTAACTTTTATCTTATTGATGTTCTTATTTTGTTTATTTATTTTTCTTTCTTTCATTATGTCTAGCTAAGTTTATTATGTCAAGGTGAAAATATTACACTAATGGTGTAAGAATAAGAATATTATCAAAAGTGACAACAGATTCGACACCCGACATCACACCAATCAATTATTACTTTCCTGATGAATCTCTACTTTCTCTTAGTTCAATGCCTTGGTTTGCTAAAAATATCAATTTTCTTGCTTTAGGATTTTTGCCAGCTCACTAGAGTACCAAAGACAAAAGAAAATTTTTGAGCAACGTGCAAAACTTTTATTGAGATGACCCTTACTTCTTCAATTATCGTCTTGATCAAATATTTCAAAGATACTTTCCCGATAATGAGGTAAGTAATGTTATTAAATTTTGTCACTCTAAGGCACGTAGGAATCATTTATCATAAAAAAAAAAAAGGATTGTAGAAATCTTACAGAGTGGATTTTACTGGCCCACCATATTCAAGGAGTCACATGCATTTCGCAAAAACTGTAAAAATTATCAAAAGGTGGATTTATTTCAAAACACAGGGAGTCTTTAGATAATCTTCTATTAACTCTTAAGTCTCATCATAGTCGAGATAAGTATCATGCAATTCATGATTTATGAACCCATTTTCATAAAGAACATGCTTGACATAGTCTTGAGAATCTGACTAAAAAAGACCCTGTTTGCTAGTTTTTAAGAAAACTAGATGGGAAACCTATCCCCGACCCATAGAGGGCGTTTAAGCCGTTCTTGGATGTAAAACCAAGGGAAGATATGAGTCATAATCACAACTACCTATACATACACATTTGTTTTAAATAAATAAATAAAAAGAGTGTGTGTGTGTGTGAGAGAGAGAGAGAGAGAGACTTCAACTGGCCTACATATAGGTGGTATGATTACCTTCTTAATTTCTCATCTATAAAATCCCCTCTTTCTTCCTTTCATTTCTACTCAACCCATACATTCAACAAAAATATAAGTGTAGAAATGACAAGTTTCTCAGGTCATCAGATAAGAAATGTTTTTGTTTTCGGTGGATCTAGTCCTAGGAAAGAAAAGGAGTTTTTAGACTTAGCAAATCATCTTGGTTAAGTGCTAGCTGAGAGAAAGATTCATTTAGTGTATGGGGGAGGCAGTCTTGGGTTAATGGGAGGTGTGTCAATAACTGCATTTTTAGGTGGTAGTCAAGTTTTGGGGGTTTGTCCCCGAAGCTTTGGCACAAGGGGACATCATTGGAAAAACAATTGGAGAGGAACTTTAGGTCTCCACAATATCGGCTCGAATGAATGTAATGTTTAACCATGCTGATGCCTTCATTGCTTTACCAGGTGGTCTAGGCACATTGAAAGAGATCTTTCATATTTCCTCTTGGGCCCAACTGCACATTCACTATAAACCCATAGGTTTGTTAAATGTTAATGGTTATTATGATAAGTTGTTGTCTTTTCTTGATCATGCTGTGGAATAGGAATTTGTAACATCTTCTGCACGACAAATCATAATCTTTGCTTCTACTACTGAACAATTGATTGACCAACTACAATCTTTCATTCCTGTAATTTATCCTTCTATGAGTCGTATAAATTGGTCAACTAAGGAAAGCCATAAAAAGCTTAGATTGGATTTGAGCCTTCATTTGTGAATCTTTGTGTCTTTTGGTTTTATTATTGTGTTTTGTTGTTTTTTATATTTGTTTCAGTGTGTTTCAGGTTTGTCAGTGTTCGTTATTTCAGGTGATATCTTCTATACTGTATCTTTCTACCTTTAAACATTAAGGACAATGTCTCGTTTTAGTTGGGGGGAGAGGGTAGTAGCTAAAAAAAAAAAAACTAACTGTGTTTTCTATTTCATAAAGCATGTGCAAAATTGTTGTTACTATGATGGCAGAGTAAGGAGAACTTTTTATGACTCTTGAGACGCATCTTAATAATCATTCGTAACAAGGTCTATCATAATACTTCTTGAAATATTCAAATTTACAAACTCTCGTATTATTATCACTTAATTCTACTCATATACTGATTTAACATGTATTCTTAAACCTTAATTTACACACACACACTTTAACATATGATTGTGGGTTGCATATTGGATTATTACATTATTTATGTTCATTTGTTAAAGGTAACAACTAAGGAAAAAAGGATAGTCTATAATTAAAAAAAGACAAACATAAAAAAAAGATAAAAGAAAAAAAAAGAAAAAAATAATAATAATAAAAATGTAGATAAGTTTGGTTTCGTAGCCTCCCTAACCTAAGCAATTAAGCCCGAAGGGGTGTTTTAACACCTAATACCCTAAAGTCAACTGACTTGGGAGCTATTAGCCCAACGCTTGTTACATGAGTTGAGGAGAAAAGCTTAAGGGAATTAAACATTGCACTATCTACATATAAGTATTTGCGACCTAAGTTACTAAGCTCGTATGGGTGTCTTAACACCTAATGCCCTAAGACCAATTAGTCTGGGAGTCATTAGCTGAAAGCTCGTTACATGGGTTAAAGATGCATGGTGTTTTAAACTATATGTATATATATTAAAAAAAAAAGAAGACAAAAATAAAAATCTCAACCCAAGAAAGTTAACCTTAAACATTAGAACAAAAATTTTGTTTTCTTTCAAGAAAAGCCCTATAATTATGTGTTGATACATTGAGCACAAAAGAAAGGTTTATGAATATCTTGTCAAGAGGTATTGAGCAGGTATATAAATTAAACGAGAGTTTGTTTATCTGGATATATTAATGGAAGTTAAATGATGACTACCATGCTTTATGGAAATTGCAAAGTATTTTTCTATTTTAACTCTTTGATTACGAGGGACTAGTAATAAGCTGGTTGGGGGGTGTGATTGATACTTAAAAGTGTATTTTTATCAAGGTTTTATATCATCATTTTGCACTTGAAGTATCAATAACTCTTTAACTAAAGCTTGTTTTATAATAATATATTGATTAGTACTTAAAAGTGCATTTTTATCATGGTTTTATATCATCATTTTGCACTTGAAGTATCAATAACTCCTTAACTAAAATATATTTTATAATAATGTATCTAATAATATAAGATACCTATAATTTGTGGTAAATGTCTATTTTTAATGCAGGTCTATCACATAAATGAAAGGATTGATTGATGACTTGAAGAACTTAAATTGCATGGATAAAGAGATGGTCAAACTTAGAGAAGAGATGTCGGTGCAATCCAAACCGGAACACTGTTCGGTAATTGGGCCATATCTGGAGCTACAGATCTCAGATTTAGGTCCAATTTATATGGATGGAAAGGTAAGACATAGGCCTACAACTTTCATATGGAGCCCAAGATCTAAAAAGGCCATTATCAAGTCCAAATTGTAGCAACAACAAAGAAGCCCGAATCTGTCTTCCAGCCCGAGCACTGTTCGATATTTTGGCCATATCTAGAGTTCTAGAAGTTCAAATGAGCTGAATGTTTTACACAAGAAAGCTGAGACAATTGCCTACAACTTTCATGTTTACAACTGGCTCCAGTTTTGACGTTATCAATGACGTTTTGGGCAGACAAGAGAAGATAAGGATTGTCACCAAGTCAAAAGTTGGCCACCCACTTATCAATTAGTCATCAAATCAATAGTTCCCAATTTTGGCCTATAAAAGGAGGCATTTGCCATGCATTTAGACATCTTGGTTTCCAGATCAAGATCATGCTCTTCCTTTCTCTCTTTGTATTTTTTTTGTAATGTTTATGCTTTGCTTTCATTAATATTAAGTTTATGCTTTTCATTTCCTTTCCTTTACTTAGTTAGCTTTTATGTTCTTATTTTGTTTTTCTATTTTGCTTTCTTTCATTATGTCTAGCTAAGTTAATTATGTCAAGGTGAAAAGGTTACACTAATGGTGTGAGAATAAGTATAATGTAAACTTAATATGGACTTTAATGTTTGGTACTAACATGTTTTATATTTGTTATCTTGCTCACTCTTTAATACTTTGCTTATTAAATGACTAATCTTGATTTATGTTGTATAACACTTGGCACAACAAATGCTTGGCACTTTCATAGCCTATAATGTATGGTATAACCGACACCTGAGCTATGAAAGGAACTTGATTTGTTGTGAACATAAGTTATAATCATGAATGCTTGACGAGATTTACAAGTATTAGCATTAATTGAATAAGATGACTAATGTAATCATGTTAACAATATATAATCTGATTGGAACCTCCTTTGTGTGTGGTTTCCAATTCAATAATAAGAGTTTATACTATACTTGTTTGATATACCATTAGTGGAACCTCTAACCTTGACATTTGTTATTATTATTGTTTAATCCTTACATTAATATTTCATCTCTAAGTTCTCATCATCATCATCTTCTTCTTCTTCTCTTTCTTTACTACTACTACTACTACTACTACTACTACTACTACTACTACTACTACTAGTATTATTATTATTATTATTATTATTATTATTATTATTATTATTATTATTATTATTATTGTTATCGTTATTACTATTATTGTTGTTTATAATTGTTGTTTATAATTTGTACAATTAACCTCCCTGTGGTTCGACCCCGGTCTTGCTGGGTTATTTATTACTTCGACACTCCTGCACTTGGGAGAAGACATCAACCTTTTTATCGTGTCAAGTTTTTGGCGTCGTTGCCGGGGAGGTAAGTCCTTGTATAAATTATAATATTTATTTTATTTTCTCTTTTCACTTTTCTTATATATAACTTTGTCTCTTTTATTTTGTTTCTCCTTATTTTGTTTTCTTCCTTCTTCTTTTGTTTTCTTCTTCCTTTTATTTTAATTCTACACGTGCATGAGAGTGTGGTCACGTACATCAAGTGGTAGACTTTGTACGATATCCTCATCATTTTCAGAAAATATGGTCGAAGAAGATAATCAATCACTTCATAATGAGAATAATGAGAATAACCGTGCTAGAACACTTAAAGACCACATGAATCCCACAAGAACAAGTGCACCATCATGCATAGTTTTTCCTCCCGATGCATCTCATTTTAATTTTAAACCAGGCATTATTCAACTTTTACCTTCTTTTCATGGCTTAGAATTGGAAAATCCATACTTGCATTTAAGGGAATTTGAGGAGGTGTGCAACACATATAATAACTTAAATTATAGCATGAACACCATCAGATTAAAGCTTTTTCCTTTTTCATTAAAAGATAAAGCTAAAACATGGCTACAAAATTTGAGACCAGGATCCATTCGTGCTTGGGATGAAATGCAACAACAGTTTTTAAAGAAGTTTTTCCCATCTCATAGAACAAACTCTTTCAAGAGACAAATCACCACTTTCACTCAAAAACCAGGAGAAACATTTTACAAATGTTGGGATAGGTATCGAGACTTGCTTAGTACTTGCCCTCATCATGGTTTTGAAACATGGAGATTGGTTTCACATTTCTATGAAGGGTTAACACCTAAAGATAGGCAAATGGTTGAATTGATGTGCAATGGAACTTTTAAACATAAAGACCCTGATGAAGCAATGGAGTACTTAGACTTGTTAGCTGAAAATGCTCAAAATTGGGACACCGCAGGTACATATGAGGCACCGAGTAAAACTCAACCTCATACATCTAGTGGAGGTATGTACAACCTTAGGGAAGATCATGACCTTCAAGCCAAGTTTGCATCTTTAGCTAGAAAAGTCGAGGCACTAGAATTGAAAAAGAGTGGTCAATTAAAATCTATTGAAAACATTGTGTGTCAAATCTGTGAAACAAATGAACACTCAACCAACGATTGTCCAACCTTGCCTTCTTTTAAGGAATGTCTCCATGAACAAGCCCATGCTTTATACAGTTTTCAAAGGCCCAACCACAACCCATACTCCCAAACATACAACCCTGGTTGGAGGAATCACCCAAATTTTAGTTGGAAGAGTGAGAACAATAATGCACAAACTTCACAATCACCGTTTCAAGCACACCATAATTTCCAAAATTCTCATGGATATGCACCTCCTTATGCTCCACCTTCTAGAAAAAATCTTGAGGAAACATTGCATGCATTCATTGAAAAGCAAGAGATAATTAATACTCAACTTGTTCAAAACATGACAGATTTTAAAGTTACTCTTGCTAAATTAACATCTGCTCTCAGTTTCCAAGAGAAAGGTAAGTTTCCATCTCAACCACAACAAAATCCCAAGGGGCAATACAATGCAAATGCAAGTAGTTCCGGAAGCCAACATATGGATCAAGTCAAATCAGTCACTACTCTGCGCAGTGGTAAGGTTATTGAAAAACCCTCTCTTGAACCTTATGAGAAAGATGATGAGTCAATCTCTAAGGATAAGGAAGGGGATGAATCTGAAAATTGCAAAGAAACGACTGATTCACCGCCAACACTTCCATTTCCTCAAGCCATGACCAAACAAAGAAAAGTCAATCACAACTCTGAAATTTTTGAAATTTTCAAACAGGTAAGGATCAATATACCTTTGCTGGATGCTATTAAACAGGTTCCTTCCTATGCTAAATTTTTGAAAGATCTATGCACTGTGAAGAGGAAACTGAATGTGAAAAAGAAAGCCTTTCTAGCCGAACAAGTAAGTGCTATTCTTCAGAACAATAATGCTTTGAAATATAAAGACCCTGGTTGTCCTACAATTTCTTGCTTTATTGGAGAACATAAAATTGAAAAAGCCCTACTTGATCTTGGTGCTAGTGTGAATCTACTTCCATATTCAGTTTTTCAAAGTCTCAATCTAGGTGAGTTAAAACCAACTTCTATATCTCTTTTACTTGCCGATAGATCTGTAAAAGTGCCTAGAGGAATAATTGAAGATGTGTTAGTACAAGTCGATAAATTCATTTATCCTGTGGATTTTATTGTCTTGGACACAGAACCTGTTGAAACATGTAATTCATTTCCTGTTATTTTAGGACGTCCATTTCTTGCAACTTCTAATGCATTGATTAATTGTAGAAATGGACTGATGAAGCTATCATTTGGAAACATGACATTGGAGATGAATATTTTCAACATTTGCAAGCAACCTGGAGATGATAATGATTTACAAGAAGTAGATCATATTGATGAATTACTTTATGATCAACTTGAATCTACTTTAAGTAAAAATGAATTGGATGAATCTGAAGATTTGCAAATGATTTATTCTAAGGAAGAAATCACGGATGAAACAAGCACCGAAAATGTTGATGCAAATCTTTTGTCAACATTGACAACAGATTCGACATCTAACATCACACCAATCGATGATTACTTTCCTAATAAATCCTTACTTTCTCTTAGTCCAATGCCTTGGTATAATAAAAATATCAATTTTCTTGCCTTAGAAGATTTGCCAGCTGATTGGAGTACGCAAGACAAAGAAAAGTTTTTGAACGAAGTGAAGACCTTTTATTGTGATGACCCTAACTTATTCAAATATTGTCCTGATCAAATATTTCAAAGATTCATTCCCGACAATGAGGTAAGTAGTGTCATTAAACTTTGTCATTTTGAAGCATGTGGAAGTTATTTCTCATCAAAAAAGACTGCTGCAAAAATCTTTTAAAATGGATTTTATTGGCCCACCATGTTCAAGGACACACATGCATTCTGCAAAACTTGTGAAAATTGTCAAAAAATTGACACTGGTCAAAAAGTTTTGTTTTATGATTCTCAACTCTATGCATTCCCTAAAGAGCTAAGATTAAGATGGATCAATCCTTATGGGGCCTGTGATATTGAGAATTCAATGAATGACAATGATTTTAAGGAAAATGGACATCGTTTGAAAGCTTACTTTGATAATTTTCCTAGTGAAAATGAATCAGCTGGTTTGAATGATCTTGTAGATAAAGGTTGATTATTTTGTTTTTCTCACATTTTTTTTTGTATTTTTTTTTAAGTGATTTTTGCTAGTTTCTCTCACCCCGGTCAAATGACGGACAACGGTACTCCGTGACTTAAGTCGGTTCTTTCAGTTTCCCATAATTACTGATATCTGTGTATATATCTGTGCAATTCTTTGAATCTCTCTTCCAATTCTCATTTGAAAATGGACACTAATCTTGAAAAATTGAAAAAGTATTTTCCCGCTCTGCCTCAGAATGCGATTACAAAAATTTACTGTGCTAGATGTGCAAGATTGAGATTGTTAATGAATCATGGAATTCCTGAAGATATTCGCTGGTTGATTGAAGCAAAGGTCCGATTATCAGGTGAGTCCTCTAACTTCTTCATTTCATACATGCCTGGAACAGGTAAAAGCACTTTTGCAAAGAAGCGTCGTGCAAAACAACTGGATGTCTGTCATCGATGTGCTAGATGGACTTGTAATACACAATGTCGTTCTTTAGGAATGGTATCTATAAACCGTGAAGATAAAATACAATTCATTAAGGATGGCCTGAGTAAGGAGTCTTTAGATAATCTTCTATTGACTCTTGAGACGCATCCTAGTGGAGATGTGCATCGTGCAATTCATGATTTATGGCCACTATTTCATAAAGAACATGATCAACTTAGTCTTGGGAATCTGACTAAAAAAGACCCTGTTTGCCAGTTTTTAAGAAAACTGGATGGGAAGCCTATCCCCGACCCATAGAGGGTGTTTAAGCCGTTCTTGGACGTAAAACCAAGGGAAGATGTGAGCCACAATCACAACTACCTGTACATACACATGTTTTTTTCAAAAGTAAATAAATAAATAAATAAAAAGAGAGAGAGAGTGTGTGAGACTCTAGCTGGCCTACATATAGATGTTATGATTGCCTTTCTACTTTCTCATCTATAAAACCCTATTTTCCTTCCTTTCATTTCTACTCAACCCATACATTCAACAAATACAGAAGTGTGTAGAAATGGCAAGTTCCTCAAGTCATCAAATAAGAAATATTTGTGTTTTCGGTGGATCTAGTCCTGGGAAAGAAAAAGAGTTTTTAGAATCAGCAAATCATCTTGGTCAGGTGCTAGCTGAGAGAAAGATTCATTTAGTGTATGGGGGAGGCAGTCTTGGGTTAATGGGAGGTGTGTCAATAGCTGCATTTTTAGGAGGTAGTCAAGTTTTAGGAATCGTCCCTGAAACTTTGGCACAAGGGGACATCATTGGAAAAACAATTGGAGAGGAACTTCAGGTCTCTACAATGTCGGCTCGAATGAATGCAATGTTTAACCATGCTGATGCTTTCATTGCTTTACCAGGTGGTCTAGGCACATTGGAAGAGATCTTTCATATTTCCTCTTGGGCTCAATTGCACATTCACCATAAACCCATAGGTTTGTTAAATGTTAATGGTTATTATGATAAGTTGTTGTCTTTTCTTGATCATGCTGTGGAACAGGAATTTTTAACATCTTCTGCACGACAAATCATAATCTCTGCTACTACTGCTGAACAATTGATTGACCAACTACAATCTTTCATTCCTGTGATTGATCCTTCCATGAGTCGCATAAATTGGTCATCTACGGGAAGCCGTAAAAAGCTTAAATTGGATTTGAGCCTTCATTTGTGAATTTTTGTGTCTTTTGGTTTTATTATTGTGTTTTGTTATTTCTTATTTTTGTTTTAGTGTGTTTCAGGTTTTGTCAGTGTTTGTTATTTCAGGTGATATCTTCTATACTCTATCTTTCTACCTTAGAACATTGAGGACAATGTCTCATTTTGGTTGGGGGGAGAGGGTAGTAGTTGATAAAAAAAAATTATTTTTCATTTCATAAAGCATGTGCATAATTGTTGTTACTAGGAAGGCAGAGTAAAGGAGCTCTTTTGTTAAAGTGACTCTTGAGACGCATCTTAGTAACCATTCTTAACAAGGTCTATTATAATACTTCCTGAAATATTCAGGTTTATAAACTCTCGTATTGTTACCACTTAATTCTGCTCATATACTTATTTAACATGTATTCTTAAACCTTAATTTACACACACACACTTTAACATATGATTGTGGGTTGCATATTGGATTATTACATTATTTATGTTCTTTTGTTAAAGGTAACAACTAAGGGAAAGGGATTGTATATAATTAAGAAAAAAAAACATGAAAAAAATGAAAACAAAAAGAAAAAAAAGAAAAAAAATGATGATAATAAAAATGTAGATAAGTTTGGTTTCGTAGCCTCCCTAACCTAAGCAATTAAGCCTGAAGGGGTGTTTTAACACCTAATACCCTAAAGTCAACTGACTTGGGAGCTATTGGCCCAACGCTTGTTACATGGGTTGAGGAGAAAAGCTTAAGGCAATCAAACATTGCACTATCTACATATCAGTATCTGCGACCCGAGTTACTAAGCTCGTAGGGGTGTCTTAACACCTAATGCCCTAAGACCAACTGGTCTGGGAGTTATTAGCTGAAAGCTCGTTACATGGGTTAAAGATGCATGATGTTTTTAAAGTATATGTATATAGAGTTAAAAAAAAAAGAAGACAAAAATAGTAATCCCAACCCAAGGAAGTTAACCTTAAACATTAGAACAAAAATTTTGTTTTCTTCCAAGAAAAGCCCCATAATTATGTGTTGATACATTGAGCATAAAAGAAAGGTTTATTAATATCTTGTTAAGTGGTATTAAGCAGATATATAAATTTAATGAGAGTTTGTTTATCTGGATAGATTAATGGAAGTTAAATGATGAATACCTTGCTTTGTGAAATTTGCAAATTGTTTTAACGCTTTAATTACTAGGGACTAGTAATAAGCTGGTTGAGGGGTGTGATTAGTACTTAAAAGTGCATTTTTATCATGGTTTTATATCATCATTTTGCACTTGAAGTATCAATAACTCCTTAACTAAAATATGTTTTATAATAATGTATCTAATAATATAAGATACCTATAATTTGTGGTAAATGTCTATTTTTAATGCAGGTCTATCACATAAATGAAAGGATTGATTGATGACTTGAAGAACTTAAATTGCATGGATAAAGAGATGGTCAAACTTAGAGAAGAGATGTCAGTGCAATCCAAACCGGAACATTGTTCGGTAATTGGGCCATATCTGGAGCTACAGATCTCAGATTTAGGTCCAATTTATATGGATGGAAAGGTAAGACATAGGCCTACAACTTTCATATGGAGCCGAAGATCTAAAAAGGCCATTATCAAGTCCAAATTGTAGCAACAACAAAGAAGCCCGAATCTGTCTTCCAGCCCGAGCACTGTTCGATATTTTGGCCATATCTGGAGTTCTAGAAGTTCAAATGAGCTGAATGTTTTACACAAGAAAGCTGAGACAATTATTATTATTATTATTACTACTACTACTACTACTAGTATTATTATTATTATTATTATTATTATTATTATTATTATTATTATTATTATTATTATTATTATTATTATTATTATTGTTATCGTTATTACTATTATTGTTGTTTATAATTATTGTTTATAATTTGTACAATTAAGCTCCCTGTGGTTCGACCCCGGTCTTGCCGGGTTATTTATTACTTCGACACTCCTGCACTTGGGAGAAGACATCAACCTTTTCGTCGTGTCATATATCTAATAATATAAGATACATTTAATTTGTGGTAAATGTTCATTTTAAATGCAGGCCTATCACATAAATGAAAGGATTGATTGATGAATTTAAGAATTGAAATTGAAAGGATAAAGAGATGGCCAAACTTAGAAAAGAGATGTCGATGCAATCCAAACCAAAATACTGTTCGGTAATTGGGTCATATCTAGAGCTATAGATCTCAGATTTAGGTCTACTTTATATGGATGAAAAGGTAAGACATAGGCCTACAACTTTTATATGAAGCCCAAGATCTAAAAAGGCTAGTTTCAAGTCCAAATTGTTGCAACAACAAAGAAGCCCGAAGCTGTCCTCCAACCCGAGCACTGTTCAGTATTTTGGCCATATCTGGAGTTCTAGAAGTAGAAATGAGCTGAATTTTTTACACAAGAAACCTGAGACAATTTCCTACAACTTTCATGTTTCAAGTGGCTCTAATTTTGACGTTATCAATGACGTTTTGGGCAAACAAGAGAAGATAAGGATTGTCACCAAGTCAAGAGTTAGTCACCCACTCATTAATTAGTCATCAAATCAATAGTTCTCACTTTTGGCCTATAAAAGGAGGCATTTGCCATGCATTTAGGCATCTTGGTCTCCATATCAAGATCATGCTCTTGCTTTCTCTCTTTGTATTTTTTGTAATATTTATGCTTTACTTTCATTAATATCAAGTTTATGCCTTTCATTTCCTTTCATTTACTTAGCTAAATTTTATCTTATTTATGTTCTTATTTTATCTTATTTATTTTTCTTTCTTTCATTATGTCTAGCTAAGTTTATTATATCAAGGTGAAAAGGTTACACTAATGGTGTAAGAATAAGTATAGTGTAAACTTAATATGGACTTTAATGTTTGATACTAACATGTTTTGTATTTGTTATCTTGTTCACTCTTTAATACTTTGCTTGTTAAATGACTAATCTTGATTTATGTTGTATAACACTTGGTACAATAAATGCTTGGCACTTTCATAGTTCATACTGTATGGTATAACCGACACTTGAGCTATGAAGGGAACTTGATTTATAGTTAACATAAGTTATAATCATGAATGCTTGACGAGATTTACAAGTATTAGCATTAATCGAATAAGATGACTAATGTAATCATGTTAATAATATATAATCTGATTGGAACCTCTTTTGTGTGTGGTTTTCAATTAAATAATAAGAGTTTATACTATACTTGTTTGACATACCATTAGTGGATCCTCGAACCTTGACATTTGTTATTATCGTTGTTTAATCCTTACATTAATATTTCAACTCAAAGTTCTCATTTTCTTTTTCTTCTTCTCTTTTTTTTTTCTTTATTATTATTATTATTGTTATTACTATTATTATTGTTGTTGTTATTATTGTTGTTGTTGTTATTATTATTATTATTATTGTTGTTGTTGTTTTATTGTTATTTATAATTTGTACAATTAACCTCCCTGTGGTTCGACCCCGGTCTTGCCGGATTATTTATTACTTCGACACTCCTGCACTTGGGAGAAGACATCAAACTTTTAGTTGTGTCATATAACACTTGGTACAACAAATACGCGACACTTTCATAGCCCATACTATATGGTATAATTGACACTGAGCTATGAAAGGAACTTGATTTGTTGTTAACGTAAGTTATAATCATGAATGCCTCACAAGATTTACAAGTATGAGTATTAATCGAATTAGATGACTAATGAAATCATATTAACAATTGATAATCTGATTGGAACCACCTTTGTGTGTGGTTTCTAATTGAATAATAAGAGTTTATACTATACTTGTTTGACATACCAATAGTGGATCCTGTAACCTTGATATTTATTGTTATCATTGTTTAATCCTTATATTAATTTTCCATCTCAAAGTTTTCATCAACTTTTCTACTACTATTATTGTTACTATTATTGTTGTTATTATATTATTATTATCTATAATTTATATAATTAACCTTCCTGTGGTTCGACCTCAGTCTTGCCGGGTTATTTATTACTTCTACAGTCCTGTACTTGGGAGAAAACATCAATATTTTGGTCGTTTCAACTAGAAAGGTGGTTCGAGCTATGTCGTGAAGTAGAGTTAAATTTTTCCTAATGCAAAAAAATAATATCCAAGCAATGCCATCGTTTTTATATGGTAATGTTTCCAAATCAAATATGCTCATGAATGAGGATTTTTTTTTTAGTTTTTGGATAGAGGATGATCACACATTCACGTCAATATTCCCTTTTTCAACATTCATGAAGTTGATGATTGGTGATAGAAGACTTGACACCTACAGAACAATCTCTTTTGGTGAGATTTAGGGACTCCCTGATGATAAAGTCGGTGAATTTTATTAAGAAATTGTAATAAATGAGAGAAAAAACTTTAAATTCTAAGAACAAGATTCTTAATTATGTATGATAAATGTGATGAAAATAAATGTATGAATACTTAAAGAATATGAAAAATATGTGAACCCTTTATCCGAGTGGTTTAGATGATATATATAGCCTTCGAGCTTTGTCATGTATCTTTGAATAGAGGGGTTGTAATGTCATTTTCTTCTGATAATATTAATGAGAGATAAATATTCATTACACAATATTGACGAGGAATAGACAAACTTTGCGCAATATTAATGAGGGATAAATATCTTTTACATAATATTAATGTTGATGAAAATTTGATATGCTCTTAAAAAACTTTTATACACCTAGGGATGTAAGAAGATGTTCATTCTTATATTTTTTAACATAAAATGTTAAAAGTCATTAATATACAAACAAATCTTTATGACCTAATATAGGGACTAAAAAGATTATCAACTTTATATATATATGGACTTAGAATGATTCCAAACACAAAGGTGATGGGTCTAACAGCTTGCCAAATCATTAGTACTTAAAAGTGTATTTTTATTAAGGTTTTATATCATCATTTTGCACTTGAAGTATCAATAACTCCTTAACTAAAACATGTTTTATAATAACATATCTAATAATATAAGATACCTTTAATTTATGGTAAATATTCATTTTAAATGCAGGCCTATCATAAAATAAAAGGATTGATTGATGAATTTAAGAACTGAAATTGAAAGGATAAAGAGATGACCAAACTTAGAAAAGAGATGCTGGTGTAGTCCAAACCAGAACACTGTTTAGTAATTGGGTCATATCTAGAGCTATAGATCTCAGATTTAGGTCTACTTTATATGGATGGAAAGGTAAGACATAGGTCTACAACTTTCATATGGAGCCCAAGATCTAAAAATGTCATTTTCAAGTCCAAATTGGAGCAACAACAAATAAGTCTGAATTTATCTTCCAGCCCGAGCACTGTTCCGTTTTTGGCCCATATTTGGAGTTCTAGAAGTCTAAATAAGCTGAAGTTTTTACACAAGAAAGCTGAGACAATTTCCTATAACTTTTATATTCAAGTGGTTCCAATTTTGACGTTATCAATGATATTTTGGGCAGACAATAGAAGATAAGGATTATAACCAAGTCAAGAGTTGTTCTCCCACTTATCAATTAGTCATCAAATCAATAGTTCCTAATTTTGGCCTATAAAAGGTGGCATTTGCCATGCATTTAGGCATCTTGATTTCCATATCAAGATCATGCTCTTGCTTTTTCTCTTTGTATTGTTTGTAATGTTTATGCTTTGCTTTCATTAATATCAAGTTTATGCCTTTCATTTCCTTTCATTTACTTAGCTAAATTTTATCTTATTTATGTTCTTATTTTATTTATTTATTTTCTTTCTTTCATTATGTCTAGCTAAGTTTATTATGTCAAGGTGAAAAGGTTACATTAATGGTGTAAGAATAAGTATAGTGTAAACTTAATATGAACTTTAATGTTTGATACTACCATGTTTTGTACTTGTTATCTTGTTCACTTTTTAATACTTGCCTTGTTAAATAACTAATCTAGATTTATGTTGTATAACACTTGGTACAACAAATACTTGGCACTCTCATAGCTCATACTATATGGTATAACCGACACCTCAACTATGAAAGGATATTGATTTATTGTTAACATAAGTTATAATCATGAATGCGTGACGAGATTTGCTAGTATTAGCATTAATCGAATAAGATGACTAATATAATCATGTTAACAATTTATAATCTGATTGGAACCTCCTTTGTGTGTGGTTTCCAATAGAGTAATAAGAGTTTATACTATACTTGTTTGACATACCATTAGTGGATCCTCTAACCTTGACATTTATTGTTATCATTGTTTAATCCTTACGTTAATCTTCCATCTCAAAGTTCTCATCAACTTCTTCTTCTTCCTCCTCTTTATTACTACTACTACTACTACTACTACTACTACTAGTATTATTATTATTATTATTATTATTATTATTATTATTATTATTATTATTATTATTATTATTGCTCTATTATTAGAGTTGTTGTTGTTGTTTATAATTTGTACAATTAACCTCCCTATGGTTCGATCCTGGTCTTGCTAGGTTATTTATTACTTCTACACTCCTACACTTGGAAGAAGACATCAATCTTTTAGTCGTGTCAAGTTTTTGGCGTCGTTACCGAGAAGGTAAGTTCTTGTACAAATTATAGTATTTAATTTATTTTCTCTTTTAACTTTTCTTGTAAATAACTTTGTTTCTTTTCTCTTGTTTCTTTTCTCTTGTTTTCTTCTTCCTTTTATTCTATTCCTGCACGTGCATAAGAGCGTGGTCACGTATATTAAGTGGTAGACTTTGTAGGGTATCTTCATCATTTTTAGAAAATATAGCTAAAGAAGATAATCAATCACTTCATAATGAGAATAATGAGAATAATCGTGTTAGAATATTTAGAGATCACATGAATCCCACAAGAACAAGTGCATCATCATGCATAGTTTTTCCTCTTGACGCATCTCATTTTAATTTTAAGCTAGACATTATTCAACTTTTACCTTCTTTTTCATGGCTTAGAATTGGAAAATCCATACTTGCATTTAAGGGAATTTGAGGAGGTCTACAACATATATAATGATTCAAATTGTAGTATAAAAACCTTTAGATTAAAGCTTTTTTTTTTCATTAAAAGATAAAGCTAAAACATGGCTACAAAATTTGAGACCAGGATCTATTCGTGCTTGGGATGAAATGCAACAACAGTTTTTAAAGAAGTTTTTCTCATCTCACAGAACAAACTCTTTCAAAAAACAAATCACCACTTTCACTAAAAAACCAGGAGAAACATTTTACCAATGTTCGGATAGGTATCGAGACTTGCTTAATACTTGCCCTCATCATGGTTTTGAAACATGAAGATTGGTTTCACATTTTTATGAAGGGTTAACATCTAAAGATAGGCAAATAGGCAAATGGTTGAATTAATGTGCAATGGAACTTTTGAAGATAAAGACCCTAATGAAGCAATGGAGTACTTAGACTTGTTAGCTAAAAATGCTCAAAATTGGGGCACCGCAGGTACTTATGAGGCACCGGGTAAAAATGCTCAAAACATGTTCCTTCCTATGCTAAATTTTTTAAAGATTTATGCACTGTGAAGAGAAAACTGAATGTGAAAAAGAAAGCCTTTTTAGCAAAACAAGTACGTTTTATTTTTCAGAACAATAATGCTTTGAAATATAAAGACCCTGGTTGTCCTACAACTTCTTGCTTTATTGGAGAACATAAAATTAAAAGAGCCTTATTTAATCTTGGAGCTAGTGTGGATTTACTTCCATATTCAGTATTTCAAAGTATCAATCTAGGTGAGTTAAAACCAACTTCTGTAACTCTCTTACTTGTCGATAGATCTGTAAAAGTGCTTGGAGGAATAGTCGAATATGTGTTAGTACAAGTCGATAAATTCATTTATCCTATGAATTTTGTTATCTTGGACATAAAACTTATTGAAGCATGTATTTCATTTCCTATTATTTTAAGACGTCCGTTTCTTGCAACTTCTAATGTATTGATTAGCTATAGGAATGGACTGATGAAGCTATCATTTGGAAACATGACATTGCATATGAATATTTTCAATATTTGTAAGCAACCTGAAGATGATAATGATTTACAAGAAGTAGATCATATTGACGAATTAGTTTATGATCAACTTGAATTTACTTTAAGTAAAAATGAGTTGGATGAATCTGAAGATTTGCAAATGACTTATTTTCAAGAAGAAATCACGGATGAAAAACGCACCGAAAATGTTGATATGGATCTTTTGTCAAAAGTGACAACAAATTCAACATCTAACATCACACCAATCAATGATTATTTTCCTGACAAATCTTTACTTTCTCTTAGCCCAATGTCTTGGCATGATAAAAATATCAATTTTCTTGCTTTAGAAGATTTGCAAAATAATTGGAGTACCCAAGAAAAAGAAACATTTGTGAATGACACGATTAAAAGATTGATGTCTTCTCCCAAGTGCAGGAGTGTCGAAGTAATAAATAACCCGATAAGACCGGGGTCGAACCACAGGGAGGTTAATTGTACAAATTATAAATAACAATAATACAACAACAACAACAATAACAACAAGAACAATAATAATAGTAATAACAGCAATAATAATAATAATAATAATAATAATAATAATAATAATAATAATAATAATAATAATAATAATAAAGAAAAAGAAGAAGAAGAAGAAGAAGATGAGAACTTTGAGATGGAATATTAACGTAAAGATTTAACAATGATAACAATAAATGTCAAGGTTAGAGGATCCACTAATGGTATGTCAAACAAGTATAGTATAAACTCTTATTAGTCAATGAAAACCACACTGATTAGTACTTAAAAGTGCATTTTTATCATGGTTTTATATCATCATTTTGCACTTGAAGTATCAATAACTCCTTAACTAAAGCATGTTTTATAATAATATATCTAATAATATAAGATACCTTTAATTTATGGTAAATGTTTATTTTAAATACAGGCCTATCACATAAATGAAAATATTGATTGATGACTTTAAGAACTTAAATTGCAAAGGCAAAGAGATGGTCAAACTTAGAAAAGAGATGTCGGTGCAATCCAAACCGGAACACTGTTCGGTAATTGGGTCATATCTGGAGCTACATATCTCAGATTTAGGTCCAATTTATATGGATGGAAAGGTAAGACATAGGCCTACAACTTTCATATGGAGCCCAAGATCTAAAAAGGTCATTATCAAGTCCAAATTGTAGCAACAACAAAGAAGCCCGAATCTGTCTTCCAGCCCGAGCACTATTCGGTATTTTGGCCATATCTGGAGTTCTAGAAGTCCAAATGAGCTGAAGTTTTTACACAAGAAAGCTAAGACAATTACCTATAACTTTCATGTTTACAACTGGCTCCAATTTTGACGTTATCAATGACGTTTTGGGCAGACAAGAGAAGATAAGGATTGTAACCAAGGAACTTGATTTGTTGTTAACATAAGTTATAATCATGAATGCTTGACGAGATTTACAAGTATTAGCATTAATTGAATAAGATGACTAATGTAATCATGTTAACAATATATAATCTGATTGGAACCTCCTTTGTGTGTGGTTTCCAATTCAATAATAAGAGTTTATACTATACTTGTTTGATATACCATTAGTGGAACCTCTAACCTTGACATTTGTTATTATTATTGTTTAATCCTTACTTTAATATTTCATCTCTAAGTTCTCATCATCATCATCTTCTTCTTCTTCTCTTTCTTTATTATTATTATTATTATTATTACTATTGTTGTTGCTATTATTGTTATTTTATAATTGTTGTTTATAATTTGTACAATTAACCTCCCTGTGGTTCGACCCCGGTCTTGCCGGGCTATTTATTACTTCGACACTCCTGCACTTGGGAGAAGACATCAATCTTTTCGTTGTGTCAAGTTTTTGGCGCCGTTGCCGGGGAGGTAAGTTCTTGTATAAATTATAGTATTTATTTTATTTTCTCTTTTCACTTTTCTTGTATATAACTTTGTTTCTTTTCTTTTGTTTCTTTTTATTTTGTTTTCTTCCTCCTTCTTTTGCTTTCTTCTTCTTTTTTGTTTTATTCCTACACGTGCATGAGAGTGTGGTCACGTACATCAAGTGGTAGACTTTGTAGGATATCCTCATCATTTTCAGAAAATATGGCCGAAGAAGATAATCAATAATTTCATAATGAAAATAATGAGAATAACCGTGCTAGAACACTTAGAGACCACATGAATCCCACAAGAACAAGTGCACCATCATGCATAATTTTTCCTGTCGATGCATCACATTTTAATTTTAAGCCAGGTATTATTCAACTTTTACCTTTTTTTCATGGCTTAGAATTGAAAAATCCATACTTGCATTTAAGGGAATTTGAGGAGGTTTGCAACATATATAATAACTTAAATTGTAGCATGAACACCATCAGATTAAAGCTTTTTCCTTTTTCATTAAAAGATAAAGCTAAAACATGGCTACAAAATTTGAGACCAGGATCCATTCGTGCTTGGGATGAAATGCAGCAACAATTTTTAAAGAAGTTTTTCCCATCTCATAGAACAAACTCTTTCAAAAGACAAATCACCACTTTCACTCAAAAACCAGGAGAAACATTTTACCAATGTTGGGATAGGTATCGAGACTTGCTTAGTACTTGCCCTCATCATGGTTTTGAAACATGGAGATTGGTTTCACATTTCTATGAAGGGTTAACACCTACAGATAGGCAAATGGTTGAATTGATGTGCAATGGAACTTTTGAAGATAAAGACCCTGAGGAAGCAATGGAGTACTTAGACTTGTTGGCTGAAAATGCTCAAAATTGGGACACCACGGGTACTTATGAGGCACCGAGTAAAACTCAACCTCATACATCTAGTGGAGGTATGTACAACCTTAGGGAAGATCATGACCTTCAAGCCAAGTTTGCATCTTTAGCTAGAAAAGTCGAGGCACTAGAATTGAAAAAGAGTGGTCAATTTAAATCTATTGAAAACATTGTATGTCAAATATGTGAAACAAATGAACATTCAACTAGTAACTGTCCAACCATGCCTTCTTTTAAGGAATGTCTCCATGAACAAGCCCATGCTTTAAACGGTTTTGAAAGGCCCAATCATAACCCATATTCACAAACATACAATCCTGGTTGGAGAAATCACCAAAATTTCAGTTGGAAGAGTGATAATGCACAAACTTCACAACCACAGTTTCAAGCACACCATAATTTCCAAAATTATCATGCACCTCCTTATGCTCCATCTCCTACAAGAAAGTTTGAGGAAACTTTGTATGCATTCATTGAAAAGCAAGAGACAATAAACACTCAACTTGCTCAAAACATGACAGATTTTAAAGATACTCTTGCAAAATTAACATCTGCTCTCAGTTTCCAAGAGAAAGGTAAGTTTCCATCTCAACCACAACAAAATCCTAAGGGGCAATACAATGCAAATGCAAGTAGTTCCGGAAGCCAACATATGGATCAAGTCAAATCAGTCACTACTCTGCGCAGTGGTAAGGTTATTGAAAAACCCTCTCTTGAACCTTATGAGAAAGATGATGAGTCAATCTCTGAGGGTAAGGAAGGGGTTGAATCTGAAAATTGCAAAGAAATGACTGATTCTCTGCCAGCACTTCTATTTTCTCATGCCATGACCAATCAGGAAGAAATCGAGAATGAAAAAGGCATCAAAAAGGTTGATGCGAATCTTTTATCAAAAGTGACAACAGATTCGACACCCGACATCACACCAATCGATGATTACTTTCCTAATGAATCTCAACTTTCTCTTAATTCAATGCTTTGGTTTGCTAAAAATATCAATTTTCTTGCTTCAGGATTTTTGCCAACTCATTGGAGTATTGAAGACAAAAGAAAATTTTTGAGCAACGAGCAAAATTTTTATTGGGATGACCCTTACTTATTCAATTATTGTCCTGATCAAATATTTCAAAAATGCATTCTCGACAATGAGGTAAGTAATTTCATTAAATTTTGTTACTCTAAGGCATGTGGGGATCATTTCTCATCAAAAAAGAGGATTGTAGAAATCTTACAAAGTGAATTTTACTGGCCCATCATATTCAAGGAGTCAGATGCATTCCGCAAAAACTGTGAAGATTGTCAGAAGGTGGGATTTATTTCAAAACACAGAGAGTCTTTAGATAATCTTCTAGTGACTCTTAAGTCTCATCATAGTCGAGATAAGCATCGTGTAATTCATGACTTATGAACCCATTTGTTGTACCAAGTGTTATACACTATAAATCAAGATTAGTCATTTAACAAGCAAAGTATTAAAGAGTGAACAAGATAACAAATACAAAACATGTTAGTATCAAACATTAAAGTCCATATTGAATTTACACTATACTTATTCTTACACCATTAGTGTAACCTTTTCACCTTGACATAATAAACTTAACTAGACATAATAAAAGAAATAAAAATAAATAAACAAAATAAGAACATAAATAAGATAAGAGTTAACTAAGTAAAGGAAAGGAAATGAAAGCCATAAACTTGATATTAATGAAAGCAAAGCATAAACATTACAAAAAATACAAAGAAAGAAAGCAAGAGCATGATCTTGATCTGGAGACCAAGATGCCTAAATGCATGGCAAATACCTCCTTTTATAGGCCAAAATTGGGAACTATTGATTTGATGACTAATTGATGAGTGGATAACCAACTCTTGACTTGGTGACAATCCTTATCTTCTCTTGTCTGCCCAAAACGTCATTGATAACGTCAAAATTGGAGCCACTCAAAAACATGAAAGTTGTAGGCAATTGTCTCAGTTTTCTTTTGTAAAAACTTCAACTCATTTGGACTTCTAAAACTCCAGATATTGCCAAAATACTGAACAGTGCTCGGGCTGAAGGACAACTTCGGGCTTCTTTGTTGTTGCAATAATTTGGACTTGAAAATGGCCTTTTTAGATCTTCGGCTCCATATGAAAGTTGTAGGCCTATGTCTTACCTTTCCATCCATATAAAATAGACCTAAATATGAGATCTATAGATCCAGATATGACCCAATTACCGAATAGTGTTCCGGTTTGGATTGCACCGACATCTCTTTTCTAATTTTGGTAATCTCTTTGCCCTTGCAATTTAAGTTCTTAAAGTCATCAATCAATCCTTTCATTTATATGATAGACCTGCATTTAAAATGAACATTTACCACAAATTAAAGGTATCTTATATTATTAGATGTATTATTATAAAACATGCTTTAGTTAAGGAGTTATTGATACTTCAAATGCAAAATAATGATATAAAATCATAATAAAAATACACTTTTAAGTACTAATCAGTGAACGAAGTGAAGAAATTTTATTGCGATGACCCTAACTTATTCAAATATTATCCTAATCAAATATTTTGAAGATGCATTCCTGACAATGAGGTAAGTAGTGTTATTCAATTTTGTCATTCTAAAGCATGTGGAAGTTATTTCTCGTCAAAAAAATAGCTGTAAAAATCTTTCAAAATGGATTTTATTGGCTCACCATGTTTAAAGACATGCATATATTTTGCAAAACTTATGAAAATTGTCAAAAAGTTAATATTGGTCAAAAAGTTTTGTTTTATAATTCTTAACTCCATTTATTCCGAGAGAGCTAAGATCAAGATGGGGCAGTCCATTTATTAAGAAACATGTGTATCCTTATAGGGCCTTTGATATTGAGAATTCAATGAATGACAATGTTTTTAAGAAAAGTGGACATCGTTTGAAAGCGTACTTTGATAATTTACCTAGTAAAAATGAATCAACTGGTTTGAATGACCTTGTAGATAAAGGTTGATTATTTGGTTTTTCTCACATTGTTTATGTGTTTCTTTTTGAGTAATTTTTGCTAGTTTCTCTCACCCCAGTCAAATGGCAGATAATGGTACTCCGTGACTTAAGTCGGTTCTTTCAGTTTCCTATAATAATTGATATCTGTGTATATATTTGTGCAATTCTATGAATCTTTCTTCCAATCTCATTTCAAAATGGACACTAATCTTGAAAAATTGAAAAAGTATTTTCCCGTTCTGCCTTAGAATACGATTACAAAAATTTACCGTGCTAGGTGTGCAAGATTGAAGTTGTTAATAAATCATGAAATTCCTGAAGATATTCATTGGGTGATTGAAGCAATGGTTCAACTATTAGGTGAGTCGTCGAATTCTTTTATTTCACACATGCTTGGAACAGGTAAAAGCACTTTTGCAAAGAAACGTTGTGTAAAACAACTGAAAGTCTGTCATCGATGTGCCAGATGGACTTGTAATGCACAATGTCATTCTTTAGGAATGGTATCTATAAATCGTGAAGATAAAATATAATTCATTAAGGATGGTCTGAGTAAGGAGTCTTTAGATAATCTTCTATTAACTCTTGAGACGTATCCTAGTGGCGATGTGCATCATGTAATTTATGATTTATGGCCCTATTTTTATAAAAAAACATGATTGACTTAGTCTTGGGAATCTGACTAAAAAAGACCTTGTTTGCCAATTTTTAAGAAAACTCGGTGGGAAGCCTATCTCAGACCCATAGAGGGCGTTTAAGCCATTCTTGGACATAAAACCAAGGGAAGATGTGAGCCACAATCACAACTACCTGTACATATACATGCTTTTTCAAAAATAAATAAATAAATAAATAAAGAGAGTGTATGTGTGAGACTCCAACTGCCTACATATAGGTGGTATGATTGCCTTTTTAATTTCTCATCTATAAAATCCTCTCTTCCTTTCATTTCTACTTGATTAGTACTTAAAAGTGCATTCTCATTAAGGATTATGTCATCATATTGCACCTAAAGTATCATTAAATTCCCTAACAAAGCATGTTTTATATTAGCAAGTCTAAAAATATAATATATCTTTAATTCATGTAAATGTTCATCCTAAATACAGGTCTATCACATAAATAAAAGGATTTATTGATGAGTTTAAGTATTGAAATTGAAAGGACAAAGAGAAGGCCAAACTTAGCAAAGTGTTGCTGGTGCATTCCAAACTCGAACACTATTTGGTAATTAGATCATATCTAGAGCTGTAGATATCGGATTTAGGTCCATTTTATATGGATGGAAAGGTAAGACATAGACCTACAACTTTCATGTGGACTCAAAAACTCAATTCTGCCGTTTTCAAATTCAAATCTTAGCAACAACAAAGACATCAGAAGCTGTCCTGCAGCTCAAACACTATTCGGTTTTTGGCTCATATCTTGAGTTCTAGAAGTTCAAATGAGCTCAGGTTTTTTTGTTGGAAAGTTGAGACAATTGCCCACAACTTCCATAATTCAGTTGGCTATAATTCTGATGTTAGCAATGATGTTTTGGCCAGCCAACAATATCAATAATCAACCCATAATATCAAAAAAACAGCAGCCACTGATGTCAAAAACCAGCCACCAAATCAATGGATGGCCATTAATTATTCAATCAATCAATAGTTCTGAATCTTAGCCTATAAAAGGAGGCATTTGCCATGTATTTAGTCATATTAATTTTCAGATCAAAGTCATCTTCTCGCTTTCTCTGTACATCTTTATAATGTTCAAGTTTTCTTTCATGCTATAGTAATCTCTTGTTTATGTTCTTTCATTTCCTTTCCTATACTTAGTGACACGACTAAAAGATTGATGTCTTCTCCCAAGTGCAGGAGTGTCAAAGTAATAAATAACCCGGCAAGACCGGGGTCGAACCATAGGGAGGTTAATTGTACAAATTATAAACGACAATAGTACAACAACAATAACAACAACAACAACAACAACAATAATAGTAATAACAATAATAACAACAATGACAATAATAATAATAATAATAATAATAATAATAATAATAATAATAATAATAATAATAGTAGTAGTAGTAGTAGTAGTAGTAGTAGTAGTAGTAGTAGTAGTAGTAGTAGTAGTAGTAATATTAATAATAATAATAATAAAGAAAGAGAAGAAGAAGAAGATGATGAGAACTTGGAGATGGAAAATTAATGTAAGGATTAAACAATAATAATAACAAATGTCAAAGTTAGAGGTTCCACTAATGGTATGTCAAACAAGTATAATATAAACTCTTATTATTCAATTGGAAACCACACATAAAGGAGGTTCCAATCAGATTATAGATTGTTAACATGATTACATTAGTCATCTTATTCGATTAATGCTAGTACTTGTAAATCTCGTCAAGCATTCATGATTATAACTTATGTTAACAACAAATCAAGTTCCTTTTATAGCTCAGGTGTCGGTTATACCATACAGTATGAACTATGAAAGTGCCAAGCATTTGTTGTACCAAGTGTTATACAACATAAATCAAGATTAGTCATTTAACAAGCAAAGTATTAAAGAGTGAACAAGATAACAAATACAAAACATGTTAGTATCAAACATTAAAGTCCATATTAAGTTTACACTATACTTATTCTCACACCATTAGTGTAACCTTTTCACCTTGACATAATAAACTTAGCTAGACATAATGAAAGAAAGAAAAATAAATAAACAAAATAAGAACATAAATAAGATAAAAGTTAACTAAGTAAAGGAAAGAAAATGAAAGGCATAAACTTGATATTAATAAAAGCAACGCATAAACATTACAAAAAATACAAAGAGAGAAAGCAAGAGCATGATCTTGATCTGGACACCAAGATGCCTAAATGCATGGCAAATGCCTCCTTTCATAGGCCAAAATTGGGAACTATTGATTTGATGACTAATTGATGAGTGGGTAGCCAACTCTTGATTTGGTGACAATCCTTATCTTCTCTTGTCTGCCCAAAACGTCATTGATAACGTCAAAATTAAAGCTACTTGAAAACATAAAAGTTGTAGAAAATTGTCTCAGATTTCTTGTGTAACAAAATTCAGCTCATTTGGACTTCTAAAACTCCAGATATGGCCAAAATACTAAACAGTGCTCGGGCTGGAGGACAGCTTTGGGCTTCTTTGGTGTTGCAATAATTTGGACTTGAAAATGGCCTTTTTAGATCTTCGGCTCCTATAAAAGTTGTAGACCTATGTCTTACCTTTCCATCCATATAAAATAGACCTAAATCTGAGATCTATAGCTCCAGATATGACCCAATTACCGAATAGTATTCCGGTTTGGATTGCACCAACATCTCTTTTCTAATTTTGGTCATCTCTTTGCCCTTGCAATTTAAGTTCTTAAAGTCATCAGTCAATCCTTTCATTTATGTGATAGGCCTGCTTTTAAAATAAACATTTACCACAAATTAAAGGTATCTTATATTATTAGATATATTATTATAAAACATGCTTTAGTTAAGGAGTTATTGATACTTCAAGTGCAAAATGATGATATAAAACCATAATAAAAATGCACTTTTAAGTACTAATCACACCTCCCCAACTAGCTTATTACTAGTCCTTAGTAATTAAAGCGTTAAAATAGAAAAACAATTTGCAAATTCCACAAAGCAAGGTATTCATCATTGAACTCTCATTAATCTATCCAGATAAACAAACTCTCATGCAACCCACAATCATATGTTAAAGTGTGTGTGTGTAAATTAAGGTTTAAGAATACATGTTAAATAAGTATATGAGCAGAATTAAGTGATAACAATGCGAGAGTTTGTAAATCTGAATATTTCAGGAAGTATTATAATAGACCTTGTTAAGAATGGTTACTAAGATGCGTCTCAAGAGTCACTTTAACAAAAGAGCTCATTTACTCTGCCATCCTAATAACAACAATTATGCACATGCTTTATGAAATAAAAAATAATTTTTTTTATCAACTACTACCCTCTCCCCCTAACCAAAACGAGACATTGTCCTCAATGTTCTAAGGTAGAAAGACAGAGTATAGAAGATATCACCTGAAATAATGAACAGTGCTCATTTGGACTTCTAGAACTCCAGATATGGCCAAAATACTGAACAGTGCTCGGGCTGGAGGACAGCTTCAGGCTTCTTTGTTGTTGCAATAATTTGGACTTGAAAATGGTCTTTTTAGATCTTCGGCTCCATATGAAAGTTGTAGGCCTATGTCTTACCTTTCCATCCATATAAAATAGACCTAAATCTAAGATCTATAGCTCCAGATATGACCCAATTACCAAATAGTGTTCCAGTTTGGATTACACCGACATCTCTTTTCTAATTTTGGTCATCTCTTTGCCCTTGCAATTTAAGTTCTTAAAGTCATCAATCAATCATTTCATTTATGTGATAGACCTGCATTTAAAATGAACATTTACCTTAAATTAAAGGTATCTTATATTATTAGATATATTATTATAAAACATGCTTTAGTTAAGGAGTTATTGATACTTTAAGTATAAAATAATGATATAAAACCTTGATAAAAATGCACTTTTAAGCTAATCAGTTAGCTTATATTATGTTTATGTTCTTATATTGTTTATTTATGTTTTTCTCCTTCTTAATGTTTAGCTAAGTTAATTATGTCAAGGTGAAAAGATTTCTCTAATGGTGTTAGAATAGGTATAATATAAACTCAATATAAGAAAGATTGTTATTAACATGTTTTGTCTTTTTATCTTACTAATTCTTAATACCTTGCTTATAAATGGTTAATCTAGATTTGTATTGTATAACTCTTGGTATATCAAATGCTTGATCCTTCGTAGTCTTCGGCCGACATCGTTATTATGATAGGAACTTGATTTGTTATTAACATAAACTAGCAACATAAATGACTGATGATATTTATAAGTATGGTGTTACTTAGATAAGATGATTAATATGATCATGTTAATAATTTATAATGAGCTAATAACGAGAAATCATCCGATTGGAACCTCCTTTATGTGTGGTTTCCAGTTGAGTAATAAAAAGAGTTTATATTATATTTATTTAAAATACCATTAGTGAATCTTATAACCTTGACATATGTTTTATTATTGTTTAATCCTTACATCAATATCACATCCCAAAACTTTCTTCAACTCTTTTTCTGTTATTATTCTCTTCAAATCTTTTTTATTATTTTTAATTTATATAATTCACCTCCCTATGGTTCGACCCCGGTCTTGCCGGGTTATTTTACTTTGATACTGCTACACTTGGGATAAGACATCAACTCTTTGATCGTGTCAAGTTTTTGGCGTCGTTGCCGGGGAGGTAAGTTATTGTATAAATTAAATATTTTATTTTATTTTTACTTTTATTTGTGTTTCTAATTGTTGTTTCTTGTTCTTTTTTCTTTTTCTTTTTCTTTTGCATTTACATGAGAGTTTGAACACGTACATTAAGTGGTAGACTTTCTAGAAAATCCTTATTTTCTTCAGAAAACATGGTCGAAGAAGATAACCAATCAATTCATAATGAGAATAATCGTGTTAAAACACTTAGAGATCATATGAATCCAACAAGAAGAAGTGCACCATCATGTATTATTTTTCCTCCTAATGCATCTCATTTTAATTTTAAGCCAGGTATTATTCAACTTTTACCCACTTTTCATGGTTTAGAATTACAAAATCCATACTTGCATTTAAAAGAATTTGAAGAAGTTTGTAACACTTATAATGACTTAAATTGTAGCATGAACACCATCATATTAAAGCTTTTTCCTTTTTCATTAAAAGATAAAGATAAAACATGGCTACAAAATATTAGGTCAGGATCCATTCATGCTTGGGATGAAATGCAACAACAGTTTTTAAAGAAAATTTTTCCTTTTCATTGAACAAACTCTTTCAAAAGACAAATCACCACTTTTACTCAAAAACCAGGAGAAACATTTTACAAATGTTAGGATAGATATAAAGACTTGTTTAATACTTGTCCTCATCATGGTTTTGAAACATAGAGATTGGTCTTATAATTTTATGAAGGGTTAACACCTAAAGATAGACAAATGGTGGAATTGATGTATAATGTAACTTTTGAAAATAAAGACTCTGATGAAGCAATGGAGTACCTAGACTTACTAGTTGAAAATGCTCAAAATTGGGACACCACAAGTACTTGTGAGGCACCAGGTAAAACTCAACTTCATACATCTAATAGAGGCATGTACAGCCTTAGAGAAGATCATGACCTCCAAGCCAAATTTGCATCTTTAGCTAGAAAAGTTGAGGCACTAGAATTAAAAAAAAGTAGTCAATTAAAATCTGTTCAAGAAATTGTGTCAAATTTGTGAAACCAATGAACACTCAACCAATGATTGTCCGACTTTTCCTTCTTTTAAGGAATGTCTCCATGAACAAGTCAATGCTTTAAATAGTTTTCAAAGACCAAGTCATAAACCATATTCACAAACGTACAACCTTGGTTGGAGAAATCACCCAAATTTCAGTTGGAAGAGTAGTAATAATAATGCACAAACTTCATAGCCACCATTTCAAGCACAACATAATTTTCAAAATTCTCATGGATATGCACCTCCTTATATTCCTCCTCCTAGAAGAAATCTTGAGGAAACATTACTTGCATTCATTGAAAAGCAAGAGACAATCAACGCTCAAAATGCTCAAACCATGGTTGATTTAAAAGATACTCTTGCAAAGTTCACATCTGCTCTCAGTTTTCAAGAGAAAGGTAAGTTTCCATCTTAACCCCAGCAAAATCCCAAAGGGCAGTACAATTCAAGTACAAGCAGTTCCGGAAGCCTACATCTAGATCAAGTCAAATCAATCACTACTCTCCACAGTGGTAAGGTTATTAAAAAACCCATTCTTGAACCTTGTGAGAAAGAAGATGAGTTAGTCTCCAAGGGTAAGGAAATGGTTGAACCTGATCATTGCAAGGAAGAGACTGATTCCCCACCAGCACTTCCATTTCCTCATGTTATGACCAAACAAAGGAAAGTCAATCACAATTCTGAAATCTTTGAAACTTTCAAACAAGGATCAATATACCTTTGCTAGATGCTATTAAATAGGTACCATCTTATGCTAAATTTTTGAAAAATCTGTGCACTATAAAGAGAACATTGAATGTGAAAAAGAAAGCCTTTTTAGCCGAACAAGTAAGTGTCATTCTTCAGAACAATAATGCTTTAAAATATAAAGACCCTGGTTGTCCTACAATTTCTTACTTTATTGGAGAACATAAAATTGATAAAGTTTTACTTGATCTTGGAGCTAGTGTGAATTTACTTCCATATTCGGTTTTTCAAAGTCTCAATCTAGGTGAGTTAAAACCTACTTATGTAACTCTTTTACTTGCTGATAGATCTGTAAAAATGCCTAAAGAAATAGTTGAAGATGTGTTAGTACAAGTTGATAAATTCATCTTTCTTGTGGATTTTATTGTCTTGGATACACAACTTATTGAAGCATGCAATTCAATTCCTGTTATTTTAGGACGTCCATTTCTTACAACTTCTAATGCATTGATTAATTGTAGGAATGGAGTGATGAAGTTATCTTTTGAAAATATGACATTGGAGATGAATGTTTTTAACATTTGCAAGCAACCTGGAGATGATAATGATTTACAGGAAGTAGATTTTATTGAAAAAATAATTTATGATCAATTTGAAAGTTCTTCTAATGAAACAAAGTTTAATGAATCTGAAGATTTGTAAATGGTTTGTTTTCAAGAAGAATCAAAGGCAAATAGTTGGAGACCAAAAATTAAGGAATTGTCATCACGATCAATTAAGTCAATACCTTTAAGTATTCAACCACCAAAACCCGATTTGAAGTCATTGCTATATAATCTCAAATACTCATTTTTGGGAGAAAATGAAACTTTTTCGGCAATAATTTCTTCCAAACTTAATGTTCATCAAGAATGTAAGTTATTACAAACTCTAAAAATGCATAAAAATGCATTAGGATGGACCATAGCTGACATAAAAGGAATTAGTCCTTTGATTTGCACACACAAGATTTATTTGGAGGAAAATGCTAAACCCTCTAGAGAAATGCAACAAAGGCTTAATCCTAATATGAAAGAAGTAGTGAGGAATGAAGTTATTAAACTTCTAGATAATTGAATCATTTATCCTATTTTTGATAGCAAATGGGTAAGTCCTACCCAAGTTGTACCTAAAAAGTCTAGAGTTATTGTGATAACAAATGAGAAAAATGAGTTAATTCTAACGAGGACTATTACTAGTTGGCGCATGTGCATTAACTATAGGAAACTTAATTCAATGACTAGAAAAGATCATTTTCCTTTACCTTTCATGGATCAAATTCTAGAAAGAGTTGTAGGTCATGAATTTTATTGTTTTCTAGATGGTTATTCGGGTTACAACCAAATTGAAATTGCGTTTGAAGATCAAGAGAAAACTACTTTCACATGTACATTTGGTACGTTTGCATACCGAAGGATGCCTTTTGGATTATGTAATGCACCAGCCACGTTTCAAAGATGCATGCTTAGCATATTTAGTGATATGGTTGAATGTTTTCTTGAGATTTTTATGGATGATTTTTCTATTTTTGGGGATTCATTTGATAATTTTTTAACTAATTTGGAAAAAGGTTTTAAGCAGGTGTAAAGAAAAGAATCTTATGCTGAATTGGGAAAAATTTCATTTTATGGTTACAAACGGCATTGTACTTGGTCACATTGTTTCATCAATAGGAATTGAGGATGACAAATCTAAAATTGAGTTAATTGTCAACTTGCCAACACCAAAATCTGTTAAAAATATTAGATCAGTCTTAGGACATGCTGGTTTTTATAGAAGGTTTATCAAAGATTTTAGTGTAATATCTAAGCCATTGTGTAACCTTCTAACAAAGGATAATGTTTTTGAATGGACTGAACATTGTGAAGAAGCCTTCATTAAACTTAAAAACTTGCTTACATTTGCTCCTATCATTCAACCTCCTGATTGGTGATGCTAGTGATTATGTCGTAGGTGTTGTTTTAGGACAAAGAAAAGATAAGAAACCCTATGTGATTTACAATGTAAGCAAAACTTTAAATAGTGCTCAAATAAATTACACTACCACTGCAAAGGAATTACTTGTAGTAGTATTTGCATATGAAAAATTCGGATCTTATCTTGTTGGCTCACTTGTTATTATTTTTAGTGATTATGCAACGTTGAAATATCTTCTTTCTAAGAAGGATTCTAAAGCTAGATTGGTGCGGTGGATTTTGTTACTTTAAGAATTTGATATCACAATCAAGGGTAAGAAAGGCACCGAAAATGTTATCGCGAATCATTTGTCAAGATTAACAACTGATTCGAAATCTGACATCACATCAATCGATAACTACTTTCCTGATGAATCTTTACTTTCTATCTCTATAATGCCTTGGTTTGCTAATATTGTTAATTTTCTTATTTCAGGACATTTGCGAGCTCATTGGAATACCCAAGATAAAAGAAAGTTCTTGAACGAAGTGAAGAACTTTTATTGGGATGACCCTTATTTATTCAAATATTGTCCTGATCAAATATTTTGAAGATGCATTTCTAACAATGAGGTAAGTAATGTCATTAAATTTTGTCATTCTAAGGCATGTGGGGGTCATTTTTATGTCAAGGTGAATAGGTTTCTCTAATGGTGTTAGAATAGGTATAATATAAACTCAACATGGACTTTAATGTTTATATCCAAGAAAGATTGTTATTAACATGTTTTATCTTTTTATCTTACTAATTCTTAATACCTTGCTTATTAAATGGTTAATCTAGATTTGTGTTGTATAACTCTTGGTACATCAAATGTTTGATCCTTCGTAGTCTTCGGCCGACATCGTTATTATGATAGGAATTTGATTTGTTATTAACATACACTAGCAACATAAATGCCTGATAATATGTATAAGTATGGTGTTACTTAGATAGGATGATTAATATGATCATGTTAATAATTTATAATGAGCTAATAATGAGAAATCATCCGATTGGAACCTCCTTTGTGTGTGGTTTCCAGTTGAGTAATAAAAAGAGTTTATATTATATTTAATTGAAATACCATTAGTGAATCCTATAACCTTAACATATGTTTTATTATTGTTTAATCCTTACATCAATATCACATCCCAAAACTTTCTTCAACTCCTTTTCTGTTATTATTCTCCTCAAATCTTTTTTTTTATTTTTAATTTATATAATTTACCTCCCTGTGGTTCGACCCCAGTCTTGCTGGGTTATTTTACTTTGACACTCCTGCACTTGGGATAAGACATCAACTCTTTGATCGTGTCACTACTCAACCCATACATTCAACAAATATAAAAATTTGTAGAAATAACAAGTTTCTCCCGTCATCATATAAGAAATATTTGTGTTTTCGATGGATCTAGTCCTGGGAAAGAAAAGAAGTTTTTAGAATCAGCAAATCAT
Source organism: Populus pruinosa (assembly GCA_026413675.1). Classification (NCBI taxonomy): domain Eukaryota; kingdom Viridiplantae; phylum Streptophyta; class Magnoliopsida; order Malpighiales; family Salicaceae; genus Populus; species Populus pruinosa. The sequence continues at coordinate 4,395,957 of CM048606.1, forward strand.
CTTGGTCAGGTGCTAGCTAAGAGAAAGATTTATTTAATGTATGGGGGAGGCAGTTTTGAGTTAATGAGAGGTGTGTCAATAATTGTATTTTTAGGAGGTAGTTAAGTTTTGAGGGTCATCCCCAAAGCTTTAGTGCAAGGGGACATCATTGAAAAAACAATTGGAGAGGAACTATAGGTCTCTACCATGTATGCTCGAATGAATACAATGTTTAACCATGTTGATGCCTTCATTGCTTTACTAGGTAGTCTAGGCACATTGGAAGAGATCTTTCATATTTCCTCTTGGGTTCAACTGCACATTCACCATAAACTCATATGTTTGTTAAATGTTAATGGTTATTATGATAAGTTGTTGTCTTTTCTTGATTATGCTGTGAAACAAGAATTTTTAACATCTTCTGCACGACAAATCATAATCTCTACTGCTACTGTTAAATAACTAATTCACCAGCTACAATCTTTCATTCCTGTAATTAATCCCTCCATGAGTCACATAAATTGGTCATGTAAGGAAAGCTGTAAAAAGCTTAGATTAGATTTAGGTCTTTATTTGTGAATCTTTGTGTCTTTTGCTTTTATTATTGTGTTTTGTTATTTTTTATTTTTGTTTTAGTGTGTTTCAAGTTTGTCAGTGTTCGTTATTTCAGGTGATATCTTCTATACTCTATCTTTCTACCTTAGAACATTGAGGACAATGTCTCGTTTTAGTTGGGGGGAAAGGATAGTAGTTGATAAAAAAAATATTTTCCATTTCATAAAGCATGTGCAAAATTATTTTTATTATGATGGTAGAGTAAAGGAGATATTTTTATGACTCTTGAGACGCACCTTAGTAACCATTCTTAATAAGATTTATTATAATACTTCTTGAAATATTCAGGTTTACAAACTCTCACATTGTTATCACTTAATTTTGCTCATATATTTATTTAACATGTATTCTTAAACCTTAATTTACACACACACACTTTAAACATATGATTATGGGTTGCATATTGGATTATTACATTATTTATTTTCTTTTGTTAAAGGTATCAACTAAGGGAAAGGGATAGTATATAATTAAAAAAAAAAGAAAAAAAATGATGATAATAAACATGTAGATAAGTTTGGTTTCGTAGCCTCCCTAACCTAAGCAATTAAGCCTGAAGGGGTGTTTTAACACCTAATACCCTAAAGTCAACTGACTTGAGAGTTATTGACTTAACGCTTGTTACTTGGGTTGAGCAGAAAAGCTTAAAGGAATCAAACATTGCACTATCTATGTATCAGTATCTGCAACCCGAGTTACTAAGCTCGTAGGGGTGTCTCAACACCTAATGCCCTAAGACCAACTGGTCTGGGAGTTATTAGCCGAAAGCTCGTTACATGGGTTAAAGATGCATAGTGTTTTAAGTTATATGTATATATATTAAAAAAAGAAAAAAAAGAAAAAAATAATAATCCCAACCCAAGAAAATTAACCTTAAACATTAGAATAAAAATTTTGTTTTCTTCCAAGAAAAGCCCTATAATTATGTGTTGATATATTGAGCACAAAAGAAAGGTTTATTAATATCTTATTAAGAGTTATTAAGCAGATATATAAAATTAATGAGAGTTTGTTTATCTGGATAGATTAATGGAAGTTGAATGATGAATACCTTACTTTATGGAATTTGCAAAGTATTTTTCTATTTTAACACTTTGATTACTAGGGACTAGTAATAAGCTGGTTGGGGGGTGTGATTAGTACTTAAAAATGCATTTTTATCAAGGTTTTATATCATCATTTTGCACTTGAAATATCAATAACTCCTTAACTAAAGCATGTTTTATAATAACATATCTAATAATATAATATACCTTTAATTTATGGTAAATGTTCATTTTAAATATTGGTATATGATATAAATGAAAGGATTGATTGATAAATTTAAGAACTGAAATTGAAAGGACAAAGAGATGGTCAAACTTAGAAAAGAGATGCCGGTGCAGTTCAAACCAGAATACTGTTCGGTAATTGGGTCATATCTGAAGCTATAGATCTTGGATTTAGGTCTACTTTATATGAATGGAAAGTAAGACATAGGTCTACAACTTTCATATGGAGCCCAAGATCTAAAAAGACCATTTTTAAGTCCAAATTGAAGCAATAACGAAGAAGTCTGAATTTATCTTCCAGCCCGAGCACTGTTCAGTTTTTTTCCCATATTTGGAGTTCTAGAAGTCTAAATGACCTGCATTTTTTACACAAGAAAGCTGAGACAATTTTCTACAACTTTCATGTTTTCAAGTAGTTCCAATTATGATGTTATCAATGATGTTTTGGGCAGACAAGAGAAGATAAGAATTGTCATCAAGTCAAGAGTTGGTCACCCACTCATCAATTAGTCATCAAATCAATAGTTCCCAATTTTGGCCTATAAAAGGAGGCATTTGTCATGCATTTAGGCATCTTGGTTTCCAAATCAAGATCATGCTCTTGCTTTCTCTCTTTGTATTTTTTGTAATGTTTATGCTTTGCTTTTATTAATATCAAGTTTATACCTTTCATTTCCTTTTATTTACTTAGTTAACTTTTATCTTATTTATGTTCTTATTTTATTTATTTATTTTCTTTCTTTCATTATGTTTGGCTAAGTTTATTATGTCAAGGTAAAAAAGTTATACTAATGTTGTAAGAATAAGTATAGTGTAAACTTAATATGGACTTAATGTTTGATACTAACATATTTTGTACCTGTTATCTTGTTGACTCTTTAATACTTTGCTTGTTAAATGACTAATCTAGATTTATACTGTATAACACTTGGTACAACAAATACTTGGCACTCTCATAGCCCATACTGTATGGTATGACCGACACCTGAGCTATGAAAGGAAATTGATTTGTTGTTAACATAAGTTATAATCATGAATGCCTAACGAGATTTACAAGATTAGCATTAATCGAATAAGATGACTAATGTAATCATGTTAATAATTTATAATCTGATTGGAACCTCTTTTGTGTGTGGTTTCCAATTGAGTAATAAGAGTTTATACTATACTTGTTTGACATACCATGTAGCTAAACCCAAAAATGTTGAGTCTGGCATCTTATCAGGACCACATGTATTTGTGCTCAATACGTTACCGAACCCAAAGATGTTAGGTGTATCTTGTTAAAACCCCATGTATTTGGGCTCAACGTGTAGTTCAACTCAAGGGTGTTGGGCCTTAAAGCAAGTTAAACTCATGTCATCTAAGCTTGACATTCTATCAAGCCTAGATATGTTAGGTTATTACCTTGTCTTTTACCCTTTTAATCATGGGTTTTTAAGCAAAAATAAAAAATACTGATTCATCAATAGCTCCCTAAGTCTTTATGTATGAAATATGCAAAGATTTGAAAAATTATCAACTTTAATGAAATACTTTTTACATTCCTTATGAGATTTGTTTATCCTACATAAAATTGTTAGGATTCTTGTGGCCAGGTGTCCTATCTTCATTTTAAAAAGGTGTCAATTGGAAAACAAAATGGCGAAGTGCATTTAATGCAGTAATTACATAGATTTCTAAAGATCTGAAATGACATGAAAGGTTATTCATCCAACGATAAGGATGAAAAGTTATTTCCTTTATAACCATAGTTATTTTTGCTTTTATTTTTATTTTTTCTTTCATTTTTTTAATCTTTATAAAAATAATTTTGTTGAAGAACCATTAAGCAACTTCTGTTATATTATAAGGAGTCGTCATCTTAGGTATTTCCCACCAAAGATTTATTTCTTCTTCCTATTAAATAGAAAAATAGACCTTACAAAGTTAAATCTAACCCTAGAAGTAGGGATATTACTTCTTCCAGTAAGGAGTTCACATTCCAACCTAAAATTAAAAGAAATAATAGGGACAAGTGTCCATCACACTAGCCCCAAGGCTAAAAGGGGGGAAACCCTAATGTCCACCTCTGGTGGGGTGGAAGGTAGTTATCCTCGTGGAAGAAGTCCTTTCTCTACTATTACTAGAAAACCTTATGGGAGATAAATGTTATTTCAAACCCTTGAGAACAATGCCCCTAACACCTTATGTGTATAAGAGGTGAAAATTGTTAATGATCAATAATCAAGAGAATATATATATAACTTAAATGCCTTTCTGGGTTAATGGAACTAGTTAACTAACCCTGGGTTATACTCAGGGACATTTTGAAATTATAGCTTTTATATACATGTATGCGTTGAGGTATTCCTTTCCTCTTTAATGGTTTGTGAGGAAAGTTTTTAAATATTCCTTCCCTTTCTCTTATCTATTTTTGATAAGTCACTCAAGCTCACTGGAGTCGAGCCTACTATGAACATATTTAAAACTTGTTACCATTTGGTGGAAACAACATGCGTTGGGTTTTTTACCTTTGTTAGCCGACTTACATGAGCTAAGAAGGGGACTTTGCAAGGCAAGTTTGTGCATGTCAATAAATGAAAGGGAATGTGGCTGATAATTAGATATAATAAGCCAATCAACTCCAACGAGAGGATATAACAGATCTAAGTTCTATACAAATTTTTGGGTTATTACCCTATCATTTTCCCTTTTAATCATAACTTTTTAAGCAAATATATCATATATATATAAAGAATATATTTCTCCTGATAGTATTATTGAAGAACAAATATCCCTTGCACAATGTGGTAGATCTTTAAAAGACTTTTATACACACGGAGATGTAAGGAGATGATCATTTTTATGTCTTTTAATATAAATTATTAAAAGTCAAACATAAACAAACAAATCATCATAATCTAATATAGAGATTAAAAATATTATTATTTCTATATGTATTTGGACTTAAAATGATTCCAAACATAAAGGTGATAGGTCTGATAGCTTGTCAAACTCATATGTACTTGATCTTAGTATGTAGTTAAACCCAAAAATGATAGGTCTGATAGTTTGTCAAACTCATAAGTACTTGGTCTTAGTATGTAGTTAAACCCAAAAATGATAGGTTTGATAGCTTGTTAAACTCATATATACTTGGTCTTAGTATGTAGTTAAACCCAAAGATATTGGATTTGACATCTCACTAGACTTTTATATACTTATGCTCAACATGCAGCCAAATCCAGGGATGATAGGTACACCTTGCCATACCCAGATGTACTTAGACTCGCCATGTAGCTGAATCTAAAGTTGTTGGGTTTTAAAGCAAGCTAAACTCATGTCATCTAGGTTTGACATTCTACCAAGCCTAGATATGTTACGTTATTACTTTGTCTTTGACCCTTTTAATCATAAGTTTTTATTTAAACATATCATCTATATATATATATATATATATATATATATATATATATATATATATTGATGCATCAATACCTCCCAGTCTTTATGTATGAATACATAAAAATTTAAAATTATTATCAGTTTTAATGAAATACCTTTTACTTTTCTTATGAATTTTTTTTGTTCCATGTAGAATTGTTTGGATTCTTGTAGCTTAATAGTTCATATTTATTGAAAGAGATGGTCAAATGCCCTATCTTCATTTGAAAAAGGTGTCCATGGAGGAAAAAAATGGCAATATGCATTTAATATGATTAGAAATTCAAAAACAAAACCTTTCAACATTCCATGAACTAAAATAAAACAATAAAAAAATATTTTCAGGTTCCAATACATTTTTTTATATAATTAGAAATCCAAACCATCTTCATTGAATACCCCTTTCAAGATAAACTATAAACATCAAGATTGATGTTTTTTGTTATTGAAATGTAGCCGCTTGAAAACTCTTTCTTCTTTCTATTTCTAACAATTGTATCTTTTTTTTATATATAAGAATTAAAATAAAAAAAATGAAGTTTATAATCAAAATATAAAATATAAATATAGCAATCACATATAAGAAAATTAGAAGAAAAAAAAGATAGGAATCAAATTTTAATTTCATGCTATTTGTGAACAACAACTTTTGCATTAAGGGCATCTATCTATGTCTCTAACTACAACAGATAACAATATACTAGCTATTTTATTTTATTTTATAATGGTAAATTTATAAATGTATTGCGATGCAATAATATAGCCCCCAGGAACATTTATTTTCATTTCCCCCCTTAATTTCCCTTGTAAAGTCTACCTCCCTTTCATACTTCGTATCCTCGTGTAAATGGCTATAATGAAGGCTTTTTAGCAATGGATAATGTAGATGCTTCCATGCATGATCAGTTTTGTATCAATCTCGATGGATAGAAATGAATTGTAAAACTTTCACTGACCAGAAATAGGGATGGGATTTGGGGGGTTCAATGTAATTAGGATAAAATATTAATTGTATTTTTATGGGATTTTTTAAATTTATTTAAATTATATTTTAGTTTTTTATTTGAGTCAAAATTTTTATTTTGTAAAACACAAAAAAATAAATTAAATTTATGAATTACAACTTATATTATATTATTTCTACAAAAAATTGCTTTGAGTCAATTTTAACAAATATAAATCTAATTTAAAGCTTTTAATTTATTTTTATTATAATTTATTTATAAAATAAATTAATTATGGTTCAAATTGAAAATTATTTTCCATAACTCACATCAGACGCAACTTAAATATCCAGTTTTCGAGGAAACATTTTCAAAAAGAAAACCTACTTCTGTGAACCTTTGTCACATCTTCCGAGAAAGAAAGAGATGTCTGGCAGTTGAGGAATTAATTAAAATTTATTACCTAAGAACATGCAATAGAATGATAGATTTAAGAAGGTTACAACTCACAATCAATGATTATCTTGCTAGAACATGAGAGTATGTTATCATGATAATCTAAATCGACTACAATTATATATAAAACAAAGGCCTACTTCACCTTTTTTTTTTTTGTTACAGAACATTATTTAAATTCAAATATTTTAGAAAAAAAATGAAAGATAATATATGTTTTATTTTATTTTAGGATTAAGACAATTATAACACCTAATAAAAAATAAATTATAAGTATTACTAATATTAATAAATAATACAAATTAATTAAACTAAATACAATAATAAACAATATAATTAAAATGCTTAAAGTAAAAAAATAAGATAAAAAATTTGCAAACTTGTTTTTTATGTGATTTGAAGGTTTATATTCATACCTCAAGTATCAAACCATACTTTAATATTGGATCCTTTAACTTGTTTAAGCTTTAGAGTATAATAACTGCTTGATAAATCCATATCAAAATTTTTATACCACTTGAAAATATTTTTTCTTCAAGATTTTTCTTCCACTTAAAGATATGTCTTTTTCAAGATTTTCTCTTAGTGAAAATACATCATGAGTGCCTAGAGTTTTTCCCTAACTCTCAAGAGTTTACAAATATAATTTTTTTTATCATGAATTTATTTTCTTGATAGAGTATATATTACTATTGAAAATCTTAGTATTTTAATATCTCACTAAACAACATTTATAGGATTAGAAATTGTTTAAATATAAAGAGAATGAGAACATACATTTTTGCGCTAAATTATGAAGGTTTGATTGTATAAATATGAGAATAATTAAGTATCAATAATTTTGAAGTTATTTTGCTTTTAAAATAGCTTATATATGATACATGTTTATATTGTCTTGCTAATTTTATAATTAGATAAGCTATATATATATATATATATATATATATATATATATATATATTTCTAGCAAAAATTAATAGTTTCTAGTTGTTACAGTTTTATTGACAATTGAAACGATTGATTAATTTAAATTGATCAAACCATTCAATTGTTTAGTTTATGTATAATTCTTAGATTTTTATCATTAATGAATAAGTAGTTGATCAATTTATTTAGTCATGCTAAATAGTTGATCAGTTTTTTAGAATAACAGATTTATTAGTTTTAACCTTGATGATTTTTTAAAATTGTCTATTGGATTTTTAATCAATTCTTTTAGATGTATGAATAGTGAATTGTATGAGTTTATTTTAATTGTACTATGAAAATAATATATAAAAATTTATATAAAACACTAAATGACACACTTAAATTCTAAATATTCATTTTGTTTCCATTTTGTACTTGTAGATTGATTTTTTCATGAAATCTTTTATACTTGTTGATAGTTAATTTTTATATAAAATATATTTAATATTTATTCTCAATCAAATATATTATTAGTCCAATTTTTATTTTATTATCATTATTAAAATATATAAAAATATAAATGTGAGATCTTAACTTCAACATTATTCACATAGGAATTAATTTGTTAAAAAAATTGCTTCTTGCATACTCCTTTAAAGCATAAACTTTTGTGGATGATAAATATTTACTAAAATAAAAACAGTAATAGTATATTGAAAAATCATCTAGATTGATTACATGTATGTGTGTGTATATATATATATAAAAGTACCTAGTTAATAAAATCTATAAAAGATATCTTAATATATTAGATTTGTGTGAAAAATATGTTTTTAAGATTATTTAAACAAATACTTAATATTAATTAAAAAGCAAGTTGACTCAAAGATATGTTAATTATTATAAAAATAAAGAAACACCATATCTGAGACAAGTTGAGATAAATGTTTTGCATAACATGAAACTTCCTTTTCCTTTTCTTTTTTATTTTTCTAGAAACTCCAATCTTATTTCTGTGCAATAAATTTAATTTTTCTTACAACCGTACAAATTAAAAAATTAGGAGTGAGTTGCTTTTATTTTTAGGTATTTTTGGAAATACTTTTAAAAAATTATTTTTTATTTTAATTTTTTTATGGTTTTGATGTCAGAAATAAAATAAAAAACTATTTTAATATATTTTTAAATAAAAAACACACTTTTAAAATATATTCTACAACACAATCTCAACACTCTTTTCAAAATCAAAATTGAACATGCTACTTTCATCAAATTGACATTTATCATTTAGATGAATGAATCTAACTTGTTTAATCACCTAGTTTTTTTTTTAATTTAATAGTAAAAATATTTTCAAATCAATTTATATATTAATTAAGATTTTCAACAATTTTAAGGATACATCCCCATTCCTATACCATATATTTGGAAAATTTTAGTATTTTTTTAATATTTATTCCAAGATTTGAACTCTAAAAAATATAATTATCTTATATATTTTTAACTAGACCAATTATTGAGGATTTTTTGTTCATCTAGTTATAAAAACCTTATAAGTACAGTTTAAAATCTATTAAAATGGTATATTTACATAAATCTAACTAACAAAAAGTTTAAATTTAAATTCTAATTTAGATAGACATTACGAGGTTTATGCAAGAATGTAAGATGTAATATTTTTTTAGGACATATTCTTTTTTTTTTAATCTTAGATAAATCTTAGATTATTATCTATGTTACATTGCCGGATCAAATTTTATGATATAAAAGAAATATATTTAGGTATTGTTAATGTGTTTTTTAGAAAAATTAAATTTAAAATATATGAGAATTGACATAATGTGTCTGATTGACTTGGTAGGTTAAAAAATAACTCAAGAGATCAATAAAAATATAGTTTAACTAAAAAAAATCAAGATAACATCTTTTATGAAATATTAAAACGATAACATATTAGATCAACTCAGGGTTAACCTGTTACATAAATTACCCAGGTTATGAGACTTGATAACTCTATGAAAAAAAATACAAAAGCATAATATTATACGTAGTTCTCAATCAACTCAATGTTGAATGATGAATTGAAAATTCAACTAAAAAATAAGTTTAGTCAATCTTGGTTAACATACCAAACCTAGATCATGAGATCAGGATAGCCCTATAAAAAAATAAAAATAAATTATGAAGCTTGATTTTTGATCAACTTAATGTTGAAGAATAAAATTAAAAAATACAAAAAAATCACTTGAGTTAACCAACTAAACCCGTGATTTGGATTATAAGACTGAAATAGCCTCATATAACACTAATTAAAATAAATTATGAAGCTTAATTCATAACCACCCTAGTATTGAAGGATGAAATTGAAAAAATTCAACTAAAAAAAAAACCAAAGTCAAATGGCCTAACCTGCGAATCGGGTCATAAAACCATGTTAATCCCTTAAAAAGTAATAAATAAATAAATTATGAATCTCAGCTTTCAATCAAATTAATGTTAAATGTTTAAATTGAGAAAAAATAGGCAAAAATAATAACCCAAGTCAACTTGAATTAACTTGTTAAACCTAGATCCAAAGATCAGGATAATTCTATAGAAAATAAATAAAAAAATTATAAAATTTAATTTTTAACTAATCCAATGTTGAAAGATGAGATTGAAAAGAAATAAAGAAAAAGGATAAAAAAATCGTTGTAAGCCTGATAACTCGTAAAACTCACAAATCTGGTCATGAGATCATGATAATCTTATAGAAAAAAAATTAAAAAATAATTATGAAACATAATTTCTAATCAAAACTATGTTGAACAATAAAGTTGAGAGAAAAATATAATTAAAAAATGATAAAAAATAACTCAGGTCAATATAATTAATCCTAAAAAATCGTGATTTGATGAGATTAAGATAACTCCATAAAAAATAAATCAAAATAAATTATCAAATATAATACCTAATAATCTCAATTTAATCCTAAATGAAACCCAATTCCTATTAAAACCAATATTAAAAAATAAATTTGAGAAAAAAAAACTAATTAGAAAACGATAGAAATTAACATGTCAATATAACTAATTTTTAAAATTTATAATCTAAATGATGAGATTAAAATAGTTTTATAAAAATTAAATTAAAATAAATTATAAAATTTAATACCTAATTTAATCCTTAAAGAATTTTGGTGGCAAAACAAACACTAGTTTTTTTTTATTATTTATTGCTACAGTAAAAAAATCAATCTCTTTTAGTCTGTGTTAATTAATTAATGATACACTGAAAAAAAGCCAGGCTCTTTAACTATATGTTAATGCTATTATAAAAAACCAAGCTCATGTTAATACTAATAATAAAAATAATTAAAGACACAAAAACATGTAGAAGGTATTTATGTTATGCCATTACGCTTATGAAGTCAAAACCGAAGTAGCGAAGCCACCATGGGGTAATGTGAAGCGCCGCCTGTTTCTCTACCCTCTCATCTGCACGCTTCGCCCCATCCACACTCTACATAAATAAGAATTAAAAAAACCCAAACACACCATATATGCAACACACGAGAGAGAGAGAGAGAGATTCCATAGTAGTAGTAGAATAGATGGCAAGCCGAGAGGAACAATAGAAAGAGAGAGGGAGAGGGCGAGGAATGCTGGAAGTTGGTGGCTATAAACTAAAAGGGAAATCAGGGAAACATTTTATATGGGTGGGAGTGGAACGCTAGTGGACGGTATTCGTCGATGGTTTCAACGCCGAACGAACCATAACAATCATGATCACATTAATAATGTTAACAAAGCTACTTCTTCTAATGTTAGTAGTAGTGGTTGTCCACAATCATCGGTAAATGTAAAGGAGGGAATAAAGGGGACAGAGGAAGAGCAGCTGACTGTGATTGAGGATTTTGATATTTCTGATCTTAAACTTATTAGAGTTCCTAAACGTATCCATTTCCCTCTTGGTTCTACCATGGATCTTCAGAAGAAGGTAACCAAATCCCCCCCTTTGACAATCAAGATTATAGATGGATTTCTTTGACTTGTGGGTTTTTCTTTTTTCTTTGTTTTGTGTCTGATCTCTTCTTTGGTTTTTTGAGAACTACTGTTTCCTTTTTTTTCCTTCAAAAAAGTGTTTTAGTTTAGTTTTATTGCATTTTCTTAGATTTGTTTGGCTGCTCTGTTAATGGGTTTCAATGAGCTTAAAGTCAAAATTTTTTATTGCAAAAATGTGAGGGGTTAAATGAGAAATTGAATTTTTGGTTGGTGTTTGATATTGATCTTCCTCTTTCTGATTTCTTTCACTTTCGGTATGCTATATTTCTTCATTGGACTTATCTGCATTTTTGGGTCCAAAAGAATGTGGCTTTTTTAAAGTGTGACAATTATCATTGTCGATTTTCTTATTAGTTGCACCATTTTGTCATCATTTATTATTTGGCATGGTTGTTTGATATAGATCACTAATTACCTCATCAGCATTTCCGTTTCTTAGTTGTTGGTCCAAAAGATCTTGCTTAGCTCGATGTTTTTTAATTACATGAAGTAAGTTTGATTCTTTTTACATGTACTCCAATCCTCCTACTCTGTGTCTCTCTACATAAATTATGCAGTTTGAAATTGACAAAAAGTTAAGTTTGATTCTTTATACAGGGCTCGGCAGAGGCAGATTTCTTTACCGAGTATGGAGAGGCTAGTCAATACCAAGTACAAGAAGTCATTGGAAAAGGTAGTTATGGTGTTGTTGGCTCTGCAATTGACTCTCATACTGGAGAAAGGGTTGCGATCAAGAAGATTAATGATGTTTTTGAGCATGTTTCTGATGCCACACGTATTCTGAGAGAAATTAAACTCCTTCGGTTGCTTCGTCATCCTGATATTGTAGAAATAAAGCATATCATGCTTCCTCCTTCACGCAGGGAATTCAAAGATATCTATGTTGTTTTTGAGTTGATGGAATCTGACCTTCACCAAGTAATTAAGGCAAATGATGATCTTACACCCGAGCATTATCAATTTTTCTTGTACCAGCTTCTTCGTGGTCTTAAATATATACATTCAGGTATGTGTTTCTCATTGTCTATTGTCTTTCTATGTCTTTTTTGTTAGTTGATTCATTTTTTGCATTTCTTGCATTTCTTGCAGCAAATGTGTTTCATCGAGATTTAAAGCCAAAAAACATTCTTGCTAACGCCGACTGCAAACTGAAGATATGTGATTTTGGTCTTGCTAGAGTATCTTTCAATGATGCCCCATCAGCTATTCTTTGGACAGTATGTTCTCTAATGCTAGTCATGAGCTTCTGTGTTTTTCTGTTCTTTTTTAGGCTTACCGACAAAAAAAGTTCTTAAGCGTTTGTTTTTACAATTTCAGCCTATTTTCTAGCTTTCCTATATGTGCCTTTCTTTTATTTGATTAGGTGCTGCAATTGTTTTCTATTATCACCATTCTGTCAAATTTTGGTTTAGTTTGATAACCTGGATTCTACATGACATGGGTGAGTTTTGAGATAAAATTCAACCATGAGATCGCAATAAAGGGAGATTATTCAGAAAGAAATGACTTGAAATTAGTAATATGAGTTATAAAAAAGAAAAATTGAGTTGATTGTTACAAGGTCTCAATCATGCATGAATGCTTTATTTAATGATGATTGTTGCTTAAGGAGGAAAAGTAGCTGTGTTTAGAGAAGATGGTGGCGGTTAACTTGTTTCACTTGTAATGAGTTGTGCGGGAATCAAGCTTGCTTGTGCTGGGCTTTTGGCTGTTGGTAGCTGGGTAATGGGTTTGAAGAGATGGACTTAATGAATAGGTGACTGTTTGATGGGTGTTAATGTTTTTGTGGCAGGTTAGGGTGTTTTTCCTTGTATGCTTGATTGGCTGGTCATGGAGATGGGTTCATGCAATGTTTGTTTGGTTGGTTGTGGAGGTGGATTTTGTGCTTGAAATGACTGGTTGTAGAGGAATTGATAGAGGCTTACCAGTTTTTCATGCTTTTGGGTAGGTTTGGATTATGGATCGTTGTTTAAGAGGAAGTTTAAAGTATTTGAAGTTGGATGACCAAATTCTGGAAAATATTCTGGAATCTGGTGATGGGAGGTTAAAGATAGCAAATACAAATTAAAATATATTTTGACCCTCAAGATTACTGAAGTTTTGTCATCTCTAGGTTTATAAATAAGAGTTATGATTGTTGTCATTTTAGCATATCTCAGGTGGAGCCAATTTAAAGTATCCTATAATTTTCTGACATGGAATTTGTGTACAAATGCTAGTACATGAAGATTAAATGCCAACATCTTGAATCCAAATTGGAGCAGACCATGATGGCAATACATAATTGCAGCACTTAATAAAAGCTCATAGACATGCTTGCAAAACTTGACATGATGTGCTACAAATGAAAAAAATGCTAAAGCATGGTGGTGTTTCTTTTTTATTTTTTTCATTGGGATTTCTTTCAATGACGCTCTTATTTGATGTCATCTTATTAAAAATTATAGGCTGGAAATCTCTAAGAACTATAATATGCTAACTTTTTCTCCCCCTCTTTTTGGAAGGACTATGTAGCTACTAGATGGTATCGTGCTCCTGAACTCTGTGGCTCTTTTTTCTCCAAAGTAAGCTTTTTTACTGCTTGATGTCCCTTTTATTACTTTACTATAATACTCTGGTTGCTGTGATGGCTTAAGTTATTTAAAAGGCCGATCTAGGGACTAAATTGGGATATCCCTATTTGTTGATTTCTCCTTTCTTCATTTTTCCCAATTGATTCCACTAGGCATCAATGGCATTGACTAATTCATCTTCTTTTGTCAAATAATTTAATATATAATAGGAGACTCATTTGGGACCTATCCTTGATAATTTTGTCCAATTTACTTGACGTGTTTATGAGACAATCATTAAGTAGCAGCATGTTATACATTTTAATTACCTCTGGATTTTAATGAGGGATCTTAATCCATCCTATATTTGGTTTGCTGTTTTTTCCAAATTTAAGCTGTTTGAGGTGCTATCAGCCAAATATTTATCACCCATCAGTAACGACTGGTACTGCTCTTTAATGAAGAAGAACAATGTCTGTCAGGCAGCTAAATATGATAAAACATTTCATTTCAGGTGGATCATGGTTGATATTCTATCATCTTAAACTGTACAGGATCTGATATGGATGTATGCTGTATTCTCCACAATTTTAAGCCTGAATCTTGGCATTTCTTTATTTTTGTTCTTGATTCTTTGATTATTTTCATCTAGTGAAATACATTCAATTGTTAAGATATTGCAGCATGTTCCAGATGGTCATAATGATTGCAGCAGGGTCCAGATGGTCATAATGATACTAAATCATTTATTGTATTTATAATATGCATGCACGTGATAGGTTTGAGATTGTGTACATTTTTCATTCTTGATGACTTGCACGTTTTCACTTTCAATCTTTTGGCATAGTGGTAAATGCTTGCTGCTCAAGTTCATTGTTAGTTTCCAGTTATTTCTTTCTTCATGAGCAGTTATTTTAGCATCATGTTTCTTCAACTGTTGAAAATATACAGTTACTAAGTGTTTTCATCTTCCTTCAGTACACTCCTGCAATTGATATTTGGAGCATTGGATGTATATTTGCTGAAATGCTCACAGGAAAACCACTTTTTCCTGGTAAAAACGTGGTTCACCAGTTGGATCTTATGACTGATTTGCTGGGCACTCCTCCTCCTGAATCTCTTTCAAAGGTTAGTATCTCATTACAGTCACTGCTTTTCTGCTGTCAATAGACAAACCTATTGTACAATTTTATGCTGTCATTGTTGTAAGCCTTTTGCAGTAAATTGCTACTCTTAGTTCTTAAAAAAGTGCATTAATTTGTTGCTCTTCTGCTTTTATGTCACATAGTTTGTTGTTTCCTTTTGTTCCTTTTTTCATTCATGTTCCCCCTCATGTTACTTGGCATTATGTTGGCAGATTCGGAATGAAAAGGCAAGGAGGTATCTTAGTAACATGCGGAAGAAACCACCAGTTCCATTCCCTCATAAGTTCCCTAATGTAGATCCATTGGCTCTTCGCCTACTGGAGGGCCTGCTTGCATTTGATCCTAAAGATCGTCCGACAGCTGAAGAGGTACTAAGATTCAGTAGTTTTGTAACCCTTATTTCAAATTCAAATTAAAATAAAGATAAAGAGATATCTATGACAGTTGTTTGTTAATCATGATACATTTTAACATCCCTAATGCGCCCAGGCTTTAGCAAATCCTTACTTTAATGGTTTGTCAAATGTTGAGTGTGAGCCCTCCACTCAACCTATTTCAAAATTGGAGTTTGAGTTTGAGAGGAGGAAAATAACAAAAGATGATGTAAGGGAACTGATCTACCGAGAGGTATGGCAGCAACACTTTGATTCTTGTTGCTTTTCTTTGCACTGTGGCTTTCACACATCACTGTGACTAAACTGAACTTTTGATTTGTTGTAAACAGATATTAGAGTATCACCCGCAGATGCTGAAGGAGTACCTTCGAGGTGGAGAGCAGACAAGCTTTATGTACCCAAGGTAGGGTGGTTGCTTATAACCTAGGAAAAACACATTTTCAAGAAAGCAGTAACTGGTAAAAATGTTTTCTACAAATATTTTATTTTAGAAAAACCTCCTGGTAACTGGAAATTTCTCCACAAGCAAACATGACCTTAAAGAAGTTCTACAAATTTCTCCACATTTTCAACACATTAGTGAATTGATACCTGATTTTTATGAAATATAAATATTTTGAAAATGCGGTGCTATATGTTCTGATATGAATTAGTTATTTGATGTTATTTTTCACTATCAACCACAGTGGTGTTGATCGATTCAAACGACAATTTGCACATCTTGAGGAGCACTATGGTAAAGGGGAAAGAAGCACTCCACTCCAAAGACAGCATGCTTCCTTGCCTAGGTATGTGTTGGACATGAGTTATTCTCCCTTTCATTTGAAGCTATATGATCATATGATTGGGCAAGCTGGTTCGTTTTTCCATACAAATCCCTCCCCCCTCCCCCTCTCCGTCTATAATATATGTGCAATTTTGACCAAATTCAAATGAATCATGGCTCTGCATCTCCAAAACACCACAGATTCAACTATTTGATGATGTAATTTTCACTTAATATCGATGACCTTCAAGTGTCACCTCTTCTTCAGAGAGCGGGTTCCAGCTCCGAAGGATGAGACAGCAGCTCAAAGCACTGATATTGAGAGGCGAACTGCACCTTCTGTTGCAAAATCTCTTAAAAGTCCCCCAGGATCGCAGCAAGCAGATGGTTCAGAGGATGCGACAGTTGCAGAACAAAATGAATCTAGCAAGCCAAACTACAGTAACCGAAGCCTATTGAAGAGTTCCAGCATCAGTGCCTCCAAATGTGTGGTTGTGAAACCAAAAGGAGATTCAGAAGTAAGTGACATCATGTTACATAAATAATCTGTCCATTCATGGAAGAGTCAAAGGTAGATTGTGTAGTTGAAGTGTTGAACATAAGAAGGAATTTATATAAGAAAACCTAAACTCTCTTGCACCTATCTTGCTGTCTCCACAGAGAGCCGCTTCACTTCACCTTCACACACAAACACAGTCTAAAATGGATCATGTAATTGTGCCTCAATGCAAGGATGCTTGGTCAATAAGGGACTATCCACGTTCTGGTATTTTATTTTAGGCAAAAGAAATGGCTACCTAAAAGGAGTTGTGGCTGCAATCTTTCATCACATGGGTCATGGAGCTCTGTTGGACACCATTTCTGCTGTAAGAAACAAAAATGGATTCTTTGGTATTGCTGAGGGTATGTACCCAGGAAGTTTGTGTGCTGTAGCAATAAAGGAGCACGTACCCAGGATTCTTTGGTGGGTAATATTTGCTGCTAAGATCTATCCCTTGAGGTGCTGTTTTCTGTAATTTTGAGCATCATGTTAGTGATCATGGAGTTGCTGCTTAAGTTTCTGGTGATTATGCAATGGTTATCAGGCTTTCAGCCACAACCCTAAATCCTAATAGTGAACCCACAAGGATCAAGCTTGCTTCTTGTTCCTAAAAGATTTTTCCAAGGCACTGCATGAAATGATTGGAGACAAGTTGCAGGTGGAGGAAGGACTGAGAGACCCTGCTAAGGCTGGTAATGCTTGCCAATTTAGAGTAAAGACCTAAAGTGCATGGTGTGGCTATGTACCTCGTTGAACATTCTTGTAAAGGAGATGATCATCAACACATTGGACATGTTTCATTGCTACAATGAGGACTAGTCGGCTTAGGGGACTGGCTGCTGCTAGTGCTGCTAAGGTTGATTAGAGTGCGCAATGGGCATCACTTGTTTCACTGTTATTGGGAACCATGCTTATTAGATTTTTCAGGGCTTATAGTCATGCATATGTTGGAAGTTTTGTTAAAATGTTCATTTATCCACGGTTTTTTTTTTTAAATAAAATGAAAAGCTGCTTAAATGGGTGATTTCACACAGAAAAAGCGGGATATTAAAAATTGTGGTATGTTTTAATCCTCCCTTCATATTTTACTTTTCTTATTACAGGAGATGATTAAAGAGGTCAGTGATGAGGATGTCAACGACTTGTCTCAGAAGGTTGCAACCTTGTAGAGATTCAGGTGGCTGAATCTGGCAACCTGCCCGTTTTCCAGCGCAGTGTGGATAGTGGGTACTTCACAGTGACCTACACGGAAGACCAGGTAGAAGCTAACTACAATGGGACTGCATTGTTATAGTTACCCCTCTAGATTGCAGAGAAGAGATGTGATCTCTTGTAAATGTAACTCCTTTCATCTTTTGATAAACCAAAAAAAATGTACTGTATTCTATTTCTTAGTGTGATTTGATAAGAAAAGGGATTTTGGTCTGAAGAAGACGGGGTCCTATGATAGCTGTGGTATCTCTTATGATGTTATTGACATCATCGTTACGCATTTGAGTTATCTTGAAGAAATGAAACATTTAAAGGAAGCTGGTTTAGCTGTGATGCATCGTTCCTCGACTGTTTTCCTAAGAATATGACCTTGTGAGCATCTTCAAAAGAGCTAAATTGATAAAATAATTTTTTGAATGATATAAATATAATTTTTTTAGTATATATATTTTAATGATAAAAAACTATTTAAAAAATTTAATTATATTTCATGTTAAATTATTTTTAATATAATTATATAACTAATTTAGATATTTTATAAATAATATAATTATGATATAATTAATTATATAATTTATATAAGTAATATAAAATTAATGAAGTAATATGAAAATTAAAAGATATAATTTAAAATTTATTTACATGAATATTTTTAATTTTCAGTTTTATATTTTATTGTTAAAAATTTAATTTTTTAAAGTAAATTCAAATTCAATTTAAAAAAAAACCGCTAATATTTTAAATTTTTTTAAAAAAAATTCAAGTTTTGAAAAAATAACTGATAACATGTTAAATTTTAAAATTTCAAATTATAAAAAAATAACCACTAACATTTTAAATTTTAAAATTTTGAATTTTAAAAAAATTACCGTCAATATTCTAAGATTTTAAAATTTCAAAAAATAATCCATCTATAAATATTCTCATATACTTTAACATTTTTTCTTGTCATTTTCTTCTTTCCTGTCTTTGTTATATTTCATTAAAATTCATCATAAATCATTCTAATTTTAATTTTTATGATGCTTATTTTGATAATGATACTCTTGTGTTAGTTATTCAAGTTATTATCGTTGTGATTGCTGAAGAAGAATCGAATAATCAAGGCGGAGAACAAGGTATCATGACTTTATTCTTGGTCATAATATTGTTAATTGTAATAGAAAGTGACACGACGAAAAGGTTGATGTCTTCTCCCAAGTGTAGGAGTGTCGAAGTAATAAATAACCCGGCAAGACCGGGGTCGAACCACAGGGAGGTTAATTATACAAATTATAGACAACAATTATAAACAACAATAATAGCAATAATAACAACAACAATAACAATAATAACAACAACTATAATAATAATAATAATAATAATAATAATAATAATAATAATAATAATAATAATACTAGTAGTAGTAATACTAATAATAATAATGAAAAAGAAGAACAAGATGATGATGATGATGATAAGAACTTTGAGATGAAATATTAATTAAACAATGATAATAACAAATGTCAAGGTTAGAGATTCCACTAATGGTATGTCAAACAAGTATAGTATAAACTCTTATTATTCAATTGGAAACCACACATAAAGGAGGTTCCAATCACATTATAAATTGTTAACATGATTAAATTAGTCATCTTATTCGATTAATGCTAATACTTGTAAATTTCGTCAAGCATTCATGATTATAACTTATGTTAACAACAAATCAAGTTCCTTTCATAGCTCAGGTGTCGGTTATACCATACATTATGGGCTATGAAAGTGCCAAGCATTTGTTGTACCAAGTATTATACAACATAAATCAAGATTAGTCATTTAACAAGCAAAGTATTAAAGAGTGAATAAGATAACAAATATAAAACATGTTAGTATCAAACATTAAGGTCCATATTAAGTTTACACTATACTTATTCTTCCACCAATAGTGTAATCTTTTCACCTTGACATAATTAACTTAGCTAGACATAATGAAAGAAAGGAAAACAAATAAACAAAATAAGAACATAAAAGTTAACTAAGTAAAGGAAATGAAATTAAAGGCATAAACTTGATATTAATGAAAGTAAAGCATAAACATTATAAAAAATACAAAAAGAGAAAGGAAGAGCATGATCTTGATCTGGAAACCAAGATGCCTAAATGCATGGCAAATGCCTCCTTTTATAGGCCAAAATTGGAAACTATTGATTTGATGACTAATTGATAAGTGGGTGGCCAACTTTTGACTTGGTGACAATCCTTATCTTCTCTTCTCTGCCCAAAACGTCATTGATAACGTCAAAATTGGAGCCAGTTGTAAACATGAAAGTTGTAGGCAATTGTCTCAGCTTTCTTGTGTAACAAATTCAGCTCATTTAGACTTCTAGAACTCTAGATATGGCCAAAATACCGAACAGTGCTCGGGCTGGAAGACAGATTCGGGCTTCTTTGTTGTTGCTACAATTTGGACTTGATAATGGCCTTTTTAGATCTTGGGCTCCATATAAAAGTTGTAGGCCTATGTTTTACCTTTCCATCCATATAAATTAGACCTAAATCTGAGATCTGTAGCTCCAGATATGACCCAATTACCGAATAGTGTTCCGGTTTGGATTGCACCGACATCTCTTCTCTAAGTTTGACCATCTCTTTATCCTTGCAATTTAAGTTCTTCAAGTCATCAATCAATCCTTTCATTTATGTGATAGGCCTGCATTAAAAATAGATATTTACCACAAATTATAGGTATCTTATATTATTAGATACATTATTATAAAACATATTTTAGTTAAGGAGTTATTGATACTTCAAGTGCAAAATGATGATATAAAACCATGATAAAAATGCACTTTTAAGTACTCATCACACCCCTCAACTAGCTTATTACTAGTCCCTAGTAATCAAAGCGTTACAACAATTTGTAAATTTCACAAAGCAAGGTATTCATCATTTAACTTCCATTAATCTATCCAGATAAACAAACTCTCATTAAATTTATATATCTGCTCAATACCTCTTAACAAGATATTAATAAACCTTTTTTTTTTGCTCAATGTATCAACACATAATTATGGGGCTTTTCTTGAAAGAAAACAAAATTTTTGTTCTAATGTTTAAGGTTAACTTCCTTGGGTTGGGATTACTATTTTTGTCTTTTTTTTTGTTTTTTTTCTTTTTTCTTTTTTTTTTTAAATCTATATACATATAATTTAAAAACATCATGCATCTTTAACCCATGTAACGAGCTTTCAGCTAATGACTCCCAGACCAGTTGGTCTTAGGGCATTAAATGTTAAGACACCCCTACGAGCTTAGTAACTCGGGTCGCAGATACTGATATGTAGATAGTGCAATGTTTGATTCCCTTAAGCTTTTCTCCTCAACCCATATAACAAGCGTTGGGCCAATAGCTCCCAAGTCAGTTGACTTTAGGGTATTAGGTGTTAAAACACCCCTTCGGGCTTAATTGTTTAGGTTAGGGAGGCTACGAAACCAAACTTATCTACATTTTTATTATCATCATTTTTTTTTCTTTTTTTTTTATTATATACAATCTCTTTCCCTTAGTTGTTACCTTTAACAAAAGAACATAAATAATATAATAATCCAATATGCAACCCACAATCATATGTTAAAGTGTGTGTGTGTAAATTAAGGTTTAAGAATACATGTTAAATAAGTATATGAGCAGAATTAAGTGGTAACAATACGAGAGTTTGTAAACCTGAATATTTCAGGAAGTATTATAATAGACCTTGTTAAGAATGATTACTAAGATGCGTCTCAAGAGTCACTTTAACAAAAGAACTCCTTTACTCTGCCATCCTAGTAACAACAATTATGCACATGCTTTATGAAATGAAAAACAATTTTTTTTTTATCAACTACTACCCTCTCCCCCCAACTAAAACGAGACATTGTCCTCAATGTTCTAAGGTAGAAAGATAGAGTATAGAAGATATCACCTGAAATAACGAACACTGACAAAACCTGAAACACACTAAAACAAAAATAAGAAATAACAAAACACAATAATAAAACCAAAAGACACAAAAATTCACAAATGAAGGCTCAAATCCAATCTAAGCTTTTTACGGCTTCCCGTAGATGACCAATTTATGCGACTCATGGAAGGATCCATCACAGGAATGAAAGATTGTAGTTGGTCAATCAATTGTTCAGCAGTAGTAGTAGAGATTATGATTTGTCGTGCAGAAGATGTTAGAAATTCCTGTTCCACAGCATGATCAAGAAAAGACAACAACTTATCATAATAACCATTAACATTTAACAAACCTATGGGTTTATGGTGAATGTGCAATTGAGCCCAAGAGGAAATATGGAAGATCTCTTCCAATGTGCCTAGACCACCTGGTAAAGCAATGAAACCATCAGCATGGTTAAACATTGCATTCATTCGAGCCGACATTGTGGAGACCTGAAGTTCCTCTCCAATTGTTTTTCCAATGATGTCCCCTTGTGCCAAAGCTTCAGGGACGATTCCTAAAACTTGACTACCTCCTAAAAATGCAGCTATTGACACACCTCCCATTAACCCAAGACTGCCTCCCCCATACACTAAATGAATCTTTCTCTCACCGAACAGTGCTCGGGCTGGAAGACAGATTCGGGCTTCTTTGTTGTTGCTACAATTTAGACTTGATAATGGCCTTTTTAGATCTTGGGCTCCATATAAAAGTTGTAGGCCTATGTTTTACCTTTCCATCCATATAAATTAGACCTAAATCTGAGATCTGTAGCTCCAGATATGACCCAATTACCGAATAGTGTTCCGGTTTGGATTGCACCGACATCTCTTCTCTAAGTTTGACCATCTCTTTATCCTTGCAATTTAAGTTCTTCAAGTCATCAATCAATCCTTTCATTTATGTGATAGGCCTGCATTAAAAATAGACATTTACCACAAATTATAGGTATCTTATATTATTAGATACATTATTATAAAACATATTTTAGTTAAGGAGTTATTGATACTTCAAGTGCAAAATGATGATATAAAACCATGATAAAAATGCACTTTTAAGTACTCATCAGAAAGGAAGGTGAGTTAAGGTTATATAATGATTATTTTGCTGAAAATTCTTAATTCACTGAAAGTCAATTTTAAAAAAGATTTAGGATGAGTTGTCATTTTTTTCTTCAAATTACAAATGCAGTGGAAGCTTATAATCCATATTTTAAACAAAGGATAGATGCTCTTGGTATTCTTGGTTTATCTTGCCTTCAAAAGGTAACTGCAGTTCACAGAATACTTGTATATGGTATTCCTGCAGATCTTACTAATGAATATCTTTAAATTGAAGAAACCACTACAATAAAAAGTCTTAGAGTTTTTGTCAAAGCAATCGTAGAAGTTTTTGGTAATTGATATCTAAAGGCACTAAACAAGGCTGATATTTATCAATTATTATCAATTGGAGAGCAGCGTGGATTTCCAGGGATGTTAGGGAGCATTGACTGTATGCATTAGAAATGAAAGAAATGTCCAATTGCATGGCATAAGATGTATATTGGTCATTGTCATGAACCAACTATAATTTTAGAAGCGGTAGCTTCACAAGATCTTTATATATGACATGTCTTTTTTGGAATGCCTAGATCATTAAATGATATTAATGTTCTTGATAGGTCACCTATTTTCGTTGTACTTGCTAAAAGTCGTACTACTCCTGTTAATTATATAATTAATAGGATGAATATACAATAAGATACTATTTAGCAGATGAGATTTATCCTAATTGGTCAACTTTTGTTAAGACAATCCCAAAACTATTAGGAGCAAAAAGAAAATATTTTACAAACAAGTAATAGTCTACAAGAAAGGATATGGAGCGGGCATTTAGAGCGCTCCAATCTTGTTTTGTAATTGTACGTAGACCTGTTTGATATTAGGATGAAGAAGCGCTTGCAAATATTATAAAAGCTTGCATAATAATGCATAATATAATTATTAAGGATGAAGGAGCAATGAACATTGAATTTGACCATGAACATGAAATCAATTTCTTTATATCAGTGTCATATGGTGAAATACCAGAACCACATGATTTTCTTCAAACCCTTAATCAAATTAGGAATAGAACAACTAACTCTCAACTACAAGAAGATTTGATTGAACATTTGTAGGAACAATATGACATTAAGTAGAATATTTAGATTTGAACTTCTTATGTTATCATAATTTTTGAGTTTTTATGTTTTTTTCCCTATTATGGTTGTTATCTTTTAATTTAATTAATTCTACTTATTATTATTAAGTGTTAGAGAAACTTTAAAAATTATTATGAATTGATATCAATTTCATAATAATATATTTAAAATAACTAAGAATTTTCTACATATTTAATTAAAAATACATTACATTACAATAAATCAATCAAAGTTAATTAAAAATTAAAACCCTTATTTTGCATAATTTCTAACTTTCTATTTTGAAAATATGCCGCAGAACTTGGATTCAAATTAAAAATATCTATTTTCATAATTTGTTCTTCTTTCTTAATCCTGTCCAATTCTTGTTTCTTTTGACTTTGTTGAATTATCATGGCTTGTTGCTTTAACATAATTTTCCTGTCTTGTTTCTTCTGATCCTCGATTTCAACTAGAGTATCCCTAAATTATTGTAAGAGATTTGTTACAGTTACCTCCTTAACTGTCTTTTCCTTGTCTATGTTTAAGTTGTTCCTTTGCAGCCTTTTGATCGATTGATCTATCTTGATAAATCAATGGTTCACTATCTTCTCCTAAACTAACAGAATCAGGGGTAGATGAAGTTGATGAAACCATACTTGTATTGACATGACTTTTTTGTTTCTTGTTTAACCTTTAATGTTGACTTGCACGCTGAAATTGTCATTTGGGTTCTTTTCTTAAGATAACCCAATAATGTTTTGAAATCATTGCCAACGCAAGAAGCATACATTTGTGGAGCATCATTAATCTGGTAAAAAATTAAAGAAATTCAATAATAGTAAAATATGTGTTCAATAATCTAATATAGAAATGAATATTAAAATTACCCTTGATTTTTCGGTCATTCCACTTTACTGATGATTTTCAATTTAAGTGACAAATTCAATAAATTTACCAACTTCTCTATTTATTTCTTGTCATCTACTTGAGATCCTTATGTGGGAATGATTATTTAAGTTTCCTCCATTCTCTACAAAGTAAGTATGTATATGAGCCCATAATTGTTTTGTTTGTTGCTCAACTCATGTAATTGGATCCTTGCTTATATTTAATTATGCAGAGACAAGTAAATAATCTTCTTCTGGTGAGAAGATTTTACTTCTTTGTGATTTATTTATTGTATGAACATTTAAATTCGAGTATGTTAAGTTATTAATTAATTGATTAGAATCATTTGGTTGAGAGAGAATATCTTTTGATTCGTTCATAAGAAAGTTGGCAAATAAACTTGGAAAATTTGAATCCATCTACATTAAAAAAAAAACTCAAATTAAAACTTTATAAAAAGGTGTAAAAAAAGATCACATTCAATGTCTAGTAATTTTATAGTTTCCATGCATGTAAATTAATAATAAGAATTGCCTTCTACTTATTCTAACATTAATCTAATCATACAATTAATCTAATCACTTGGTTTAGTTGTATTTTTAACAAGACAAAATATAATTAACCTCAAATTAAAATAGACAATTAAAAATAAATTTAACATATTTCACTATATATTTTTATCAATATCAGCTATCATCATTACTTCCTTTTAATTTTGTTAAAGATAACAATAAAAATAAAAATTATCTTCCTTAACCTATATCAAAAACAAAAAATAAAAAAAATAAAAATTATCACAAATAACAAATAAAAATTAAGAAATGCAAATAATAAATAAATAGAAAAAGTCTTTAAACAACCATACATTTTGATTTCAACTAATTAACATAATCGATGTTATTAATTCATCAGAGAATAATTGATTCTTGCTTTTTTAAATTAAAAAGAAGAGTAAAATTTGTAGATAAGTTTTTTTCTTTCTGTTTCTGTTTGTTCTGCTTTTAAATGAAAATAAATTAATTTTGGCCAACGAATACAAAATAAAAATGTTGGCTAATAGATATAAATCAACGGAGAAAAAAAAGATAGTCAGCACTGTTATTTACATTTGTCTTTTGTTACAGAGAAATATAAAAATAGCATTTATTATGTTCAACAGCTGTTTTAATTGTCAATTTAACTGACCCGTTGGAGTGAACAAAAACAAACAAAAAAGCTAAAAGTATAATATTTTTCTTTTGCCTGTTCTTTTAGCTTCCCTGTTAGAGATGCTAAGGGGTTTAAGCTAAAAACTTGACTTGAATGACTGATTGGTTTTCTGGGATTTTGCCTTCTGTTGTTTATGGAGTAGAAATAAGCACCAGTCAGGCAGAAGTGCCCCGAAGGGAAACAGCTTGCATGCAACATCTCTTAAAAGTTGCTTTCTCAGGAAAGCATTCAAAAGCATCACAGCCTCTCTTCAAGCACGCCATGCCATGCTAGTTTGCTATCAATATACAACCATCAGATGTGTACTTGAATTAGTGGAGTTTAGCAATAAAAGTCTACTGCTTCAAAGTACTTGATATGTTATTGTTGATTTTTCAATTATATCATAAATATTTCACCTTTTATTTATTTAAAATGAAAAAGAAAATAAATATCACAGGTGTGGTTTTTTTTTTTTTCCAGAAAAAAGCGAAAGAACTTGTCATACTCTGGTTCATGTGGTATGTACATTCCCAGGCATGTAGCTTAACTTGTTGAAAAATCAAAATCATGTGGGTTTGCACAAAAGAAAGGGAATAGCATTTTAACCGAAGCATCGAGCAACATTTACCCTGCAATGGAGTTTTTTTCATTAATCAAGACCATCCATTTTCTTGTTTATAAGTAGACAAAAATGCCACGAGTAGATCCTAAACAGAAGGGATTAAAACCTGTGCAGAAAAAATGGAGAAAGGTAATGTTCCTCCATACTTTCTTTCTGCTCTAGTATCATTTCCCTAAACCTCTGTTTTTACTTTTATGTGATTATCATGTATAGTGTTTTGATCCATATAATTTACAGTTTTTTTCGAAGAAATTATTTTTTCTTGGAAACATTTTCAGCCAAAACAAACAAACCCCAATTGCTAAACATGATTACAAGTATTTTGTAGGGCATGGGAGTTAAAGTTATGGTTCTGATTTTCTTCTTTGAAATTGCATTACTAACTCTTTGGATGTTCCACATTTTGAATGTACCAGAGCTTCTGATGTATAAGAACAACCTGCAAGAGTACACTTAGAAATTAGACTTGTCATTTCCAGTTTGCCATACCACCAATGAAGGATTCCATCACGCAACAAAGTTTAGGTCAATTGTGCTGGTTTATGGAACAACATATGCATCTAGGCTAACATTTTCTCATCGAAAAGAAGCAGAGCAGGATGTTGAAAAATTTGCTCTTGAGTGCATAAAAGAAAAGCTGAAAGTTGAAGACTCTTCCCACTATTTACAAGGTGTGTGAATTCCCAGGTTATTATGCTTTGAACTTGAAGGAGAATTTTGTTATCTGCTACTTTCTTGGCTTCTAGCAGTGCATGGATTGCATTGATTGTATTACACATTGTTGACATCTTCTGATTTTCTTAATTTAACTTCTTTTGACAAGAGAATGAAGCTCACCATTTCAATTTAAATTGTATTCTTGGATCCAAGACGTTGCAAGTCTATTTTGCAAGAATTTGCATCAAGAAGGACCTGGGATTTCCCAAGTATACGACCACTGAAGCAGAAGACATGTGACCAGTCTGTGTCTCTAAATTGTTTTTTCATGGAAGTAGCAAGAAGCAGGATAGAGCCAGAGAAACTGGCACGACAAACTGCAATTCAAACACTTCTTGGTATTTTGCCAGGGCTTGATTTCATAATGAGTTTTTAGCTTTCACGAATGGTTCGTGATAATTTTACACCGAATGTTATTTCACAGGTTGTGAATCTCATTCAGGAGTTCTTCGCCAGATAATGAATTCCAAAGTCAAATTATGCAGGGCAAATGTCAAAGCTCCAAGCAGCGAGCAGAACAACTCGTCAGATGTTTGGAAGGCAGGCAATTTATTGTTGTTTCCTGAAGCTTCAGAAACTGCTTCTTGCTTAAAACTAATGAGTTTCTACTTCTTGTTGGTTTTCCAGTGAACTCTTCTCACCAGCTAATTTAAGCCACCCATCTCTCTCAAAATTTAGAAACTAACGCAAGTACAATAGTTAGTCATTTGGATACTGTTATGGTATATAAATAAAAAGATAATGAAGATAAAAATGTATTTAATTGAAGAAATATAGATAAAAATATAAAAATAAATGTTTTTGTAATAATTTTAGTGTGATTTTTTGTACTTTCAAAACATGATATACAGAGGAGATGTCTTAATAGACAATATTTTTTATTTCTAAAATATCATTGTAAAAAACTTTCAATTCTAAAATTATTCAATTATAGCATATAAAAATGAAATTAAATTATTATCATAGTTTTAAAAACCAACTCAGTGGTCAATCCAAAAAAAAACTCGGATCACTGGTCGAGGCCTGAGTCACGGGTCAGGTTGACATGGGCCCGAGTCAGCATAAGAATAAAATGATTATTATTATAGTTTTAAACTTGACTCAGGAGTCGAGTCGAGGCAAGGCTCGGGTCATGAGTGTGGTTAATCGTTGACCCGGGTCAACGTAAAAAAAAATGAGTATTATCATAATTTTAAAAACTGATCTAAGGTCGACTCAAGATAAAACCTAGGTTAGGTGTTAAGAGGGTCAACTCGAGTTAACCTGAGTCAACATAAAATAAAAATGATTATTATCAAAAATTTAAAATTTAATTTGGGATAAACCTAAGATAATGCTCGGGTCATAGATCAGAAATGTTAACTTGGGTTGACCTGAGTATATCTAATGACAAAAGTTGTAATTATCATAATTTTGAAACCTTAATTGGGAGTTGATTACAAAATGGTTAAGTTACGAATCGAGAGGGTTAACATGGATTGATCCAAGTCAATGTATAAATAAAAATGATTATTATCATGGTTTTAAAACTTAATTTAAAAGTCGATCAATGCAAAGTTCAGGTCATTGATATTTGAAGAGTCAACACAGTTGACCCTAAAAAAATAAAAAATAATCAAAGTAACCTTATTTTAATCGAATTTTGTTTTTCAAAAACATTAATGAGTTTTTGACTCATGTTTTATCTCAAGTTGATTTGAATTTTTTACTAATTTAAATCAAATTAATTTTTTTTTTAACTCGGATCAATTCAAGCTCCGAGTCAACCAGTCAAGTAAATTCAAATTTATAATTAGAATTATTATAATATTATTAATTTCAATACTTAGCGTAAAATAAAGTAAAAAAATAATATCTAATTAGTTTTTAAAATATATAAGTTTGACAAGAGTAAAAAAAGACTTTTCATGTTTTATTCTATTTTGTCCATCATAACCAATATGAAGATAATAACTTTATTTTATATATCAATACAAAACACAATTTTATTTTCATTTTTTTTATGTATTGTCTTATTTATCTCTATTATTTTCATCTGTTTTATCCAAAGACAGTAATCAAACGCCACCTAGGTTCTCAGCGAGCATTCATGCATGCTATAAAGCACAAAATTTTAGCATTAATTTCTTGCATCATAACATCTTGGATTTCCCTCTATACAGTCTTTAATTGTTGACTACAGGTTCACAGGCGCAGTTAATACTAGTTGGCAAGGGTGGAGCCATGAATTTCTTTCGCCCCGGGCTCCTAAGATAATACACATAATTTTTGTTCAAGACCAACCAACTCATGCACATGAATTTATAAAGTTAACAATAAAATTTCAATCAAAATACAAATCTAAAATATAAAAAAAAATAAAGCTCAAAGTACATGAAACTAAAATAAAAGTTAAAAAAAATTACATTATTAAAGATGCGCCTTGTAATGTTTTGTGAAATAAAATTTATCTATAATTAAATCTGAATTGATATTTTAAGCAATATATCGTGTAATGTAAATCATTATAAAGTTTGTTGATTAAAATTTTTTTATTTTATTTTATTATGAAATACTATTTTAATATTATTTATAGCTAAAAATACTTGTCTTGTAGTGATAGTGAAAACAAGTAAAGTTAAAATAAAATGAATCAACTTGTCAATGCAACAATAATGTTAAGATTTATTTGTTTTAATTAATCATCTACATAATTTAAAAATAATAAACATATTTTAAAAACTCACATGATGAATCACATTAATTTAAAAATACTCTAAATGAGATTTTAAATAATACATCTTTTATTTATTGAAATTTTCAAGATAAAAATTCTCAATAAAGTTGTAAATAATATCAAATTCTCAAAATTCTCCATATATTTTAAATAATATATCTCTTATTTGTTTGAAGTAATGTTTTAGTTGTAGCAACAATATTGAATTGAATTTGTATGCTAGATAGTGCCATTCAGTTAATGGAAGAAGGAAAGGTGTGTTAATTTTGTTAAATTTTATGAGCCGAACATGCAGGGAAATAAGAAGTGATCCAGCATGAGAGGGGATCGATAGATTTTAGCCTTTGACTCTCATAGCTCAAGAAGATAGAGATTTTAATGAAGAAAAGGGTGGCTGGTTCGAGGAGAAAACATGTTTTTCTCTTGAGCTAATTTAGTCAAGTGTACATTACAAAAAAAAACAAAAACAAAAACAAAAATTTGACCCGGGCTAGCGAAAATTCAAGGAAAAGAAATCAGATAAAAAAGAAGATGCAAAGTTATGTGCAGTGAATTGTTAAATATTCTTTTAGTAATCTAAAGCTATTTACAGTTTTTGAGCATGTATTTTTAACTCTGACGATGAGGCCAGGAAACCTGTTTTCTTCATTAATCATAGCTTGAGCGTTAGTTTGGTCATGCGTTTATCGGCTTTCCTGCTCGGCCCAAGCCTGAAAATCGTGGTCACTGTTAAAATATTGCTTTTACGTTTTAAAATGGTTTAAAAAAAATTAATTTTTTAGTTTTTATTTTAAATTAATATTTTTTTATATTTTCTAATTATTTTAATAAACTGATATTAAAAATAAAAATATATTATTTTTATATTTTTATAAATATAAAATATTTTAAAAATAACCATAATTATACTTTTAAATACTCCACACTATCAAATAATCTTTCAACTTTCAAGGCCTTGTAACTAATTTCTTAAATTTATTGTACAGCAGTTTACTGTTGAATTGCTTGTTATTTTGGGACGTTAATCTAAACCTATTCACCTTAGGTAACTAAAATAAATTAATTAGCTCTATAGTATAAAAGTAATTAAATAATCTCGACTGCTATTAACTATGATTAATTTAGTAGTATTTTGATTTTAAAAAACTTACTTTTCTCATCAATCTTAATAAACCATCTACTTATATTTTTCAATTTCTTAAAATAAAATATCAAAATAAATCGGAAAAGAACACAAAATAATGAATTAGATTTGTAGTGTTTGAGACCTTGAGGTTAATTGATTACTTTTCCGGAACTATAAGGATTAAGTTATAATTAACTTTATAAATTTTTATTTTTGATTTTTCCTTAAAGCATAACCAGTACTGTAATAAAAAGACTTGTTTGTTTATCAAAGGTTGGCCTACAACGTGGTAGCAATGTTTTTAAACCTGGTTAAGTAGTTAATTCAATTTAAAGTGTGAGTCGCGGGTTTTGATTAGGTTTTTTTTTTTTATATAAATTAAAATAATATTATTTTAATAAAAAAATTTTTAAAAAAAATCATCAAATTACTACTGAATTTTTAACTATTTTTATTTTTTTACAAATCTAACTTGATTTCAATTCCAGGTCCCGACCGAATTTCAAAACTATTTATGAGAGCTGGGAGCCGATGTTGGAGATTTTATTCTTTAGAGTTCAAGCCAAAACTAGGTTCGGGGCTTGATCGTCGGGTATAGTAAAGATTAGTATAGGGCATACAAACCCGATATTAGGGCTGGTTTATATTGGAGGGTGTATTTGAAAATGTGGTTGAAAATATATATTTTAAAATTTTTTTATTTTAAATTAACTTTTAATATTTTTAAATTATGTTGATATACGGTTATAAAAAATAATTAAAGTCACAAGTTTGTGATGAAATTGTGTTTGAGCTGTCGAAGGTTATCTCAACACTGAATTTAAGACTATAAAGCGTAAAAGCAAATTACAAAAAGAGATCATCTAATTTGCTACAATGATTTTTTTATAAATATTATTCCAAAAATACTAATCTTTTTTTTTTAATCTCTATAAAACCCTACAAGTTCTCTTTATCGTCTCTTTCTTTTCTTTAACAAAAAGTTCTCCTTACTCTAGTTGTGCATCAATACTATCTTCTCCTACTTGTTTATGTGTAGAATATTTTATGATTGTTGAATGAATGACTATAATAGCTATAATTTTTTCTTTGCCGAGCATTATGCTCAGCTGAAGCCCAAGAGAAAGTTGTTGCCAAGAAGCTTGGACTCTTATCATGGATTTAAAATTCAGTCTAGAAGGTAAAGACTTTACTGGTTCAAAACTAAAATTAAATTGAATTAAAAAAAGAAATTTAGTTAATCTAAAATTTTTTTATTAAAAATTTAGTTCTAATTCATTGATTTTTTTTAATTAAAATAATATTATTTTAATATAAAAAATTTATCTTAATAATTCGATTAAAATCCAAAACCTGAATTTTAAACCGGATCTAAAAATTATAACTCTTCCAGAACAATTTCATAGAAATAGAAAAGCAGGTGCAATAATAATAATAAATTATTATCTTCAACCTTGATGGGGGATTTCTCTACTATAATGTCCATTACTGATCATATTTAAGCCGCCTCTTCCACGGTCTGCTACTTCACAATAACATGACTAATTTGATTCTTAAAATATACAGAAGTAATGGCCTCTTTGCATTCATTTGCATCTTAACTAACATCGTCCAAATAACTCTTGGATTGCCCTTCTCAAATTTACGTGGAAAAGTTATGATTAAGTCTCCATATTCTTTATTGATTTTCTTTTAGATCCCTTTAGTTTTTAGAATTTTTGTTTTAAGCCCAAACTTCATTTTATTCATTTCTTAGTCCCTAGGTTCGTTATAAGACAAAGAAAGTTGTCAGAAAATGACTATCACAACATACTTTCACACCCAGATATAAAATAAGACTTTTCATATATATATATATATATATGAAAAATTAGAATCACCACCTCGTAAGTTACATAAAACTAAAAATATTAACTATTAGCACCAATTTTAGAGATTTAAAAAGGAATGAGTTATTACTAAGAAAAGAAAAACATCACTCTTATCACATAATTTCTTATAAAAAGTTATCTTTACTACATATTTTTTCTTAAATATATCTTTTTGATTGCGTTCAATTATTTTAATTATTTTTAGTCTACTTTCAATTTATATTTTGATTTACTTTTAATTAATTATGAGAAATTAAACTTTAATTGCTAAAAATAGAAGATTCATTTATTTGACCATGCATAAAAAAAAAATCACAGCAATCCCTTTAAAAGGAGGATCATAAGTTAGGTTATTTATACAAATTTTGACATTGGTCCTTTAAAAAATAAAGACCTTTCATTTTGGCCATGCAATTTTTTTTTTGTACATTGATCCTTAAAAAAGGAAACTTGTCTTTTGGTTGAAAAAATTGATATCGGTCTTGTTTAAAAAAAAGCTTGTTTAATTAATTATTTTTAAAAATTTCACAACATGAAAGAAATAAATTTACACTAGTTCATCATATTTTTTTATTACTATCTATTTTATGAGAATACTGTTATCAATAATGTTTAAATCCATACCACAAATTCAAATCACCTTTGCTTTGCATACAGTATTAAATGAAAAAATAACAAAAACATTTATTTTTTGGGTTGAAATTGACATCCAAGGTGAAAAATAAGGTTTTTGTTATATATATAATTGGGTTAGGTTTGGATCTATAATTATAATCAAGCTAAATTTTGATATTTTATAGATTATCAACCTCAATCATTTAAAATTTTTTTTTAAGAATTAAACGGGTTGAATATATTGGATTAAATTAATATTTTTATGGATATTATAAATACACCGATTCATTGGCAATGAGGGTTAAATGACAAATGAAGATCTTGCGACAGTTATTCTTTGCTACATCCTCAGTCCACATCCTGCATTGTCAGTCCCCGGTTTCGAAGCCTCCATGTGCTCTACAACAGCAAGTTTACCCATAAAATCAAACTCCCACTGAGCTATATATTCTACTCCACTCTCTCATTATTACTCATCACCTCTCGTTTTATAATTTAGTAGCTTTTTGGGACCAGCATTTATGTATTTTCTTTCTCTCTTTTGAAAGCAGAACGTTCTGAGGCTGATGGTTTAATGGTAAGAAAACCAGGGAAAGAGAAAGGGTTCCAAGTGTTTTAGAAAAGTAGTTTTGTTATGAAAAGTGAATGTCAGAAAAATAAATTATTTATAATATTTGATAGTATTATAAAAAATAAATTAAAAAAATATTTTTCAGTATTTTATTATATGACACGACTAAAAGATTGATGTCTTCTCCCAAGTGCAGGAGTGTCGAAGTAATAAATAACCCGGCAAGACCGGGGTCGAACCACAAGAAGGTTATTTGTACAAATTATAAATAACAATAATACAACAACAATAACAATAACAATAACAACAATAACAATAATAATAATAACAATAATAACAATACTAATAATAATAATAATAATAATAATAATAATAGTAGTAGTAGTAGTAGTAGTAATAATAATAATAATAATAAAGAAAGAGAAGAAGAAGATGATGATGAGAACTTGGAGGTGGAAAATTAATGTAAGGATTAAACAATAATAATAACAAATGTCAAGGTTAGAGGTTCCACTAATAGTATATCAAACAAGTATAGTATAAACTCTTATTATTGAATTGGAAACCACACACAAAGGAGGTTCCAATCAGATTATATATTGTTAACATGATTACATTAGTCATCTTATTCAATTAATGCTAATACTTGTAAATCTCGTCAAGCATTCATGATTATAACTTATGTTAACAACAAATCAAGTTCCTTTCATAGCTCAGGTGTCGGTTATACCATACATTATGGGTTATGAAAGTGCCAAGCATTTGTTGTACCAAGTGTTATACAACATAAATCAAGATTAATCATTTAACAAGTAAAGTATTAAAGAGTGAACAAGATAACAAATATAAAACATGTTAGTATCAAACATTAAAGTCCATATTAAGTTTACATTATACTTATTCTCACATCATTAGTGTAACCTTTTCACCTTGACATAATTAACTTAGCTAGACATAATGAAAGAAAGCAAAATAGGTAAACAAAATAAGAACATAAAAGCTAACTAAGTAAAGGAAAGGAAATGAAAAGCATAAACTTAATATCAATGAAAGCAAAGCATAAACATTAGAAAAAATACAAAGAGAGAAAGGAAGAGCATGATCTTGATCTGGAAACCAAGATGCCTAAATGCATGGCAAATGCCTCCTTTTATAGGCCAAAATTGAGAACTATTGATTTGATGACTAATTGATAAGTGGGTGGCCAACTTTTGACTTGGTGACAATCATTATCTTCTCTTATCTGCCCAAAACATCATTGATAACGTCCAAATTGGAGCCAGTTGTAACATGAAAGTTGTAGGCAATTGTCTCAGCTTTCTTGTGTAAAACATTCAACTCATTTGGACTTCTAGAACTCCAGATATGGCCAAAATACCGAACAGTGCTCGGGCTGGAAGACAGATTCGGGCTTCTTTGTTGTTGCTACAATTTGGACTTGATAATGGCCTTTTTAGATCTTGGGCTCCATATGAAAGTTGTAGGGCTATGTCTTACCTTTCCATCCATATAAATTGGATCTAAATATGAGATCTGTAGCTCCAGATATGACCCAATTACCGAACAGTGTTCCGGTTTGGATTGCACCGACATCTCTTCTCTAAGTTTGACCATCTCTTTATCCTTGCAATTTAAGTTCTTCAAGTCATCAATCAATCCTTTCATTTATGTGATAGACCTGCATTAAAAATAGACATTTACCACAAATTATAGGTGTCTTATATTATTAGATACATTATTATAAAACATATTTTAGTTAAGGAGTTATTGATACTTCAAGTGCAAAATGATGATATAAAACCATGATAAAAATGCACTTTTAAGTACTAATCACACCCCTCAACCAGCTTATTACTAGTCCCTAGTAATCAAAGCGTTACAACAATTTGCAAATTTCACAAAGCAAGGTATTCATCATTTAACTTCCATTAATCTATCTAGATAAACAAACTCTCATTAAATTTATATATCTGCTCAATACCTCTTAACAAGATATTAATAAACCTTTCTTTTGTGCTCAATATATCAACACATAATTATGGGGCTTTTCTTGGAAGAAAACAAAATTTTTGTTCTAATGTTTAAGGTTAACTTCCTTAGGTTGGGATTATTTGTTTTTGTCTTTTTTTTTCTTTTTTTTTAAAATGTATATACATATAATTTAAAAACATCATGCATCTTTAACCCATGTAACGAGCTTTCAGCTAATGACTCCCAGACCAGTTGGTCTTAGGGCATTAGGTGTTAAGATACCCCTACGAGCTTAGTAACTCGGGTCGCAGATACTGATATGTAGATAGTGCAATGTTTGATTCCCTTAAGCTTTTCTCCTCAACCCATGTAACAAGCGTTGGGCCAATAGCTCCCAAGTTAGTTGAATTTAGGGTATTAGGTGTTAAAACACCCCGTCGGGCTTAATTGCTTAGGTTAGGGAGGCTACAAAACCAAACTTATCTATATTTTTATTATCATCATTTTTTTTCTTTTTTTTTCATGTTTTTGTTTTCTTAATTATATACAATCCCTTTCCCTTAGTTGTTACCTTTAACAAAAGAACATAAATAATGTAATAATCCAATATGCAACCCACAATCATATGTTAAAGTGTGTGTGTGTAAATTAAGGTTTAAGAATACATGTTAAATAAGTATATGAGCAGAATTAAGTGGTAACAATACGAGAGTTTGTAAACCTGAATATTTCAGGAAGTATTATAATAGACCTTGTTAAGAATGATTACTAAGATGCGTCTCAAGAGTCACTTTAACAAAAGAACTCCTTTACTCTGCCATCCTAGTAACAACAATTATGCACATGCTTTATGAAATGAAAAACAATTTTTTTTTTATCAACTACTACCCTCTCCCCCCAACCAAAACGAGACATTGTCCTTAATGTTCTAAGGTAGAAAGATAGAGTATAGAAGATATCACCTGAAATAACAAACATTGACAAACCTGAAATACACTGAAACAAAAATAAGAAATGACAAAACACAAATATTATGCTATTAATAAAAAGAAAAGACACAAATTTTTACAAGCTAAGACTCAAATCGCAGTTGTGATTGTGGCTCACATCTTCCCTTGGTTTTACGTCCAAGAACGGCTTAAACGCCCTCTATGGGTCGAGGATAGGCTTCCCATCCAGTTTTCTTAAAAACTGGCAAACAAGGTCTTTTTTAGTCAGATTCCCAAGACTATGTCAAGCATGTTCTTTATGAAAATGGGTTCATAAGTCATGAATTACACGATGCTTATCTCGACTATGATGAGACTTAAGAGTCAATAGAAGATTATCTAAAGACTCTCTGTGTTTTGAAATAAATCCCACCTTTTGACAATTTTCACAGTTTTTGCGGAATGCATCTGACTCCTTGAATATGATGGGCCCGTAAAATTCACTTTGTAAGATTTCTACAATCCTCTTTTTTGATGAGAAATGATCCCCACATGCCTTAGAGTAACAAAATTTAATGAAATTACTTACCTCATTGTCGAGAATGCATTTTTGAAATATTTGATCAGGACAATAATTGAATAAGTAAGGGTCATCCCAATAAAAATTTTCCTCGTTGCTCAAAAATTTTCTTCTGTCTTCAATACTCTAATGAGCTGGCAAAAATCCTGAAGTAAGAAAATTGATATTTTTAGCAAACCAAGGCATTGAACTAAGAGAAAGTAGAGATTCATCAGGAAAAGAATAATTGATTGGTGTGATGTCGGGTGTCGAATCTGTTGTTACTTTTGATAAAAGATCCGCATCAACATTTTCGGTGCCTTTTTCATCATCGATGTCTTCCTGATTGGTCATGGCATGAGGAAATGGAAGTGCTGGCAGGGAATCAGTCTTTTCCTTGCAATATTCAGATTCAACTCCTTCCTTACCTTTAGAGATTGACTCATCATCTTTCTCACAAGGTTCAAGAGTGGGTTTTTTAATAACCTTACCACTGCGAAGAGTGATGACTGATTTGACTTGATCCATGTGTTGACTTCCATAACTACTTGCATTTGCATTGTATTGCCCCTTGAGATTTTGCTGTGGTTGAGATGGAAACTTACCTTGCTCTTGAAAACTGAGAGCAGATGTGAATTTTGCAAGAGTGTCTTTAAAATCTGTTATGCTTTGAGTAAGTTGAGTGTTAATTGTCTCTTGCTTTTCAATGAATGCATACAAAGTTTCCTCAAAATTACTTCTAAGAGGTGGAGCATAAGAAGGTGCATATCCATAAGAATTCTGGAAATTATGGTGTGCTTGGAACTGTGGTGGTGAAGTTTGTGCATTGTCACTCTTCCAACTGAAATTTGGGTGATTCCTCCAACCAGGGTTGTATGTTTGGGAGTATGGGTTGTGGTTGGCCCTTTGAAAACTGTTTAAAGCATGGGCTTGTTCATGGAGACATTCTTTAAAAGAAGGCAAGGTTGGACAATTGTTGGTTGAGTGTTCATTTGTTTCACAGATTTGACACACAATGTTTTCAACAGATTTTAATTGACCACTCTTTTTCAATTCTAGTGCCTCAACTTTTCTAGCTAAAGATGCAAATTTGGCTTGAAGGTCATGATCTTCCCTAAGGTTGTACATACCTCCACTAGATGTATGAGGTTGAGTTTTACTCGGTGCCTCATATGTACCCGCAGTGTCCCAATTTTGAGCATTTTCAGCTAACAAGTCTAAGTACTCCATTGCTTCATCAGGGTCTTTATCTTCAAAAGTTCCATTGCATATCAATTCAACCATTTGCCTATCTTTAGGTGTTAACCCTTCATAGAAATGTGAAACCAATCTCCATGTTTCAAAACCATGATGAGGGCAAGTACTAAGCAAGTCTCGATACCTATCCCAACATTTGTAAAATGTTTCTCCTGGTTTTTGAGTGAAAGTGGTGATTTGTCTCTTGAAAGAGTTTGTTCTATGAGATGGGAAAAACTTCTTTAAAAATTGTTGTTGCATTTCATCCCAAGCACGAATGGATCCTGGTCTTAAATTTTGTAGCCATGTTTTAGCTTTATCTTTTAATGAAAAAGGAAAAAGCTTTAATTTGATGGTGTTCATGCTACAATTTAAATTATTATATGTGTTGCACACCTCCTCAAATTCCCTTAAATGCAAGTATGGATTTTTCAATTCTAAACCATGAAAAGAAGGTAAAAGTTGAATAATACCTGGTTTAAAATTAAAATGAGATGCATCAGGAGGAAAAACTATG
Source organism: Populus pruinosa (assembly GCA_026413675.1). Lineage (NCBI taxonomy): Eukaryota > Viridiplantae > Streptophyta > Magnoliopsida > Malpighiales > Salicaceae > Populus > Populus pruinosa. Next base: position 4,435,872 of record CM048606.1, read on the forward strand.
CATGATAGTGCACTTGTTCTTGTGGGATTCATGTGGTCTCTAAGTGTTCTACCCCGGTTATTCTCATTATTCTCATTATAAAGTAATTGATTATCTTCTTCGGCCATATTTTCTGAAAATGATGAGGATATCCTACAAAGTCTATCACTTGATGTACGTGACCACACTCTCATGCACGTGTAGGAATAAAATAAAAAAGAAGAAGAAGAAAGCAAAAGAAGGAGGAAGAAAACAAAATAAAAAGAAACAAAAGAAAAGAAACAAAGTTATATACAAGAAAAGTGAAAAGAGAAAATAAAATAAATACTATAATTTATACAAGAACTTACCTCCCCGGCAACGGCGCCAAAAACTTGACACGACTAAAAGATTGATGTCTTCTCCCAAGTGCAGGAGTGTCGAAGTAATAAATAACCCGGCAAGACCGGGGTCGAACCACAAGGAGGTTATTTGTACAAATTATAAATAACAATAATACAACAACAATAACAATAACAATAACAACAATAACAATAATAATAATAACAATAATAACAATACTAATAATAATAATAATAATAATAATAATAATAGTAGTAGTAGTAGTAGTAGTAATAATAATAATAATAAAGAAAGAGAAGAAGAAGATGATGATGAGAACTTGGAGGTGGAAAATTAATGTAAGGATTAAACAATAATAATAACAAATGTCAAGGTTATAGGTTCCACTAATAGTATATCAAACAAGTATAGTATAAACTCTTATTATTGAATTGGAAACCACACACAAAGGAGGTTCCAATCAGATTATATATTGTTAACATGATTACATTAGTCATCTTATTCAATTAATGCTAATACTTGTAAATCTCGTCAAGCATTCATGATTATAACTTATGTTAACAACAAATCAAGTTCCTTTCATAGCTCAGGTGTCGGTTATACCATACATTATGGGCTATGAAAGTGCCAAGCATTTGTTGTACCAAGTGTTATACAACATAAATCAAGATTAATCATTTAACAAGTAAAGTATTAAAGAGTGAACAAGATAACAAATATAAAACATGTTAGTATCAAACATTAAAGTCCATATTAAGTTTACATTATACTTATTCTCACACCATTAGTGTAACCTTTTCACCTTGACATAATTAACTTAGCTAGACATAATGAAAGAAAGCAAAATAGATAAACAAAATAAGAACATAAAAGCTAACTAAGTAAAGGAAAGGAAATGAAAAGCATAAACTTAATATCAATGAAAGCAAAGTATAAACATTACAAAAAATACAAAGAGAGAAAGGAAGAGCATGATCTTGATCTGGAAACCAAGATGCCTAAATGCATGGCAAATGCCTCCTTTTATAGGCCAAAATTGAGAACTATTGATTTGATGACTAATTGATAAGTGGGTGGCCAACTTTTGACTTGGTGACAATCATTATCTTCTCTTGTCTGCCCAAAACATTATTGATAACGTCAAAATTGGAGCCAGTTGTAAACATGAAAGTTGTAGGCAATTGTCTCAGCTTTCTTGTGTAAAACATTCAGCTCATTTGGACTTCTAGAACTCCAGATATGGCCAAAATACCGAACAGTTCTCGGGCTGGAAGACAGATTCGGGCTTCTTTGTTGTTGCTACAATTTGGACTTGATAATGGCCTTTTTAGATCTTGGGCTCCATATGAAAGTTGTAGGGCTATGTCTTACCTTTCCATCCATATAAATTGGACCTAAATATGAGATCTGTAGCTTCAGATATGACCCAATTACCGAACAGTGTTCCGGTTTGGATTGCACCGACATCTCTTCTCTAAGTTTGACCATCTCTTTATCCTTGCAATTTAAGTTCTTCAAGTCATCAATCAATCCTTTCATTTATGTGATAGGCCTGCATTAAAAATAGACATTTACCACAAATTATAGGTATCTTATATTATTAGATACATTATTATAAAACATATTTTAGTTAAGGAGTTATTGATACTTCAAGTGCGAAATGATGATATAAAACCATGATAAAAATGCACTTTTAAGTACTAATCATTATATTATAAAAAATTATTACAAAATAGCTTATTAATATTTTTTTAAGTTTATTAAAATAATAAGAAACGAATCTTATAAATTAAAAAGTTGAATGAGAATAAAATTAAAAAAAATTAAATTTCATAAATTATATCAAATAAAATAAATAATAGAGATCAAATCTAACAGATAAAAAAATTGAAAGATCATAAAATTAAAATAATTATAATTATAATTATATAAATTATTTTAAATAAAATAAGTAATAATCAAAAGAATAAGAATCAAATTTAATAAATAAAAAATAATAATAGAAAAGTGAATAAAAATTATAAAAATAAAGAGTAAAGTTAATATAAAAATTAAATTAAATTAAATTTTAAAGAATGAAATTGAAAAAAAAATTCAAACAAAATATATAGCAATAAAAAATTTGATGGCCAAATTTAACATAATCAGCAGATAATATAATATTTTTAAATTTTTTATAATTTTTAGAAAGTATTTTTTATCTAAAATAAAAAAAACACTTTTCTAAAAATTAATCCAAATTTTTCTTTAATAGAAAAATATTTTCCGTTAACTGGAAAATATTTTTTTATTAATTAACATTTTTAATAATAAACAAATACAAAAATTTTCTATTAACTGGAAAATATTTTTTGTTAATCAACATTTTTAATAATAAACAAACACAAAAAAAAAATTGAAAATAATTTTTCAAAAACGAAATACTTTTACATTATCTAATTTTAACAATTATACCACTTCAAATAATACATTATAGATACCTATTTTTATAATACCCAGTGAAAAGTCAGAAAATAGCTCGAATATTTTACTGGGCGATGTGGCGCGTGTATATCACGAGTCAGATAATTTGCTTCTTGGAATAGACACGGTCATGGGAGGACATATGGGTTTGAGTGGTTGGTTTTGATGGATTATTTTTTAGTGAGTTTCTGTCGGGTTTTTAGATAGATTTTATTGAGAAAAGTGCTGGATTTTCTGTGTTTTTGGGTTGGAGAAAGATCGGATGCAGGCTGTTGATAAGTCAATCGACGTCAGATAGTGGAAAACCATGGAGGTGGGTTGTTGTTGGACAGTGATGAAAGCAGCGTGACTAATAGTGGCTAGGGTTGGAAAAATGGGTTGGTCTTGTTCGGTGGGTTTATGAGAGGTTTTGACTATTCTGAATAATGATTATGGACTGTATGAAGGGAGAAAGGTTGTTGTGGTTCGTGTATGGTGAATTGGAGATGAGTTTAGCAGTAGTGCTAGGAGTGAAGATGAAGATGGTTAACTTGTTTTGGTGGTTATGATGATTTGATCTTGTATGGAGATGGAGGCTGGAGAAGGCAATTAGTGAAGGTAAATATTTGGTAGATGGTGGTTGTGGTCTGTAAAGGCTATGGAGGTTCTCAGCGGTTGGCTTAGGTTCAATGGAGGAGAAGGTTGTGATAGAGGTATGTTTGAGAGGATGCTACGGGTTACAATGGAGGAGAGGTGGTGGTTTTGATGATGGTGGTGATGACGAGTAAAGGGGTGATTTAATGACGGCTGTGTGATTGTTCAAAGCTGGATTGAAGGTTATGGATTTGTGGCCATGGAGGATGAACAATTATGTGAAGAAATGACAGTGGTGGGTTTAATTGCAGAATTATTTTTTGGAATAAATTTGGCTTTTTTGGGAGTGACATTGAAGGCAGTGCATTTGGATAGAGTTCTGGAGAATTGATTAAGAACAAATCCATTTAAGGCTGGAATTTTGGAGTTGAAAGGCTGGAATAGAGGGATTGATTTTCTACATTTTATTACTTGATTTAATTTGGCACTAAATTATAAATTAAATGGAATGAATTGAATTCAAATGAACAAAATTGTGAACTAATTGGACTAAAAAAATGTGACCGAAACAAGATTGGATAAAAATTTCATTGTTCCCTTGAATATTTCTGCCTTTTAATTGCAATCTCTAGCTTCTGGATTTTTCAATTCCATTCAATTAGAAATTTAAATCTTAGATTTTCTCCCAATTTAATCCCCAAATTGAATTAATTAATTTTTCTAATTTGGCCATGTTTTCAATTTACTCCTTGGTTTCTAAATATATGCAATTTTAGCTATTTTTCTCTAAATTAATTTTTTTCAATTTCAATAAATCAATTGGACCTGAGATTTGGGATTTGATCATGTGTTACAAAATTATCATCGATTCTTGAAGTTGTGCAATTTTAAACAATTTAACTTTTAATTTAATTTTTTTTTAATTAAGCTCATAATTGATCTTTAACATTCATGTTAAGGTTCATTATTATTTTTTTAATTTTTTTAATTTTGACCAAATGAAACATTTTATTTTTAATTTTTTTTAATTGAACCTCTAATTATAACTTAAATTATTCTTGAATATTTATTAAAATTTTCTAAATTTTCTAAACTCAATATGTGACTTATAAAACTCAATTTTGACCAATTTTTTCTAGTTATATATTTTTTTTTATGATTTATTTCGAATTTAATTTAACAAATAAAATTAAATAAGTGAACAGAACATGCCTTTTTACAACTCCCAGTATTCAATATTTGTTAGAAAAAACAATAGAAAGAAAGAAATAAAGTGAAAGCAATATTTCCTAGAAAGAGAATTGTGGTATTTAACATAGTATAATATTCATGTATATACATTATAAAGAACGCTACGCGGGAAGGGATCTAATCGAATAAAGCAGCATAAGACAAGAGATCTTTGGAATCAAGCGCGTGACGTATTGCAAGAGTTTTTTTAAAGAAGAATATATACTTTTCTTACTTATTTATTTTTAAAATTTTCTATGATGCATGATTACACTTTTCTAAAGGAAATATTTTTCTAATTTATTTTCTTATTAATACTTTGACATATAATAAAAGTAGTTGTTACCTTTGACTCCCGTCGTGCAACCTCTCATGTTAGAAATTTAAAAAGACCTCTAATTTGGAAAATGCTTCTTTTATCTTGTGGAAAACGGGATGTTCTTCTTCTTCTTTTTTTATGTTTCCAAAGAGATTTTAAAATAATTGTTATTTTAAAATTAATATTTTTTTGATATTTTGATATTATGTATTGTTATTAAAAATAATTTTTTAAAATAAAAAATATTATTTTAATATATTTTTTAAATAAAAATATTTTAAAAAATAATTATAATTACACTTCTAAACAAGGAAATTATACAACAAAACAAATGGCCACCAATCCACTTGACAATATGGGAATTTTCCTCTTCAATGGGTTGTTAGCAATATATATATATATATATATATATATATATATATATATATATATATATATATATATATATTTGGGCATTCACTGATTCTTCCTTCTTGTTCTGACCAATCAATTAGTATAGAACTTGGCCTCTAATTTTAACCCATGTGTTTCACAATTTAGCCATCATCTTATTTATCCTTATTATCCCTTCTTTCTTTTTGGGGGCTGTGCTCAGAATTTAAATTAATTTATTAACAAGAAATATTTATGCATATATGGAAGCAACTTTATTAACAAGAAATACTAGATTTGTGGTTTTAGCTTCGCCACAGGCCGACCGATTTTATTTTTAAATGTTATTCGAGGCATAAAGATAGTTGATAAAAAAAAGGGACTAATTTATGGATAAACAAAATAAAATAAAATAAAATAAGAAATGAAAAATTACCAAAAAATAAAAGGTTAAAAAAATCACATTAAAGCAAATAAAAAAATCCTAATCACTTATATAAATATGAAATAATAAAACTAAAAAAAACAGTTTTAAAAAAGAAAAAAAACCCAAAAAAATCTTGATGAACATTTTAAACATGAATCATTTTAAACTCACAACCTATTAAATTCTATATTTGGTTCAATAAAAAATCTCAATTTCTAATTAACTTAATATTAATTAGTTAAAGTAAATCCAATAAAAAGAAATAATTAAAAAAATCCAAGAAAACCCAAGTGATTTTTGAAATAAGTGGAAAATCTTAGAGAAAATAAATAAATAAATAAAAAATTTAAAAAATTTATCTTAAATAAAATAAATAGCAATAAAAAAATACAAACTAAATTTGAATGATAAAAATATAAAAGGGGATGGAATAAAAAATAATTCTAATCTTATAATTAATTTAACAAAATCATTTCAAATATTAAAGTAAATGATCATGAAAAAAAATATAAATTTAAAGAATTACAAAAAAAAAAGAGCAATAAACAAAAATACTTGAGATAGCTCAATTATTTTCAATATCGATAAAAAAATTTATAGAAAGTAAACTAAAATAAAAAAAATTTAATTTTTAATTAAATAAATATTAAAAAAATAAAATAATATTTTTTATAAAAATAATTTTGATAAATATCTTAAACATATTTAGATCTTAAAAGAATTACAGTATTGGATTCGGACGTCTGACCCCTGCTTAAATAATTTATAATAATCAACCTTTATTTACTTATAATCAAGGAAAAGTTGTCGCCTATAATTTTTTGGAATTAAGGGAGAATCTGTCGTTTTTTATCTTCTTGATTTTGAAGGAGAATTTTGTTGCCAATACACCTCCTCTTTGTTCTCTACCACTTATTTATCCTTAAAGCACTAGAAAACTTCCTTGTTTGTAGAAAAATAACTCTGGTAGAATAAGGATTATTTATGTTGACTTTTCTTCCTTTACAACCTTGAAACCTTTGCTAATCTTATATTCCTGATCCAACATGTAACCCTTGTAAAAACATACGAGTAATATGCTGCCATATATGTCTCCAAATAAAACAAGGAATTCTTACTAAACATATATGCCTTGTTTTTTCAAGGATACTAGATTTCTGGATCTCATTTTTGTGTGTTTGATTACCATCAAGAAAGCTAGTTAAAAAAAAAGTTATTTCCAATAAAAAAAAAATAATTGGCTTTTAACACAGGAAAGTTTGTACAAGTTTGTTGTAGATTCTTTTTTTGTCGAAAGAAGAACACTTTCTAATGCCATTGACTCATACACATTTATACGAGTTGGATGAAGAGAGAATTAACTTATGGGAAGGATTGAGATTTTCTAATCTCGAAAGTTTGTTGTAGATCTCACAAACCTTTTCTATCAATAGCTCTTCCTGGCAACCCATGAGAACACTTCAGGGAAGAGTTTTTAAACAAAAGCTAGCTACAACCTTGGTAAAGCCAAGAGACAGTGTTCTTCAAACCTCCACGGAGGGGCCTCAAATATGAAGATTGAAACAAGTGACTCTCATCAGGCTGTGCATCTCCATTATAGCAATGGTCATTCTTAGCCTGGCACGTTTAGAGAAAACGGATTCACAAAAAAAAAAAAAAAAATTTATTCAAAACACCCATCAATTTTTTTTAATATTTATTTATCTTTTAAAAAATCTGCATACAAAAAAAAACCAAATATATAACTCTTACTATAAACTAATTTGAGTTTCGTCATATAAAAAAAACTTACTTTAAACTTTTAAAATTAAAAAAATATTAATAGGTTTTAATTAAGTAATCTTTCATAATGTTATTTCTCTATAATATGATATAATATGATATGATATATATAGTTATATTTTATAAAATAAACTATATATGAATATAGAATATAATAAAAAAATCATCATTATACTTTTTATATTTCATTTTTTTAGTGTAAGTGATTAAATATTATATTAAATATTTATATATATTAGATAAACTTGAAAAAAATTAATTTATTAATAAATTATTTTTTAATTCATTTTTCATAGCATAACCAAATACCGAAAAATATTTTTCAGTTTATTTTCTATAATACTACCAAACATCAGAAAATAATTCATTTTTCAGAAATTCACTTTTCCCAAAATTTATTTTTTAAAAGGAAACAACTTTCCTACAAACAAATAGAGTTATAATTCAAAATTTATAAGGAAAGATAATTCCAAACCAATTAAAAATAATAATAGATTTTTCATGTAGTAATTTCTAACTTATATCATAATATTATAATAAAATATGATTGATTTACAATTTCATGTAGAACAACATAAATTATTTGGTTAAGCTTTTATTTAATTTAATAGTTAGATGTTGAGTTATACTTAATATTATAAAACCAGAGGGAAGGGAACATTAAACATAAAATAATTTTTTTAGTCAATTCAATCTTTGAACTTACAGTAAACTTGATCAACACCTAATAGGTTTTTTGCTCAAATGGACCCCATCAAAGTTAAAAAATTATATATCAGGTAAATAAAAAATATTCAATCACTAATTAAGTTGCACTTTATTTATAGTTTTTTTTAATTACATTCAAAGAAGAGCAAAACTGATGCGAACCTCGTGATCACATGGTCACGCAACCCACACGCAAAGACACCAATTCCCGGAAAGCCAAGTAAATCAGGTTTGATAGGAGTGTGACACAAAGATAACTTATACCTGGATACCAGCATTATTGGAAACGGAAAACCCCCACCCAACGAATATTGATTCGCGAACGAGAAGTATAAGGATGACGTCACGAAGACAGTTGTTCTTCGATAAGTCGTTTTTCAGTTCATTAAAGAACCATGGAAGGGAGATTATCTCACCAACACACACACACACAAAGTGCGGCAAACAAGAAGTTTTATTAATCTGAATAGTCTTGTCTACATGTTTGGTTACACCTCTATTTATAGTGATTCTAGACTTAAAGAAACCCTAATGGACCCCCTTTAGGTGGACTTATATGTAGCCCACTTACAATTGACCCAAATGAGTAATAATAACCCAAAGACTAAGAAGAAAATAATAAAAATATAAAAATCCAAAAATTACTATCTTAAATATGCTAGAATCAGATTTGTCACCATTAAGAAGTCCCAAATAGACTAGAAAATCTGATCTGAAGGTAGAATGTATTCTAAAGTCTTCTTTCCTTTTGTAGCTCGGATAAATAAGGAATCCTTGTAAGAAAAGGATTCTCAAATAATTATGAATCCTTGCCACACTTGGAAACTATGTTGCAACCTATTAAACATCCTTGTAGAATTAGTATATTTCCAAAATAAGCTGCCACATCCTTTTAGAAAAAGAATCCTAGCCAAATAGGAAGCCCACAAGTCAAAAGGAAGTACATAACAAAATTCGTACAACCTCTATTGACTCATATTGAGATACCTTTCCGAACTTCGATTGACCTGAAATTTTAACTCAAGGTAATACAATATGTCAGGAGACTCCACGCAAATTTTGAGCTCGATCCAACGGTCGGATTGAGAATTATGACTATTGCCGTAAAACTGGATAGTTGCATATTTTACATCAAAATTCAAATTTGACCCTGCTTGGATTGTATCATTCCCTTTCTCTTCAAGATGATTCGTCCTCGAATCACTAATAAGTTGGATGGACAATTCCTTATCCTCCTTTTGAAGCCTTGCACTTTATTTATAGTTTTTTTTTATTTACATGGGGTGTCCGGACCAGCTTGCGCGTACCACGACTAATCCTCATGGCTCACTGAATACCCTGCAAATCCAGTAGGCATGTAAGGCACCGCGAGGGTAATAAGCGTGCACGCCAGGGCTCGAACCCATGTGCAGTGAAAGGAGATAAGCCCCTTCCACCGCTAGACCAAGCCCCTCGTTGCTTATTCAAATAAGAGCAAAACTATTTAATTTCAAAGCCCTTAATAAAAATCTTTCGAGATGAAGGTGGCATCTACAACATGATTTTTGTTTTAACAGGCAACGACTTGGAATTATGGACGCCATATTGAGACAAAGCAAAAGGAAGAAGACCTCTTGGAAAGACAGCATATAAGAGTAAATGTCAATTTAGTAGCCAAGTTTTCAAAAACCTTTTGCTTCTTTTGATGTTTCTTTTGAATTTACCCCTAAACAATAGAAATTGATGGAAAATCCAAAGATATTTAACGGGTTACAGCTGACATTTGAAGATAATGTTTGTTTTTATATTTTAAAAATGTGTTCTTTTAAAATTTTTTTTTTTTTTTTTGTTTTAAATAATTTTTAAATATTTTTAAATTGTTTTGATATCCTATTAAAAATAATTTTTTAAAATAAAAATATTATTTTAATAAATTTCCAAACAAAAAATACTTTAAAAAATTATTAACATAGTCTTAAATAACATGATATTATTATACTTTAATATAACTGTGATTTTGTAAGAATTTGCTCAGTTACCAATAGCAGCCACTAATCATCCCCATCCCAAGCCCTAAACCCACTGTAGAAATCAGCTCCATTTCAGTTTACAAATCACACAAAATAGTTCCCATAGGCCTTATCTCCAGCCTCAAAGCTCCGTTTCAACTTGAAAATCCAATCCAAGAACAACCTAGAAAAGATTAAGTCAAAAAAAAAAAAAAAAAAAGAGGGAACGATGCCGGCAGATGAAACACTCGCACCGCAGATCCACGCACCTCCTGTCATTCCGCGTGTTATGCACGCGCCACATTGCCAATCCCACTTCCAGCAATTTCTAGTCGATTCCGGCAGCTTTTGAAATTCATTTTTTAATCCAAAACATTTTTTTTAATAACTTGTAGTATGTTATTTTTAATTTTTTTTATTTATATAGATATTTATGATTAATTTCATGTTTTATTAAATATTTTATAAGTTTAATAAACATATAAAACACTGCAAAATGATAAACATACACAATAAAATTCAAATACAGAAAAATAAATAAATTACTTCTACCAAGACCTCAGATACGTTATTTTTGAAGGGATATGGTTTGCGTATGGCAACCCTCAAGAAATAAAGTCGCCATGAATTTTATATATATATATATATAGCACTATTATTAGAAGATTTTTTTTTAATCAATGAATCAACCAAGTAGTAATATAATCATTAAACATGTCTTGTCATTAGGATGTTGATAGCTTTTTTTTTTTTTCATTTTTATATAATAAAAATCTTTGAATTATTTCACGTGGTTTATGTTCTTAATAATCAACTTAGGGATTTTTATCTTTTTATTATCTGTTATATATTTTACTCCTAAGGTTACCAAAGTCTTTCACTGCATGTTACAAAATTGACTTTGAGCGGCATTTTCTTAAAAGTCATAGTATAAAAATCCTATTCACGATAACATTCCACAATTGTTATTCACTTGATCCAATGTAAATTAATAAAGATTCATTACAATCACACTAAAGTCTATATAAATAAATAAATTCTACCAAAAAACATGTATGATAGAAGCAATTGTTTTAGAAATGCTATTAAAGTCTGTTTAAAGATGTAATTATAATTGTTTTTTAAAGAATTTTTTATGCTAAAATGTATTAAAATAATTTTTTAAAAAATAATTTTTGATATCAACACTTTAAAATAATTAGAAAATATTAAAAATATATTAATTTAAAGTAAATAAAAAATAAAATTTTTTAATTTTTTTAAAAATACTTTAAAAATTCAAAAATAAAAAAATCACTAAAATTCAATTATTTATTTTTGATTTAAGAACCAAAGCTCAAATCTTAATATGTAAATTGATTTTTTTAGTAAACATTAATATTTGATTTAACATGTATATTAATTAATTTTTATATTTTAAAATTAATAATTATATAAAATTCAAGTAATTCAGACGTTTGTGATGCTTTAACTAATTATTAAAAAAAATAAATTTAAAATTTAATTAGTTAAATTATATTTTTTAAAATTTATATAAATTGATTTTATATTTAAAATGGTGATAGTTAAAAAGAATTTAAGAAATTGACTTGATAATTTATATAAATCTTGGAATTAACATGTAAATCAGCTCAAAGATAATATTTGACCAAAAAAAATCATTCCTCCAATTCGATGTTCTTTAACAGATTCATTGAATCCATTGCCGGCTGCCACTGTAGTGCAGAACCTTTTGACCGCTGACAAGTTTGTTCTCTCCTACCCCTATCATCTGTTGAAGACTTGTGCAAGAGGAACCTACCGCAGTACTTTTTTTTTTTTAATTTATAAATATTTAAATTAATTTATATGTATTTTGATTAATTTTTTAAAATTTTAAAAATAATAATTAAATAAATTTTTAATAATTATAAAATTTGTAGTACTCAAACTAATTTAGAGAGTATATTCAAAGTTTAATCAGTTCATATTAGTTATTTTTTAATTAATATAAATATTTAAGTTAATTTTTATATATCTTAACTAATTTTATAGGTTTTAAAATTAGTAATTATATAAGTTTTTAAGCACTTTAAAAATATTTAAACTTGTAATATTTAAAAAATAAATTTTAAATTTAATTAATTAAATTATAAAGATCATTAGCTGCCATTAAATGGGTGAGTGATGGCATCTCAGTCGCCATCAACTCAATATTCTCTTCTCCTCACTGGTCACTGTTTCCCCTACTTTGACCATCCTACATTATCACCAATCTTGCAGGAAACTACAACGAGTGCTGTCGTGGCAAACCAAAAGATACTGGACTAGTCCACTCCTGGCTCGATTCGAACTCACACCAACCCACCTAACTTTTGATCTTTATTAAGAATCCAATTAGTGTGCTAAGTGACAAGGGAGTAGGAATGAAATTAAGAAAATAATATTCATAGTGTTGGGATTGAAGCTGATGGTGATCTTGTATTGCCATAGAAAAGTTAAGCCTCTGTTTATATTATCTTATTTTAGCTGCCGAAGCCAGCCCATCGAACAAATTTTTGGTAGAATTTCAATTAAGCTCTGCTAGAAATGTCGTTGGGCGATGGCCACTATTCACCCACCCAAGCATCCAGCATCATAAAATTCTGTCCCTGTATCGAATTATTAAAGTTGATATATATATATATGATATAATTAAGTTTTAAAATATTAGAGAATCGCAAACTTTCTACCTGTATATATATCTCCTGGGTGTGCGAATGTTTTTGTAACTTGTGCTGATTATTGTGCTCTAGTTCATAGACAATCTAGGAGTGGCAGCAATGGAGGGTGTGCACAAACATTATGGTATTTTGCTAGCATCACTAGCTATAATCGCCGCGGCATTACCGTGTTGTTCTTCACAAACAACTAGAAGGTTTCAATTTAATGTAAGCCATACACATACCTTAGAGATATTAAATCTCTCTTAGTAGCCTTTTCAACCAATATATAGACTTATAGGAATGACACACACACACAAATTTAATACAAATTTGTGTACGTTTTCAGGTTGAGTGGAAGCAGGTGACACGTTTATGCACAACGAAGCAACTTCTAATGGTGAATGGGCAGTATCCAGGCCCAACTATAGCTGTTCATGAGGGTGATAATGTTGAGATTAACGTCAAAAATAGGATTGCTCAAAATACTACTCTTCATTGGTGAGTTTGGATGCATCCTAGTCTTCATATTTTCCAATATCCGTATATGCAAATATTTTTTATCCATATGCTATATGGAGTGGCACTGTATGTCATGTTGTCATCATTTGTGTTGGAGCAGATGCTTCTCTAATGAATATCGTGTTTCTGGGAGTTGGGTAATTTTTATTTTTTTTAGGCTTTTTAAAAGTAGATTTACCTTTAAAAAAATCAAATTGATGTTTTTGTTTTGTTTTTTATATGATTTTGATGTATTAAGATAAAAAAATAGAAAAACTAAATTATTTTTAGGTATTTTGAAGTAAAATATATTTTTGAAAATCACCATGCATCACAATATTAATTATATATAAAATAAAAATTTAAATTATTAGATTAAATTTGAAATATAATTTATATTATTCTATAATAATAATAAAAACTACCAACCTTTGACCAGAAAAGCTGAAACGTATATCCATATGGTATGACAACCGACATTTTCCTATGCAATACATGTATTGGAGTTTATCTGACATGTTTGACAAACGGATTCATGTTTGTGTTCGAAATTTGAACGTAACAGGCATGGTGTAAGGCAGCTAAGAACAGGATGGGCTGATGGACCAGCTTACGTTACCCAATGCCCCATTAGAGGAGGCCAGTCCTACACCTACAAGTTCACTGTTACTGGACAAAGAGGGACACTGCTATGGCATGCTCACTATGCTTGGCAAAGAGCATCTGTTTACGGTGCTTTCATCATCTACCCTCGCATCCCATATCCATTCTCACACCCAATTCAAGCTGAAATCCCCATCATTTTTGGTAATAATTAAATGTTTACTCTTTTCAAAGAAGATAGAGAGACACAGATGAGTGACTCATATTGTTAGTTAATTCTTGACATGTTTTATGTGTAATAAAAATGCAGGAGAATGGTGGAATGCGGATCCAGATGAAGTTGAAAACGTAATGATGTTAACAGGAGCAGGGCCAGACAGTTCCAATGCCTACACCATAAATGGATTGCCAGGGCCTCTCTATCCTTGCTCTAACCAAGGTAATTGTAAGACCACTGTCTCTCTTTACATTTCTAGCACTACAAAAAATGAAGATGACTTGAAATGTTTAATTTGCTAATTTTATTTTGCAGATACATTTATTCAGACGGTGGAATATGGCAAGACCTACATGCTTAGGATCATCAATGCAGCTCTAGCAGATGAGCTCTTCTTTGCGATAGCGAAACATACGCTGACGGTAGTGGAGGTTGATGCAGTCTACACTAAACCCTTCGCAACCACTTCCATTATGATTGCTCCTGGACAGACCACTACTGTTTTAATGACTGCAAACCAAGTTCCAGACTTCACAGGCATGTTTGTCATGGCAGCAAGGCCTTATCTTACTTCTGTGTTCCCCTTCAACAACTCCACCACAATCGGCTTCTTGAGGTACAAAAATGCAAGGACCTGGAAAGGAAAATCCCCAGTTGATCCGAGCAGCCTTAAACTTCCCAACCTTCCAGCAATGGAAGACACCGCATTTGCGACAAAATTTTCGGACAAGATTAAAAGTCTTGCATCTCCTCAGTACCCTTGTAATGTGCCTAAAACAATTGACAAGCGAGTGATAACAACTATAAGTCTTAACATTCAAGACTGTCCAGAAAACAAAACTTGCTTGGGCTACAAGGGCAAGAGTTTCTTTGCTTCAATGAACAACCAATCATTCGTTCGCCCTTCCATCTCAATATTGGAAAGCTATTACAAGAACCTCACCACCAGTAGTTTCTCCTCTGATTTCCCAGAAAAACCACCAAATTATTTTGATTATACTGGTGGGGATCCATTGACTCAAAACATGAACACGAAATTCGGCACGAAACTTATTGTAGTGCCTTATGGCACAAACATAGAAGTTGTGTTGCAAGACACAAGTTTTCTTAATTTGGAGAACCATCCAATTCATGTCCATGGTCACAATTTCTTCATTGTGGGGAGTGGATTTGGAAACTTCAACGAAGTCAAGGATCCGAAAAGATACAATCTTGTCGATCCTCCAGAAAGGAATACAGTGGCAGTTCCAAGTGGGGGATGGGCTGCTATTAGGATCAAGGCAGATAATCCAGGAGTTTGGTTCATACATTGTCACCTTGAGCAACATACTTCATGGGGTCTGGCAACTGGCTTTATTGTCCAAAATGGTCAGGGACCATCTCAAAGCATGCTTCCCCCCCCTCAAGATCTCCCCTCCTGCTAATTAATCATCTTCTTAAGCTACTATTCAATGCCTCGCTGCATTTAATGTACTTCATGACTTTTACATATTTTTTTCCATAAATTTTTACGTGTATCTAATAGTTTTGAATGTTACCTATGTCAATTGAAAACTAGATGATGAAAAAGAATGAAGAGTAGTTTTATTTATTTCTCTCCAGTCTGTAGTGTTTACATCAAGTGTGTGTATATATGTATATTTAAACGTGTGCTTAATAAGTAAGAGCCACAGGTGATTAAGTCCAATGCAATCAATTCATCTACAACAGCTGGAGTTGAAGCAGATTGACTTCAACAATAGATCAACATGTTCTTATCTATAGCAAATCAACTTCAGCTTATCTTCTTAACACTCCACTTCAAGTTGGAGCATGAATGTTGAGAATGCTCAACTTGCTTGTTAGTTTCTTAAAATTATCTCCTCCTAAAATCTTAGTGAATATATCTACTAGTTGAAGATGAGAGGGAATGAATTGTGTAACAATTTGACTAGCTTGAATCTTTTCTCTCACAACATGATAATTAATTTCAATATGCTTTATACATTAATTTTCAACAATCTAAAGTGCAACTTGATTGTCATGGAATAAGGTAATTGGTTTTAAGCATACTTATAGATCTTTAAACAGACATCTAAACCATGCGAGTTCATAAGTTATGGCAGCCATAGACCTATACTCAGTTTCGGCAAATAACCTAGAAACTGTTTTTTGTTTTCTTGTTTTTCACGTGATGAGAGAATCTTAAAGAAATACATGGTAACCAAATGTTAATCTTATTGTCATAGAACAATTTGCCCAATTAGCATCACAATAAGCTCTTAGTTGCAGAAAGCTGCCGGAAAAAAATAATAAGCCAAGACCTACGTTGTTCCTTAAGTATCTCACTACATGAAAAGCAACATCCTAATGAGGTTTTCTTGGTGCATGCATAAGTTGACTTAAAATGTTTACAGAACACATGATATCTAGTTTAGTAATTGTAAGGTAGATTAATCGCCCTATCAATCTTCTATAATGTGAAGCATCATTCATTATCTCACCTTGATCATTAGTGAGTTTCAACTTCCGCTCCATAGGAAAGTCAATAGGTTTAGCTCCAAGAAATTCAACATTGTCAAGAATTTTCAACGTGTATTTTCTCTAAGATATAACTATTCTAGCCTTTTATCTTGCCACTCCCAGATCGAGAAAATGTTTTAGTTTACCAAGATCTTTTATGTGAAATTGTTGTTAAAGAAAAAGCTTGAGATCTTGAATAACCTTGTCATTGTTCCTAGTAATGATGATATCATCTATGTAGATAAGGACCATGGTTAGAGTTGGCCCTTTTTCTTGCACAAAGAGAGAATGACCTGAATGTGATTGAAAAAACCCAGCATTTTTGATGGCTTCTGAGAATTTGAAGAACCAATTTCTAGGTGCTTGTTTCAATAAGCCGACATACAATCCTTTTCCCTTGTCGGCAAAGTCCTGGTGATGGAGTCTGACACGACTAAAAGGTTGATGTCTTCTCCCAAGTGCAGGAGTGTCGAAGTAATAAATAACCCGGCAAGACCGGGGTCGAACCACAGGGAGGTTAATTGTACAAATTATAGACAATAATTGTAAACAACAATAACAACAACAACAATAGTAGTAGTAGTAGTAATAATAATAATAATAATAATAATACTAGTAGTAGTAGTAGTAGTAGTAATAGTAGTATAATAGTAGTAGTAGTAATAAAGAAAGAGAAGAAGAAGAAGATGATGAGAACTTGAAGATGGAAAATTAATGTAAGGATTAAACAATAATAATAACAAATGTCAAGGTTAGAGGTTCCACTAATGGTATATCAAACAAATATAGTATAAACTCTTATTATTGAATTGGAAACCACACACAAAGGAGATTCTAATCAGATTATATATTGTTAACATGATTACATTAGTCATCTTATTCAATTAATGCTAATACTTGTAAATCTCGTCAAGCATTCATGATTATAACTTATGTTAACAACAAATCAAGTTCCTTTTATAGCTCAGGTGTCGGTTATACCATACATTATGGGCCATGAAAGTGCCAAGCATTTGTTGTACCAAGTGTTATACAACATAAATCAAGATTAGTCATTTAACAAGCAAAGTATTAAAGAGTGAACAAGATAACAAATATAAAACATGTTAGTATCAAACATTAAGGTCCATATTAAGTTTACACTATATTTATTCTTCCACCATTAGTGTAACCTTTTCACCTTGACATAGTTAACTTAGCTAGACATAATGAAAGAAAGAAAAATAGATAAACAAAATAAGAACATAAAAGTTAACTAACTAAAGGAAAGGAAATGAAAGGCATAAACTTAATATTAATGAAAGCAAAGTATAAACATTACAAAAAATACAAAGAGAGAAAGGAAGAACATGATCTTGATCTGAACACCAAGATATCTAAATGCATGGCAAATGCCTCCTTTTATAGGCCAAAATTGGAAACTATTGATTTGATGACTAATTGATAAGTGGGTGGCCAACTTTTGACTTGGTGACAATCCTTATCTTCTTGTCTGCCCAAAACGTCATTGATAACGTCAAACTTGGAGCCAATTGTAAACATGAAAGTTGTAGCCAATTGTCTCAGCTTTCTTGTGTAAAAACTTCAGCTCATTTGGACTTCTAGAACTCTAGATATGGCCAAAATACCAAACAGTGCTCGGGCTGGAAGACAGATTCGGGCTTCTTTGTTGTTGCTACAATTTGGACTTGATAATGGCCTTTTTAGATCTTGGGCTCTATATAAAAGTTGTAGGCCTGTGTCTTACCTTTCCATCCATATAAATTGGATCTAAATCTGAGATCTGTAACTCCAGATATGACCCAATTACCGAACAGTGTTTCGGTTTGGATTGCACCGACATCTCTTCTCTAAGTTTGACCATCTCTTTATCCTTGCAATTTAAGTTCTTCAAGTCATCAATCAATCCTTTCATTTATGTGATAGACCTGCATTTAAAATGAACATTTACCATAAATTAAAGATATCTTATATTATTAGATATATTATTATAAAACATGCTTTAGTTAAGGAGTTATTGATACTTCAAGTGCAAAATGATGATATAAAACCATGATAAAAATGCACTTTTAAGTACTAATCACACCCCTCAACCAGCTTATTACTAGTCCCTAGTAATTAAAGCGTTAAAACAATTTGCAAATTTCACAAAGTAAGGTATTCATCATTTAACTTCCATTAATCTATCCAGATAAACAAACTCTCATTAAATTTATATATCTGCTCAATACCACTTAACAAGATATTAATAAACCTTTCTTTTGTGCTCAATGTATCAACACATAATTATGGAGCTTTTCTTGGAAGAAAACAAAATTTTTGTTCTAATGTTTAAGGTTAACTTCCTTGAGTTGGGATTACTATTTTTGTCTTTTTTTTTCGTTTTTTTTTTTTTTAAAATCTATATACATATAATTTAAAAACATCATGCATCTTTAATCCATGTAACGAGCTTTCAGCTAATGACTCCCAGACTAATTGGTCTTAGGGCTTTAGGTGTTAAGACACCCCTACGAGCTTAGTAACTCGGGTCGCAGATACTGATATGTAGATAGTGCAATGTTTGATTCCCTTAAGCTTTTCTCGTTAACCCATGTAACAAGCGTTGAGCCAATAGCTCCCAAGTCAGTTGACTTTAGGGTATTAGGTGTTAAAACACCCCTTCAGGCTTAATTGCTTAGGTTAGGGAGGCTACGAAACCAAACTTATCTACATTTTTATTGTCATCATTTTTTTTTTCTTTTTTCTTTTTTTTATTTTTTTTTAATTATGTACAATCCCTTTCCCTTAGTTGTTACCTTTAACAAAAGAACATAAATAATGTAATAATCCAATATGCAACCCACAATCATATGTTAAAGTGTGTGTGTGTAAATTAAGGTTTAAGAATACATGTTAAATAAGTATATGAGCAGAATTAAGCGGTAACAATACGAGAGTTTGTAAACCTAAATATTTTAGGAAGTATTATAATAGACCTTGTTAAGAATGGTTACTAAGATGCGTCTCAAGAGTCACTTTAACAAAAGAATTCCTTTACTCTGCCATCCTAGTAACAACAATTATGCACATGCTTTATGAAATGAAAAACAATTTTTTTTTTATCAACTACTACCCTCTCTCCCCAACCAAAACGAGATATTGTCCTCAATGTTCTAAGGTAGAAAGATAGAGTATAGAAGATATCACCTGAAATAACGAACACTGACAAAACCTGAAACACACTGAAACAAAAATAAGAAATAACAAAACACAATAATAAAACCAAAATACATAAAAATTCACAAATGAAGGCTCAAATCCAATCTAAGCTTTTTACGGCTTCCCGTAGATGACCAATTTATGCGACTCATGGAAGGATCAATCACAGGAATGAAAGATTGTAGTTGGTCAATCAATTGTTCAGCAGTAGTAGCAGAGATTATGATTTGTTGTGCAGAAGATGTTAGAAATTCCTGTTCCACAGCATGATCAAGAAAAGACAACAACTTATCATAATAACCATTAACATTTAACAAGCCAATAGGTTTATGGTGAATGTGCAATTGAGCCCAAGAGGAAATATGAAAGATCTCTTCCAATGTGCCTATACCACCTGGTAAAGCAATGAAAGCATCAGCATGGTTAAACATTGCATTCATTCGAGCCGCATTGTGGAGACCTGAAATTCCTCTCCAATTGTTTTTCCAATGATGTCCCCTTGTGCCAAAGCTTCAGGGACGATTCCTAAAACTTGACTACCTCCTAAAAATACAGCTATTGACACACCTCCCATTAACACAAGACTGCCTCCCCCATACACTAAATGAATCTTTCTCTCAGCTAGCACCTGACCAAGACGGTTTGCTGATTCTAAAAACTCCTTTTCTTTCCCAAGACTAGATCCACCAAAAACGCAAATATTTCTTATTTGATGACTTGAGGAACTTGCCATTTCTACACACTTCTATATTTGTTGAATGTATGGGTTGAGTAGAAATGAAAGGAAGGAAAAGAGAGTTTTATAGATGAGAAAGTAGAAAGGCAATCATAACACCTATATGTAAGCCAGCTGGAGTCTCACACACTCTCTCTCTCTTTTTATTTATTTATTTATTTATTTTTGAAAAAAACATGTGTATGTACAGGTAGTTGTGATTGTGGCTCACATCTTCCCTTGGTTTTACGTCCAAGAACGGCTTAAACGCCCTTTATGGGTCGGGGATAGGCTTCCCATCCAGTTTTCTTAAAAACTGGCAAACAGGGTCTTTTTTAGTCAGATTCCCAAGACTAAGTCGATCATGTTCTTTATGAAATAGTGGCCATAAATCATGAATTGCACGATGCACATCTCCACTAGGATGCGTCTCAAGAGTCAATAGAAGATTATTTAATGACTCCTTACTCAGGCCATCCTTAATGAATTGTATTTTATCTTCACGGTTTATAGATACCATTCCTAAAGAACGACATTGTGTATACAAGTCCATCTAGCACATCGATGACAGACATCCAGTCGTTTTGCACGACGCTTCTTTGCAAAAGTGCTTTTACCTGTTCCACGCATGTGTGAAATGAAGTTAGAGGACTCACCTGATAATCGGACCTTTGCTTCAATCAACCAGCGAATATCTTCAGGAATTCCATGATTCATTAACAATCTCAATCTTGCACATCTAGCACGGTAAATTTTTGTAATCGCATTCTGAGGTAGAGCGGGAAAATACTTTTTCAATTTTTCAAGATTAGTGTCCATTTTCAAATGAGAATTGGAAGAGAGATTCAAAGAATTGCATAGATATATACACAGATATCAGTAATTGTGGGAAACTGAAAGAACCGACTTAAGTCACGGAGTACCGTTATCCGCCATTTGACCGGGGTGAAAGAAACTTGCAAAAATCACTTAAAAAGAAACAAAAATAAAATAAAATAAAATAAAATAAAATAAAATCAATCTTTATATACAGGATCACCCAATTCAATAGAGTTATGTTCAACTGAAAAGTTGTCAAAGTAAACTTTCAGACGATGTCCATTTACCTTGAAAACATTGCCATTCTTTGGATTCTCGATGTCATAGGCCCCATATGGATACACATATTTCACAATAAAAGGACCGCTCCATCTTGATCTTAATTTTCGAGGAAATAAATGCAGTCGAGAATTATAAAGTAAGACTTTTTGACCAACATTGAAGGTTTTTCTCTGTATTTTCTTGTCATGAAACTCTTTAATTCTTGCTTTATGAATTCTTGAATTTTCATATGCATCGTTTCTTATTTCCTCAAGCTCATTTATTTGTAATTTTCGCAGTTGACTAGCATCATCCAGATTTGAATTGAAAGCTTTAATAGCCCAATAAGCTTTATGTTCAAGTTCCACAGGCAAGTGACAAGGTTTTTCATAGACTAGTCTATAAGGTGACATACCTAATGATGTTTTATAAGCAGTTCGATAAGCCCAAAGTGCATCATTAAGTCTTAAAGACCAGTCTTTCCTATTAGGGTTCACTGTTTTCTCCAAAATATGTTTGATCTCCCTATTAGCAAGCTCTACTTGTCCACTTGTTTGAGGGTGATAAGGGGTGGCAACTTTGTGTGTGATTCCATATTTCTTCATTAAAGACTCAAATGGCTTGTTGCAGAAATGTGTTCCACCATCACTTATTATGGCTCGGGGGACTCCAAATCGACTCAAAATATTTTCTTTCAAAAACTTTATCACTGTTTTGTGATCATTGTTTCGACTTGGAATTGCCTCTATCCATTTTGAAACATAATCTACTGCGACTAATATGTATAAGAAACCAAATGATGGAGGGAATGGGCCCATGAAAACTATACCCCAACAGTCAAAGATCTCAATGACAATAATAGGGTTTAAAGGCATCATGTGACGTTTTGAAATAGATCCCAACTTTTGACAATTTTCACAAGACTTGCAGAATGCATGTGAGTCTTTGAACATGGTGGGCCAGTAAAATCCACTTTGTAAGATTTTTGTAGTTGTCTTTCTTAATGAGAAATGGCCCCCACATGCCTCAGAATGACAAAATTTAATGACACTACTTACCTCATTGTCAGGAATGCATCTTCGAAATATTTGAACAGGACAATATTTGAATAAATAAGGATCATCCCAATAAAAGTTCTTCACTTCGTTCAAAAACTTTCTTTTATCTTGGATACTCCAATGAGCTGGCAATTGTCCTGAAACAAGAAAATTGACAATATTAGCAAACCAAGGCATTGTAGAGACAGAAAGTAAAGATTCATCAGGAAAGTAGTCATCGATTGGTGTGATGTCAGTTTTCGAATCTGTTGTCAATCTTGACAAGTGATCTGCGACAACATTTTCGCTGCCTTTCTTATCTTTGATTGTGATATCAAATTCTTGAAGTAATAAAATCCACCGCACCAATCTAGCCTTGGAATCTTTCTTAGAAAGAAGATATTTCAATGCTGCATGATCACTAAAAACAACAACAGGTGAGCCAACAAGATAAGATCTGAATTTTTCACATGCAAATACTACTGAAAGTAATTCTTTTTCAGTGGTGGTATAATTCATTTGAGCACTATTTAAAGTTTTACTTGCATAGTAAATTATATAAGGTTTCTTATCTTTTCTTTGTCCCAAAACAGCACCTACGACATAATCACTAGCATCACATATTATTTCAAAAGGTAATGACCAATCGGGAGGTTGAATGATAGGAGCACAAGTAAGCAAGTTTTTAAGTTTAACAAAGGCTTCTTCACAATGTTCAATCCATTCAAAAATAATATCCTTTGTTAGAAGGTTACTTAAAGGCTTAGATATTACACTAAAATCTTTGATGAACCTTCTATAAAAACCAGCATGTCCCAGGAATGATCTAACATCTTTAAGAGATTTTGGTGTTGGCAAGTTTGCAATTAACTCGATTTTAGATTTGTCAACCTCAATTCCTTTTGATGAAACAATGTGACCAAGTAAAATGCCGTTTGTTACCATAAAATGACATTTTTCCCAATTCAGCACAAGATTCTTCTCTTCACACCTGGTCAAAACCTTTCCTAAGTTAGTTAAACAATCATCAAATGAATCGCCAAAAACAGAAAAATCATCCATGAAAATCTCAAGAAAATGTTCAACCGTATCGCTAAATATACTAAGCATGCATCTTTGAAATGTGGCTGGTGCATTACATAATCCAAAAGGCATCCTTCGATATGCAAAAGTACCAAATGGACATGTGAAAGTAGTCTTTTCTTGATCTTCCAATGCAATTTCAATTTGGTTGTAACCCGAATAGCCATCTAGGAAACAATAAAATTCATGACCTGTAACTCTTTCTAGGATTTGATCCATGAAAGGTAAAGGAAAATGATCTTTTCTAGTCATTGAATTAAGTTTCCTATAGTCAATGCACATGCGCCAACCAGTAACAGTTCTAGTGGGAATTAACTCATTGTTCTCATTTGTTATCACAGTGACTCTAGACTTCTTAGGTACAACTTGGGTAGGACTTACCCATTTGCTGTTAGAAATAGGATAAATGATTTCATTATCTAGAAGCTTAATGACTTCATTTTTCACTACTTCTTTCATATTAGGATTTAACCTTTGTTGCATTTCTCTAGAGGGTTTAGCATTTTCCTCTAAATAAATTCTGTGTGTACAAATCAAAGGACTAATTCCTTTTATATCAGCTATGGTCCATTCTAATGTATTTTTGTGCATTTTCAGAGTTTGTAATAACTTACCTTCTTGATGTGCATTAAGTTTGGAAGAGATTATTACCGGAAAAGTTTTATTTTCTCCTAAAAATGAGTATTTGAGATTGGATGGCAACGGCTTCAAATCAGGTTTTGGTGGTTGAACACTTGAAGGTATGAACTTAATTGATCGTGGTGGCAATTCCTCAATTTGTGGCCTCCAATTACTTGTCTTTGATTCTTCCTGAAAATAAATCATTTCCAAATCATTAGATTCATCAATCTCAATTTCACTGGAAGTGGTTGGAAATTGATCATGAATTAAATTTTCAGTAAAGTCCACTTCCTGTAAGTCATTATCATCTCTAGGTTGCTTGCAAATGTTGAAAATATTCATCTCCAAAGTCATGTTTCCAAATGATAGCTTCATCAGTTCATTCCTACAATTAATCAATGCATTAGAAGTTGCAAGAAATGGACGTCCTAAAATAATAGGAAATGAATTACATACTTCAACAGGTTGTGTGTCCAAGACAATAAAATCCACAAGATAAATGAATTTATCGACTTGTACTAACACATCTTCAATTATTCCTCTAGTCACTTTTATAGATTTATCGGCAAGTAAAAGAGTTATAGAAGTTGGTTTTAACTCACCTAGATTAAGACTTTGAAAAACTGAATATGGAAGTAAATTCACATTAGCACCAAGATCAAGTAAGGCTCTTTCAATTTTATGCTCTCCAATAAAGCAGGAAATTGTAGGACAACCAGGGTCTTTATATTTCAAAACATTATTGTTTTGAAGAATGACACTTACTTGTTCCGCTAGAAAGGCTTTCTTTTTCACGTTCAGTTTCCTTTTCACAGTGCATAGATCTTTCAAAAATTTAGCATAGGAAGGAACCTGTTTAATAGCATCCAGCAAAGGTATATTGATTCTTACCTGTTTGAAAATTTCAAAAATTTTTGAGTTGTGATTGACTTTCCTTTGTTTGGTCATGGCTTGAGGAAATTGAAGTGCTTGCGGTGAATCAGTCATTTTTTTGTAATTTTCAGATTCATCCCCTTCCTTACCCTTAGAGATTGACTCATCATCTTTCTCATAAGGTTCAAGAGAGGGTTTTTCAATAACCTTACCACTGCGTAGAGTAGTGACTGATTTGACTTGATCCATATGTTGGCTTCTGGAACTACTTGCATTTGCATTGTATTGCCCCTTGGGATTTTGTTGCGGTTGAGATAAAAACTTACCTTTCTCATGGAAACTGAGAGCAGATGTTAATTTTGCAAGAGTATCTTTAAAATCTGTCATGTTTTGAGCAAGTTGAGTATTGATTATCTCTTGCTTTTCAATGAATGCATTCAATATTTCCTCAAGGTTTTTTCTAGGAGGTGGAGCATAAGGAGGTGCATATCCATAAGAATTTTGGAAATTATGGTGTGCTTGAAACTGTGGTTGTGAAGTTTGTGCATTATCACTCTTCCAACTGAAATTTTGGTGATTTCTCCAACCAGGGTTGTATGTTTGCAAATATGGGTTATGATAGGGCCTTTCGAAACCGTTTAAAGCATGAGCTTGTTCATGGAGACATTCCTTAAAAGAAGGCATGGTTGGACAGTTACTAGTTGAGTGTTCATTTGTTTCACATATTTGACATACAATGTTTTCAATAGATTTAAATTGACCACTCTTTTTCAATTCTAGTGCCTTGACTTTTCTAGCTAAAGATGCAAACTTGGCTTGAAGGTCATGATCTTCCCTAAGGTTGTACATACCTCCACTAGATGTATGAGGTTGAGTTTTACTCGGTGCCTCATAAGTACCCGCGGTGTCCCAATTTTGAGCATTTTCAGCTAACAAGTCTAAGTACTCCATTGCTTCATCAGGGTCTTTATCTTCAAAAGTTCCATTGCACATCAATTCAACCATTTGCCTATCTTTAGGTGTTAACCCTTCATAGAAATGTGAAATCAATCTCCATGTTTCAAAACCATGATGAGGGCAAGTACTAAGCAAGTCTCGATACCTATCCCAACATTGGTAAAATGTTTCTCCTGGTTTTTGAGTGAAAGTAGTGATTTGTCTTTTGAAAGAGTTTGTTCTATGGGATGGGAAAAACTTCTTTAAAAACTGTTGTTGCATTTCATCCCAAGCACGAATGGATCCTAGTCTTAAATTTTGTAGCCATGTTTTAGCTTTATCTTTTAATGAAAAAGGAAAAAGCTTTAATCTAATGGTGTTCATGCTACAATTTAAATTATTATATGTGTTGCAGACCTCCTCAAATTCTCTTAAATGCAAGTATGGATTTTCCAATTCCAAGCCATGAAATGAAGGTAAAAGTTGAATAATGTCTGGCTTAAAATTAAAATGAGATGCATCAGGAGGAAAAACTATGCATAATGGTGCACTTGTTCTTGTGGGATTCATGTGGTCTCTAAGTGTTCTAGCACGGTTATTCTCATTATTTTCATTATAAAGTGATTGATTATCTTCTTCGGCCATATTTTTTGAAAATGATGAGGATATCCTATAAAGTCTACCACTTGATGTACATGACCACACTCTCATGCACGTGTAGGAATAAAATAAAAAAGAAGAAGAAAGCAAAAGAAGGAGGAAGAAAACAAAATAAAAAGAAACAAAAGAAAAGAAACAAAGTTATATACAAGAAAGGTGAAAAGAGAAAAAAATAACTACTATAATTTATACAAGAACTTACCTCCCCGGCAGCGGCGCCAAAAACTTAACACGACTAAAAAGTTGATGTCTTCTCCCAAGTGCAGAAGTGTCGAAGTAATAAATAACCCGGCAAGACCGGGGTCGAACCACAGGGAGGTTAATTGTACAAATTATAGACAATAATTGTAAACAACAATAACAACAACAACAATAGTAGTAGTAGTAGTAATAATAATAATAATAATAATAATAATAATAATAATAATAATAATAGTAGTAGTAGTAGTAGTAGTAGTAGTAGTAGTAATAGTAGTATAGTAGTAGTAGTAGTAATAAATCAAGATTAGTCATTTAACAAGCAAAGTATTAAAGAGTGAACAAGATAACAAATATAAAACATGTTAGTATCAAACATTAAGGTCCATATTAAGTTTACACTATACTTATTCTTCCACCATTAGTGTAACCTTTTCACCTTGACATAGTTAACTTAGCTAGACATAATGAATGAAAGAAAAATAGATAAACAAAATAAGAACATAAAAGTTAACTAACTAAAGGAAAGGAAATGAAAGGCATAAACTTAATATTAATAAAAGCAAAGTATAAACATTACAAAAAATACAAAGAGAGAAAGGAAGAGCATGATCTTGATCTGAACACCAAGATGCCTAAATGCATGGCAAATGCCTCCTTTTATAGGCCAAAATTGGGAACTATTGATTTGATGACTAATTGATAAGTGGGTGACCAACTTTTGACTTGGTGACAATCCTTATCTTCTCTTGTCTGCCCAAAACGTCATTGATAACGTCAAACTTGGAGCCAGTTGTAAACATGAAAGTTGTAGGCAATTGTCTCAGCTTTCTTATGTAAAAAATTCAGCTCATTTGGACTTCTAGAACTCCAGATATGGCCAAAATACCGAACAGTGCTCGGGCTGGAAGACAGATTCGGGCTTCTTTGTTGTTGCTATAATTTGGACTTGATAATGGCCTTTTTAGATCTTGGGCTCCATATGAAAGTTGTAGGCCTATGTCTTACCTTTCCATCCATATACATTGGACCTAAATCTGAGATCTGTAGCTCCAGATATGACCCAATTACCGAACAGTGTTCCGGTTTGGATTGCACCGACATCTCTTCTGTAAGTTTGACCATCTCTTTATCCTTGCAATTTAAGTTCTTCAAGTCATCAATCAATCCTTTCATTTATGTGATAGGCCTGCATTTAAAATGAACATTTACCATAAATTAAAGATATCTTATATTATTAGATATATTATTATAAAACATGCTTTAGTTAAGGAGTTATTGATACTTCAAGTGTAAAATGATGATATAAAACCATGATAAAAATATACTTTTAAGTACTAATCAGAGTCATATAAACTTCCTCATGTAAGTCATTATGGAGGAAGGCATTATTGACATCCATTTGAAAAAGGAGCCAATTGCAGACTGCTGCCAAGGCAAGAAGGCAGTGAATGATGGTCAACTTAGCAACTAGAGTGAAAGTTTCATGATAGTCTAATCCTTCTGTTTGAGTGAATCCCTTAGCTACCAAGCGTGCTTTATACCTTTCCACTGATCCATCAGACTGGTATTTGATTTTGAACACCCATTTGCTGCTTATAGGGCAATAGTTTGGTGGTAATGGAACCAAATACAATGCCTTCTAATTTTCAAGTGTAGTGAGCTCAATTCTCATTGCTTTGCACCACTTAGGATCACTTAATGTCTACTCATATGTTGTAGATTCAAGAGTGCTAGTAATGGTGTTAATAAATAGTTGATGAGAAGGAGATAATGGCTGATAGGAAATAAAGTTGGATAATGAATATTAAGTACCTGACCATGAAAAGGATGAGTTGGTTGTGGATGTAGAGAGTGGTGACATACCAACCTAGCCACAATGAAAATCATCAAGAGGAACATAGGACTGATCGCTGCGACTTAGTATAGAAGCAGGTGTGTTTATTTGGAGAAAAGAAGAAGACGATGTGGGATTTGATGATGGTAGTGATGAGGATTTAGATGAAAAAGAAGATAATGAAGTGGCAGGGGTCTTGAGTGATAAAGGAGAAGGGGATAGTATTTGTGGAATTAGACTGTCATTGGATTCAAGGAATATGGGTGGTAGAGATAATTGTGGAGGAGAATTGTTTGAAGTGTGATTAAGAAAAGAAAATATGTTTTCAAGAAAAATAACATCTCGAATAGTAAAAATTGCCAATTGGTGAGAACATAAACACGATATGCTTTTTGGTTAGAAAGGTATCCAACAAAAATACATCGACAAGCTCGTGGTGAAAATTTGGTTAAAGGTTGTTAGTTGGTGGCATAACATAAACAATCAAAAACACGTAGATGTAAATATGTGGGTATTTCCTGTACAAGAGTTCATATGGTGATTTGTGATTCAGAACTAGGGTGGGAAGATGATTTATAAGATAAGTAGCAGTCAGCAAACTCTATCCCTAAAATTTTAATGGTAAATTTGCTTGGAAACTTAAGGCACGATCAACATTGAGTAGGTGTCTATGTTTTCGTTTAACAACACTATTTTGTTAAGGTATGTACGAATATGAATTTTGAAGTAAAATGCCATGGATAGAGAGGAATGACTTTAAAGAGATAAATTCCAGCCCATTATCACTTGGTATAATTTTAATTTAACAGATAAATTGAGTGTGAACAAAAATGATGAATGATTTTAACAACCTTTGTGTTTTAGATTTGAATTTTATAAGGAAAATCCAGGTAAAACGAGTGTAATTATCCATAATAGTTAAAAGATAATATTTACCAAAGTATGTTTCAATCTTTTATGGACCTCAAGGGTAGAAGATTAAAAAATTTAGTACTTTAAACTGAGTTTATAGAAAAAGATAACCTGGATTGTTTTGCGTAAGGACAAACTTCACATGAATGTTGCGAAGCATAAACAAAAAATAGGATTAATTTTTATAGAAAATGCAACGGTAATTTTGATAGATGTTCTAATCTGTTGTGCTGAACAGCTTCTGATGGAAAAAAGACTTGATATGAGATTGGTGTAGTTGAATGTGATTCTGATTGTGGCATAAGATAGTATAATCCCTTACTCTGCTTCCTCAAGCCAATCATACTCTTCGTATCAAGGTCCTGCAATATACAGAAAGTGGGAAAGAAGTAAACAGAATAATTTAAAGCAGATGTGAGTTGACTGACAGAAAGTAGATTCACGTAGCATGAGGGTGCACAAAGAACATCATGAACACGTAGATTTTTGGTAATATGTGTAGAGCCAACACTTCTAATTTTTGCATGGGAATCGTTTGGTAAGGTGACTTGAGAGAACATAGGAATAATGGCTTTATCAACAACTGAAGTAGCTATATGTTTAGTGGCTCCATTGTCAATGATCCATTAAATAAACTTGGAATTGTGAGTAGTGGATGATGAATAAAAAGGAGTGGAGTTAACTGTATAATTTGTAGAGACTGTGGATTTCTTAGTTTGGAAGAAAGCTTTGATTTGTGAAAATTCTTCAGGAGTGAATTGAAGAGGCTAATCAGAGATTTGAACAGACTAGAAGTTTGTGCGAGATGATTCAATCCTTGTTTGATTTGCAGCAACCTTTTGAGCTTGATTCCTAGGTTGAACATTCCTGCCATGAGCTTGATTCCTCGGTTGAACATTCCTGCCATGAAGAGCGTGACCCACAGGAAACCGAATCAAATAGAAACATCTCTCCACTGTATTTGTTGTTTTATCACAGTAGGAGTGGTGAAGTTATTTCTTGGATCCTTGCATTGTTGATGAGCCAGGCATCCAATTTCGAGAGAAATCTTGTCGTTGTGAAGCAGAGCCTGGTCTTTTGACATTTCCAGCGTGAACTTGTTCAGTAACCTTGTGCTCAACCAGTCCTCATTGTTTTTCTTCCTCACATAAGAGTGAATATGCTTTCTTAACAGTTGGTAAAGGTTGCATAAGCATAATTTGCCTTCTAATAGCTGAATAGCTCTCATTTAGTCCCATAAGAAACTGACCACATCTCATCTTTTCTTCATTGTTTGATAGTTGTTTCATTCCACCATAAGTGCACTGAATAGCTGGACTTCTCATTTTTAATTCATCCCACTGTGTTTTTATCTTGGTGTAATATGCGAAGTTGGAATCCTGATTTTGCTGGAATTCTACGATGGAAAGCTGAACTTGATAGTGATGAGAAAAATCACATTGTGAGAATCGTTCTCGTAGATCCAACTAGATTTCAGAGGGGGTTTCAACATATAGAACACTATTGGCAAGCTCTTGATTTAAAGAGTTGAGAATCCAAGAAAGAACCATATCATTGCATCGTTGCCATAACATGTATTTATGATTAGATTCACCTGGCATAGGTATGGTTCCATTGATGAATCCCAATTTATTTTTGGCACTGAGACTTATCAAAATAAAACGTCTCCACATGGCATAGTTGGTTCCATCAAGTACTTTCGGAACAAGAGTCATGCTTGGATGATTTGATGTATGGATAAAAAAAGGGTCAAAAGGATCAATGGTTAAAAAGGACATGTTTGGAAGGGTAGTATTTTTCTTGGTCCTTGTTGAATCAGTACTGTCCTTCATTTGGAGAATTTTACGAAAGCTTGGTTTTAGAGTTTCATGCGCTCTGATACCATGAAAACTAGATGATGAAGAAGAATGAAAAACAGTTTTATTTATTTCTCTCTAGTCTGTAGTATTTACATTTAAGTATATATATATACAAACGTGTGCCTAGTAAATAGGAGCCACAAGTGATTGAGTCCAACTTAATCAGTTGATCTACACCAGCTGGAGTTGTAGCAGATTGACTTCAACCACAGATCAACATCTTCTTATCCATAGCTGATCAATTTCAGTTTATCTTCTCAACATCAGTGATGCTTGTGAATAGGCAAGTGGAGAAGTATAATGAAGTTTTGTGTGCTGATAATCGTAGTACAACCCGGTACAAATTTGTGGTTTTTTGGGTGAGGCAAAGTAATGCAGTGAGGCTAGAGATTGTCCAACAAGCTTTTTGTTTCATTACATTATTTTCCTTTATATATATATATATATATATATATATATATATAGAACATACAAAAAATCCAGTTTACTAACATGAACATTCAACAATAAGAATTGGATAAACAGACAACAAAATTAACAAATATGCCTTCGTATTCAGAAGACTGACTATGGCTTATGCATTGAGGTAGCCTTTGGCGTTGTGGTAAGCATCACAAAGCCTATGTGGTATTAGTCTCATATCCTTATGAGCCCATTAAATACAAGCCTCTTAGGAAATATTTTTTTTTGGGCTATAAATAGCTACTTGCTAGGTGACGAGGAGGCCCAAGAAACGAAGTCTGTAGATACTCACTAGGGGATGAATGTCTCTCTAATAATTATGGGCTTGAAAGCTTCTCGTGTGAAGACTTCGCTAATCTTAATAAAATGAGTTAACCAAGACCATTATTTTCATAATGATGACTTGATAACAATTTCTATGTTTATAGAATCTAGATCCCAAGATCTTGATATCCCTTTTGCTAATGATCAAGAGCTTCATGATTCATGGGAATGTGTCAAGGTGATTCTAATTATCATGATAGCATCTTGCAAGATCACCAAAATGTTTCAAAGATCCGTGGTAACTAAGCTCTAAAGGTGCTAAGTTGAAAAAGAAGAGCAAATGTGTGGAAGTGATAAAGAAATTTAAAAGTTTCTTCAAGGTGGTGGTATCAAGACTCGAGTGATTGTCCTTGAAAATATATCTTTTTTCACTGTAATTGATTGCTGCCTGTTAGGAATACAATGCATCTGGCCATCCATAGAACCGAAAAGAAAATATTTCTATTTTTCTTTGTTTTTTGGGCTATAATCTCTACTATTGAACATGATAACAAGAAGGCTTGTTGAAATCAGAAGCATGTACTCATCCACGCATGTATCGATGACCAAAATACAGGGTGATTGGAAGATCATTTGCCTGGTCCCAGTTTCCGAATGCTGGTACAGTGAAAATATATCTTTTTTCACTGTAATTGATTGCTGCCTGTTAGGAATACAATGCATCTGGCCATCCATAGAACCGAAAAGAAAATATTTCTATTTTTCTTTGTTTTTTGGGCTATAATCTCTACTATTGAACATGATAACAAGAAGGCTTGTTGAAATCAGAAGCATGTACTCATCCACGCATGTATCGATGACCAAAATACAGGGTGATTGGAAGATCATTTGCCTGGTCCCAGTTTCCGAATGCTGGTATTTGTCCACTTCTTCTCCATTCCTAATCAAAACAGAACACCAAAAAAAAAAAAATCAATTTTGAAGGCAAATGAAAAGAGCTTCTTGAAATTAAAAAGAGGGATAAAAGAAAACAACAGAAAGAAGCCAACTGCTTAGAGGTTGAAAATAAGAAGCCTAGAAATGGCAAGAGAGCTTACATCCATTTTGGTCGATTATGGCAGTATAACGCAAGAAGCCAAAGAAGAGACTGAAACAAAAAGGTGCTATATAGGATAGAGAAGAAGACAGGACCTTGAGAAGGGAAGACCGAAAACGTTAAAAAGAAGGATATGAGAATTCACAGAATAAACAATTCAAAAAAGATACAAATTCTAGCTGAGAATTGCAGAGAGATTCTGCAGAGAAAGATACATTTCAGCTCTTTCTAGCGTAGAAGGTAGAAGTGTATAGTCTAAAAGCTTTTAAGAGAATAAAACGAGCTTCGGCAGGTCTTTTTGTGTTGCTAGGTCTCTTGCCAGGGTCAAACCGACAACAATCTTGAAACACGTGTAGCTTCAATGAGCTGCCAAGATTTACTATTAAACACCGTCTTAACATGTTTTTTAAATTATATTTATTATTTAATATATATCAATTATAAAAAGCCACCAACAGATATTCAAATTTATAATAAAACCAATGAAAGATAAAAAAGAGAAGCCCATGTAAGAAAATTAAGTTGATTTTTTATTTAAAAACATCAAAATAATTATACTATTTTAAAAATTAAAAAGATCAAAATTTACAAATCAAACCCTATACAATTTGTAAGTGTGATATTTTTTTTATTCTAGGGTTAAATTCATATTTTTATATACAAAAAAAATTAAATAACCAACCTAACCCTATATAATTTATAAAAAATAAACATATCATGCTAAAAAAATCATTTTAGCCTAATGCCTAATTAAAAGGTTTTTTGAGCTAAGAAAATTTCATCAAATCACAATTATAATGAACAGGAATTGGAGTCTTGGGCTACAATAACTTCTCATTCACCTTTAGGTTTTTTCCAAATGGTATTGTATGGGTTTTTTTATTTTTTATAGTGTTAATTAATTGATTAAGATGAAACTTGAATTTAAAACATTGTTGTGTATAAAAAAGATTAAAAATAGATATTTTTATAAGAAAAAAGTAATTAATAAAAACCAAAAAAGGTATAGAGGACGTATTGTGTTTTTACTTTATGTTTTGAGGGAAACACTGTGAATTGTAATTATAATTGTATTTTTTTTTTATTTTATTCCACTTTAATCATCAAACTTTTTTTTTATAATTTTATTCTTGTATATTGTGTTGATTTTAAATAAAAAAATTAGTTTTGTTTCTTA
Organism: Populus pruinosa; assembly: GCA_026413675.1. Classification (NCBI taxonomy): domain Eukaryota; kingdom Viridiplantae; phylum Streptophyta; class Magnoliopsida; order Malpighiales; family Salicaceae; genus Populus; species Populus pruinosa. The sequence goes on from CM048606.1 coordinate 4,470,570, forward strand.
AAAAAAAATAGTTTTGTTTCTTGAGAAAAAAATTAGGGATCAAAATTGACAATGAGAGAGATTCAAGTTTTTTTTTTTCTTTCAATACTAGGGCATTTCTTTAATATTTTTTGCCTTGAATTTTGGCAAAATTCAATTTTGGTCCATTTAGTTTGATACTATTTTGTTTTGGTACAACACATCATTTTATTTATATCTTAGTCCTTAGATTTGAGAGATTCGAGAGAAAATCATTGTTAAACAAATAAGAAGAGAAAAAATTATTGGTTTTCTACACCACAGCAAGTCAAATGATTGATATTGATATCAAAGAGTTTCATTTGATAATATGAGTTTCATTTAGGTGAATTCTTTTTTATTTCAAGTTGATTTTTGATTTTTTAAATTAAAGATTGTTTTGAGATTATGTATGGATTTGTTGAGATTTATAAGATATTTTTATAGGTGGTTTTAGATGAGAAATATGTTTATTTGGGCACCAATGGGTGGAGCTTGAATTTTCTTCCACTTATATGGCTAAAGAATTAGTAGGTAATGTGTTACTTGTTATTTTTTTAAATAAAATAAAAAAAGGTGGATTAAAACATAAAAAAAAAAAAGACATGATGAATGGGCTAGGCCTTGTTTGTGGGCAAAACACGTAGGCCCACCAAGGCCACACAATTTACTTGTTTTGTTGTTTGCTTTTAAAAAAATAAATAAATTAAAAACCATTAAATATATTAATTTAAAACATTTTAAGATTTTTTTATCAAATTCCATTAAATTTTCACTTTGTTATTTTGACTTATATCATAGCCTTTTATATATATATATTGATGAGTGCTCTTTTTTTACCGTCCTTCGTAGTGTTATTTATTTATTTGACCATGACCACTATATAGTTTTTGTTTAAAATATTTTTGATTAAATGTCATCTTTTCTCATATTATAACATTCATTTTATAACATTAAAAACCACTTTTCTTGTGCAACCTTTCATATTATAACATTAGTTTTTTTCTTAAAAAACATTATTTGACCGCTAAATTTTATTTGGATATTATTTGATTAAATCAATTTTGATTTCATATTATATCATTCTAAACACTTTTTTTGTGTAGCCTTTCATGATGAGTATTTTTTTCTTAAATTTTATTGGGTTGATTTTTATTATAGTATAACCAAATAAAAAATATATATTCCAAAAGATTAACAATGAACCCTAAAAAGTTGAAATAGATCTGATATGAGTGACACAATAAAAACCTATCCCAAGATATCAACATTATTAGAGTAAGAACCCCAACCCAACAAATACTAATTTATGAATGAGAAGTATAAGAAAGACATCATGAAACCAGTTAATCTTTGATAAGCCAATTTATTTTTTAAGAGAACTAAAGAGCGTCTTTTCTCATATAAGTTGAATAAATTCGAAAGTAATAATACTATCAATTCTAGATAAAAAAAAGTGTCTTACATGAAGTTTTTATACTCTAAACAAAAATAACCTAATAGATCTAACCTAGTAAATTGATTTAGACACTTACAAATTTGATTCAAAATAGATGTTTAAACCTAAAATTCTAAAGAAACTATTAAGTGCAAACAAGTCTTATGCTATAGCTAAAAATAATTAAAACTAAATATAAGTTAATTTCAAATAAGACCAAACAAATAGAGCCAAATAAGCCTAGAAAATAACGAACCCAATGTTTTAAAACCTAAACATACTAAGACAAAAACCAAAGTTGCCATGACTTTAGTGTTGGGGTGGTCTTCAAGTTAACTCGTTGTGCTGGGTTAGTTTTGATGCCACTATCATAGAGTTTTCCATAACAATGCACATCCAGTTTATTGTTGTGATTTTATTTTAATGCATTGATATCAAAATTATTATAATTTATATAAAAAACATATATTCAAGCAAAAGAAAAGTTAAGTGAAAGATATAGCATAATGCTAATAAAAATAGATTTAATTAAAGAGAAGTCTCTCTTTAATATCATAAAACTAGATGATAGGAAACATTGAACTTAAAATAATGTCATTAGTCAATTCAGTCCCTGAACTTGCAATAGACCTGATCAGCATCTCAATTGGATTTGTTGATGTTGCAAATTGATACATGTCATCTATATTGTGAGTTTGGCTGGTTCACTTGAGTCGATTCAACATGGCTTTGTCTCATTCTATAAAAGGAAAGGCTTCTAACAACACTATCTTGAAAATTTTTATTTAACCGGGTTATATTTGAACTTACCAGGTTGACTAGATCACATCAAGTCAAGTCCCTCTTGGTCTAGTTTAAAACCTGAGCCAGACACTACAAGATTTCATAGTTTTATCGATAAACACAATCCGTCGATATGAGATTCAGACTTTATTAGTAAATTTTTTACTTACTAAATCCCCGATGAAGAGTGTTCGTCGACATGTCCTTCATCTATAATACTACATTCTATTGTTAAGTTTGTTGGGAAAAAAATTATCAATGGTTTTACAAACATAAAATATGAGCAAAAAAAAATTCTCGCTAGAAATATACCGATGAATTTATTCTATTAGTGATAGTGGCATTTACTGTAAATATTTTTCAAGTCTTTGTCAAATGCCAACGAATGCATTCCATCTATAAATATGTTGGTGGGGTTCTTAATTTTTTTTTTAAATATTTAGTATAAATAATACAAAATAATATAAATTAATAGTAAAAAAATGAATTGTGCAAATAAAATTTTATTGAACATTAAAAATATAAAATATAAAGTAAATAATATTCATTACAAATTGAATGTATTTTTTTAAATATTAAATTAGATCAATAGTGGAGCTGGAGAAGGAGGAGGAGGAGCTAGTTGTTCCCGGGACCAAACGGCCAAAAAGAGGTTGCATATGTATCACCACTTTGTGATATCATGTTCATAATCATTTGATGAAATTGTTCATGTGTGTTGCTACAAGGCCACAAACTCCTTAGATTGGGTGCTTGATATTGATTGAGAGCTCCCAACAGTTGAGACACTATAGGTTGCTTGCAAGTTCTCGACCGTAGTGTTACGGAGCTCATATACTTGATTTTTATCGAGTTCACTGGATGATCCTACCTCCATCCACAAATCTAGATTGAAATCCAGATGAATCGAAGGATTATCCCCATCTCTTTCTCTCAATTTGCTATTATAGGTTTCTTGAAAATGAAAAAATAAATCATCATATTCAATTCAAGAAAATTAATAACTTACAAAATAAAAAGGTTGAACTAACAGACCATAAAGTGTTAAGCGCAGTTGTCAATGAACTGTTGCACCCTCTTTTGGTGGTCTTAGTCCTCACACGCGTCTCTACAAATAGCTCCATTGGACTCGGCTTACGTCTAAGAGACGTTGCCTGTTAGAAAAAAATAATTAAGTAATAAAAAATTAAAATAATGATATATTTTATTTAAATTAATCTTACCATCCATTTTGCATGTGCAGAAAACAAAACAAATCCACCGGTGTGTGTTGTTACTGAACCATGAATTTTATGGTTCTGGTTGCCAACATTGGACTATGAGTGTCGTGTGAACTGCTCAGACTTCACATGCTTAATATATTACGACCATACATCTCTCGAGATGTATAGCGATTTGAAATCCCTCTAAACTACCATGTTGTTCCAACTTTGAAGATCGTTATCTCTTGCATTGGTTTGGCCTTTTTTTGTGCTTCATAAAAAAAATCATGCAACCTACTTCCATAGTGACAAATTAGATTTTAAAACATATTTTTTTATAAAAAAATATTGTATTGTTTTTGGTGTTATACCTAGTTACCGAGTGATTTTTCCACACCTCCTCACAATATTGTTAAGTGTGCTGTCCTATTTGAATTTATCTTGTGTATAAACAATTTATTTGAAATAAAAATAATAATTTATTTACAATCATAATAATAATTTATTAAAAATAAGCTAAAAATTAGAAATTATCATCAACCTCAAATTTGTCAAACCTTGTATCGATATAAGGTCTTTATTCAAGATGTCTGGAAACGTGACTTTATTGAAATAATGAAATCTTCATCGATAATTTAAACACCGATAATATTACTTGGGTGGACTTAATGTTTGTGAACCTGGAAATAAAATAAATTAATAAAATATTGATTAGTTGTTCATAAATTATGTTATAATTAAAAAAAACTAAAACCAAAATAAACTTACATTGAAAGGTCGTCCTTTTGATGTGTCTTATACTTGTGGGTGAATTGATTCCACTGTAAAGGCACACCGCCTCTACGCTATGAAACTGTGTTGGAAGAGGCCTCTTCTTAATCGGCACCTAAAGACATGCCATCCTTATTGCTAGAAGAATTTGCTACAACCATATGTGAGCAACGAGCTATTGATTTTTTTCTACGCATCTACACAATTATATATGAATAATTACATAATTAAATTCAATTGTTAAAAAAAATTTGACAACATCTCCCTATACTCGAAACTACCTAAAGTTTTCAAACCTACAATTATTAACAATAGCTATACCCAATTGATTCCATTTAAAAATCTTATATATAACCTAATATCTATACAAATAACAATTAAAATTAATAGAAATAATTAAACACAGATCATGCAGTAATAGAGTAAAATTAAAATTTATTCCTATACATTCAATTACTAATTACGAGGTAAATTCAACAATAACAATTAAAATTCAACAAAGTACTCGATTATTATGACAATACAAACAATAAAATATATTCAACAAATTACAAAAAAAAAACTATAGACTTTAGGAATAAAAAATTCTTACCTTAATAATGTGTTTATTTCAAGAATTTATCTACATTATAAAAATACTCCAAAACAAAAAAACACAATAAAAATAACAATAACTAAAACAAAGAAAATATATATATATATATATATATATATATATATATATATATATATAAAATCATTAAGCATATTAAATAAAAATACATACCTTTTAATTTGTTGAAGATATAACTAGAGATTACAAGCAAAAAACAAGAGATTTGAAGCAAATGAGAGGAAAAAGAAGAACAAGAGAGTTGTGAAACGAAGCAGAATAAAAATGAATTGAAGAGACGGTCGCAGGGATTTATAGTGTAGTTTTCTTGACTGATTCACTAATGACTATTTAAATAATATTAATTTTAATTATTCCATCGGTGATGTTTTGAAATTCCGTTAGTAAATTTTAAATTTTGCACCAGAATTTTTTAATTGCCCTCCATTTTTTTCGTAGTCCGTTGGTAATTCTGTTGGCTAGTGCTTGAGGATAGAGATGCATTAATGCCTGTCCTTTGGAATTCGCATTGTTCGTCGATGATTCTATTGGTAATTTTGGACCACTAATAAATGCCAATAGAATGCATCCGTCTATAGAGTTGTCGGTGATTGTTGCATTTCTAGTGAATATTTTGCAACTCTGTGTGAAATGCTGACAGACTATATCTATTGGTATGGACGTCGATGATAGTGGTATTTCCAGTAAATATTTTACAACTCTTTGTGAAATGTCGACGGATATGTAATTCATCAGTATTGACGTTGGTGATTGTGCACTGTGCATGAAAGATTACGTTTGTATTGCATATTTACCTTTCTGCAAACACTTAAATTACAAACTGCTCAACGCACAAAACAATAACAATAGTTAACACTTATAAAATAAATAATATATATATTACATTGAAAAAAAAAAGCTTTACGCATTGCTTCATTCTGATAGTTAGTTAGAATTTTCTTCTTCTTCGTTGTCAATTGAATAGTCATCAACTTCATCACAATCTTCAATATGGATATCATCATCATCATCATCTTTATTAAGATTTGCATATTCATTAGAGTTTAAAACAACATTCATCTTCTCTACGTCAACATTAACAAGATTATCATCTAAAACATGAAAATTTGAATTTTCTTCCAAGTCAATTGAAGGAGCAACTCAATATGGTTCAACTGACTCACTAACTTTAAAGACTTCATCTCGCATACTTGTGTTTTTGTTCTCATCCTCATCAACCTTGACACGACCCCTATGTTTTGTTTTTAAAACAGATAACCAATCAACTCTTGATCGATCTTTTCTAAAATATGGGGTGTATATCTTATAAACTAGTTCACATTACTTTGAAAAAATAAAGACATTGATTAGTACTTAAAAATACATTTTTATCAAGGTTTTATATTATCATTTTGCACTTGAAGTATCAATAACTCCTTAACTAACACATGTTTTATACTAACAAGTCTGATACTATAAGATACCTTTAATTTATAGTAAATGTTCATCTTAAATGCAAGCCTATCATATAAATCAAAGGATTACATTATGAGTTCAACTACTAAAATTAAAAAGACAAAGAAAGGGTGAAGCTTAGACAACTTGTTGTTGTTATTGTTGTTATTGTTATTGTTATTACTATTATTATTGTTATTGTTCTTCTTATTATTGTTGTTGTATTATTGTTATTTATAATTTGTACAATTAACCTTCTTGTGGTTTGACCTCGGTCTTACCAGGTTATTTATTACTTCTACACTCCTGCACTTAAGAGAAGACATCAATCTTTTAGTCGTGTCAAGTTTTTGGCGTCGTTGCCAGGGAGGTAAGTTTTGTATAAATTATAATATTTATTTTATTTTATCTTTTCACTTTTGTTGTATATAACTTTATTTCTTTTCTCTTATTTCTTCTTCTTTTGTTTTCTTCTTCCTTTTATTTTATTTCTACACGTGTATGAGAGTGTGGTCATGTACAGCAAGTGGTAAACTTTGTAGGGTATCCTCATCATTTTCAGAAAATATGGCTAGAGAAGATAATCAATCACTTCATAATGAGAATAATGAGAATAACCGTGCTAGAACACTTAGAGACAATATGAATCCCACAAGAATAAGTGCACCATCATGTATAGTTTTTCCTCCCGATGCATCTTATTTTAATTTTAAGTCAGACATTATTCAACTTTTACCTTCTTTTCATGACTTGGAATTGGAAAATTCATACTTGCATTTAAGGGAATTCGAGGAGGTCTCCAACACATATAATAATTTAAATTGTAGCATAAACACCATCAGATTAAAGCTTTTTTCTTTTTCATTAAAAGCTAAAGCTAAAACATGGCTATAAAATTTGAGACCAGGATCCATTCGTGCTTGAAATGAAATGCAACAATAGTTTTTAAATAAGTTTTTCCCATCTCATAGAACGAACTCTTTCAAAAGATAAATCACCACTTTCACTCAAAAACCAGTAGAAACATCTTACCAATGTTGGGATAGGTATCAAGGCTTGCTTAGTACTTGCCCTCATCATGGTTTTGAAACATGGAGATTGATTTCACATTTCTATGAAGGGTTAACACCTAGAGATAGACAAATGGTTGAATTGATGTGCAATGAAACTTTTAAAGATAAAGTTCCTGATAAAGCAATGGAGTACTTAGACTTGTTAGCTGAAAATGCTCAAAATTGGGACACCGTGGGTACTTATGAGGCACCGAGTATAACTCAACCTCATACATCTAGTGGAGGTATGTACAACCTTAGGGAAGATCATGACTTTTAAGCCAAGTTTGCATCTTTAGCTAGAAAAGTCGAGGCACTAGAATTGAAAAAGAGTGGTCAATTAAAATCTGTTGAAAACATTGTATGTCAAATCTGTAAAACAAATGAACACTCAAGCAATAACTGTCTAACCTTGCCTTTTTTTAAGCAATGTCTCCATGAACAAGCGCATGCTTTAAACAGTTTCCAAAAGGCCAACCACAACCCATACTCCCAAATATACAACCTTGGTTGGAAAAATCACCAAAATTTTAGTTGGAAGAGTGAGAGCAATAATGCACAAACTTCACAACCACCATTTCAAGCACACCATAATTTCTAAAATTCTCATGAATATGCACCTTCTTATGCTCCACCTCCTAGAAGAAATCTTGAGGAAACATTGCATGCATTCATTAAAAAGCAAGAGACAATCAATATTCAACTTGCTTAAAACATGATAGATTTTAAAGATACTCTTGCAAAATTCATTTATCCTGTGGATTTTATTGTCTTGGACACACAACCTGTTGAAGTATGTAATTCATTTCCTGTTATTTTAGGACATCTGTTTCTTGCAACTTCTAACGTATTGATTAATTGTAGGAATGGACTGATGAAGTTATCATTTAGAAACATGACATTGGAGATGAATATTTTCAACATTTGCAAGCAACCTAGAGATGATAATGATTTACAAGACGTAGATCATATTGACGAATTAGTTTATGATCAACTTGAATCTACTTTAAGTAAAAATGAGTTGGAGGAATTTGAAGATTTATAAATGATTTATTCTGAGGAAGAAATTACGGATGAAACAAGCACCGAAAATGTTGATGCGAATCTTTTGTCAATAGTGACAACAGATTCGACATCTGACATCACATCAATTGATGATTACTTTCTTAACGAGTCCTTACTTTCTCTTAGTCCAATGCCTTAGTATGATAAAAATATCAATTTTCTTGCTTTAGGAGATTTGCTAGCTGATTGGAGTACCCAAACTTATTCAAATATTGTCCTGATCAAATATTTCAAAGATTCATTCCCGACAATGAGGTAAGTAATGTCATTAAACTTTGTCATTTTGAAGCATGTGGAAGTTATTTCTCGTCAAAAAAGACAACTGCAAAAATCTTTCAAAATGGATTTTATTGGCCCACCATATTTAAAGACACGCATGCATTCTGTAAAACTTGTGAAAATTATCAAAACGTTGATATTGGTCAAAAAGTTTTATTTTATAATTATCAATTCTATGCATTTCCTAAGGAGCTAAGATTAAGATGGAGCAATCCTTATGAGGCCTGTGATATTGAGAATTCAATGAATGACAATGTTTTTAAGGAAAATAGGCATCGTTTGAAAGCTTACTTTGATAATTTTCCTAGTGAAAATGAATCAACTGGTTGGAATGATCTTATAGATAAAGGTTGATTATTTTTTTTTCTCACATTGTTTTTGTGTTTCTTTTTGAGTGATTTTTGCTAGTTTCTCTCACCCCGGTTAAATGGCGGATAACGATATTCCATGACTTAAGTCGGTTCTTTCAGTTTCCCATAATAACTAATATCTATGTATATATTTGTGCAATTCTTTGAATCTCTCTTCCAATTCTTATTTGAAAATGGACACTAATCTTGAAAAATTGAAAAAGTATTTTCCCGCTCTACCTTAAAATGCGATTACAAAAATTTACCATGCTAGATGTGCAAGATTGAGATTGTTAATGAATCATGGAATTCCTGAAGATATTCGCTGGTTGATTGAAGAAAATGTCTGATTATCAAGCGAGTCCTCTCATTCCTTCATTTCACACATGCCTGGAACAGGTAAAAACACTTTTGCAAAGAAACGTTGTGCAAAACGACTGAAAGTCTGTCCTTAATGTGCTAGATGGACTTGTAATACACAATGTTGTTCTTTGGGAATGGTATCTATAAACTGTGAAGATAAAATACAATTCATTAAGGATGGCCTGAGTAAGGAGTCTTTAGATAATCTTCTATTAACTCTTGAGACACATCTTAGTGGAGATATACATCGTGTAATTCATGATTTATGACCACTATTTCATAAAGAACATAATCGACTTAGTCTTAGGAATTTGACTAAAAAAAACCCTGTTTGCCAGTTTTTAAGAAAATTGGATGGAGAGCCTATCCCCGACCCATAGAGGGCATTTAAGCCGTTCTTGGATGTAAAACCGAGGGATAATATGAGCCACAATCACAACTACCTTTACATACACATGCTTTTTCAATAGTAAATAAATAAATAAATAAAGAGAGAGAGAGAGAGAGTGTGCGTGAGACTCTAGCTGGCCTATGTATAGGTGGTATGATTGCCTTTCTAATTTCTCATTTATAAAATCTTCTTTTCCTTCCTTTCATTTCTACTTAACCCATACATTCAACAAATACAGAAATGTGTAGAAATGACAAGTTCCTCAAGTCATCATATAAGAAATATTTGTGTTTTCGGTGGATCTAGTCCTGGGAAAGAAAAGGAGTTTTTAGAATCAACAAATCATCTTGGTCAAGTGGTAGCTGAGAGAAAGATTCATTTAGTGTTTGGGGAGGCAGTCTTGGGTTAATAGGAGGTGTATCAATAGCTGCATTTTTAGGAGGTTGTCAAGTTTTGGGGGTCGTCCCTAAAGCTTTCGCACAAGGGGACATCATTGGAAAAATGGAGAGGAACTTCAGGTCTCCACAATGTCAACTCGAATGAATGTAATGTTTAACCATGCTGATGCCTTCATTGCTTTACTAGGTGGTCTAGGCACATTGGAAGAGATCTTTCATATTTCCTCTTAGGCCTAATTGCACATTCACCATAAACCCATAAGTTTGTTAAATGTTAATGGTTATTATGATAAGTTGTTGTATTTTCTTGATCATGCTGTGGAATAGGAATTTCTATCTTCTACACAACAAATCATAATCTCTACCACTACTGCTGAACAATTGATTGACCAACTACAATCTTTCATTCTTGTAATTAATCCTTCCATGAGTAGCATAAATTGGTCAACTAAGAAAAGTTGTAAAAAGCTTAGATTGGATTTGAGCCTTCATTTGTGAATCTTTGTGTCTTTTGGTTTTATTATTGTGTTTTGTTGTTTTTTATATTTGTTTCAGTGTGTTTCAGGTTTGTTAGTGTTCGTTATTTCAAGTGATATCTTCTATACTCTATCTTTTTACCTTTAAGCATTGAGGACAATGCCTCGTTTTAGTTGGGGGGAGAGGGTAATAGCTAAAAAAAAAACTGTGTTTTCTATTTCATAAAGCATGTGCAAAATTATTGTTACTATGATGACAGAGTAATGAGAACTTTTTATGACTCTTGAGATGTATCTTAGTAATCATTCGTAACAAAGTCTATCATAATACTTCTTGAAATATTCAAATTTACAAACTCTCGCATTGTTATCACTTAATTCTGCTCATATACTTATTTAACATGTATTCTTAAACCTTATTTTACACACACACACTTTAACATATGATTGTGGGTTGCATATTAGATTATTACATTATTTATATTCTTTTGTTAAAGATAATAACTAAGGGAAAGAGATAGTATATAATTAAAAAAAAGAAAAAAGAAAAAAATAATAAAAATATAGATAAGTTTGGTTTCATAGCCTCCCTAACCTAAATAATTAAGCCCAAAGGGATGTTTTAACACCTAATGCCCTAAAGTCAACTGACTTGGGAGCTATTAACCCAACGCTTGTTACATGGGTTGAGGAGAAAAGTTTAAGGGAATCAAGCATTGCACTATCTATATATCAGTATCTACGACCCGAGTTACTAAGATCGTAGGGGTGTCTTAACACCTAATGCCCTAAGACCAACTGGTCTGGGAGTCATTAGCTGAAAGCTCGTTACATGGGTTAAAGATGCATGGTGTTTTAAATTATATATATATATATATATATATTAAAAAAAAGAGAAGAAGACAAAAATAATAATCCCAACCCAAAGAAGTTAACCTTAAACATTAGAACAAAAATTTTGTTTTCTTCAAATAAAAGCCCCACAATTATGTGTTGATACATTGAGCATAAAAGAAAGGTTTATGAATATCTTGTTAAGAGGTATTGAGCAGGTATATAAATTTAATGAGAGTTTGTTTATCTGGATAGATTAATGGAGGTTAAATGATGACTACCTTGCCTTGTGAAATTTGTAAAGTATTTTTCTATTTTAATGCTTTGATTACTAGGGATTAGTAATAAGCTAGTTGGGGGGTGTGATTGATACTTAAAAGTGTATTCTTATCAAGGTTTTATATCATCATTTTGCACTTGAAGTATCAATAACTCCTTAACTAAAGCATGTTTTATAATAATATAAGATACCTTTAATTTGTGGTAAATGTTCATTTTAAATGTAGGCCTATCACATAAATGAAAGGATTGATTGATGAATTTAAGAATTGAAATTGAAAGGATAAAGAGATGGCCAAACTTAGAAAAGAGATGTTTTTACACAAGAAAGCTGAGACAATTTTCTACAACGTTCATGTTTTCAAGTGGCTCCAATTTTGATATTATCAATGATGTTTTGGGCACACAAGGGAAGATAAGGATTGTTACCAAGTCAAGAGTTGGTCACCCATTCATTAATTAGTCATCAAATCAATAGTTCCTAATTTTGGTCTATAAAAGGAGGCATTTGCCATGTATTTAAGTATCTTGGTGTCCAGATCAAAATCATGCTCTTGCTTTCTCTCTTTATATTTTTTATAATGTTTATGCTTTGTTTTCATTAATATCAAGTTTATGCATTTCATTTCCTTTCATTTACTTAGTTAACTCTTATCTTATTTATGTTCTTATTTTGTTTATTTATTTTTCTTTCTTTCATTATGTTTAGCTAAGTTTATTATGTCAAGGTGAAAAGGTTACACTAATGGTGTAAGAATAAGTATAATATAAACTTAATATAGATTTTAATATTTGATACTAACATGTTTATATTTGTTATCTTGTTCACTTTTTAATACTTTGCTTGTTAAATGACTAATCTTGATTTATATTGTATAACACTTGGTACAACAAATGCTTGACACTTTCATAGCCCATACTGTATGGTATAACCGACACCTGAGCTATGAAAGGAACTTGATTTTTTGTTAACATAAGTTATAATCATGAATGCTTGACGAAATTTACAAGTATTAGCATTAATTGAATAAGATCACTAATGTAATCATGTTAACAATCTATAATCCGATTAGATCCTCCTTTGTGTGTGGTTTCTAATTAAACAATAAGAGTTTATACTATACTTGTTTGACATACCATTAATGCATCCTCTAACCTTGACATTTGTTGTTATCACTGTTTAATCGTTACATTAATGTTCCATTTCAAAGTTCTTATCATCTTCTTCTTCTTTTTCTTTATTATTATTATTATTATTATTATTGTTGTTGTTGTTGTTGTTGTTGTTGTTATTGTTATTACTATTATTATTATTATTATTATTATTATTATTATTATTATTGTTATTGTTGTTATTATTGTTGTTGTTGTATTATTGTTATTTATAATTTGTACAATTAACCTCTTTGTGGTTCGACCCCGGTCTTTCCGGGTTATTTATTACTTTGACACTCCTGCACTTGGAAGAAGATATCAATCTTTTAGTTGTGTCAGTGGGTCATCCAAGATTGGAGAATATTGACAAGTTCCCACTGGAAAACACTTCACCACCATCATCATGTCATGGAATGCGAATGATTCTCATTCTTAAATGAGGTTCAAAATAGTACATGATAAATATTGAGACCTCCTTAACAATATAGGCCTCACATATCGAAGCCTCAACATACGCCTTGTTCTTAACCTTTTTCTTGATATTGAATAAGTACCTGCATTAAATTAATAAAATATTTTCAATTAAGAAAAAACAGAGGAAATACTTTGATATATGAATTACATTGCAATTGTAACATCTAACCGTTTGAATGGATACATCCATTTACACTGGATCCGTCCTCTAGCTTTTGCCTCGAACGGTAAATGTATGGGGAGATGCTCCATTGAGTAAAAAAATAATGGATGGAATATTATCTCAAGTTTGCATAGTGTCTTAATGATATTTTTTTTCAAGCCTCTTAATATGATCAATATTCAACTTGCTAGAGCATATATCTCAAAAGAAATGACTAATATCTGTGAGTGCATCCCTTATCCCGTTTTGCAACAAATCACGATAAACTAATGGAATGCGTGTTTGTATAAACACATGACAATCATGACTCTTCATTCCATGCAATTTGCATTCCTCCATATTAACCAACATTGATATGTTCGAAGCATGCCTATCAAAAAAATGCAAACTCTTAGGCCATTTATAGACTAATAGTTGTGTATTTTTCTCTAACATGAAACTTGCTCTTGGTTTTGCAATCCGTAGCCTATCAGAAACCAACTCCATATTTTTACTGCTATAGAACAAAGCTATATTCAATCTAGCCTCGATGTTTTCTTATGTCTTCCCCTTGACATCCATAATGTTGTTAAAAATGTTCTTAAACACGTTCTTTTCTATGTACATGACATCAAGGTTATAGCGGAGGAGATTGGTTTTCCAATAAGGAAGCTTCCAAACAATACTTTATCTTACCCAATTGTGGGTCAAACCAAAACTAGAAAACTTGTGCTTACCTGATTAGAGACCAAATTATTAGTATTTAAAAGTGTATTTTTATCAAGATTTTATATCATTATTTTGCACTTGAAGTATCAAGAACTCCTTAACTAAAGTATTTTTTTATAATAACATATCTAATAATATAAGATACCTTTAATTTATGGTAAATATTCATCTTAAATATGGGCCTATCACATAAATGAAAGAATTGATTGATGAGTTGAAGTATTCAAATTGAAAGGACAAAGAGATGGCCAAACTTAGAAAAGAGATGCTAGTGTAGTCCAAACTAGAATACTGTTCGGTAATTAGTCATATCTAGAGCTATAGATCTTAGATTTAGGTCTACTTTATATGGATGGAAAGGTAAGACATAGACCTATAATTTTCATGTGAAGGTCTGGTTTTAATAAGGCCATTTTCAAGTCCAAATTGTAGCAACAACGAAGAGGTTAGAATCTATCTTGCAGCCGAGACACTATTCAGTATTCATCCTATATCTAGAGTTCTAGAAGTTCAAATGACCTTAATTGTTTTTCCTAGCCTATAAAAGGATGCATTTACCATGCATTTAGGCATCTTGATTTCTAGATCAAAATCATGCTCTTGCTTTCTCTCTTTGTATTTTTGTAATGCTTATGTTTTCCTTTCATTAATATCAAGTTTATGCCTTTCATTTCCTTTTATGTACTCAGTTAATTTTTATCTTATTTATGTTCTTATCTTGTTTATTTATGTTTCTCTTTTTCATTATGTTTAGCTAAGTTTATTACGTTAAGGTGAAAATATTACACTAATGGTGTAAGAATAAGTATAGTGTAAACTCAAAATGAATTTTAATATTTGATACTAACATATTTTATATCTGTTATCTTGTTTACTTTTTAATACTTTGCTTATTAAATGACAAATCTAAATTTATATCGTATAATACCTGGTACAACAAATACTTGACATTTTCATAGCACAACCATATAGTATAACTGACACTTGTGCTATGAAAGAAACTTGATTTATAGTTAACATAAGTTATAATCATGAATGCCTGACAACATTTACAAGTATTAGCATTAATTGAATAAGATAACTAATGTAATCATGTTAACTATTTATAATCTGAGTATAACCTTTTTTGTGTGTGGTTTCCAATTAAATAATAAGAGTTTATATTATACTTGTTTGACATACCATTAGTAGATTCTCTAATCTTGATATTGGTTGTTATCATTGTTTAATCCTTACTTTAATCTTCCATCTTAAACTTCTCATCAACTTCTTCTTCTTCTTCTTTTTCTGTATTACTATTATTGCTGCTACTACTACTACTACTATTGTTATTATTGTTACTATTGTTGTTGTTATTGTTGTTATTGTATTATTGTTATTTATAATTTATACAATTAGCCTCCCTGTAGTTTGACCTCGGTCTTGCCTACTTCAACACTTCTGCACTTGGGAGAAGACACCAATCTTTTGGTCATGTCACCGAATATAATGTCACCATACTTTGATACAAGATTGTGCAATTCTTCACCAGAAAGATGTGGGGGTGTAACATCCTTTTCAACTTTGTCAACAAAGAAATCCTTTATGTTTTTTCTATACTTGTGATTCAGTGGCAAGAAACAACGGTAATTGTCGCACGTCACCCGCTTGGCATCCGTTGGTGATTTTTGTTTGTTTGTTTGATTTAGGAGTCGCCACCTAGTATTTGATTGAAGTTTACTAGGAAACTTGAGTGCACTGATTTTGTCAAAGATTTGAGGATAAGGGACTAATTGCTGCAAGGGAAGGTATTAGCACCACTAGCACACCTACCTAAGGTAAGCTGCTTTGTGGTTTGATGTGATTTAAAAATTTAAAATATTAGTCAAATTCTTAAGGCTTTAATAAACTAGTTATTAAATCCCAAAATATATATAGAAACATGTTCTTATATATTATTGAGAAATACAACATAATTTTATTTTTCCTTTAGATATATAACTAAAAAATATACACCAGAGAAAAATACAATCACACACACGTATCCATTCTCTTTTTACTATGTTTACTCACCCATAGTTACAGGCTTAAAAAAGGTTACAATGTAAATAGAAATCAAAACTACCCATACAAAACCTTAACAATTCTAAAATTTATAGAATACACTCCAAAAAATAACAGGAACTGTAGAGAAGCCTTCTAGAATCTGTAAGAACAGTGGCGGTGTGTCTTCTCCATGTGCCATTTCACTACCACTAATGGTGCAAGGGTTCACGCGCCACCATGAAATCCAAAGAGTGGGGGGTGATCCGTAATGGCTTCCTCCCCTCTTCATCTTCCTATCGGTCATGAGTAATGCCGTTACCTGCAAAACACCAAAAAACACAACAAGTAAGTCTCTTTTAGTTTTTTTTCTTTGTTTTCATATCGACTTCTTTTCCTTCCCCTTTTCAGATCTACTTCTCTCTCTCTTACTTTAGCTTTGCCAACTCTAGAGCCTGGTGTTGCATACGCTGCCAATGGACCAAACATGTGGATGATTGGATTGGCAGTTTCCCACCTCCCATTTCATTTCTATAATAATGATGTTGTCCATCGCTGCCATGGTTGTGAGATCGGCGCCCATCCAAGTTTTGCTTTTCCACCCCTTCTTTACTATCCTTCAGCCTTTTTTCTCATTTCCTCATTCTCTATGTAATGAGCTGCTAGACAAGGGATGTTGGTGTTGCTGGTCGGTTGATGGTGGTTGGTTGAGAAAGTGTCTGAAAGTCTATTGATGAGGGAATAGATGGTATTCTCGGCTGAGAGGTTTCATTCAGCTGAGATGAGGAATAAAGGATTTGATATGGTTGGGGGTCCTTAGCTCTCTCTAGGAGAGCAAAAACCAAGGACCTTGGGGGAAGGCAGCTGCATTTTCGAAAACAAAGAGGGGGAGCTGTGTTTTTTTTTTTGCTTTAAGAGGGAGAAAGACGACTGTTGTGGATTTTGGAGAAGATGAAAATGAGGGCTATATGTTGAGGATCGGGAGAGGGAGAGGGAGATGGCGACCATGTCTCTGTTGGCTGGGAGAGGGGGTTTCTCTGTTTTTTTTTTATATATAAAGGGAGGAAGCGGTGGCTTCCCCTTAAAAAAATGATAGCTTTGTTTTTTTATTAGAGTTTCCTTTTTTTTCTATACTATTCCCTCCAATTATTTTTTTCCACCTCCAATTTTTTCTGCCAAGCGCCCCTTTTTTTTTAATGTAAACTTGCATTTATAGGTAAAATGTTGCTATGTTTCCAAACTGTTCCCTAAACTTTTCCTTTTCTTTTACTATAAATTTTGATTTTTTTTATTTTTTTATATTTTTGAAAGCGAGCAATTCAACGTCGACTTAACAAGAAAAATCAATAATTGTAAAATTAACACATTAAAAGTTAAATACATTCAAAATACCTTTAAAAATTTAAATTCTTCTTAGATGACGTTGAAAATACTAAAAATGATGCAAATATATCAAAATATATTTTTTTAGGGTTTTCATTGTTTTTTGCTATTTTTGGTTTTTTCTGAAAATTCATCAAAAACATGGGTAGAAAATTAGGTAGCAATAGTGATAGTAAAAAAAAGCTTTACCTCAATTTATTAGTATGAATGCCTTGTTGTTTTTCCATATAATATGGACATGCTAGTTTTCCATGTGTGCTCTAACTAGAAACCATTTCATAAGCTGGAAAATCATTGATAGTTTATATCAAAGCTACCCTCATAACAAAATTCCGTTTCCATATATCATAAGTCAAAGCTCCATAAGACCACAACTGCATCAACTCAGTAATCAGTGTTTGAAGATAAATATCTATATTTTAGCCCGAGTTGCTAGGATCAGGTATGATAGTAGATAAAAATATGAACTCCAACCTCATAGACATCTCCGAAGACAAGTTATAAACCATGAGTATGACTAGCCAACAGGAATAAGGAGCAGCAAGTAACCTGAATAGGTTGAATCTGTCTATATAAAGCCCAAGATGCACGTTTCTTGATTGGTGCCATATCATGTTCTTAGTGGTCTTTGATGACATGAATAACCTCTACAGTCTAGGTGTGATTGAGAAGTATCTAAATTTTTTATATGCCACGAGTCTTTCCCTTACTAGTTTTGGGTTTGTAACGGGAATGCCCACATGTCATGCACGCGGTCGGCTCAACATTTGCAAGGTAGTATAACATGTAGAAGTTAGGGCACATGTCAATTTTTTGGTATCCTAAACTGAGGGGTTTCATCATGGACTTTACAACATAAAAATTCTCTTTCAGCCTATTCCCTTCAACTAAAATGCTTCTTGTCTATTCAATAATTTTATCATAACCAACCTTACTCAACTCGTGTTCTGACTTGATGATGAACACTTATGCTATAGTCAATAATTTACTATGATTTATGCAGCCATCCCATAATGGTTTGTTAGAATCTTTCAATAGATAAAAAAAAACCTAATTGTATTTGCATTAAGTTCTTCTTCTATGATTGGACATTGACTGACATTACCTTGATTCATTCTAATTGCATCCAAAACCATATTCCTATAAGGATTACTATTGTCATTTGTAACTCCATACACATTGCTAGCACTAGACGTTGACCTAACAAACCTTTCTCCTATGCTTTTATTACTAACAAATAGTTCTTTGTATGCATACCACCACTGGTCATTCTCCATAATCCATTTGTGTAGAAGATGCATCATTACAATATCTGGATACAGATATTTTTTATTTTGACACTTCCTGCATGGATACCTAATACCGCCTCTAGTAAAATTTATGGGAATAAATATTGTGAAATTAATAAAACCCTGAACCCCATCACAATAATCCATCTTTTGCAATCCTTGTGGTGATTCTCGATACATTTATGAACGATCATCCATGACTTTTATTGAACCTTTATAAAATTATGATAATAACATGTATTAATTAACTATGTTAGGTAAATAAATTTACAAAAATATTGGTTTACTTCAAGATTATCCAACAAGCTAATTACAACTTCTCATAAATATTCATTATTAAATACATATAAATTTGTGAAAATTACAACTACGCAATAGCATTGATAAAAATTAAAATGGACCCATTAAACAAGCTATTAATTATTTCACAATAACATATGTAATTTGGTAATTCAATAAAGTTTCAACAATTTACAAACAAATATAATTTTAGAAAATATAAAGCAAACCATAACAAGTATAAAATTATGCATTCATATACTACAAGTTTGTTTGAGAAATAATAATAAAACATGTACATACACTAACAAATACATATACTAAAAAAACAATAAAATTGACATTTAAATGTTAAAATTAAAAAGATAGATTTACGTATAAAAAATGATAAAATCCACAATAAATCAAAACACGAATGATATGACCATGAAATTTAAAGAAATATGACTTGTGTTGAGAAGAGGAAGATTTTTTTTTAGGAGGGGGTGGTTCCTTGCAGTTTATAAGGGGAGAGTTAGGATAGGGAAGAAAAAGAAAAAATAGGGGAGGAGAGGGTCGGTAAAGTGGTGATCTATTTAATATTACTAATGGAATTATCGATGGAGTTCTTCTATCGGCGATTCTGATGGTGAATGGGTTATGTTAATGTATGGAGATCCCGGTTTGAATCCCTCACTGATTTCTTTGGTAAAATCACTCGTAAAAACTTCCACATTAACGAACCACTTTTTTTTTATTTAAATTTGAATATTATGTTTGTAATTTTATCGGTGTGTACCAACCATAGTATTCTGTTAGTATTTAGTGACTGAATTACAGATGGAATAGTGTCTATCAGTAATGATCACCATAATTTACCAACAGAATTATTCCGTTGGTAATTTCATTGGTTTTAAGTAAATTTCTAGTAATGAGACATGGGA
This sequence comes from Populus pruinosa, assembly GCA_026413675.1. Taxonomy (NCBI): domain Eukaryota; kingdom Viridiplantae; phylum Streptophyta; class Magnoliopsida; order Malpighiales; family Salicaceae; genus Populus; species Populus pruinosa. The sequence continues at coordinate 4,490,691 of CM048606.1, forward strand.
TTAAGGTGGGGTGGTCTCCAGGTTAACTTGTTGTGTTGAGCTAGTTTTGACACCATAGTCAAAGAGTTTTCAATGACAATACTCATTCAGTTTATTGTTCTGATATTTTTTCAATATATTCATGCCAAATTTTTTATAATTTATCCAAAAAACATATATTCAAGCAAAAAAAATGAGTTTTGATTAAAAAGATGTCTCTTTTACTCTTATTTCAAATCTTCCAAATTTTTTACAAGTAATATAAAATAAATCATGGTATATTATTTTTTATGTTAATTTGTTTTTTGATTAGATTGTAAAACTACACTAAAACTCTTTGTTCAGAAGAGAAATGTGGAGCCTTAAGAGAGGAAAAAACTACATTTGGCTTAGAGAAGGAAAAATCCTCTCTTTTAATATATATTATATATTTCAATTTACAGCATGGTGCGAGTGTATATATATATAGTCCTTGATCAGTTACAACTAATTGTAATTGCTATAACTAACTTTGATTGCAACCGTTACAATTAACTTAACTGCTAATCATGGCTGCAGACTTTAACTCCAGCGTCTGCAGATTTTAACTTCATTGTATCAATAGCATTTTGAATATTACAACATCCTCCCTTAATATGAGAATGAATATTCATCATTTCCATCTTGCTAAGAAGATAATGAAAGTTTAGAAAATAAAAGGTTTGGTGAGAATATTAGCCAATTGAAATCTAGAAGGAATGCAAATGATTTTAATCAAATCCTCCAGCAGTTTCTCCCTAACAAGATGACAATCTAGTTGTATATGTTTAGTTATTTCATGGTCAACTAGATTGGAGACAATTTTTGAAGCAGGTTTCTATCAGTATACAACAATGTAGCCTGAGACTGTGGTACCTAAAAATTAGCTAATAAATAAACTAACCATTGAAGCTCACATGTAATGGTTGCTAAACCTCTATACTTTGCTTCTGCTAAGGACCTATTGATTGTAGGTTGCTTCTTTGATTTTTAGGAAATTAGTAAATCCCCAAGAAAAATTAAAAAACCAATGACACTTATTTTAATGTCAATGTAACCACCCCAATCACTATTAGAATATGCCTTTAAATACAAATTAGAATCAACCTTGAGAAATAATCCTTGGTTTAGGATGACCTTAAGATATCGAAGAACTCTCTCTATCACTTGCAAGTGCATTGCATGAGGGTTGGACCTAAATTAGCTAAGAGCTTGGACTGCATATGATAAATCTGGTCGTGTGATTGTGAGATAAAGAAGTCTGCCAATAAGTTTTTGATAAGATGCAAGGTCAAATAATAAAGGACTAGGATCATCAACAGTGAGTTTTAAAGTTGAATCCATAAGAAAAAGTAATGGGTTTAGCATAAAAAAACCATTGTCTGTCAACACATTTAAAGCATACTTTCTTTGGTAAAGAATAATACCTTAAGCAGATCTAGCTACTTCAATGCCTTGAAAGTATTTCAGTTCTCCAAAATCTTTTACAAGAAAGGATACATGAAGAAACTGTTTCACAACAATTATTTCTGCAAGAGCATTAGAAGTCATGATCACATCATCAACATATATTAACAACACTATAAAGCTAGTTTAAGTGCGTATGATGAAAAGGCTGGAATTTGACTTGGTTTGTCTGAAACCAAAGTGTAGTAAAGAGGAAGAAAAGTTATAAAACCATTTTCTAGAGGTTTGTTTCATACCATATAAGCTCCTTTTGAGTTTACAAACCCGAGAGTCATTTAGATTAGAAAAGCCTAGTGGAAATTACATTTATACCTCCTTATTCAAGTCTCCATGTAAGAAGGCATTATCAACGTCAAATTGATGTAAATGCCATTGTTTAACAGTAGTAATAGTAAGAAGAACTCTAACTATTGTCATTTTAGCAATAGAAGGATAGGTATAAAAAAAATCAATTCCCTCTTGTTCAGTATAGCCTATAGTCATTAATCTAGCTTTGTATCTTTTAACACTGCCATCAGCTTGAAATTTCACTTTTGTACCCACTTACAACCAATAACATATTTATTATAAGGCAAAATTACCAGATCCCAAGTAATTAGTATTAAAAGTGCATTTTTATCAAGGTTTTATGTCATCTTTTTGCACTTAAAGTATCAATAACTTCTTAAATAGAGCATGTTTTATAATAACAAGTATGATAATATAAGATACCTTTAATTTATGGTAAATACTTATTTTAAATACAGGTGTTCTCACAATTTAAAAGATTGATTGTTGTGATTAATTATTGGAAGTGAAAGGACATAGAAAAGGCTAAGCTTATGAAGGAGATGCTGATTCACTTCAAATTCAAACACTGTTAAGTCATCGGATCATATCTAGAGCTATAGATCTTGGATTTTATATTAATTTATATGGCTGGAAAGATAAGAACTAGTCCTACAACTTTTATGGGTATGGAAAAACCTAAATTTACCATTTTTAAATTCAAAGTTTGGCCACAAAAGAGAAGTCCGAATCTGTCTTGCAATCCACCCCTAACACTACTCAGATTTTTACCCATAACTGGAGTTCTAGAAATCCAAATGATCTAAAATTTGGTGGGTGGAAAGAAAAGATAATTTCCAATAACTTTCATGCTTTGCCAAATTCTGATTGTATCAATGTCAATTCAGGCAACCAAAGTGCTTGTGTGATGTTGTCCACCAAGTCCATTAATCAATAGTTGACCACTACATCAATTATCAATTACCAAATGAATAGTTCTAAATTTTAGCCTATAAAAGAAGACATTTACCATTTATTTGGGCATCTTGTTTTCCATATCAATATCATGTTTTTGCTCTCTCTCTTTATATTTTTGTAATGCTTAAGTTTTGCTTTCATTAATCTCTTATTCATACTTTTCATCTCCTTTACTATACTTAGTTAACTTATATCATGTTTATGTTCTTATATTGTTTCTTTAAGTTTATTATTTCTTTAAGTTTTTCTCCTTCATAATGTCTAGCTAAGTTAATTATGTCAAGGTGAAAAGGTTTCACTAATGGTGTAAAAATAACATGTCTTATCATTTTATCTTATTAATTCTTAATACCTTACTTGTTAAATGGTTAATCTAGATTTGTGTTGTATAACACTTGGTACATCAAATACTTGATCCTTCATAATTTTCTGCCAACATCGTTATTATGAGAGGAACTTGATTTGTTGTCAACATAAGTTAACATCATGAATACTTGATAAAATTTATAAGTATGATGTTATGTAAATAAGATGATTAATATGATCATATTAATAATTAATAAAGAGTTTATACCTTACTTATCTCTAATACTATTAGTGTATGCTCTAACCTTGACATTGGTTTTTATCATTGTATAATCTTCACATTAATCTTACATCTCAAAGTCCTCTTTAACTCATATTCACTACCACCACCATCATCGTTGTTGTTGTTGTTGTTCTTATTATTATTATTTATAATTTGTATAGTTAACCTCCTTGCGGTTCGACCCCTATTTTCCCGGTTTATTTATTACTTTGACACTCCTGTACTTGGGATAAGATATCAACTCTTTGATTGTGTCAAGTTTTTGATGCCTTTGTCGGGGAGGTAAATTCTTGTATAAATTATAATATTTATTTGTTTTTTACTTTTCATTTTTTTTGTATCTACCTTTTGTTTCTTTTGTTTTATTTCCTTCTTCTTTTGTTTTTTTCCTCCTTTTTTTCTTCCTACATGTGCATTAAGTGGTAGACTTTGTATGGTATCCTTATTATTTTCAGAAAAAATAGCTGAAGAAGATAACCAGTCACTTCATAATAAGAATAATGAGAATAACCAAGTTAGAACAGTTAGAGACCACATAAATCTTACAAGAAAAAGTGTACCATCATGCATAATTTTCCCTACTGATGCATCTCACTTTAATTTTAAGCCAGACATTATGCAACTTTTACCTTCTTTTCATAATTTAGATCTTGAAAATCTATACTTGTATTTGAGAGAATTTGAAGAAGTTTGTAACACCATAATGACTTAAATTATACCATGAACACTATCACATTAAAGCTTTTTCCTTTTTTATTAAAAGATAAAGCTAAATCATGGCTATAAAATCTTAGGTTAGTGACACGACTAAAAGATTGATATCTTCTCCCAAGTGCAAGAGTGTCGAAGTAATAAATAACTCGGCAAGACCGGGGTCGAACCATAGGGAGATTAATTGTACAAATTATAAATAACAATAATACAATAACAATAACAACAACAACAACAACAATAATAGTAATAATAATAATAATAATAATAATAATAATAATAATAATAATAACAATAATAATAATAGCAGCAGCAGCAGCAGCAACAGTAGTAATACTAATAATAATAGTAGTAGTAATAATAATAATAATAATAATAATAATAATAATAAAAATAAAAATAAAGAAAGAGAAGAAGAAAAAGAAGATGAGAACTTTGAGATGGAATATTAATGTAACGATTAAACAATGATAATAATAAATGTCAAGGTTAGAGGATCCATTAATAGTATGTCAAACAAGTATAGTATAAACTCTTATTATTCAATTGGAAACCACACCAAAAGAGGTTCCAATCTGATTATAGATTGGTAACATGATTACATTAGTCATCTTATTCGATTAATGCTAATTCTTGTAAATCTCGTCAAACATTCATGATTATAACTTACGTTAACAACAAATCAAGTTCCTTTCATAGTTCAAGTGTCGGTTATACCATATAGTATGGGCTATGAAAGTGCCAAGTATTTGTTGTACTAAGTGTTATACAACATAAATCAAAATTAGTCATTTAACAAGTAAAGTATTAAAGAGTAAACAAGATAACAAATACAAAACATGTCAATATCAAACATTAAAGTCCATATTAAGTTTACACTATACTTATTCTTACACCATTAATATAACCTTTTCACCTTGATAAAATAAACTTAGCTAGACATAATAAAGGAAAAAAAATAGATAAACAAAATAAGAACATAAATAAGATAAAAGTTAGCGAAATCAATGAAGGAAATGAAAGGCATAAACTTGATATTAATGAAAGCAAAGCATAAACATTACAAAAAATACAAAGAGAGAAAACAAGAGCATGATCTTGATCTGGAGACTAAGATGCCTAAATGCATGGAAAATGTCTCCTTTTATAGGCCAAAATTGGAAACTATTGATTTGATGACTAATTGATGAGTGGGTGACCAACTATTGACTTGGTGACAATCCTTATCTTCTCTTGTATGCCCAAAACATCATTGATAATGTCAAAATTGGAGACACTTGAAAACATGAAAGTTGTAGGAAATTGTCTCAGATTTCTTGTGTAAACAATGCAGCTCATTTGAAATTTTAGAACTCCAGATATGGGTCAAATACGGAATAGTGCTCGGGCTGGAAGACAGATTCGGGCTTCTTTGTTGTTGCTACAATTTGGACTTGAAACAGGCCTTTTTAGATGTTGGGCTCCATATGAAAGTTGTAGGCCTATATCTTATCTTTCAATCCATATAAATTGGACCTAAATTTGAGATCTACAGCTCTAGATATGACCCAATTACCAAATAGTGTTCCGGTATGGATTATACCAACATCTCTTTTCTAAGTTTGGTCATCTCTTTGCCCTTGCAATTTAAGTTCTTAAAGTCATCAATCAATCCTTTTATTTATGTGATAAGCCTACATTTAAAATAAACATTTACCATAAATTAAAGGTATCTTATATTAGTAGATATATTATTATAAAACATGCTTTAGTTAAGGAGTTATTGATACTTCAAGTGCAAAATGATGATATAAAACCATGATAAAAATACACTTTTAAGTACTAATCACACCCCTCAACTAGCTTATTATTAGTCCCTAGTAATCAAAGCGTTTAAATAGAAAAACAATTTGCAAATTCCACAAAGAAAGGTATTCATCATTTAACTTCCATTAATCTATCCAGATAAACAAACTCTCATTAAATTTATAAATTTGCTCAATACCTCTTAACAAGATATTCATAAACCTTTCTTTTGTGCTCAATGTATCAACACATAATTATGGGGCTTTTCTTGGAAGAAAACAAAATTTTTATTCTAATATTTAAGGTTAACTTCCTTGGGTTGGGATTATTATTTGTCTTCTCTCTTTTTTTTTTCTTTTTTTTAAATATATGTACATATAATTTAAAAACACCATGCATCTTTAACTCATGTAACGAGCTTTCAGCTAATGACTCCCAGACCATTTGGTCTTAGGGTATTAGGTGTTAAGATACCCCTACAAGCTTAGTAACTTGGGTCGCAGATACTAATATGTAGATAGTACAATGTTTGACTTCCTTAAGCTTTTCTCCTCAACCCATGTAATAAGCGTTGGGCTAATAGCTTCCAAGTCAGTTGACTTTAGGGTATTAGGTGTTAAAACAACCCTTCGGGTTTAATTGCTTAGGTTAGGGAGGCTACGAAACCAAACTTATCTACATTTTTATTATTATCATTTTTTTCTTTTTTTTCTTTTTTTTAATTATATTCTATCCCTTTCCCTTAGTTGTTACCTTTAACAAAAGAACATAAATAATGTAATAATCCAATATGCAACCCACAATCATATGTTAAAGTGTGTCTGTGTAAATTAAGGTTTAAAAATACATGTTACATAAGTATATGAGTAAAATTAAGTGATAACAATGCGAGAGTTTATCAATCTAAATATTTCAAGAAGTATTATGATAGACCTTATTAGGAATGATTACTAAGATGCGTCTCAAGAGTCACTTTAACAAAAGAACTCTTTTACTCTGCCATCCTAATAACAACAATGATGCACATGCTTTATGAAATGGGAAACAATTTTTTTTTATCAACTACTACTCTTTCCCCCCAACCAAAAGGAGATATTGTCCTCAATGTTCTAGGGTAGAAAGATAAAGTATAGAAGATATCACCTGAAATCACGAACACTGACAAACCTGAAACACACTTAAATAAATATAAAAAACAACAAAACACAAATATTATGTTATTAATAAAACCAAAAGACACAAATTTTTACAAACTAAAATTCAAATCGCAGTTGTGATTGTGGCTTACATCTTCCCTTGGTTTCACAACCAAGAACAGCTTAAACACCCTTTATGGGTCGGGGATAGGCTTCCCATCTAATTTTCTTAAAAACTGGCAAACATGGTCTTTTTAGTCAAATTCCCAAAACTATGCCTAACATGTTCTTTATGAAAATGGGTTCATAAGTCATGAATTACACGATGCTTATCTCAACTATGATGAGACTTAAGAGTCAATAGAAGATTATCTAAAGACTCTCTATGTTTTGAAATAAATCCCACCTTTTGACAATTTTCACAGTTTTTATGTAATGCATGTGACTCCTTGAATATGCTAGGCTAGTAAAATCCACTTTGTAAAATTTCTGCAATCCTCTTTTTTGATGAGAAATGATCCCTACGTCCCATAGAGTGATAAAATTGAATAACATCACTTACGTTATTGTTAAGAATGCATCTTTGAAATATTTGATCAGGACAATAATTGAATAAGTAGGGGTCATCCCAATAAAAGTTTTGCTCGTCACTCAAAAATTTTCTTTTGTCTTCGGTACTCTAGTGAGGTGGCAAAAATCCTGAAGCAAGAGAATTGATATTTTTAGCAAACCAAAGCATTGAACTAAGAGAATATAGAGATTTATTAGGAAAGTAATCATTGATTGGTGTGATGTCGGGTGTTGAATTTGTTGTCACTTTTGATAAAAGATTTGCATCAACATTTTCGGTGTCTTTTTCATCCTCGATTTCTTCCTGATTGGTCATGGCATGAGGAAATGGAAGTGTTGACATGGAATCAGTCTTTTCCTTGCAATATTTAGATTCAACCCCTTCCTTACCTTAGAGATTGACTCATCATCTTTCTCACAATGTTCAAGAGTGGGTTTATTAATAACCTTACCACTACGAAGAGTGATGACTGATTTGACTTGATCCATGTGTTGACTTCCAAAACTACTTGCATTTGCATTGTATTGCTCCTTGGGATTTTACTGTGGTTGAGATGGAAACTTACCTTTCTCTTGAAAACTGAGAGCAGATGTTAATTTTGAAAGAGTATCTTTAAAATCTGTTATGCTTTGAGCAAGTTGAGTGTTGATTATCTCTTGCTTTTCAATAAATACATACAAAGTTTCCTCAAAATTTCTTGTAGGAGATGGAGCATAAAGGTGTGCTTGAAACTGTGGTGGTGAAGTTTGTGTATTGTCACTCTTCCAATTGAAATTTTGGTGATTTATCCAATCAGGATTGTATGTTTGCGAGTATGGGTTATGATTGGGCCTTTGGAAACTGTTTAAAGCATGAGCTTGTTCATGGAGACATTCCTTAAAAGAAGGCAAGGTTGGACAATTATTGGTTGAGTGTTTATTTGTTTCACATATTTGACACACAATGTTTTTAAAATATTTTAATTGACCACTATTTTTTAATTTTAGTGCTTCGACTTTTCTAGCTAAAGATGCAAACTTGCCTTGAAGGTCATGATCTTCCTTAAGGTTGTACATACCTCCACTAGATGTATGAGGTTGAGTTTTACTCGGTGCCTCATAAGAATCCGTGGTGTCCTAATTTTGAGCATTTTCAGCTAACAAGTCTAAGTATTCCATTGCTTCATTAAGGTCTTTATCTTCAAAAGTTCTATTGCATATCAATTCAACAATTTGCCTAACTTTAGGTGTTAACCCTTCATAAAAATGTGAAACCAAGCTCCATGTTTCAAAACCATGATGAGGGAAAGTATTAAGCAAGTCTTGATACCTATGCCAACATTGGTAAAATGTTTCTCCTGGTTTTTGAGTGAAAGTAGTGATTTATCTTTTGAAAGAGTTTGTTCTGCGAGATGGGAAAAACTTCTTTAAAAATTGTTGTTGCATTTCATCCCAAGCACGAATGGATCCTAGTCTTAAATTTTGTAGCCATGTTTTAGCTTTATCTTTTAATGAAAAAGGAAAAATATTTAATTTGATGGTGTTCATGCTACAATTTAAATTATTATATGTGTTGCAAACCTCCTCAAATTTCCTTAAATGCAAGTATGGATTTTCCAATGCTAAGCTATGAAAAGAAGGTAAAAGTTTAATAATGTCTGACTTAAAATTAAAATGAGATGCATCTGGAGAAAAAACTATGCATGATGGTGCACTTATTCATGTGGGATTCATGTGGTCTCTAAATGTTCTAGCATGGTTATTCTCATTATTTTCATTATGAAGTGATTGATTATCTTCTTCAGTCATATTTTCTGAAAATGATGAGGATACCCTACAAAGTTTACCACTTGATGTACGTGAACACACTTTCATGCACGTGTAGGAATAGAATAAACAGAAAAAGAAAACAAAAGAAAAAGAAACAAAGTTATATACAAGAAAAGTAAAAAGAAAAAATAAAATAAATATTATAATTTATACAAAACTTACCTCCCTGGCAACGACGCCAAAAACTTGACACGACTAAAAGATTGATGTCATCTCCTAAGTGCAAGAGTGTTGAAGTAATAAATAACCCGGCAAGACCGGGGTCGAACCACAGGGAGGTTAATTGTACAAATTATAAATAAAAATAATACAACAACAACAACAACAACAACAGTAATAATAATAATAATAATAATAATAATAATAATAATAATAATAATAATAATAGTAGTAGTAGTAGTAGTAGTAGTAATACTACTAATAATAGTAGTAATAATAGTAGTAGTAGTAGTAGTAATACTACTAATAATAGTAGTAATAATAGTAGTAGTAGTAGTAGTAATAATAATAATAATAAAGAAAAGGAAGGAGGAGAAGAAGAAGAAGATGAGAACTTTGAGATGGAATATTAATGTAACAATTGTCATAACTCAATTTTGGCCCTTTGGCTTTTAATTTAATTTTTACAGGGTTTAAAATGAAAAATTAAAAGATTAGAGATTTATTTCGATGAAAAGTGTGATTTGTCAACTTTCATGAAAATTAAGGACTACAATGTGCCTTTGTCATTCTAGCCTTATCCTCAAGATAATTCTTATCTTCTTCAAGATAATCCTTACCTTCAAGATAATCCCTATCTTTTTCAAGATAATCCTTACCTTCAAGCTAATCCTTACCTTCTTCAAGCTAATCCTTACCTTCTTCAAGATAATCCTTATCTTCTTCAAGATAATGATAGTTGTCTGCTTTCGAATTCGATTCTAATTCGAACTTCAAAAAAGAGAATGAGTTTGATTGAGACTTTACTTCTCGCAAGTGATGGGACTCTTGTACTATAAATATAGATCTCAGGGGGGGAAGGAAGAAAAGAAAGGATGAACCCGAGAACAAAGAATTAACCTAGAAAAATAGAGCAAAAGAAGGAGAGAGAGAGGAAGGAGGACCATTAGAGAGAAACTCTAAAAGAAAAAACTTCAAGAGGAGGCTATTACTAGAAACCCTAAAAGATAGAAACATAAAACAGAAGGGGGCGGTGAACCCTATACTAGCCGCCGCCCTACCTCAATCCTTTTTCTTCCCAGTCTCCCTCGACTTCGCCTTCAGTAGCCACATGCTTAGGTAAGTTTCCTTCTTTTCTTGCTAAAATAATTAATTGGTATGTGTTTGCCAAGGGTGTGCTTAGAAAAAGAGGGCAGAGAGAAGGAGGACTAGAGGGACACTAAGAGGAAAACAGAGGAAGAGAAAATAGCATCAGTAGCCGGCCCTCCACTGTCATTATCATCTTTAATTGCAGCATCAGGTAAGTTGCTCTTTCCCTTCTTGCATTTTAATTACATGCTTCCTGTAGCAAACGTGCGTGAGCAGTTCACGCACGCCTGCTGGTAAAAATAAAAAAAAAATATGAAAATAAAAAACTATGTATGCATGAATAAAAATAATATAAGTTTATTAGTTTATTCACTGACGCCAAAGTCAGGAATAAAAATACCGATTTAAATTTATATTATTTTTATTCATTGTATTTTATTTTATTTAGCTAGAAAAATAAAAAAAATATGTGCATGTGTAAAAAAAATTTACTTTTATTTATTTATTCACTAACGCCACAGTCAGGAATAAAAGGAAAAAAATATGATTTAAATTTATTTATTTTGATACCTACGTAATATTTACCAACGCCAGAGTTGGAATAAATAAAAAAAGAGCAAATAATAATAAAGGATAAATAAAAAAAAATGAGATAGAAAATTTACTCTTCAAATTCATTTTTTGGAAAATATTCACTGACGTCAGAGTCAGGAGTATTATATTTTTGGTCTTGTGCGATATTTACCAACGCCAGAGTTTGGAAATATTCATAGGAATTGTTCACTAACGCCAGAGTCAGGAACATAAAAGTAACAAAAAAATATAAAAATATAAAAAAAATGTGTATGCATGAATAAAAATGATGTAAATTTATTGGTTTATTCACTGACGCCAAAGTCAGGAATAAAAATACTAGTTCAAATTTATATTATTTTTATTCATTGTATTTTATTTTATTTAGCTAGAAAAATAAAAAATATGTGCATGCGTAAAAATAAATTTATTTGATTTGTTTATTCACTGACGATAGAGTCAGGAATAAAAAAATATTAATTTAGATTTATTTTCTTTCTATAGCTGCGTAATATTTACCAACGCCAGAGTTGGAAATATCTGTAGTTAAATATTCACTGACGCCAGAGTCAGGGATATTATAAGCAAATTATCATAGTACAAACTAAAAAACATATAGCAATTTAAAACGAAACTAGCAATGCAGCCTGCCTCAGGCAGGACGTTTAAGGGGTGATATTATCTTTCCTTTTACGTAACCAGTCCCGAACCATAGAATCTTTGTTGACCAGTTAGGGTTCCTAGTGACCATGATACTAGGTGGTGACTCCTTAAACAAGACCATTCCCCCATCAAAAAACTGGATGCCAGAAATCCGTTCTTTCCAAAGATTTAATAGATTTTTAAGACCGTTGTGATGTCGGGTGCGACAACAATTAAACAATAGTAATAACAAATGTCAAGGTTAGAGGATCCACTAATGGTATGTCAAACAAGTATAGTATAAACTCTTATTATTCAATTGGAAACCACACCTTTTATAGGCCAAAATTAGGATGGCAAATGATCTTGATCTCGAGACCAAGATACCTAAATGCATGGCAAATGCCTCCTTTTATAGGCCAAAATTAAGAACTATTGATGTGATGACTAATTGATGAGTGGGTGACCAACTCTTGACTTGGTAACAATCCTCATCTTCTTTTATCTGCCCAAAACATCATTGATAACATCAAAATTGAAGCCACTTGAAAACACAAAAATTGTAGGAAATTGTCTCAGATTTCTTGTGTAAACAATTCAGCTCATTTGGACTTCTAGAACTCCAGATATGGGTCAAATACTGAACAGTGCTGGGGCTGGAAGACAGATTCGGGCTTCTTTGTTCTTGCTATAATTTGGACTTGAAAATGACCTTTTTAGATCTTGGGCTCCATATGAAAGTTGTAGGCCTATGTCTTACCTCTCAATCCATATAAATTGGACCTAGATATGAGATCTACAGCTCTAAATATGACCCAATTACCGAACAGTGTTCCGGTATGGACTGCACCGATATCTCTTTTCTAAGTTTGGTCATCTCTTTGCCCTTACAATTTAAGTTCTTAAAGTCATCAATCAATCCTTTTATTTATGTGATAGACCTGCATTTAAACTAAACATTTACCAAAAATTAAAGGTATCTTATATTATTAGATATATTATAATAAAACATACTTTACTTAAGGAGTTATTGATACTTCAAGTGCAAAATGATGATATAAAACCATGATAAAAATGCACTTTTAAGTTATAATTAATTAGGATCCATTCATGCTTGGGATGAATTGTAACAACAATTTTTAAAGAAGTTTTTTCCATCTCACAAAACAAACATTTTCAAAAAATCACCACTTTCGCTGAAAAACCAGGAGAAACATTTTATCAATGTTAGGATAGGTATCAGGACTTACTCAATACTTGCCCTCATCATGGTTTTGAAACATGGAGATTGATTTCATATTTTTATGAAGGGTTAACACCTAAAGATAGACAAATGGTGGAATTGAAGTGTAATGGAAATTTAAAAAATAAAGACCGTGACAAAGCAATAGAGTACATAGACTTGTGATTAGCACTTAAAAGTGCATTTTTGTCATGGTTTTATATCATCATTTTGCACTTGAAGTATCAATAACTCCTTAACTAAAGCATGTTTTATAATAATATATCTAATAATATAAGATACCTTTAATTTATGGTAAATGTTCATTTTAAATGCAGGCCTATCACATAAATGAAAATATTGATTGATGACTTTAAGAACTTAAATTGCAAAGGCAAAGAGATGGCCAAACTTAGAAAAGAGATGTCGGTGCGATCCAAACCGGAACACTGTTCGGTAATTGGGTCATATCTGGAGCTACAGATCTCAGATTTAGGTCCAATTTATATGGATGGAAAGGTAAGACATAGGCCTACAACTTTCATATGGAGCCCAAGATCTAAAAAGGCCATTATCAAGTCCACATTGTAGTAACAACAAAGAAGCCCGAATCTGTGTTCCAGCCCGAGCACTGTTCGGTATTTTGGCCATATCTGGAGTTCTAGAAGTCCAAATGAGCTAAATGTTTTACACAAGAAAGCTGAGACAATTGCCTACAACTTTCATGTTTTCAAGTGTCTCCAATTTTGACATTATCAATGATGTTTTGGGCAGACAAGAGAAGATAAGGATTGTTACCAAGTCAAAAGTTGGCCACCCACTTATCAATTAGTCATCAAATCAATAGTTCCCAATTTTGGCCTATAAAAGGAGGCTGATTAGTACTTAAAAGTGCATTTTTATCATGGTTTCATATCATCATTTTGCACTTGAAGTATCAATAACTCCTTAACTAAAATATGTTTTATAATAATGTATCTGATTAGTACTTAAAAGTGCATTTTTATCATGGTTTTATATCATCATTTTGCACTTGAAGTATCAATAACTCCTTAACTAAAATATGTTTTATAATAATGTATCTAATAATATAAGATACCTATAATTTGTGGTAAATGACTATTTTTAATGCAGGCCTATCAAATAAATGAAAGGATTGATTGATGACTTGAAGAACTTAAATTGCAAGGATAAAGAGATGGTCAAACTTAGAGAAGAGATGTCGGTGCAATCCAAACCAGAACACTATTCGGTAATTGGGCCATATCTGGAGCTACAGATCTCAGATTTAGGTCCAATTTATATGGATGGAAAGGTAAGACATAGGCCTAGAACTTTCATATGGAGCCCAAGATCTAAAAAGGCCATTATCAAGTCCAAATTGTAGCAACAACAAAGAAGCCCGAATCTGTCTTCCAGCCCAAGCACTGTTCGGTATTTTGGCCATATCTGGAGTTCTAGAAGTCCAAATGAGCTGAATTTTTTACACAAGAAAGCTGAGACAATTGCCTACAACTTTCATGTTTGCACCTGGCTCCAGTGTTGACGTTATCAATGATGTTTTGGGCAGACAAGAGAAGATAAAGATTGTCACCAAGTCAAAAGTTGGCCACCCACTTATCAATTAGTCATCAAATCAATAGTTTCCAATTTTGGCCTATAAAAGGAGGCATTTGCCATGCATTTAGGCATCTTGGTGTTCAGATCAAGATCATGCTCTTCCTTTCTCTCTTTGTATTTTTTGTAATGTTTATGCTTTACTTTCATTAATATCAAGTTTATGTCTTTCATTTCCTTTCCTTCACTTAGTTAACTTTTATATTCTTATTTTGTTTATTTGTTTTCCTTTCTTTCATTATGTCTAGCTAAGTTAATTATGTCAAGGTGAAAAGGTTACACTAATGGTGGAAGAATAAGTATAGTGTAAACTTAATATGGACTTTAATGTTTGATACTAACATGTTTTATATTTGTTATCTTATTCACTCTTTAATACTTTGCTTGTTAAATGACTAATCTTGATTTATGTTGTATAACACTTGGTACAACAAATGCTTGGCACTTTCATAGCCCATAATGTATGGTATAACCGACACCTGAGCTATGAAAGGAACTTGATTTGTTGTTAACATAAGTTATAATCATGAATGCTTGACGAGATTTACAAGTATTAGCATTAATTGAATATGATGACTAATGTAATCATGTTAACAATATATAATCTGATTGGAACCTCCTTTGTGTGTGGTTTCCAAATCAATAATAAGAGTTTATACTATACTTGTTTGATATACCATTAGTGGAACCTCTAACCTTGACATTTGTTATTATCATTGTTTAATTGTTACATTAATATTTCATCTCAAAGTTCTCATCATCATCATCATCTTCTTCTTCTTCTCTTTCTTTATTATTATTATTATTATTATTATTACTACTACTACTACTACTACTACTACTACTACTACTACTAGTATTATTATTATTATTATTGTTATTATTATTGTTATTATTGTTGTTGTATTATTTTTATTGTTGTTGTATTATTATTATTGTTATCGTTATTACTATTATTGTTGTTTATAATTGTTGTTTATAATTTGTACAATTAACCTCCCTGTGGTTCGACCCCGGTCTTGCCGGGTTATTTATTACTTCGACACTCCTGCACTTGGGAGAAGACATCAATCTTTTCGTCGTGTCAAGTTTTTGGCGCCGTTGCCGGGGAGGTAAGTTCTTGTATAAATTATAGTATTTATTTTATTTTCTCTTTTCACTTTTCTTGTATATAACTTTGTTTCTTTTCTTTTCTTTTTTTTATTTTGTTTTCTTCCTCTTTCTTTTGCTTTCTTCTTCTTTTTTATTTTATTCCTACACGTGCATGAGAGTGTGGTCACGTACATCAAGTGGTAGACTTTGTAGGATATCCTCATCATTTTCAGAAAATATGGCCGAAGAAGATAATCAATCACTTCAAAATGAGAATAATGAGAATAACCGTGCTAGAACACTTAGAGACCACATGAATCCCACAAGAACAAGTGCACCATCATGCATAGTTTTTCCTCCTGATGCATCTCATTTTAATTTTAAACCAGGTATTATTCAACTTTTACCTTCTTTTCATGGTTTAGAATTGGAAAATCCATACTTGCATTTAAGGGAATTTGAGGAGGTGTGCAACACATATAACAACTTAAATTGTAGCATGAACACCATCAGATTAAAGCTTTTTCCTTTTTCATTAAAAGATAAAGCTAAAACATGGCTACAAAATTTGAGACCAGGATCCATTCGTGCTTGGGATGAAATGCAACAACAATTTTTAAAGAAGTTTTTCCCATCTCATAGAACAAACTCTTTCAAAAGACAAATCACCACTTTCACTCAAAAACCAGGAGAAACATTTTACAAATGTTGGGATAGGTATCGAGATTTGCTTAGTACTTGCCCTCATCATGGTTTTGAAACATGGAGATTGGTTTCACATTTCTATGAAGGGTTAACACCTAAAGATAGGCAAATGGTTGAATTGATGTGCAATGGAACTTTTGAAGATAAAGACCCTGATGAAGCAATGGAGTACTTAGACTTGTTAGCTGAAAATGCTCAAAATTGGGACACCGCGGGTACTTATGAGGCACCGAGTAAAACTCAACCTCATACATCTAGTGGAGGTATGTACAACCTTAGGGAAGATCATGACCTCCAAGCCAAATTTGCATCTTTAGCTAGAAAAGTCGAGGCACTAGAATTGAAAAAGAGTGGTCAATTAAAATCTGTTGAAAACATTGTGTGTCAAATTTGTGAAACAAATGAACACTTAACCAACGATTGTCCAACCTTGCCTTCTTTTAAAGAATGTCTCCATGAACAAGCCCATGCTTTAAACAGTTTCCAAAGGCCCAACCACAACCCATACTCCCAAACATACAACCCTGGTTGGAGGAATCACCCAAATTTCAGTTGGAAGAGTGAGAACAACAATGCACAAACTTCACAACCACCATTTCAAGCACACCACAATTTCCAAAATTCTCATGGATATGCACCTCCTTATGCTCCACCTCCTAGAAGAAATCTTGAGGAAACATTGCATGCATTCATTGAAAAGCAAGAGACAATCAATACTCAACTTGCTCAAAACATGACAGATTTTAAAGATACTCTTGCTAAATTAACATCTGCTCTTAGTTTCCAAGAGAAAGGTAAGTTTCCATCTCAAACACAACAAAATCCCAAGGGGCAATACAATGCAAATGCAAGTAGTTCGGGAAGCCAACACATGGATGAAGTCAAATCAGTCACTATTCTGCGCAGTGGTAAGGTTATTGAAAAACCCTCTCTTGAACCTTATGAGAAAGATGATGAGTCAATCTCTGAGGGTAAGGAAGGGGATGAATCTGAAAATTATAAAGAAACGACTAATTCACCGCCAGCACTTCCATTTCCTCAAGCCATGACCAAACAAAGGAAAGTCAATCACAACTCAGAAATTTTTGAAATTTTCAAACAGGTAAGCATCAATATACCTTTGCTGGATGCTATTAAACAGGTTCCTTCCTATGCTAAATTTTTGAAAGATCTCTGCACTGTGAAGAGGAAACTGAATGTGAAAAAGAAAGCCTTTCTAGCCGAACAAGTAAGTGCTATTCTTCAAAACAATAATGCTTTGAAATATAAAGACCCTGGTTGTCCTACAATTTCTTGCTTTATTGGAGAGCATAAAATTGAAAGAGCCTTACTTGATCTTGGTGCTAGTGTGAATTTACTTCCATATTCAGTTTTTCAGAGTCTCAATCTAGGTGAGTTAAAACCAACTTCTATAACTCTTTTACTTGCCGATAGATCTATAAAAGTGCCTAGAGGAATAATTGAAGATGTGTTAGTACAAGTCGATAAATTCATTTATCCTGTGGATTTTATTGTCTTGGACACACAACCTGTTGAAGTATGTAATTCATTTCCTGTTATTTTAGGACGTCCATTTCTTGCAACTTCTAATGCATTGATTAATTGTAGGAATGGACTGATGAAGCTATCATTTGGAAACATGACATTGGAGATGAATATTTTCAACATTTGCAAGCAACCTAGAGATGATAATGATTTACAGGAAGTGGACTTTACTGAAAAATTAATTCATGATCAATTTCCAACCACTTCCAATGAAATGGAGGTTGATGAATCTGATGATTTGGAAATGATTTATTTTCAGGAAGAATCAAAGACAAGTAATTGGAGGCCACAAATTGAGGAATTACCACCACGACCAATTAAGTCCATACCTTCAAGTGTTCAACCACCAAAACCTGATTTGAAGCCGTTGCCATCCAATCTCAAATACTCATTTTTGGGAGAAAATGAAACTTTTCCGGTAATAATCTCTTCCAAACTTAATGCACATCAAGAAGGTAAGTTATTACAAACTCTGAAAATGCACAAAAAAGCATTAGGATGGACCATAGCTGATATAAAAGGAATTAGTCCTTTGATTTGTACACACAGAATTTATTTAGAGGAAAATGCTAAACCCTCTAGAGAAATGCAACGAAGGCTAAATCCTAATATGAAAGAAGTAGTGAAAAATGAAGTCATTAAGCTTCTAGATAATGAAATCATTTATCCTATTTCTGACAGCAAATGGGTAAGTCCTACCCAAGTTGTACCTAAGAAATCTGGAGTCACTGTGATAACAAATGAGAACAATGAGTTAATTCCCACTAGAACTGTTACTGGTTGGCGCATGTGCATTGACTATAGGAAACTTAATTCAATGACTAGAAAAGATCATTTTCC
The DNA here is from genome assembly GCA_026413675.1 of Populus pruinosa. NCBI lineage: Eukaryota > Viridiplantae > Streptophyta > Magnoliopsida > Malpighiales > Salicaceae > Populus > Populus pruinosa. Next base: position 4,509,484 of record CM048606.1, read on the forward strand.
TTTACCTTTCATGGATCAAATCCTAGAAAGAGTTGCAGGTCATGAATTTTATTGTTTCCTAGATGGCTATTCGGGTTACAACCAAATTGAAATTGCGTTGGAAGATCAAGAAAAAACTACTTTCACATGTCCATTTGGTACTTTTGCATATCGAAGGATGCCTTTTGGATTATGTAATGCACCAGCCACATTTCAAAGATGCATGCTTAGTATATTTAGCGATATGGTTGAACATTTTCTTGAGATTTTCATGGATGATTTTTCTGTTTTTGGTGATTCATTTGATGATTGTTTGACTAATTTAGGAAAGGTTTTAACCAGGCGTGAAGAGAAGAATCTTGTGCTGAATTGGGAAAAATGTCATTTTATGGTAACAAACGGCATTGTACTTGGTCACATTGTTTCATCAAAAGGAATTGAGGTTGACAAATCTAAAATCGAGTTAATTGCAAACTTGCCAACACCAAAATCTCTTAAAGATGTTAGATCATTCCTGGGACATGCTGGTTTTTATAGAAGGTTCATCAAAGATTTTAGTGTAATATCTAAGCCTTTAAGTAATCTTCTAACAAAGGATACTATTTTTGAATGGACTGAACATTGTGAAGAAGCCTTTGTTAAACTTAAAAACTTGCTTACTTGTGCTCCTATCATTCAACCTCCCGATTGGTCATTACCTTTTGAAATAATATGTGATGCTAGTGATTATGCCGTAGGTGCTGTTTTGGGACAAAGAAAAGATAAGAAACCTTATGTAATTTACTATGCAAGTAAAACTTTAAATAGTGCTCAAATGAATTATACCACCACTGAAAAAGAATTACTTGCAGTAGTATTTGCATGTGAAAAATTCAGATCTTATCTTGTTGGTTCACCAGTTGTTGTTTTTAGTGATCATGCAGCATTGAAATATCTTCTTTCTAAGAAAGATTCCAAGGCTAGATTGGTGCGGTGGATTTTATTACTTCAAGAATTTGATATCACAATCAAAGATAAGAAAGGCAGCGAAAATGTTGTCGCAGATCACTTGTCAAGATTGACAATAGATTCGGAAACTGACATCACACCAATCGATGACTACTTTCCTGATGAATCTTTACTTTCTGTCTCTACAATGCCTTGGTTTGCTAATATTGTCAATTTTCTTGTTTCAGGACAATTGCCAGCTCATTGGAATACCCAAGATAAAAGAAAGTTTTTGAACGAAGTGAAGAACTTTTATTGGGATGATCCTTATTTATTCAAATATTGTCCTGATCAAATATTTCGAAGATGCATTCCTGACAATGAGGTAAGTAGTGTCATTAAATTTTGTCATTCTGAGGCATGTGGGGGCCATTTCTCATCAAGAAAGACAACTGCAAAAATCTTACAAAGTGGATTTTACTGGCCCACCATGTTCAAAGACTCACATGCATTCTGCAAGTCTTGTGAAAATTGTCAAAAGTTGGGATCTATTTCAAAACGTCACATGATGCCTTTAAACCCTATTATTGTCATTGAGATCTTTGACTGTTGGGGTATAGATTTCATGGGCCCATTCCCTCCATCATTTGGTTTCTTATACATATTAGTCGCAGTAGATTATGTTTCAAAATGGATAGAGGCAATTCCAAGTCGAAACAATGATCACAAAACAGTGATAAAGTTTTTGAAAGAAAATATTTTGAGTCGATTTGGAGTCCCTCGAGCCATAATAAGTGATGGTGGAACACATTTCTGCAACAAGCCATTTGAGTCTTTAATGAAGAAATATGGAATCACACACAAAGTTGCCACCCCTTATCATCCTCAAACAAGTGGACAAGTAGAGCTTGCTAATAGGGAGATCAAACATATTTTGGAGAAAACAGTGAACCCTAATAGGAAAGACTGGTCTTTAAGACTTAATGATGCACTTTGGGCTTATCGAACTGCTTATAAAACATCAATAGGTATGTCACCTTATAGACTAGTCTATGGAAAACCTTGTCACTTGCCTGTGGAACTTGAACATAAAGCTTATTGGGCTATTAAAGCTTTCAATTCAAATCTGGATGATGCTAGTCAACTGCGAAAATTACAAATAAATGAGCTTGAGGAAATAAGAAATGATGCATATGAAAATTCAAGAATTCATAAAGCAAGAATAAAAGAATGTCATGACAAGAAAATACAGAGAAAAACCTTCAATGTTGGTCAAAAAGTCTTGCTTTATAATTCTCGACTGCATTTATTTCCTGGAAAATTAAGATCAAGATGGAGCGGTCCTTTTATTGTGAAACATGTGTATCCATATGGGGCCTATGACATCGAGAATCCAAAGAATGGCAATGTTTTCAAGGTAAATGGACATCGTCTGAAAGTTTACTTTGACAATTTTTCAGTTGAACATAACTCTATTGAATTGGGTGATCCTGTATATAAAGATTGATTTTATTTTATTTTATTTTATTTTATTTTTGTTTCTTATATAAAGATTGATTTTATTTTATTTTATTTTTGTTTCTTTTTGAGTGATTTTTGCAAGTTTCTTTCACCCCGGTCAAATGGCGGATAACGGTACTCCGTGACTTAAGTCGGTTCTTTCAGTTTCCCACAATTACTGATATCTGTGTATATATCTATGCAATTCTTTGAATCTCTCTTCCAATTCTCATTTGAAAATGGACACTAATCTTGAAAAATTAAAAAAGTATTTTCCCGCTCTGCCTCAGAATGCGATTACAAAAATTTACCGTGCTAGATGTGCAAGATTGAGATTGTTAATGAATCATGGAATTCCTGAAGATATTCGCTGGTTGATTGAAGCAAAGGTCCGATTATCAGGTGAGTCCTCTAACTTCTTCATTTCACACATGCCTGGAACAGGTAAAAGCACTTTTGCAAAGAAGCGTCGTGCAAAACGACTGGATGTCTGTCATCATTGTGCTAGATGGACTTGTAATACACAATGTCGTTCTTTAGGAATGGTATCTATAAACCGTGAAGATAAAATACAATTCATTAAGGATGGCCTGAGTAAGGAGTCTTTAGATAATCTTCTATTGACTCTTGAGACGCATCCTAGTGGAGATGTGCATCGTGCAATTCATGATTTATGGCCACTATTTCATAAAGAACATGATCGACTTAGTCTTGGGAATCTGACTAAAAAAGACCCTGTTTGCCAGTTTTTAAGAAAACTGGATGGGAAGCCTATCCCCGACCCATAGAGGGCGTTTAAGCCGTTCTTGGACGTAAAACCAAGGGAAGATGTGAGCCACAATCACAACTACCTGTACATACACATGCTTTTTTAAAAGTAAATAAATAAATAAATAAAAAGAGAGAGAGAGAGTGTGAGACTCCAGCTGGCCTATATATAGGTGTTATGATTGCCTTTCTAATTTCTCATCTATAAAACCCTCTTTTCCTTCCTTTCATTTCTACTCAACCCATACATTCAACAAATACAGAAGTGTGTAGAAATGGCAAGTTCCTCAGGTCATCAAATAAGAAATATTTGTGTTTTCGGTGGATCTAATCCTGGGAAAGAAAAGGAGTTTTTAGAATCAGCAAATCATCTTGGTCAGGTGCTAGCTGAGAGAAAGATTCATTTAGTGTATGGGGGAGGCAGTCTTGGGTTAATGGGAGGTGTGTCAATAGCTGCATTTTTAGGAGGTAGTCAAGTTTTGGGGGTCGTCCTTGAAGCTTTGGCACAAGGGGACATCATTGGAAAAACAATTGGAGAGGAACTTCAGGTCTCCACAATGTCGGCTCGAATGAATGCAATGTTTAACCATGCTGATGCTTTCATTGCTTTACCAGGTGGTCTAGGCACATTGGAAGAGATCTTTCATATTTCCTCTTGGGCTCAATTGCACATTCACCATAAACCCATAGGTTTGTTAAATGTTAATGGTTATTATGATAAGTTGTTGTCTTTTCTTGATCATGCTGTGGAACAGGAATTTTTAACATCTTCTGCACGACAAATCATAATCTCTGCTTCTACTGCTGAACAATTGATTGACCAACTACAATCTTTCATTCCTGTGATTGATCCTTCCATGAGTCGCATAAATTGGTCATCTAAGGAAAGCCGTAAAAAGCTTAGATTGGATTTGAGCCTTCATTTGTGAATTTTTGTGTCTTTTGATTTTATTATGTTTTGTTATTTCTTATTTTTGTTTCAGTGTGTTTCAGGTTTTGTCAGTGTTCGTTATTTCAGGTGATATCTTTTATACTCTATCTTTCTACCTTAGAACATTGAGGACAATGTCTCGTTTTGGTTGGGGGGAGAGGGTAGTAGTTGATAAAAAAAAAAAAATTGTTTTTCATTTCATAAAGCATGTGCATAATTGTTGTTACTAGGATGGCAGAGTAAAGGAGTTCTTTTGTTAAAGTGACTCTTGAGACGCATTTTAGTAACCATTCTTAACAAGGTCTATTATAATACTTCCTGAAATATTCAGGTTTACAAACTCTCGTATTGTTACCACTTAATTCTGCTCATATACTTATTTAACATGTATTTTTAAACCTTAATTTACACACACACACTTTAACATATGATTGTGGGTTGCATATTGGATTATTACATTATTTATGTTCTTTTGTTAAAGGTAACAACTAAGGGAAAAGGATTGTATATAATTAAAAAAAAAAAACATGAAAAAAAAAGAAAAAAGAAAAAATAAAAAATAAAAAAATGATGATAATAAAAATGTAGATAAGTTTGATTTCGTAGCCTCCCTAACCTAAGCAATTAAGCCCGAAGGGGTGTTTTAACACCTAATACCCTAAAGTCAACTGACTTGGGAGCTATTGGCCCAACGCTTGTTACATGGGTTGAGGAGAAAAGCTTAAAGAAATCAAACATTGCACTATCTACATATCAGTATCTGCGACCCGAGTTACTAAGCTCGTAGGGGTGTCTTAACACCTAATGCCCTAAGACCAACTGGTCTGGGAGTCATTAGCTGAAAGCTCGTTACATGGGTTAAAGATGCATGATGTTTTTAAAGTATATGTATATAGAGTTAAAAAAAAAAAAAAAAAGACAAAAATAGTAATCCCAACCCAAGGAAGTTAACCTTAAACATTAGAACAAAAATTTTGTTTTCTTCCAAGAAAAGCCCCATAATTATGTGTTGATACATTGAGCACAAAAGAAAGGTTTATTAATATCTTGTTAAGTGGTATTGAGCAGATATATAAATTTAATGAGAGTTTGTTTATCTGGATAGATTAATGGAAGTTAAATGATGAATACCTTGCTTTGTGAAATTTGCAAATTGTTTTAACGCTTTAATTACTAGGGACTAGTAATAAGCTGGTTGAGGGGTGTGATTAGTACTTAAAAGTGCATTTTTATCATGGTTTTATATCATCATTTTGCACTTGAAGTATCAATAACTCCTTAACTAAAATATGTTTTATAATAATGTATCTAATAATATAAGATACCTATAATTTGTGGTAAATGACTATTTTTAATGCAGGCCTATCAAATAAATGAAAGGATTGATTGATGACTTGAAGAACTTAAATTGCAAGGATAAAGAGATGGTCAAACTTAGAGAAGAGATGTCGGTGCAATCCAAACCAGAACACTATTCGGTAATTGGGCCATATCTGGAGCTACAGATCTCAGATTTAGGTCCAATTTATATGGATGGAAAGGTAAGACATAGGCCTACAACTTTCATATGGAGCCCAAGATCTAAAAAGGCCATTATCAAGTCCAAATTGTAGCAACAACAAAGAAGCCCGAATCTGTCTTCCAGCCCAAGCACTGTTCGGTATTTTGGCCATATCTGGAGTTCTAGAAGTCCAAATGAGCTGAATGTTTTACACAAGAAAGCTGAGACAATTGCCTACAACTTTCATGTTTGCACCTGGCTCCAGTGTTGACGTTATCAATGACGTTTTGGGCAGACAAGAGAAGATAAGGATTGTCACCAAGTCAAAAGTTGGCCACCCACTTATCAATTAGTCATCAAATCAATAGTTCCCAATTTTGGCCTATAAAAGGAGGCATTTGCCATGCATTTAGGCATCTTGGTGTTCAGATCAAGATCATGCTCTTCCTTTCTCTCTTTGTATTTTTTGTAATGTTTATGCTTTACTTTCATTAATATCAAGTTTATGTCTTTCATTTCCTTTCCTTCACTTAGTTAACTTTTATGTTCTTATTTTGTTTATTTGTTTTCCTTTCTTTCATTATGTCTAGCTAAGTTAATTATGTCAAGGTGAAAAGATTACACTAATGGTGGAAGAATAAGTATAGTGTAAACTTAATATGGACTTTAATGTTTGATACTAACATGTTTTATATTTGTTATCTTATTCACTCTTTAATACTTTGCTTGTTAAATGACTAATCTTGATTTATGTTGTATAACACTTGGTACAACAAATGCTTGGCACTTTCATAGCCCATAATGTATGGTATAACCGACACCTGAGCTATGAAAGGAACTTGATTTGTTGTTAACATAAGTTATAATCATGAATGCTTGACGAGATTTACAAGTATTAGCATTAATTGAATATGATGACTAATGTAATCATGTTAACAATATATAATCTGATTGGAACCTCCTTTGTGTGTGGTTTCCAAATCAATAATAAGAGTTTATACTATACTTGTTTGATATACCATTAGTGGAACCTCTAACCTTGACATTTGTTATTATCATTGTTTAATTGTTACATTAATATTTCATCTCAAAGTTCTCATCATCATCATCATCTTCTTCTTCTTCTCTTTCTTTATTATTATTATTATTATTACTACTACTACTACTACTACTACTACTACTACTACTACTACTAGTATTATTATTATTATTATTGTTATTATTATTGTTATTATTGTTGTTGTATTATTTTTATTGTTGTTGTATTATTATTATTGTTATCGTTATTACTATTATTGTTGTTTATAATTGTTGTTTATAATTTGTACAATTAACCTCCCTGTGGTTCGACCCCGGTCTTGCCGGGTTATTTATTACTTCGACACTCCTGCACTTGGGAGAAGACATCAATCTTTTCGTCGTGTCAGTATCTAATAATATAAGATACCTATAATTTATGGTAAATGTCTATTTTTAATGCAGGCCTATCACATAAATGAAAGGATTGATTGATGACTTGAAGAACTTAAATTGCATGGATAAAGAGATGGTCAAACTTAGAGAAGAGATGTCGGTGCAATCCAAACCGCAACACTGTTCGGTAATTAGGTCATATCTGGAGCTACAGATGTCAGATTTAGGTCCAATTTATATGGATGGAAAGGTAAGACATAGGCCTACAACTTTCATATGGAGCCCAAGATCTAAAAAGGCCATTGTCAAGTCCAAATTATAGCAACAACAAAGAAGCCCGAATCTGTCTTCCAGCCCGAGCACTGTTCGGTATTTTGGTCATATCTGGAGTTCTAGAAGTCCAAATGAGCTGAATGTTTTACACAAGAAAGCTGAGACAATTGCCTACAACTTTCATGTTTACAACTGGCTCCAGTTTTGACGTTATCAATGAAGTTTTGGGCAGACAAGAGAAGATAAGGATTGTCACCAAGTCAAAAGTTGGCCACCCACTTATCAATTAGTCATCAAATCAATAGTTCCCAATTTTAGCCTATAAAAGGAGGCATTTGCCATGCATTTAGGCATCTTGGTGTTCAGATCAAGATCATGCTCTTCCTTTCTCTCTTTGTATTTTTTGTAATGTTTATGCTTTGCTTTCATTAATATTAAGTTTATGCCTTTCATTTCCTTTCCTTTACTTAGTTAGCTTTTATGTTCTTATTTTGTTTATCTATTTTTCTTTCTTTAATTATGTCTAGCTAAGTTAATTATGTCAAGGTGAAAAGGTTACACTAATGGTGTAAGAATAAGTATAATGTAAACTTAATATGGACTTTAATGTTTGATACTAACATGTTTTATATTTGTTATCTTGTTCACTCTTTAATACTTTGCTTGTTAAATGACTAATCTTGATTTATGTTGTATAACACTTGGTACAACAAATGCTTGGCACTTTCATAGCCCATAATGTATGGTATAACCGACACCTGAGCTATGAAAGGAACTTGATTTGTTGTTAACATAAGTTATAATCATGAATGCTTGACGAGATTTACAAGTATTAGCATTAATCGAATAAGATGACTAATGTAATCATGTTAACAATCTATAATCTGATTGGAACCTCCTTTATGTGTGGTTTCCAATTGAATAATAAGAGTTTATACTATACTTGTTTGACATACCATTAGTGGAACCTCTAACCTTGACATTTGTTATTATCATTGTTTAATCGTTACATTAATATTCCATCTCAAACTTCTCATCATCTTCTTCTTCTTCTTCTTCTCCTTCTTTTTCTTTATTATTATTATTATTATTGTTATTGTTGTTATTATTGTTGTTATTATTGTTGTTGTTGTTGTTGTTGTTGTTATTGTTGTTGTTGTATTATTATTATTTATAATTTATACAATTAACCTCCCTGTGGTTCGACCCCGGTCTTGCCGGGTTATTTATACTTCGACACTCCTGCACTTGGGAGAAGACATCAATCTTTTAGTCGTGTCAAGTTTTTGGCGCCGTTGCCGGGGAGGTAAGTTCTTGTATAAATTATAGTATTTATTTTATTTTCTCTTTTCACTTTTCTTGTATATAACTTTGTTTCTTTTCTTTTGTTTCTTTTTATTTTGTTTTCTTCCTCCTTCTTTTGCTTTCTTCTTCTTTTTCATTTTATTCCTACACGTGCATGAGAGTGTGGTCACGTACATCAAGTGGTAGACTTTGTAGGGTATCCTCATCATTTTCAGAAAATATGGCCGAAGAAGATAATCAATCACTTCAAAATGAGAATAATGAGAATAACCGTGCTAGAACACTTAGAGACCACATGAATCCCACAAGAACAAGTGCACCATCATGCATAGTTTTTCCTCCCGATGCATCTCATTTTAATTTTAAACCAGGTATTATTCAACTTTTACCTTCTTTTCATGGCTTAGAATTGGAAAATCCATACTTGCATTTAAGGGAATTTGAGGAGGTGTGCAACACATATAATAACTTAAATTGTAGCATGAACACCATCAGATTAAAGCTTTTTCCTTTTTCATTAAAAGATAAAGCTAAAACATGGCTACAAAATTTGAGACCAGGATCCATTCGTGCTTGGGATGAAATGCAACAACAATTTTTAAAGAAGTTTTTCCCATCTCACAGAACAAACTCTTTCAAAAGACAAATCACCACTTTCACTCAAAAACCAGGAGAAACATTTTACAAATGTTGGGATAGGTATCGAGACTTGCTTAGTACTTGCCCTCATCATGGTTTTGAAACATGGAGATTGGTTTCACATTTCTATGAAGGGTTAACACCTAAAGATAGGCAAATGGTTGAATTGATGTGCAATGGAACTTTTGAAGATAAAGACCCTAATGAAGCAATGGAGTACTTAGACTTGTTAGCTGAAAATGCTCAAAATTGGGACACCGCGGGTACTTATGAGGTACTGAGTAAAACTCAATGTCATACATCTAGTGGAGGTATGTACAACCTTAGGGAAGATCATGACCTTCAAGCCAAGTTTGCAACTTTAGCTAGAAAAGTCGAGGCACTAGAATTGAAAAAGAGAGGTCAATTAAAATCTGTTGAAAACATTGTGTGTCAAATCTGTGAAACAAATGAACACTCAACCAACGATTGTCCAACCTTGCCTTCTTTTAAGGAATGTCTCCATGAACAAGCCCATGCTTTAAACAGTTTCGAAACGTCCAATCACAATCCATATTCACAAACATACAATCCTGGTTGGAGTAATCACCTAAATTTCAGTTGGAAGAGTGACAATGCACAAACTTCACCACCACAGTTTCAAGCACACCATAATTTCCAAAATTCTTATGGATATGCACCTTCTTATGCTCCACCTCTTAGAAGTAATTTTGAGGAAACTTTGTATGCATTCATTGAAAAGCAAGAGACAATCAACACTCAACTTGCTCAAAGCATAATAGATTTTAAAGATACTCTTGCAAAATTCACATCTGCTCTTAATTTTCAAGAAAAAGGTAAGTTTCCATCTCAACCACAGTAAAATCTCAAGAAGCAATATAATGCCAATGCAAGTAGTTATGGAAGTCAACACATGGATCAAGTCAAATCAGTCATTACTCTTCGCAATGGTAAGGTTATTAAAAAACCCACTCTTGAACCTTGTGAGAAAGATGATGAGTCAATCTCTAAGGGTAAGGAAGGGGTTGAATCTGAATATTGCAAGGAAAAGACTGATTCCCTGCCAGCACTTTCATTTCCTCATGCCATGACCAATCAGGAAGAAGTCGATGGTGAAAAAGGCACCAACAATGTTGATGCGGATCTTTTATCAAAAGTGACAACAGATTCGACACCCGACATCACACCAATCAATTATTACTTTCCTAATGAATCTCTACTTTCTCTTAGTTCAATGCCTTGGTTTGCTAAACATATCAATTTTCTTACTTCAGGATTTTTGCCAGTGACACGACTAAAAGGTTGATGTCTTCTCCCAAGTGCAGGAGTGTCGAAGTAATAAATAACCCGGCAAGACCGGGGTCGAACCACAGGGAGGTTAATTGTACAAATTATAAACAACAATTATAAAACAACAATAACAACAACAACAATAGTAATAATAGTAGTAGTAGTAGTAGTAGTAGTAGTAGTAGTAGTAGTAATAATAACAATAATAATAATAATAATAATAATAATAATAATAAAGAAAGAGAAGAAGAAGAAGATGATGATGATGAGAACTTGGAGATCAAATATTAATGTAAGGATTAAACAATAATAATAACAAATGTCAAGGTTAGAGGTTCCACTAATGGTATATCAAACAAGTATAGTATAAACTCTTATTATTGAATTGGAAACCACACACAAAGGAGGTTCCAATCAAATTATATATTGTTAACATGATTACATTAGTCATCTTATTCAATTAATGCTAATACTTGTAAATCTCGTCAACCATTCATGATTATAACTTATGTTAACAACAAATCAAGTTACTTTCATAACTCAGGTATCGGTTATACCATACATTATGGGCTATGAAAGTGCCAAGCATTTGTTGTACCAAGTGTTATACAACATAAATCAAGATTAGTCATTTAACAAGCAAAGTATTAAAGAGTGAACAAGATAACAAATATAAAACATGTTAGTATCAAAAATTAAAGTCCATATTAAGTTTACATTATACTTATTCTTACACCATTAGTGTAACCTTTTCACCTTGACATAATTAACTTAGCTAGACATAATGAAAGAAAGCAAAATAGATAAACAAAATAAGAACATAAAAGCTAACTAAGTAAAGGAAAGGAAATGAAAGGCATAAACTTGATATTAATGAAAGCAAAGCATAAATATTACAAAGAATACAAAGAGAGAAAGGAAGAGCATGATCTTGATCTGAAAACCAAGATGCCTAAATGCATGGCAAATGCCTCTTTTTATAGGCCAAAATTGGGAACTATTGATTTGATGACTAATTGATAAGTGGGTGGCCAACTTTTGACTTGGTGACAATCCTTATCTTCTCTTGTCTGCCCAAAACGTCATTGATAACGTCCAAATTGGAGCCAGTTGTAAACATGAAAGTTGTAGGCAATTGTCTCAGCTTTCTTGTGTAAAACATTCAGCTCATTTGGACTTCTAGAACTCCAGATATGGCCAAAATACCTAACAGTGCTCGGGCTGGAAGACAGATTCGGGCTTCTTTGTTGTTGCTACAATTTGGACTTGATAATGGCCTTTTTAGATCTTGGGCTCCATATGAAAGTTGTAGGCCTATGTCTTACCTTTCCATCCATATAAATTGGACCTAAATCTGAGATCTGTAGCTCCAGATATGACCCAATTACCGAACAGTGTTCCGGTTTGGATTGCACCGACATCTCTTCTCTAAGTTTGACCATCTCTTTATCCATGCAATTTAAGTTCTTCAAGTCATCAATCAATCCTTTCATTTATGTGATAGACCTGCATTAAAAATAGACATTTACCACAAATTATAGGTATCTTATATTATTAGATACATTATTATAAAACATATTTTAGTTAAGGAGTTATTGATACTTCAAGTGCAAAATGATGATATAAAACCATGACAAAAATGCACTTTTAAGTACTAATCACACCCCCCAACCAGCTTATTACTAGTCCCTAGTAATCAAAGCGTTAAAACAATTTGCAAATTTCACAAAGCAAGGTATTCATCATTTAACTTCCATTAATCTATCTAGATAAACAAACTCTCATTAAGTTTATATATCTGCTCAATACCACTTAACAAGATATTAATAAACCTTTCTTTTGTGCTCAATGTATCAACACATAATTATGGGGCTTTTCTTGGAAGAAAACAAAATTTTTTTTTTGTTCTAATGTTTAAGGTTAACTTCCTTGGGTTGGGATTACTATTTTTGTCCTTTTTTTTCTTTTTTTTTTAACTCTATATACATATAATTTAAAAACATCATGCATCTTTAACCCATGCAACGAGCTTTCAGCTAATGACTCCCAGACCAGTTGGTCTTAGGGCATTAGGTGTTAAGACACCCCTACGAGCTAAGTAACTCGGGTCGCAGATACTGATATGTAGATAGTGCAATGTTTGATTCCTTTAAGCTTTTCTCCTCAACCCAAGTAACAAGTGTTGGGCCAATAGCTCCCAAGTCAGTTGACTTTAGGGTATTAGGTGTTAAAACACCCCTTCGGGCTTAATTGCTTAGGTTAGGGAAGCTACGAAACCAAACTTATCTACATTTTTATTATCATCATTTTTTTTTCTTTTTCTTTTTTTTTTTCTTTTTTTTTTAAATTATATACAATCCCTTTCCCTTAGTTGTTACCTTTAACAAAAGAACATAAATAATGTAATAATCCAATATGCAACCCACAATCATATGTTAAAGTGTGTGTGTGTAAATTAAGGTTTAAGAATACATGTTAAATAAGTATATGAGCAGAATTAAGCGGTAACAATACGAGAGTTTGTAAACCTGAATATTTCAGGAAGTATTATAATAGACCTTGTTAAGAATGGTTACTGAGATGCGTCTCAAGAGTCACTTTAACAAAAGAACTCCTTTACTCTGCCATCCTAGTAACAACAATTATGCACATGCTTTATGAAATGAAAAACAATTTTTTTTTTATCAACTGCTACCCTCTCCCCCCAACCAAAACCAGACATTGTCCTCAATGTTCTAAGGTAGAAAGATAGAGTATAGAAGATATCACCTGAAATAACGAACACTGACAAAACCTGAAACACACTAAAACAAAAATAAGAAATAACAAAACACAATAATAAAACCAAAAGACACAAAAATTCACAAATGAAGGCTCAAATCCAATCTAAGCTTTTTACGGCTTCCCGTAGATAACCAATTTATGCGACTCATGGAAGGATCAATCACAGGAATGAAAGATTGTAGTTGGTCAATCAATTGTTCAGCAGTAGTAGCCGTGAAGATAAAATACAATTCATTAAGGATGACTTGAGTAAGGAGTCTTTAGATAATCTTCTATTGACTCTTGAGACGCATCCTAGTGGAGATGTGCATCGTGCAATTCATGATTTATGGCCACTATTTCATAAAGAACATGATCGACTTAGTCTTGGGAATCTGACTAAAAAAGACCCTGTTTGCCAGTTTTTAAGAAAACTGGATGGGAAGCCTATCCCCGACCCATAGAGGGCGTTTAAGCCGTTCTTGGACGTAAAACCAAGGGAAGATGTGAGCCACAATCACAACTACCTGTACATACACATGTTTTTTTCAAAAGTAAATAAATAAAGAGAGAGAGAGAGAGTGTGAGACTCCAGCTGGCCTACATATAGATGTTATGATTGCCTTTCTAATTTCTCATCTATAAAACCCTCTTTTCCTTCCTTTCATTTCTACTCAACCCATACATTCAACAAATACAGAAGTGTGTAGAAATGACAAGTTCCTCAAGTCATCAAATAAGAAATATTTGTGTTTTCGGTGGATCTAGTCCTGGGAAAGAAAAGGAGTTTTTAGAATCAGCAAATCATCTTGGTCAGGTGCTAGCTGAGAGAAAGATTCATTTAGTGTATGAGGGAGGCAGTCTTGGGTTAATGGGAGGTGTGTCAATAGCTGCATTTTTAGGAGGTAGTCAAGTTTTGGGGGTCGTCCCTGAAGCTTTGGCACAAGGGGACATCATTGGAAAAACAATTGGAGAGGAACTTCAGGTCTCTACAATGTCAGCTCGAATGAATGCAATGTTTAACCATGCTGATGCTTTCATTGCTTTACCAGGTGGTCTAGGCACATTGGAAGAGATCTTTCATATTTCCTCTTGGGCTCAATTGCACATTCACCATAAACCCATTGGTTTGTTAAATGTTAATGGTTATTATGATAAGTTGTTGTCTTTTCTTGATCATGCTGTGGAACAAGAATTTCTAACATCTTCTGCACGCCAAATCATAATCTCTGCTACTACAGCTGAACAATTGATTGACCAACTACAATCTTTCACTCTTGTGATTGATCCTTCCATGAGTCGCATAAATTGGTCATCTACGGGAAGCTGTAAAAAGCTTAGATTGGATTTGAGCCTTCATTTGTGAATTTTTGTGTCTTTTGGTTTTATTATTGTGTTTTGTTATTGACACGACTAAAAGATTGATGTCTTCTCCCAAGTGCAGGAGTGTCGAAGTAATAAATAACTCGGCAAGACCGGGGTCGAACCACAGGGAGGTTAATTGTACAAATTATAAACAACAATTATAAAACAACAATAACAACAACAACAATAGTAATAATAATAATAATAATAATAATAATAATAATAATAATAATAATAATAATAATAATAATAATAATAATAATAATAATAATAATAGTAGTAGTAGTAGTAGTAGTAGTAGTAGTACTAATACTAATAATAATAATAATAATAATAATAATAATAATAGTAGTAGTAGTAGCAGTAGTAGTACTAATAATAATAATAATAATAATAATAAAGAAAGAGAAGAAGAAGAAGATGATGATGATGAGAACTTGGAGATCAAATATTAATGTAAGGATTAAGCAATAATAATAACAAATGTCAAGGTTAGAGATTCCACTAATGGTATATCAAACAAGTACAGTATAAACTCTTATTATTGAATTGGAAACCACACACAAAGGAGGTTCCAATCAGATTATATATTGTTAACATGATTACATTAGTCATCTTATTCAATTAATGCTAATACTTGTAAATCTCGTCAAGCATTCATGATTATAACTTATGTTAACAACAAATCAAGTTCCTTTCATAGCTCAGGTGTCGGTTATACCATACATTATGGGCTATGAAAGTGCCAAGCATTTGTTGTACCAAGTGTTATACAACATAAATCAAGATTAGTCATTTAACAAGCAAAGTATTAAAGAGTGAACAAGATAACAAATATAAAACATGTTAGTATCAAACATTAAAGTCCATATTAAGTTTACACTATACTTATTCTTACACCATTAGTGTAACCTTTTCACCTTGACATCATTAACTTAGCTAGACATAATGAAAGAAAAGAAAATAAATAAACAAAATAATAACATAAAAGCTAACTAAGTAAAGGAAAGGAAATGAAAAGCATAAACTTAATATTAATGAAAGCAAAGCATAAACATTACAAAAAATCAAAGAGAGAAAGGAAGAGCATGATCTTGATCTGGAAACCAAGATGCCTAAATGCATGGCAAATGCCTCCTTTTATAGGCCAAAATTGGAAACTATTGATTTGATGACTAATTGATAAGTGGGTGGCCAACTTTTGACTTGGTGACAATCCTTATCTTCTCTTGTCTGCCCAAAACGTCATTGATAACGTCAAAACTAGAGCCAGGTGCAAACATGAAAGTTGTAGGCAATTGTCTCAGCTTTCTTGTGTAAAACATTCAGCTCATTTGGACTTCTAGAACTCCAGATATGGCCAAAATACCGAACAGTGCTCGGGCTAGAAGACAGATTCGGGCTTCTTTGTTGTTGCTACAATTTGGACTTGATAATGGCCTTTTTAGATCTTGGGCTCCATATGAAAGTTGTAGGCCTATGTCTTACCTTTCCATCCATATAAATTGGACCTAAATCTGAGATCTGTAGCTCCACATATGACCCAATTACCGAACAGTGTTCCGGTTTGGATTGCACCGACATCTCTTTTCTAAGTTTGACCATCTCTTTGCCTTTGCAATTTAAGTTCTTAAAGTCATCAATCAATATTTTCATTTATGTGATAGGCCTGCATTTAAAATGAACATTTACCACAAATTAAAGGTATCTTATATTATTAGATATATTATTATAAAACATGCTTTAGTTAAGGAGTTATTGATACTTCAAGTGCAAAATGATGATATAAAACCATGACAAAAATGCACTTTTAAGTACTAATCACACCCCCCAACC
Organism: Populus pruinosa; assembly: GCA_026413675.1. Taxonomy (NCBI): domain Eukaryota; kingdom Viridiplantae; phylum Streptophyta; class Magnoliopsida; order Malpighiales; family Salicaceae; genus Populus; species Populus pruinosa. The sequence goes on from CM048606.1 coordinate 4,525,974, forward strand.
AGCTTATTACTAGTCCCTAGTAATCAAAGCGTTAAAACAATTTGCAAATTTCACAAAGCAAGGTATTCATCATTTAACTTCCATTAATCTATCCAGATAAACAAACTCTCATTAAATTTATATATCTGCTCAATACCTCTTAACAAGATATTAATAAACCTTTCTTTTGTGCTCAATATATCAACACATAATTATGGGGCTTTTCTTGGAAGAAAACAAAATTTTTGTTCTAATGTTTAAGGTTAACTTCCTTGGGTTGGGATTACTATTTTTGTCTTCTTTTTTTTTTGTTTTTTCTTTTTTTTTTTAAATCTATATACATATAATTTAAAAACATCATGCATCTTTAACCCATGTAACGAGCTTTCAGCTAATGACTCCCAGACCAGTTGGTCTTAGGGCATTAGGTGTTAAGACACCCCTACGAGCTTAGTAACTCGGGTCGCAGATACTGATATGTAGATAGTGCAATGTTTGATTTCCTTAAGCTTTTCTCCTCAACCCATGTAACAAGCGTTGGGCCAATAGCTCCCAAGTCAGTTGACTTTAGGGTATTAGGTGTTAAAACACCCCTTCGGGCTTAATTGCTTAGGTTAGGGAGGCTACGAAATCAAACTTATCTACATTTTTATTATCATCATTTTTTTTCTTTTTTCTTTTCTTTTTTTCTTTTTTTTTAATTATATACAATCCCTTTCCCTTAGTTGTTACCTTTAACAAAAGAACATAAATAATGTAATAATCCAATATGCAACCCACAATCATATATTAAAGTGTGTGTGTGTAAATTAAGGTTTAAGAATACATGTTAAATAAGTATATGAGCAGAATTAAGTGGTAACAATACGAGAGTTTGTAAACCTGAATATTTCATGAAGTATTATAATAGACCTTGTTAAGAATGGTTACTAAGATGCGTCTCAAGAGTCACTTTAACAAAAGAACTCCTTTACTCTGCCATCCTAGTAACAACAATTATGCACAAGCTTTATGAAATGAAAAACAATTTTTTTTTTTATCAACTACTACCCTCTCCCCCCAACCAAAACGAGACATTGTCCTCAATGTTCTAAGGTAGAAAGATAGAGTATAAAAGATATCACCTGAAATAACGAACACTGACAAAACCTGAAACACACTGAAACAAAAATAAGAAATAACAAAACATAATAAAACCAAAAGACACAAAAATTCACAAATGAAGGCTCAAATCCAATCTAAGCTTTTTACGGCTTTCCTTAGATGACCAATTTATGCGACTCATGGAAGGATCAATCACAGGAATGAAAGATTGTAGTTGGTCAATCAATTGTTCAGCAGTAGAAGCAGAGATTATGATTTGTCGTGCAGAAGATGTTAAAAATTCCTGTTCCACAGCATGATCAAGAAAAGACAACAACTTATCATAATAACCATTAACATTTAACAAACCTATGGGTTTATGGTGAATGTGCAATTGAGCCCAAGAGGAAATATGAAAGATCTCTTCCAATGTGCCTAGACCACCTGGTAAAGCAATGAAAGCATCAGCATGGTTAAACATTGCATTCATTCGAGCCGACATTGTAGAGACCTGAAGTTCCTCTCCAATTGTTTTTCCAATGATGTCCCCTTGTGCCGAAGCTTCAGGGACGATTCCTAAAACTTGACTACCTCCTAAAAATGCAGCTATTGACACACCTCCCATTAACCCAAGACTGCCTCCCCCATACACTAAATGAATCTTTCTCTCAGCTAGCACCTGACCAAGATGATTTGCTGATTCTAAAAACTCCTTTTCTTTCCCAGGACTAGATCCACCGAAAACACAAATATTTCTTATTTGATGACTTGAGGAACTTGCCATTTCTACACACTTCTGTATTTGTTGAATGTATGGGTTGAGTAGAAATGAAAGGAAGGAAAATAGGGTTTTATAGATGAGAAAGTAGAAAGGCAATCATAACATCTATATGTAGGCCAGCTAGAGTCTCACACACTCTCTCTCTCTTTTTATTTATTTATTTATTTACTTTTGAAAAAAAACATGTGTATGTACAGGTAGTTGTGATTGTGGCTCACATCTTCCCTTGGTTTTACGTCCAAGAACGGCTTAAACGCCCTCTATGGGTCGGGGATAGGCTTCCCATCCAGTTTTCTTAAAAACTGGCAAACAAGGTCTTTTTTAGTCAGATTCCCAAGACTAAGTCGATCATGTTCTTTATGAAATAGTGGCCATAAATCATGAATTGCACGATGCACATCTCTACTAGGATGCGTCTCAAGAGTCAATAGAAGATTATCTAAAGACTCCTTACTCAGGCCATCCTTAATGAATTGTATTTTATCTTCACGGTTTATAGATACCATTCCTAAAGAACGACATTGTGTATTACAAGTCCATCTAGCACATCGATGACAGTCGTTTTGCACGACGCTTCTTTGCAAAAGTGCTTTTACCTGTTCCAGGCATGTGTGAAATGAAGAAGTTAGAGGACTCACCTGATAATCGGACCTTTGCTTCAATCAACCAACGAATATCTTCAGGAATTCCATGATTCATTAACAATCTCAATCTTGCATATCTAGCAGAGTAGATTTTTGTAATCGCATTCTGAGGCAGAGCGGGAAAATACTTTTTCAATTTTTCAAGATTAGTGTCCATTTTCAAATGAGAATTGGAAGAGAGATTCAAAGAATTGCACAGATATATACACAGATATCAGTAATTATGGGAAACTGAAAGAACCGACTTAAGTCACGGAGTACCGTTATCCGCCATTTGACCGGGGTGAGAAAAACTAGCAAAAATCACTTAAAAAGAAACACAAAAACAATGTGAGAAAAAAAAAATTAACCTTTATCTACAAGATCAGTGCAACCAGTTGATTCATTTTCACTAGGAAAATTATCAAAGTAAGCTTTCAAACGATGTCCATTTTCATTAAAATCATTGTCATTCATTGAATTCTCAATATCACAGGCCCCATAAGGATTGCTCCATCTTGGTCTTAGCTCTCTAGGAAATGCATAGAGTTGAGAATTATAAAACAAAACTTTTTGACCTGTATCAATCTTTTGACAATTTTCACAAGTTTTGCAGAATGCATGCGTGTCCTTGAACATGGTGGGCCAATAAAATCCATTTTGAAAGGTTTTTATAGCTGTCTTTTTTTACGAGAAATAACTTCCACATGCTTCAGAATGACAAAGTTTAATGACACTACTTACCTCATTGTCGGGAATTAATCTTTGAAATATTTGATCAGGACAATATTTGAATAAGTTAGGATCATCACAGTAAAAGCTCTTCACTTCGTTCAAAAACTTTTCTTTGTCTTGCGTACTCCAATCAGCTGGCAAATCTTCTAAGGTAAGAAAATTGATATTTTTATTATACCAAGGCATTGGACTAAGAGAAAGTAAGGATTTGTTAGGAAAGTAATCATCGATTGGTGTGATGTTAGATGTCGAATCTGTTGTCAATGTTGACAAAAGATTTGCATCAACATTTTCGGTGCTTGTTTCATCCGTGATTTCTTCCTCAGAATAAATCATTTGCAAATCTTCAGATTCATCCAACTCATTTTTACTTAAAGTAGATTCAAGTTGATCATAAACTAGTTCGTCAATATGATCTACTTCTTGTAAATCATTATCATCTCCAGGTTGCTTGCAAATGTTGAAAATATTCATCTCCAATGTCATGTTTCCAAATGATAGCTTCATCAGTCCATTCCTACAATTAATCAATGCGTTAGAGGTTGCAAGAAATGGACGTCCTAAAATAACAGAAAATGAATTACATGCTTCAACAGGTTCTGTGTCCAAGACAATAAAATCCACAGGATAAATGAATTTATCGACTTGTACTAACACATCTTCAATTATTCCTCTAGGCACTTTTACAGATCTATCGGCAAGTAAAAGAGATATAGAAGTTGGTTTTAACTCACCTAGATTGAGACTCTGAAAAACTGAATATGGAAGTAAATTCACACTAGCACCAAGATCAAGTAAGGCTTTTTCAATTTTATGCTCTCCAATAAAGCAAGAAATTGTAGGACAACCAGGGTCTTTATATTTCAAAGCATTATTGTTTTGAAGAATAGCACTTACTTATTCGGCTAGAAAGGCTTTCTTTTTCACATTCAGTTTCCTCTTCACAGTGCATAGATCTTTCAAAAATTTAGCATAGGAAGGAACCTGTTTAATTGCATCCAGCAAAGGTATATTGATCCTTACCTGTTTGAAAATTTCATAAATTTCAGAATTGTGATTGACTTTCCTTTGTTTGGTCATGGCATGAGGAAATGGAAGTGCTGGCGGTGAATCAGTCGTTTCTTTGCAATTTTCAGATTCAACCCCTTCCTTACCCTCAGAGATTGACTCATCATCTTTCTCATAAGGTTCAAGAGAGGGTTTTTCAATAACCTTACCACTGCGTAGAGTAGTGACTGATTTAAGTTGATCCATGTGTTGGCTTCCGGAACTACTTGCATTTGCATTGTATTGCCCTTTGGGATTTTGTTGTGTTTGAGATGGAAACTTACCTTTCTCTTGGAAACTGAGAGTAGATGTTAATTTTGCAAGAGTATCTTTAAAATCTGTCATGTTTTGAGCAAGTTGAATATTGATTGTCTCTTGCTTTTCAATGAATGCATGCAATGTTTCCTCAAGATTTCTTCTAGGAGATGGAGCATAAGGAGGTGCATATCCATAAGAATTTTGGAAATTGTGGTGTGCTTGAAATGGTGGTTGTGAAGTTTGTGCATTGTTGTTCTCACTCTTCCAATTAAAATTTGGGTGATTTCTCCAACTAGGGTTGTATGTTTGGGAGTATGGGTTATGGTTGGCCCTTTGAAAACTATTTAAAGCATGGGCTTGTTCATGGAGACATTCCTTAAAAGAAGGCAAGGTTGGACAATCATTGGTTGAGTGTTCATTTGTTTCACAGATTTGACACACAATGTTTTCAACAGATTTTAATTGACCACTCTTTTTCAATTCTAGTGCCTCGACTTTTCTAGCTAAAGATGCAAACTTGGCTTGAAGGTCATGATCTTCCCTAAGGTTGTACATACCTCCACTAGATGTATGAGGTTGAGTTTTACTCGGTGCCTCATATGTACCCGCAGTGTCCCAATTTTGAGCATTTTCAGCTAACAAGTCTAAGTACTCCATTGCTTCATCAGGGTCTTTATCTTCAAAAGTTCCATTGCACATCAATTCAACCATTTGCCTATCTTTAGGTGTTAACCCTTCATAGAAATGTGAAACCAATCTCCATGTTTCAAATCCATGATGAGGGCAAGTACTAAGCAAGTCTCGATACCTATCCCAACATTTGTAAAATGTTTCTCCTGGTTTTTGAGTGAAAGTGGTGATTTGTCTCTTGAAAGAGTTTGTTCTATGAGATGGGAAAAACTTCTTTAAAAACTGTTGTTGCATTTCATCCCAAGCACGAATGGATCCTGGTCTTAAATTTTGTAGCCATGTTTTAGCTTTATCTTTTAATGAAAAAGGAAAAAGCTTTAATCTGATGGTGTTCATGCTACAATTTAAGTTATTATATGTGTTGCAGACCTCTTCAAATTCCCTTAAATGCAAGTATGGATTTTCCAATTCTAAACCATGAAAAGAAGGTAAAAGTTGAATAATACCTGGTTTAAAATTAAAATGAGATGCATCAGGAGGAAAAACTATGCATGATGGTGCACTTGTTCTTGTGGGATTCATGTGGTCTCTAAGTGTTCTAGCACGATTATTCTCATTATTTTCATTATGAAATGATTGATTATCTTCTTCAGCCATATTTTCTGAAAATGATAAGGATACCTTACAAAGTCTACCATTTGATGTACGTGACCACACTCTCATGCACGTGTAGGAATAAAATAAAAAAAAGAAGAAGAAGAAAGCAAAAGAAGGAGGAAGAAAACAAAAAAAAAGAAACAAAGTTATATACAAGAAAAGTGAAAAGAGAAAATAAAATAAATACTATAATTTATACAAGAACTTACCTCCCCGGCAACGGCGCCAAAAACATGACACGACTAAAAGATTGATGTCTTCTCCCAAATGCAGGAGTGTCGAAGTAATAAATAACCCGGCAAGACCGGGGTCGAACCACAGGGAGGTTAATTGTATAAATTATAAACAACAATTATAAAACAACAATAACAACAACAACAATAGTAATAATAATAATAATAATAATAATAATAATAATAATAATAATAATAATAATAGTAGTAGTAGTAGTAGTAGTAGTAGTAGTAGTAGTAGTACTAATAATAATAATAATAATAATAATAATAATAATAGTAGTAGTAGTAGTAGTAGTAGTACTAATAATAATAATAATAATAATAATAATAAAGAAAGAGAAGAAGAAGAAGATGATGATGATGAGAACTTGGAGATCAAATATTAATGTAAGGATTAAGCAATAATAATAACAAATGTCAAGGTTAGAGATTCCACTAATGGTATATCAAACAAGTACAGTATAAACTCTTATTATTGAATTGGAAACCACACACAAAGGAGGTTCCAATCAGATTATATATTATTAACATGATTACATTAGTCATCTTATTCAATTAATGCTAATACTTGTAAATCTCGTCAAGCATTCATGATTATAACTTATGTTAACAACAAATCAAGTTCCTTTCATAGCTCAGGTGTCGGTTATACCATACATTATGGGCTATGAAAGTGCCAAGCATTTGTTGTACGAAGTGTTATACAACATAAATCAAGATTAGTCATTTAACAAGTAAAGTATTAAAGAGTGAACAAGATAACAAATATAAAACATGTTAGTATCAAACATTAAAGTCCATATTAAGTTTACACTATACTTATTCTTACACCATTAGTGTAACCTTTTCACCTTGACATCATTAACTTAGCTAGACATAATGAAAGAAAAGAAAATAAATAAACAAAATAATAACATAAAAGCTAACTAAGTAAAGGAAAGGAAATGAAAAGCATAAACTTAATATTAATGAAAGCAAAGCATAAACATTACAAAAAATCAAAGAGAGAAAGGAAGAGCATGATCTTGATCTGGAAACCAAGATGCCTAAATGCATGGCAAATGCCTCCTTTTATAGGCCAAAATTGAGAACTATTGATTTGATGACTAATTGATAAGTGGGTGGCCAACTTTTGACTTGGTGACAATCCTTATCTTCTCTTGTCTGCCCAAAACGTCATTGATAACGTCAAAACTGGAGCCAGGTGCAAACATGAAAGTTGTAGGCAATTGTCTCAGCTTTCTTGTGTAAAACATTCAGCTCATTTGGACTTCTAGAACTCCAGATATGGCCAAAATACCGAACAGTGCTCGGGCTAGAAGACAGATTCGGGCTTCTTTGTTGTTGCTACAATTTGGACTTGATAATGGCCTTTTTAGATCTTGGGCTCCATATGAAAGTTGTAGGCCTATGTCTTACCTTTCCATCCATATAAATTGGACCTAAATCTGAGATCTGTAGCTCCACATATGACCCAATTACCGAACAGTGTTCCGGTTTGGATTGCACCGACATCTCTTTTCTAAGTTTGACCATCTCTTTGCCTTTGCAATTTAAGTTCTTAAAGTCATCAATCAATATTTTTATTTATGTGATAGGCCTGCATTTAAAATGAACATTTACCACAAATTAAAGGTATCTTATATTATTAGATATATTATTATAAAACATGCTTTAGTTAAGGAGTTATTGATACTTCAAGTGCAAAATGATGATATAAAACCATGACAAAAATGCACATTTAAGTACTAATCAGTTATTTCTTATTTTTGTTTTAGTGTGTTTCAGGTTTTGTCAGTGTTCGTTATTTCAGGTGATATCTTCTATACTCTATCTTTCTACCTTAGAACATTGAGGACAATGTCTCGTTTTGGTTGGGGGGAGAGGGTAGTAGTTGATAAAAAAAAAAAATTGTTTTTCATTTCATAAAGCTTGTGCATAATTGTTGTTACTAGGATGGCAGAGTAAAGGAGTTCTTTTGTTAAAGTGACTCTTGAGACGCATCTTAGTAACCATTCTTAACAAGGTCTATTATAATACTTCATGAAATATTCAGGTTTACAAACTCTCGTATTGTTACCACTTAATTCTGCTCATATACTTATTTAACATGTATTCTTAAACCTTAATTTACACACACACACTTTAATATATGATTGTGGGTTGCATATTGGATTATTACATTATTTATGTTCTTTTGTTAAAGGTAACAACTAAGGAAAAGGGATTGTATATAATTAAAAAAAAGAAAAAAAATGATGATAATAAAAATGTAGATAAGTTTGGTTTCGTAGCCTCCCTAACCTAAGCAATTAAGCCTGAAGGGGTGTTTTAACACCTAATACCCTAAAGTCAACTGACTTGGGAGCTATTGGCCCAACGCTTGTTACATGGGTTGAGGAGAAAAGCTTAAGGGAATCAAACATTGCACTATCTACATATCAGTATCTGCGACCCGAGTTACGAAGCTCGTAGGGGTGTCTTAACACCTAATGCCCTAAGACCAACTGGTCTGGGAGTCATTAGCTGAAAGCTCGTTACATGGGTTAAAGATGCATGATGTTTTTAAATTATATGTATATAGATTTTTTTTAAAAAAAAAAAGAAAGACAAAAAAAAGACAAATAATAATCCCAACCCAAGGAAGTTAACCTTAAACATTAGAACAAAAATTTTGTTTTCTTCCAAGAAAAGCCCCATAATTATGTGTTGATATATTGAGCACAAAAGAAAGGTTTATTAATATCTTGTTAAGTGGTATTGAGCAGATATATAAATTTAATGAGAGTTTGTTTATCTGGATGGATTAATGGAAGTTAAATGATGAATACCTTGCTTTGTGAAATTTGCAAATTTGTTTTCTACTTTAACGCTTTGATTACTAGGGACTAGTAATAAGCTGGTTGGGGGGTGTGATTAGTACTTAAAAGTGCATTTTTATCATGGTTTTATATCATCATTTTGCACTTGAAGTATCAATAACTCCTTAACTAAAATATGTTTTATAATAATGTATCTAATAATATAAGATACCTATAATTTGTGGTAAATGTCTATTTTTAATGCAGGCCTATCACATAAATGAAAGGATTGATTGATGACTTGAAGAACTTAAATTGCAAGGATAAAGAGATGGCCAAACTTAGAAAAGAGATGTCGGTGCAATCCAAACCGGAACACTGTTCGGTAATTGGGTCATATCTAGAGTTATATATCTCAGATTTAGGTCCAATTTATATGGATGGAAAGGTAAGACATAGGCCTACAACTTTCATATGGAGCCCAAGATCTAGAAAGGCCACTATCAAGTCCAAATTGTAGCAACAACAAAGAAGCCCGAATCTGTCTTCCAGCCCGAGCACTGTTCGGTATTTTGGCCATATCTGGAGTTCTAGAAGTCCAAATGAGTTGAATGTTTTACACAAGAAAGCTGAGACAATTGCCTACAACTTTCATGTTACAACTAGCTCCAATTTTGACGTTATCAATGACGTTTTGGGCAGACAAGAGAAGATAAGGATTGTCACCAAGTCAAAAGTTGGCCACCCACTTATCAATTAGTCATCAAATCAATAGTTCCCAATTTTGGCCTATAAAAGGAGGCATTTGCCATGCATTTAGGCATCTTGGTTTCCAGATCAAGATCATGTTTTTCCTTTCTCTCTTTGTATTTTTTGTAATGTTTATGCTTTGCTTTCATTAATATTAAGTTTATGCTTTTCATTTCCTTTTCTTTACTTAGTTAACTTTTATGTTCTTATTTTGTTTATCTATTTTGCTTTCTTTCATTATGTCTAGCTAAGTTAATTATGTCAAGGTGAAAAGGTTACACTAATGGTGGAAGAATAAGTATAGTGTAAACTTAATATGGACCTTAATGTTTGATACTAACATGTTTTATATTTGTTATCTTGTTCACTCTTTAATACTTTGCTTGTTAAATGACTAATCTTGATTTATGTTGTATAACACTTGGTACAACAAATGCTTGGCACTTTCATAGCCCATAATGTATGGTATAACCGACACCTGAGCTATGAAAGGAACTTAATTTGTTGTTAACATAAGTTATAATCATGAATGCTTGACGAGATTTACAAGTATTAGCATTAATTGAATAAGATGACTAATGTAATCATGTTAACAATATATAATCTGATTGGAACCTCCTTTGTGTGTGGTTTCCAATTCAATAATAAGAGTTTATACTATACTTGTTTGATATACCATTAGTGGAACCTCTAACCTTGACATTTGTTATTATTATTGTTTAATCCTTACATTAATTTTCCATCTCCAAGTTCTCATCATCTTCTTCTTCTTCTCTTTCTTTATTATTATTATTATTATTATTATTATTATTATTATTATTATTATTATTATTATTATTATTATTATTATTACCATTACCACTATTATTATTATTGTTGTTGTTGTTGTTGTTGTTGTTGTTGTTGTTGTTATTGTTGTTTTATAATTGTTGTTTATAATTTATACAATTAACCTCCCTGTGGTTCGACCCCGGTCTTGCCGGGTTATTTATTACTTCGACACTCCTGCACTTGGGAGAAGACATCAATCTTTCAGTCGTGTCAAACATGCAGTTAACATTTCACATTCCAATCTTCCTATATGGCACATGAAACTAAGATTCCACGTTCACTTCAACTCATATATTTGGGATTTGGCCTAAGGGCCCTTGTTGATTGACGTGGCTTATCAATACCTCCCGTATTATATGAAACCTTATCCCCAAGGTTCATATTTAGAAATAGATCTAGTAGCTGTTTGGTGGATACCAATGTTGCCTCCTCAATTGGTAAATATTTCCAGTGCACTAACTCTGTTTGATAATTTGGGTGCCTTGTTTGATCCTGCGATGATCAATAACAGCTTGTGGTGTTAGTAGAACTTTCCCATCTTCAATGAATGATGGTATCTTAGTGCTATGTTTGCCAACATTTATGTTGGTGTTGTATCGTTTGAGTAGGGAGACATGAAATATCAGATGAATACGCGACTCTGCTGAAAAATGAAGTTTATAAGCAACAAGGTCGATTTTCTTCCAGAATTTTAAAGGCCCATACAAGCGGCTGGCAAGTTTCTGGTATTCTCTTTTAAAAACTGTTTGTTAGCGATAAGGATGGAGTTTTAAAAGCACTAAATCATCAACATCAAATGAAACATCTTTTTATTTTTGATCTGTGATTTGTTTCATCTGATTAACTGAGCGTGTCAGGTTGACCTTAAGTTGTTGGAGTAATTCATCATGGTCCTATAATTGCTGATCCACTTCATACACTAGCGATATTCCTTCTTTATATGATGGAATAGTGAGTGATAACCTTCTATACAGTGCTTGAAAAGGGGTCATGTTGGTAAAGATGTAATACGTTGTATTGTACCAATATTCTGTAACATTTTTAGCTGTAAAAAGATGTTTTAAAGGAAGAAAATGAGTTGATTTACTAAGCTTAGCGATGACTATGATGATGGTATCCTTGCTTTGTGAGGTGAGTAATCTCTTAATAAAATCCAATATGATGTCATCCTACATTTGGCAAGGAATGGGTAGCGACTGGAGGAGACCTACTAGTGCTAATGTGTCTGACTTTGTTTTTGCACACCACATAATTCTTGATATGTTCTTGGACCGATTTATACATTCTTGACCAATAGAATTGTTATCCCAATTTTTTATAGGTGTGGAACACTAAAGTGGCTGCCTACCTTGGCATCATGCATTTCATGCAACAACTTTGCACGTAAGGTGGAATCTGCTGGGATAATAACCCATTCCTTATAATGAAGTTGGTCATTGCGTTACACAGAGTTATGTAGTTGATCCGTGGCTACCTGGCTCATAGATTTTATGTACAAATCTGTCTTTGCTACCTGTTTAATTTCTTCCTATAAGGTAACTTAAGAAATAAAAAGATTGTGAAGAACAGGACTACCTTGTTTGTAAGAGAGAGCATCAGTTCCAGAATTTTTACATACAGGACGGTATGAGATCTCATAGTCATAGCCTAAGAGCTTGGCTACCCATTTTAACTGCTTTGGTGTGGTGATACATTGTTCTAACAAATACTTCAGGCTTCGTTGATCCGTTTAAATATAAAACTTTCAGTCTAGAAGATATGGCTACCACAAACATATACCTTCAATGATGGCCAGCATCTTTTTAACATAAGTAGACCAAGATTTTTTTGCCACCCCAAGTGCTCTACTTATAAATGTCACTGGTTTGCCTTACTGAGTTAATACTGCACCAATACCATCTCCTGATGCATCGGTTTCTACAATGAAAATGTCTATGAAGTTAGGCATTGCTAGCATTGTTATAGTTACCGTGGCTCGTTTGAGCACAAGATAAGCAGTTTCAGCATCCTCATGCCATCCAAATTAACCTTTCTTAAGAAGATTGTTGAGAGCTCGCACCACAATGCTATAATTTTTTACAAACTTCTTGTAATATCCTGTCAACCCTAAAAACCCATGAAGCTCTAAAATATTAGTGGGTCATGGTCATGCCACCACTGATGTAATTTTATTTTCATCTACCTTCACTCCATGATTGGCGATTATGTGCCCTAGGTACTCCACCTCTTATTAGCCAAAAGCACATTTGCTGGTTTTGACAAAGAACTGATGTTGCTTTAATATTGCTAAAGTTTGTCTTACATGCATCAAATGCATGTCCCAAGTAGGACTATAGACTAATATGTCATCGAAGAAAACCAATATAATTTTTCTAAAATAAGGTCGAAATATAAAATTCATGATAGCTTGAAATGTAGAGGGTGCATTACACAAGCCAAACAGCATAACCAAGTATTCATAATGTCTGTTATAAGTGCATAAAGCAGTTTTTGAAATATCCATAGGATTAACTCGTACCTGCTAATACCCAACTCTAAGATCTAGCTTGGTGAAATATGAAGCACTATAGAGCTCGTCTAACATATCATCAACTGTAGAAATAGGGACGCAGTCCTTCACGGTTACAGTATTGAGTACTATATAATTTATGCAGAAATGCCAAGTTCCATCCTTTTTCTCCACCAACAATACAGGTGATGAAAACGGGTTGGTACTTAGTCAAACAAGGCTAAAATTTAGCATTTCATGGACTTGCTTCTCAATTTCCTCCTTTTGATAGTATGCATAATGGTATGGTCAAACATTAATAGGTTTAGTTCCATCCTTAAGGGAGATGTAATTATCAACTTTTCTGATGGGTGGTAGACCTGTTAGTTCCTTTAAAAGTTTTGAGAACTCATGCAAGAGTGCTTTTATATCAGGATGAATTGTCTTGCTATGTGGCTCCGCAATACTGACTTATAAATATATTGCAAAAATGGCATGGTTCTGGTGAGCTTCTTTGGTTAATTCATTAATTGATGCAATTTGAATGACTTCGTCATCCATTCCTTGTAACTGCCTAATTTGGTTCTTTCATAAAAATTCCATGGTTAACTATTTCCAGTTGCAAACCATAAAACCCAGCATTTCCAACCATTAGATTCCTAGGATTAGATCCAACACTGTAAATGGAAGAGAATAAAGAGTTAAAGAGAATTGAGTGCCTTACAGGTCCACTTCAACCTCTTCAAAATGCCTCTAACATTTCAATTTCTCGCCATTCACTACTTGCACCGTGAAGGTTGTGGTTGGCACCACTGGCATTTGAAACCCATTGGCTAATTTTTCGCTAATGAAGTTGTGAGTTGATCCATTATCAATGAGTGCAATGACATCGTGGGAACCTATTCTAGCAGCTATACGTATTATCTTAGGTGCAGTCCATCCTATCAATGCGTGTAGTGTAATTTCTGGTTTAGTGGGTGCCTCATAATTCTCTTGAATTGGTTGTTCTTCACTTTTATTATCACATAAAAGAGTGTTGCTACCATCATAAACTTCCAACATGAGTATTCATGTTTTGCGATATTTATATCATGTGATTAGTACTTAACAGTGCATTTTTATCAAGGTTTTATATCATCATTTTACACTCGAAGTATCAATAACTCCTTAACTAAAGCATGTTTTATAATAATGCATCTAATAATATAAGATACCTTTAATTTATGGTAAATTCTCATTTTAAATGTATGTGTATCATATAAATAAAAGGATTTATTAGTGAATTTAAGAACTGAAATTGAAAGGATAAAGAGATGGCCAAACTTAGAAAAGAGATGTTGGTGCAATCCAAACCGGAACACTGTTGGGTAATTAGATCATATCTAGAGCTGTATATCTCAGATTTAGGTCTACTTTATATGAATGGAAAGTCTATGCCTTTCATTTCCTTTCCTTTATTTAGTTAACTCTTATATTATTTATGTTCTTATTTTGTTTATTTATTTTTCTTTCTTTTATTATGTTTAGCTAAGTTTATTATGTCAAGGTGAAAAGGTTACATTAATGGTGGAAGAATAAGTATAATGTAAACTTAATATGGACTTTAATGTTTGATACTAACATGTTTTGTATTTGTTATCTTGTTCACTCTTTAATACTTTTCTTGTTAAATGAGTAGTCTTAATTTATATTGTATAACACATGGTACAACAAATGCTTGGCACTTTCATAGTTCATATTGTATGCTATAACCGACACCTAAGCTATGAAAGGAACTTGATTTGTTGTTAACATAAGTTATAATCATGAATGCTTGATGAGATTTACAAGTATTAGCATTAATCAAATAAGATGACTAATATGATCATGTTAACAATCTATAATCTGATTGGAACCGCCTCTATGTGTGGTTTCCAATTAAATAATAAGAGTTTATACTATACTTATTTAACATACCATTAGTGGAACCTCTAACCTTGACATTTGTTATTATCATTGTTTAATCCTTACATTAATATTTCATCTCAAAGTTCTCATCTTCTTCTTCTTCTCCTTCTTTTACTTTATTATTGTTGTTGTTGTTGTTGTTGTTGTATTATTATTATTTATAATTTATATAATTAACCTCCTTGTGGTTCGACTCTGGTCTTGCCGGGTTATTTATTATTTCGACACTCCTGTACTTTGGAGAAGACATCAATCTTTTAGTCGTGTTATCCTGCAATAAAACGATCATTGCAATTAAAACATAAATTCTGAGCTCTTGTCGCTGCATTTCCTCCCAGGTGAGGCACCAAACAAGATTGACAGGGACTGTTGGTGTAGCTCGATTGAAACGGGGAGGGAAAAGTATAGATCTTATTAGTGGTGATCGTCTAATAAACCTCCTTTATTTGCTAAGTTGATCATCCTTCATTCGAGCTAAACCGATGGCTTCCTTCAAGTTTTGTGGTTTAAGCATGTGTATCCCATCTCATAGTGAGCCCTCTTACCTTATCCTTAAAAGGGCTTCATCAAAATCCTCACACTTTGAAGGACCAAAATGAGCCTAGATTTTGTCTTCAAAATTTGCCCATGATAGAACATGTCCTTCTTCTTAAGTCAACATATGAACCCATTGCCACCACTGGTTAGCTTTCCCTTCCAAGTGGTAGGAAGCTAGGGAGACCTTCTGAAGTTATGGAGTATTTTGAAATTCAAAATATTGATTCACACAATTAAACCATTTTGTTGGATCATCTCTTGAAAATCTAGGAAATTCAAGTTACGCTATCTTGGGAAAGACAACTAGTCATCCCCCCTTGTGACCTTTACATTACTAGTTGCCCTGGTTTGGAGGTTCTTGATTTGCAAGCAACACATTAGAAAGACGGTTAAACGTTTCTTCTAGATGTTGTTGTTTATAAACCATGCCCAACTCTATTCAGTATAGCCCATCTTCTAACTGCTCAATTAGTTCTTTATTAGTGCCCATAATATCTAAGCTTGTTAAGAACTAGGCTATGATACCAATAATAAGCTCCAACAAATATTCAACAATAAATATTTAGAAGACTAAAATTAAGAGAAAGTTGGTAACTCACGTGCAAGATTACCCATATAAAAACTGAAAATAACATATATGGAATAATAAGCATAATAACTAAAATAAACTAAAATAAAATTAATGAAAAGTTACAACCGCAAATAACCCACTCCTATATATGATGACCCACTCTTCCCTAGCATAATCTTTTCATTCTTTACGTGACCATATAACTCTCTTCTGCATACTTGCGTGCCCAGGCATATAATGCTCACGTTGCAATTTTCCTGCATGGCACATGCAACTAACATTCCATTCACTTCAACTTATATATTTGGGATTTAGCCTAAGAGCTTTGCTGATTGACGTGGCTTAGCAATAGCATACTACACATAATAAATTAACACATTAATAATACATCAATAATACAATATTCCCTACTCTACAACACATTCCATGATACATTTGTTAGTGATAGTAAGGCGAGTGGAGAAGAATAATGAAGTTTTGTGTGCTGATAATAGTAGTACAGCTTGGTATATATTTGTGGTTTTTGGGCGAGGCAAAGTAATGCAGTGAGGCTAGAGATTATCCGACAAGCTTTTCCCTTCATTACATTAATTTCCTTTGATTGTTTGATAATGTATGTTCTTTTTGTGGGAAAATGCTAGACTGTGCGCAACAATACACACACACACACACACACAGAGAACATAAAAAAAAAAATTCGAGTTTAGTGACGTGAACATTCAACAATAAGAATTCGATAAACAGACAACAAAATTAACTAATATGCCCCGGTATTCAGAAGACCAACTATGGCTTATGCATTGAGGTAGCATTTGGCGTTATGCATCACAAAGCCTATGAGTTAACCACGGCCATTTAGCATTAGTCTCATCCCCTCATAAGCCCATTAAATACGAGCCTCTTCGCTAGGCAATATTTTTTTGAGCAATAAATAGCAACTTGCTAGTTGACGAGGACCCAGAAACAAAGACTGTAGATACTCATTAGGGGATGAATGTTTCTCTAATAATTATGGGCTTGGAAGCTTCTCGTGTGAAGACTTTGCTACTCTTAATAAAATGAGTTAACCACGGCCATTATTTTAATAATGATGACTTGATGACAATTTCTATGTTTATAGAATCTAAATCCCACGATCTCGATATCCCTTTAGCAAATGATCAATAGCTTCATGATTAGTCTCGCTAATCTAACCATAACGAGTCGAAGTATTTATCCTTTTTATTACTGAAACTTGAAAGGTTGAGATTCATGGGAATGTGTCAAGGTGATTCTAATTATCATGATAGCATCTTGCAAGTCCACCACAATGTTTCAAAGATCTGTGGTAACTAAGCTCTAAAAGTGTTATGATAGCAAGTTGAAAAAGAAGAGCAAATGTGTGGAAGTGATTAAGAAATTTAAAAGTTTCTTCAAGGTGATGGTATCAAGACTCAAGAGTGATTGTCCTTGAAAATATATTTTTTTTTCACTTTAATTGATTGCCGCCTGTTAGGAATACAATACATCTGGCCACCCATAGAACCAAAAAGAAAATATTTATATTTTTCTTTGTTTTTTGAGCTATAATCTCTACTATTGACCTACTATATTCTTCTTCCCATGGCCGTAGCTTTTCTGAAAGCATGTTCTTTTCTGTTTTAATGTAAGAAGATTCAGGCTAGAACTTTATATCTATGCTTTTTATTAATTTCTTGGCTCCAGCAAATCAAATATCAATATACTATTTACTATACTCATCCTCCTCTCGTGAACGGTTCTGGAATTTTTGTGCTGTGCTGGGAAAAATTAATAGGAATGGCCCTAAGACATTTACAAATTTTTGAAGACTTAATAACATCACATGAAACACGGTTGACGATCATGGAATGAAGGTGAAGATTCTTTAAATGCAGCAGCTCCATCGTACTTGGCGGATGAGGCTCCATAACCGAGGTAAAATATATTAAAATTATTAATAAAATATTAATAAAATATTAATTTGATTTTTTTAAAGTAAAAAGCTATTTAAAAAACATTTTAAAAAGCTGGTTAAGCTGTAAAATCAGGTCATAACAATTTAATTCTATTTTCATCCCTATAATACACTAATTTTATCGTATGAAGCCTCACACTACAAATTTGAAGGCTCCTGCTGTGTTAGAAACTGCAGGGATGTAGCTATGAATTTTAGTTTGAGAGGGTCAAATTAGAGAAAATTTTTAGAAAAAGCTAAAATTTATTTTTCTTTATTTTTAAAGATAAAAATCTAATTTATTAAAGAAAAAAACTGAAAATAAAAAAACTTTGACTGCAGGGCTCCTGCCCTCGCCAGCCACCCTAATTCCGCCTATGCTTGGTTGGCATTGAACGTGATATATTAGACGTCATAGAAATTGCTGTTCTTTTAGAAATAAGACATGGCAATTTTATTTTTGAGTTCAAGAGAAAACAATCTTGGGTTATTATATAATAAGAGAAAGTGCTTTTTATTTTTAAATCCCCATTCTACGGGCACTTTTCACATGTTATTGTACTGCGCAATAGGGTTTTTATTTTATTTTATTTCCCCTTTTTTGATAGTTCATATAGGTGAATTGGAACATGGCCTGTTAGTAATTTTATTTCATGTTCATGAAGAGGAGGTGGAGAAGAAAAGCAAGCGAAAGCTGAACCGTACGGACCCATATTACATTACGGGTTCATTACAGATGGAAAGTGAACGGGTGTGTGTCTGTGTGTGTGTCCATATATATATATATATATATATATAAAAGAAAATGGAAACAATTCTAAAAGGATGAACCGGATTCGTTAGCTCCAAGGGAAAATAAAGAGTGAAAAAAAAAAAAAAAAAGCAAGAATTCTTCTCGTAACCAAAGCAAAAGGGAAAAGATACAATTGGGCTAGCTGTTTGCCACTTCTTGGAAAGTAAAAAAAACAAAACTATATAATTAGTACCTTCACTAGATTACTGTCACTAAAAAGCTTTTATCTTTGTTTTACCATCAACACCATCTTATTATTAGAAAACAAAATTCACTGAGATCGTTCTAGCATCACCAAAAAAACTGCATGCTAATACTAAAAGAGGCCGCACATATTATTAGAGCAGTGATCTAAAAAATAAATTAAAAAAATATCTTAAAATGTATCATATCCAGATATTATGATAATTAATAAAAAATTATTACTTAATTAAAAAAAAATACTACTTGTTTTTTTAAAAAAGATTTAGTCAAAAATTATCCCTTAAGTATTCTATCTAAGATATGCTACATTACTAATTTTGTTAAAAATTACTAAGAGCTTATTATATTATTTTTTTTCATGGTCTATCTAGGATATTTCTGATTCTAGCCTCAGTAAATAATCAACTACAAATATTTTTAATTTTTGATGTTGGTAAATATTACAAACCCAGAAAGTACAGTATTCCTAACTCGAGTGCTAGTAAATAAATCCAAAAAATTATATATTAAACAAAACAAAAATTTCTTCTTTTTTAATTCTATTTTTATTGGATCTAGCCCAGTCGTATGGGTTGGGCGAGATCACGCCAACCCGTTAGTGACTCGGCTGGTTCATCCTTTTACAATCTTTTTATTTTTTTTATGTTTTCAGCATCTTAGTACAAGAAAAGTATTTTCTTTTATTTTATTATTGTCCCCTAAACATAATCAGTAATATAAAAAGTCAAAACATAAAATAATAGATATTATTCAATTTTGTCATGAAAACACAAACAATAGTGAAACTAAATCAAAACATCTTTAACTCACTTTAAAATTGATGTATTGGTTTTTTTGGGGCGAAATCGCACTATAAATTTGAGTTTTTTTGATAACTTTTGATTAGGGTTACAATTCTAAGTTAAATTCTATTGCAAACTAATCATACATGGGTTTTCAATACCTAAAAATAAGAAAAAAAAATTATAAATTAAGAGATATTGTTTTTTAGATACAAGTGTAATACATATCAAATTTAAGGTTGTTATAAAATTGTTTCAATTCTAGTGCTTAAAATTACATGAGGAGTCATATTTTGTATCAAGTTATAAAAACATGTTTACCAGTATTTGTTTCAACCTTTTCAATTTATTTATGTTATATTTGGGTTCTTTAAAATTCAAATAAGTATTTTCATTAACTTTTGGTTCTGCTTTATTTTGAGTCTTTGTTTTACTTTGCTAATCATGAAATTGTAGTTTTGTTTTGCTTGTTTATATATCTATATCTGGATTATGCTATGATAGTCATTGACTTTGGTTCATTGAGTTTTAATTTTGAAAGAACCGTAAGAAGATGAACCCAGAGGTAAAAGGTGTAGTAAAAAAAAGTTGAGTGAAAAACCTTGAATTATGTGAAACACAAGAGTTTTGAGGTATATAGTTTTCTTGCTACTCATGAATTTTTACATATTTAAATATATATTAAAATAACAAGTCCGCAAAACTAAAAATAGATAACACCTTTCTGATGCAAGCTTTCACCTAACAACTTGAGCTTCTAAGGTAACGAAGGATATGAAAGATGAGATGACTTTAATGATACAACAAAATTATGGGACAGATGTATTAGGAATGAAGGTTGATTAGTGAGGAAACTTTATTCAAAGAGTTACATGGAATGTTAACATAAACAACTTTGATTCTTTTATTCCTAGTGTTGCTATATCTTTGTTATAGGATTTTGAGGATGATGTAGGACAATAAAATTTGGATTTGATCTTAAATTGTCCTATTATGCAGCTTTATGCAATAAAGCATAATGTTTGGTTTGACTGTCCTATAAAAAAATTTTCAAAAGTTTCTAGAGATTTATTTTTATCTAAAATTAAAATTTCAGGATGATAAAATTTTTGCAAGGTTTTCATATAAGGGGTTAAAGTTGTCGTCCAAATTCTACTATGTATTTCCTAATGAAATCCATAATGATTTTCAATTAATAAAAAGTGCAATCAAGACATCCTATTCCTACACTTAATGAGTTGCATGAATCTTATTTGTTTAGTAAGATTGATTTGAAAATTGGTTATCATCAAAATACATATTGTTTGAATGATTAATCATGTTTTTTAGTCTTACTATTGCACATAATAATTTAATGAGATTGATGAATCATTTATTATGTGCATTCATATGTAACTTTGTTATTGATTACTTTGATGATATTTATAGTAAAAATCTAGGTGAGCATATTGAGTATTTAAGATTTTTGTTTAATATGTTACAAAAGAAATTGTTATATGCTAATCTATTAAATTGAAAAAAAAATTAACTATTTAAAATAGCTTATGGTTTAACTCTATTAGATTTGTTTTGTTTACTTGTTGATGAAAGAGTTAGACTTTATGATAATAGAAAAGAAATTGTTATATGCTAATCTATTAAATTGAAAAAAAAATTAACTATTTAAAATAGCTTATGGTTTAACTCTATTAGATTTGTTTTGTTTACTTGTTGATGAAAGAGTTAAACTTTATGATAATAGAAAAGAAATTGTTATATGCTAATCTATTAAATTGAAAAAAAAATTAACTATTTAAAATAGCTTATGGTTTAACTCTATTAGATTTGTTTTGTTTACTTGTTGATGAAAGAGTTAGACTCTATTAAATTGTTTTTTGGTGCATATGCAAAAATAAAGTTTTCCTATACATAGAAAATCAAAGTTAATCCTTAAATAAAATAATTCATCTAGATTCCTTAAAGGAGTTAATGTATATAAAGTGGATTTACAAGGTGAGTATAATGCTAATGCTATATTTAAAGTTTCTAATTTTTTTTTGGTTTGATGTAGGTGACGATCCGAGATAAAATTCTTTTGAGACGAAAGGGAAGGATGCAATCTTAGCTATGACATCAAAGGATTCATTATGAGTGACCATTGAGTCTATTTTAAGGCTTAGATTGAAAGGGATCTAAGAGGAGCTTAATAGACAAAGTCAAGAGGCTTGAGTTGAAAAAGTTTAATTTTGTTAATCTAGACCTTTGTCTATGTTTTAGATCTTATATAAAGCTACAAAAAGAGTTTGGATGTGATTTTAATAGTATTGTAAACTAAACATCTATACCTTTTTAATGATATACAGTAATCCTACTAATTCATCCGAATGAAAAAGAGCGACATGTTTTGAATTTAGACCTAAAATTAGTCAGAAAAGTGCTTAAATGAAAAAGATATTATTTCTTTAAGATTTATAAATTCCATTCACTACAAGGAGTCCTCAATGTTATTGAGAACTTATGTTGCAACCTTTAAGTTACTTATTTTACAAGGATTTCAAATCAAATAAGAAGAATTAATTGTTTAGAAATTAATTCTTATTTAACAAGGTATCAGATTTGTGTTCAATAAAAATTCTTTAACAATTATTTATCTTGAGTATATCTCACTATCATATCAAGCAAAAGATGAGAAATAATTTTAGACTATTGTTTTATTTATTTATATTATTTTTAAACCTTATTACAATTAATTTTAGTCTTATTTAAAATGGTTGCATGTTTGACCCATTAGTGTTAGGGTTTTATTTTCAAAAGTATAAATACTCTTTTTAAGCATAAAATATTAAGACTTGATAATAACATTTCTACCAAATTTATTCAACTTGTGTGAGAAAGATTCCTATATTTTTTGGTTTTCTAGCAAACTAAATTGACTTATCACAAATTAATTAGTTTCGTAACATTTGTCTTATATTTCTCATTCTTGAATTGGTATTTGTAGGGTGGGAGTTCTTATTCCAATAGTGTAAATGAATTGAGACAAGTTTCTATTATGTCACACTCTTATTAGGCCTGTTTTGGCTTTCCAAGATTCTTCGCCAATCTTATTGTGAGTTGCATAAACATGTGATCATGAGGTTCACATCAATTGAGTTTAAAAGTTTGTTTTTTAACCATCTGTCACTTCATTATACGATAACAAAAATAGTTGCTAATAAAATCAAACATAAACCAAATATTGAGCGCTTATTTGAAATTATGATAACTTTATAGAAAGTAAATTTAAAACATTTATGAAGATAAATTTAAAATCAAGCAAATATTAAAGTATGAAATTAAAAAAATTAATGAAAATGAGAGAGAAATGAAAAAAACAAAAACAAAAACAAAAGGCTACCTCCTTTGATGTTCATATTAATATACTAGCTCGCGTTTTGTTATGAGTTGGATTACTTTTTTAAAATGTAAAAAACAATTAAGAGGATAATGATTTTTTTAATATTGTTTTTAAATCTGACCAAATGGTTTAATTTTGAAACCCTTCGACTCAATTTTTTATTTAACTCAAGTTTTTAATTAAATCATATGAGATCTAACTTGATTTAAATTGATTAGTTTCACAAGTCCAAATGCAATAAAAACTTGACTTACCTTTTAAAAAAATTTCAAGATAATTTAATAACTTCTATATATATATATATATAATTATATATAATTATATGATAAAAATAGATACTCATAAAATTGAGTACCAACTAAAAATAGATATTTATTTGAGACAATTATCCCTAGAAAGCAAATAAAAATCAATAATGCAGTTCATTTCTCAACTAATCTAATATTAAATAATGATATCATAAAAGAATAAATTAAAAACAATTAAAAAACCAAAAACATATCCTATTGGTGGGTAAACTCGTCAAATTTATGAACCAGGTAAGCCGGTCTAATACATTAAACCTATGGACTAGGTTATGAACTCCATTAAGATTATAATTTTTTAATCAATTTTTTATTTAACTATATGATAATAAATATAGATGATTATGAAATCAAACACTAACTCAATAACGAGATGTTTTTAGATCATGATAACCTCATAAAAGATTAAATGAAACTAATTGTGAAACTAAATTCTTAATTAACCCAATATCTAAGGATAAAAAGAAAATAATTTAAAAAATTTAAACTTGTCAAACTCGCGAACTAAGTTAATTAGCCAAACTTGTGAATAGGTCTATGGACTTTAAAAAATTTAATAACATAACTTTTTACTGAAACTATTATTTTAATTATATGTGAAAAAAATAGACAATAAAAAAGTTAAGTTCTAAAAAAAAAGACACTCCATCAAACTTGTAAATTAGGGCAACCAAGGTTACTCCAACAAACTCGCAAACCATACTAATCTTATAAAAAAGGTAAAATAAAAAGAAAAAAAATTATAAAACCAAATTCTCAATCATTCTAATATTAAAAGATGAAATTAACAAAATAATAATAATAATAATAATAATAATAAATTCAAAAACATAAAAAAAATAAAGCAAAATATTATGGGTTACTATTATCATTCATAGTACAATATATGTAAGGGTAAAAAATAGTTTTCTGACACCTTTTAATTTTTGTTATTTTATAATGTTTAATACTATGACTTTTCTCCAAAAAAAATTTTCTAACTATATGAAAAAAAATAAATTATAAAAAAGTCAAGTTTAATTAAAAAAAACCCTACCAAACTTGTAAACTAGGGTAATCTGGGTTACCTTGTCAAATCTGTAAATCATGCTAACCTTATACAAAGCTAAATTCTCAACAATCTTAATTTTAAAAGATAAAATCAATGAAAATAGATTTTAAAAAAATCATAATAAATTTTTTTTAAAAAATAAAATATTATGGATTGCTATTGAATCCACATTGTAGTGAGTGTTGGGTGAACAATGGCTTCCCTTGTATCCTTTATTTTTATTTTATTTTATAAAATTTAATAACATGATTTTTTTAAAACTATTTTTTTAATGATATAAGAAAAAAATAAACTATAAAAAAGTCAAATTCAATTAAAAAAATACCACTTCTATAAACTGGGGCAACCTTGGTTATTTTGTCAAACCTGCAAACCATGTTAATCTCATAGAAAAATAAAATAAAAAGAAAATAATTACAAATCTAAATTCTTAAATATTTTAATATTAAAAATCAACAAACACAATTTAAAAAAAATCATATCAAAAAAATCATATATAAAAAAATAATATAGAAAAAAACTATAATAATCTATAATATTTTGTAAGAAAAGTTATAATACTTATCCCAGATCATTAAAAAACAAAAAACGCACCATATTTATAAACTAGGACAACTAGGATTACCTTGATAAACTTGCAAACCATGCTAATTTCATAAAAATATAAAATAAAAAAGTTACAAAACTAAATTCTCAATTATCCAATATTAAAAAATAAAATAAAAAAATAAATTTTAAAAAATCATAAAAAAACATATGAAAAAAAACACAATATAGAGAAACACTTTAACAATTCACAGTATTATATGAGGAAACAACTATAATAATCTATATTATTTTGTGAGAACAACTTGGATTAGCTCAATAAACCTGCAAACCTTATAGAAAAAAAAAATACATAACTAAATTCTCAACCATCTCAATATAAAAAAAATAAAATTAAAAAAATAATTTAAAAAAATCATAAAAAAACCATTTATAAAAAAACTAACAATATAAAAAACACTATAACAATCCACAATATTTTATATAAAAAATACAATACTTTCTCCTTATTATTTATCTTTTTCATATAATAAACCGGGAAGGAGTTGCTTGTGCCAAGTAATTAACTCGAATACTATTACAACCGTAGGATGAAATTGATTGCAGCAAAGACCGAAGGAGAAATTAACGACTGTAGCTAGCTAATTGTTATCATAATATATAATCCATCAATAATATTTATGTATCTATATTAATAATTAAACTCATGGAATTTATATATTTTCATTCTTTTATATATATATATATATATATATATATATATATATATATATATATATATATATAAAAAATACTAGAATGAGTGAGGAAGATTCCCATTATCCAAAATTTTAAAAAGAGGACGAGGGAACAGCTTGTTTTTTTTCTTTTGGCTTCTGAGCTAGGCTTTAATGCTCTCTGTTGATAATCAAATAATTAATAACAGTCAATGAATATTTGAAAAATAAAAATAAAAAAAGGGAGAGATAAGGACGCCTGTTCTTCTGTTTTTATTTTTCTTATTTTATCAAAATCAGCACATACATTATAGTATAAGTTTAATACAGTATCAAATCAATAATTTCAGGTGTCACCAACCTTAAGAAAGTCTTATCTTTGGAAGCCATGTTCAGTGGACCAAGTCTGCCTGGATAAAGAGACAGGAGAAAATGTGCGTGCAATTCCTGGCGCTGCAGAAATGATAAGATAAAGGAAAGAAACTATGTTTTTATTATTATTGTATATATATTTTATGTGAAGTGATATGTTTTTTAATATTAATATCATGATGGTTAATAAAACAAATAAAATAATTATATTTTAAATTAAATTGAATAGCTGAGATTTAGTTTTTTCATAAAAGCCATAAATATAAAACAATTAATTAAAAAAATAATTTAAAAATAAATTAATCTTATTGGATATTAAATATAAGTGTTAATTTTTGGTGTTATAAATATCTTATAATATAATAGTATTAGAAAGCTTATTGGGTAAAATAACTTACTATATAATAAAAATCTATACTTATAAATACTTAATAAAAATATTTCTTTTCGATGCAGGATAAATATCTTTTAAAGCTTTATTTATTTTTATATTTATTTTTTAAAAAATAATTTTTTTATTTTTTATTTTAAATTAATATTTTTTAATATTTTCAGATCATTTTAATATATTAATATTAAAAATAATTTTTTAAAAATAAAATAATATTATTTTTATATATTTATAAATAAAAAATATTTTAAAAAATAATCATAACCTAACTAAATATTTCTTTTCAGCATACAATATATATCTTCTTCATTTTTATTCGTTTGCAAAATCGACCAAAAGAAAAGCATAAACAGATTGGTTAAAAAAGAAAAGAAACTAGCCATTCTGAGCTGGAGCTCGTGCTTGGTAAATTTAAAGATGCAAAGAAAACTACAGGGAAGATCTTGTTTTGGTTCTGATCATCAAGAAAGAAGTGCTCATTACTCCCATGATAAACTTATCGTGGACCACAGCTGGGTTAAGGAATAATCTCGAGGTCTACATAATAGATAAGACAACAAAACAAGATTACAATATCCAGCCTCCTCGAGATCACCAAATCTAGCAGCAAGCTAATAGATACATCAGAGCACAGAAACTAGTAATGCGTCTACACATCATAAAGGCCTCGTAAATCAAACTTTTTACACCATGATACTATTCACTAGTCCCCGCTCACCTCAAACACCATTTTTCTAGCAAGATGATGGCATATTTGATAAATAAATATTGTATTTTTATTCTGTACATGTTAAAATAATGTTAAGAGGTGCTGGTATCGGATTTTTAACAAGGTTTTTAACTCATGATCTTGATAACGATTGAATGGCAGTGGTAGGAGTGATTACTGAAGAAGGGCCATTCTGCACAAATAGGATAGTGGGATTGGATATAATATCCTCTCTAGCTAGCATGCAGCCAGATCTCCCAGGTTTCTACAGCCCCACCATTCTTTTTCTTGCTTTTTTTACCTCTAACCCCGAGAAGTGCCTTTACCCTTTATTCATCACACACTCTTCAACACCCTCTAAAAGAGGCAGACTCAGACCACCCTCTACTCCACGCCATCTAGCACCAATGTCCCTCAACAACATAATTTTCCTCTTGTCACTCGCTCTCTTTCCTCTTCTCCTTCCGGGTCTGCCCAACCCGGACACGGCTGCAATTCAACCATTTAAACCGAACCCATCACCACCAGCAACAATCCCTGCATTCCCTGAACAATCCAACCTTGCTGGTTGCCCATTAGACCTTCCCAATGAGCTCTTTCATGGCATTAATTCAGCCTGTGGCAGTGGCTCCTCTGTAACTGGGAACCTCCACAGGACTCGTTGCTGTCCTGTTCTTGCGGCTTGGCTTTACTCTGCTTACTCTGCCACCGCGCTTAGCAGAGCTAACAAAGTAATCCCAGCTACAGATACAGGTCGTTCACCATCGTATGACATGCCTTTGCTTCCTGGTGATTCTGAGACTTGTGTTGATGGGCTCTCAAAAGGGTTGAAAGAGAAAGGCATAGAATTGTTTAAGCCTAATGAGACTTGTGATGTTGTGTATTGTTATTGTGGTATCAGACTGCACCCTTTGAGTTGTCCCGAAGCTTTTTCTTTGAACCAAAACGGAAAGCTTGTTGGTGACAAGAGAGTCGAGAAATTAGAAAGAAATTGCTTGAGTAATAGCAATAATGTGAATGGATTTCCTGGTCTCGGTGGCTGCTCTAAGTGCTTAAACAGTCTTTATTTGGTAAGTAAAAAAAAACTCGTTCCTTTGTTAATTCTTATTATTATGTTTTGCTTGTTTCTTGAATTCTCTGGTTTGTCCTTATATGGTCTGTGTCAAAGAATGAAGATCAAGATGTTGATAGGGATCGTCTGTGTGCTCATTTTTTGTTTACCTTATGATCTACA
Source organism: Populus pruinosa (assembly GCA_026413675.1). Classification (NCBI taxonomy): domain Eukaryota; kingdom Viridiplantae; phylum Streptophyta; class Magnoliopsida; order Malpighiales; family Salicaceae; genus Populus; species Populus pruinosa. The sequence goes on from CM048606.1 coordinate 4,554,361, forward strand.
TTAATAGACTGAGACTTTAGACTCTAATGTAAGTATTAGAAGGTAACGCCCCCAAAGAAGCAATTGAAACTTACTGTCAGTGAGAAATCTAAGAGGAGAATGTATATATATATATATATAAAACATTGCGAGCCGTTCGAGGGCTTAGAAAGTTTCTGTTGGTGAAGATTTGAGACAGTTGTTGACAAAGGAGTAGTCTCTTTCACCGGCTGGAGTGCGAGTATTAAAGAGTTCATTCATTAGGCAGTTTCCTGTAAGTCTCACCGTTTGCGTTGCTGTTGAGTGTTGCTAGCAAAGAACTGGTGTTGTTTGATATAAGAAATTTGTTTTTTTCTCAATGTATACTCCCAATGGTAATACGCAGATAGATGGAAGACATTCAAATATCAATGATTTTCTCTCTATTTTTCTATGAAACTTTCTTTAGCAATGCTTGATTTAGTCTTAGAATTCCCCCCCACAATTACTCTTGAAAGTTTTTTTTTTCCCTCTTTTTTATTTGGTTTACTCTACTTATTGTATGTTGGTTGGATTCTCTTGCATCGTTTGGAAGGTTGCTGATGACAGAAGACAGGAGTGTAGCTTACAGTACATTTTTTATTAGAAGTTGCACCAAATAATTAGTAGTTTAAACTTCAAGCATCAAAACATGTACTTCTCAAATCGTAAGTAATTTCTTATTTGCCTTATCTAATTGATAATCATTTGGTGCAGCTTAACAACAAGAAGGCTTTAAATTCAAGCAAATCAGAGGATAGGACCACAAGAATGCACAACAAGGATTGCCAGCTGATGGGTCTCACATGGCTCCTTGCGAAGAATCGCGCAGCTTACATCCACACAGTTACTGCAGTCTTACGAGCTATGATGATGAGCATAGACGGTTCTGATCCAAGATCGTGCACCCTTAGCAGTGATGGAATGCCTCTAGCCGTTGATTCTTCCGAAATCTCCAACAATTCTTTGTCAATCTCCCATCAAGCTCCCATCTACGTAACCGTTGCTGTAATTTGCTTGTCAAGTCTTCTACATCTTGTACCGTCCGCCATTTTTTAGACAAGTGCATAGCTTCTTCAGCGTAGTGAACCTGTAGCTGTGACATAGTATGATGTGTTGATTTCTGCTGTTTTGGTGTTATGCAATGCCCTTAAGCGCTGTTTTGTTGTTTGTGATTTTTGGGGAGTAGCGTTATAATCAATCTTTCCACTTTCTTGGTATGTTGACAAAAAGCCGTGTTTGGACATAGCTAAGCTAGTCTATTACTAGGTGGTTGCTTGCCTACTGCCACGAACCTTTGAGTCGGCTGTTATGATTAAAACTCGGTTTTGAATCTATTTTCACATAAGCACCCAATAAATACCATAAGCTCAGCAAATCAATTGATCTCAAAATACTTCTAAATTGGTTAAAAAAATTAATCTGGAAAAAATTATTCTCTGACTATAATTTATTTATTTATTTTTGTGAGATGGAAGCTTGAAAAATACATAATATTTTTTTCATCTAGAAGAATTTAATGACATGAAAATTAATATTATTTTTTTTATGATTGGAACGTGCTCCGTCTTCTTATGACTCTTTTTCAAGGACTAAATTGTAAAACTAATGAAGCTTAGGATTGAAACGAGAAACCCAAAAATAATAGGAGCTAAAAATGAAAAACTAAAAGCTATAGGGACTAGATTGTAGTTTTTTATGCCCCAACTAAGAAAGGGTTACATTTTGTTGTTTCAATGTTGACCCCTTATATTTTAATTTTTTCATATCCACGAAATCAAACCCTATTTTGAAAAATTCATTAGCAATGCAAATGATAGGTAATTATTGATAAACAAAATTAGTGATATCTTATTTAATGAATTTTCTTAACATCATCAAGTCAACTCATGGGATGGCAGATCAATTTAGCCAATTTCAATGAATTTTCTCAATTTAATATCTTATTTAATTTAATTAAAAACACTGTTGGAATCAACCTCTCTTAATTGAACAACCATGATTATAGTATAAGTTGTAAAGTGGGTCTCCTCCGAGGGCCCAACATTCACATGTGCCCTTGACTCATGCTTTGCGCTGAGGAGACATTTTGTGGTTCATCTTCACTTGTTTGGCAGAATTACTTTGGGACATCTGAGTTCTTCACGAGAAATGAATGCAGAGTCAACATCTCACAGCAATGGGCCTCTTGTCTTCGTTGGTTCATCCATGCAGAAGATCAATGATGGGAAAATGACTGCCGACTGGATATGAAATTTTTATAAAAAAAATATCAGGACTCGGGAGAAAATCAACAAACAGTCTGGGCGTTGGTGTTTGATATGGTGTCTGCTTGTTGTTGTGGGGTGTGTGATATTTAAAATGTCTAGAGACTATATACAATTATACACAACTAAAACATAATATTTATTTTATTAATAACTCAAAAAATAAGCGTTTCTTTTTTCTTTTTAATTTCATTGTTTGCAAATTTAAGAAAATCAGACCTTGATCACTCAAGAAATCTATCGAATTTGTTTCAAATATAGTTTCTAAATTGTATTATTGAGTTTTGAGAGAAAAAGGTAGTAATAGTTAGGTTTATGAAAATTTTACATGTAAGAAATCACGTCCGTTCATATTGAATTTGGTAAAATTAATTGAAACGCATCGCTGTCGATCAATAACAAATGCACCCAAATTGATAGCTTCTTGTTGAAGAATGAACTTATTTATTTATTTATGAGAAGCAAACGAGATTAATTTTAAACATGGAATCAATTTAGTAATCATGTTTTTACAGAAAAAAAGAGAGTAAAATGTTCTCTAAAATCTTAAACTCATAGAATGTCCTATAGTCATTGGATAACTAGTATTTTCAAACTCGATGCACTAAGGTTATTTTAATTGGTACAGAGAAGACACTACCAGAATATTATATAATACGGGTAAAATATTTTGTTAATATTTAAATACTAATTTTGTCAAGGAAAATTTTATGGAAAATAACTGGTCATCGATAAATATATCATTAATAATTTCTATTATGTCTGTAATATAATCACCAAGATAAAAAAAATATATCAAGTAAAAAAATTTTAGTGGCATCATTTCTTCATTATTGCCATTGGTAATCAAATTCATATTACTGATGGAGATTTACATATTATCAATGGTAAGTATTTGTAATATTTTTAAGGTTTCTAAGGAATGTAATTTGTCAGTAATTTCATCTGTAATGTTTAGTGGCAAAGTTCTATAATTGTTTTCCAACTCTCTAGAACTTTTTAAGGGACTTAGTCAGTCAATCATTTCATATGTAATTCAAATTTCATTAGTAATTTTGCGGTATTGTATTTAATATTAAAATAATTAAAATAAACAAAACAAGAAAAAAAATTAAAAAAGAATAAAACTAAAATAAAAAACCAAATTTTTTTTATCAACATAAAAAATATTATTGAATACAATTTATACAGTAGATAAAAGTTGAAGAAAGAGGAGGAGGAGGCAGAGGCAGATATTGCTGGGACCAGGTAGACGATGAAGCATATCACATGTACCAATAAGGTTTGATAGTAGCTCCTTGTACAATCACCTAAGTTCAACCATCTCGGACCTATGTTGCACTTTCTCAGCACTAAACCGAGGCATCTAAGATTTAATTTGTTCTCATATAATCGCTTGGATGACTATAGATTGGAAGCTTGAACTCAATTGTATGGAAGCAGGTTGATATATTATGGCTTGCCCACGTATCCTTGGCTATAGAGTTTGAAATACCATAAACCTGATCTCTATCGAGTCCTTCAGACGATCCACCCACCAGTAATAAATATAGACTAAGTTCCAGATAGGTCAAAAAATCATCCTTGTATCTCTCTTACAATCGAGTATTATATATTTCATGAAAAAATCAACAAATTTTTTAAAAAAAAATCTTAAGAAAAAAATTATTGAAATCCAACTTACCACGAACTTTTGAACTTGTTTATTCATGAATTGCTGCACCCTTTTCCGATATTTTTCATTTCACATGTGAGTTTCAACAAAAAGCTCTGTAGGTCATGTGTCACGTCAAAGAACTATAGCACGGGTTAATTAAAAATTTTCATTTAAAAAAACAATTAAAAAAATATGTAAGGATATAATGGAAAAGATATGTGTGAATGTTAGAGAATTATGTATGAGAATGTATTATTGTTTTGTTATGGTATGATGTTGGAGTATATATTAAGGAAGCTTGAATTTGTTAGTGTTGTTTCATATTAATAGAATAATTAATATGTAAGTTGGTGAAATTTGAAAAGGGGTAAAAATACGAGATGACTTAAATGGTTTAAATATTTTATATGAAAATAAGATATGATAAATTGAAGATAGTTTAAAGTTGAAAAGAATAGAAAATTGTGCATACAAATTAGAAAGATATTGAACATAAAATGGTTAGAAAGCAAGGGACATGAAGCTTGGAAATTTGGACATAAAAAGATAGAATCATGGGTGTAAACATAATAAATAATTTGTGGTGTTTTGGTGTAAAGGATAGAAATTAGATTTTTAGAAATTATGATATTTGAATAGTAATTTAACAACATAGAAATAATCATAAGGTTGGTATAAATAAAAGTTGAGAATTTGGATTAAATTCTATAAAGGAGCCTTATAGGTATGCATGAGAATTAAGTATATGTTTGGAATATATGAGTAATCATGCTTTACATGTTATGAAATGAGAATTGTAAATATTTTGATTAAATTATGAAAGTTTGGTTAAGATTTATTAAGAAATTGATATGGTAAATTGTTTAAAGGATTTGATTTAGTGATTATGTCTAAAGTAGAGTATGAGTTTGAATATGAAAATAGATCAAATGAATCCATTGACTTGATTAAAGTGTTAACCAAACTTATGGGTGAATGAATATAACTAAAAATATGATGAGTGAATTAATTAAATAAGTGGGTATAAAACTTATGAAACCAAAACAAATGTATGGATAAGTGATAATTACATGTAAAAGAGTCAAATGAGCATAAAGTATTTTGAGAAAGAGAAACATATATAATATGCTATAAATAAGCATGAAAAATAATTGAACTGAAAAAATAAAATATTGTAATGTGCCATAAATTGGCATGAAAAATAATTAAATGGGGAAAATATTGTAATGTGCCATAAATGCTCCTGAGAAATTTTAAGTTACAAAAATTGATGTGCCATAATTGAACATGAGTAATATTTAAGCTGGAAAAATATTAGAACCTACCAAAAATGGACATAAAAAATATTTAAGTTGGAAGAAAACATTGAAATGTATATAAATGAGTCTAATAAATTTTCAAGAAGAAAAATATATTTGAAGGAGCGAAGTATATGAGAATGAAAGAAATATATATATAAATCAGAAATGAATTAAAAGCATATTGAATTTAAAAATTTATATGGATGAGATAAAATAAAAATAATATATATTCAAATTTCAAAATGATATTGATGAACCTATAATGATATAATAAGATGAACTATGAAAATTAGTTAGTTGAAATAAAATAAATGTTTGGAAAATCCAATAAAGTATAAAATTATAATTCAGATAAAAAAAAATGGCATGAACTAAGGATGTTAAGAAATAATTGCATGCATTAATTATGGTTATAAGATGAAAAATGGGATAAAGATGAAAATCATACTAAGAGTTTGGGGTGTTACAATTGAGAACATGGCTTAATAGTTAGAAGAATATAAAAAAAAATAATCAAAAGAGTTAGAAAATTTACTAATAAAACTAAATATATAATCAAAATCAAGTATAAAATACCTTGACTAAAAGAAGTATAACGAAACTCAGTTAACTTTCTAAAAACTCATTGTCTAACCAAATAATCCATAACATTATTCTTGTATCTAAAAACATGATCAAAAGATATAAAAAGAAGCCTATTGCATGCATTTGAAATATCATTAAAACCAATTTAAAAGTGCTAAGTCCACATAATATTTTCCCCTTTAATCCAAGTTATGGCATTGTAAAAATCAAATACAACAATCCATTAATTTATATAAGAATAGTTGCAATCAATATTCAAAAACATAAATCTTTTAATTTCCAAGACCTCAACTTCATTAGATTCCATATTACCCTTTTAACAAGAAAGAATATAAAGGAATTTCCCTTCATAATCTTTAAGAACACAACCAATTCCTAAAAGCCTTCATTTTTCATTTAAAGATACATCAATATTTCACTTCAACATATTTTTAAGAAAACATACCAAGAAGAATCACTTCTTATATTTGTCTTGTTAGGGCACAAAAGAAAAGCATTTGATGAACAAATTAAATTTAACATAATATAGCAAAAGCTCCAATCATTATATTTTGCCCAAGTAATAACCCAATGAAAAATAGAATAATACACATCATCCCATTCCATTTCTTTGTCATTAAAAATTAGATTTTTGTGGCCATTCTATGGAAACCAAACTATACCAAAAAAGAATAAATATCTCATTTTTTTTGTATAGATCCCTGTACCATGCCATTCCATAATAAGAAAAAGTCATCAAAAAAATATGGCAAGATCAATTGTTGACCCAACTAGTCTACCACCTAATATCACAACTTTCAAACCATCTTACAATAAAGTAAAATATGAATTATAGTTTCATTTTTTTTTTCTTACAAAGGCCAATTTAAATTATTATCTTATAACACACCTCTTTGAAGCAAGAAGTATTTTGTATGCAATTTATTCAATATCAAAATTTATAAATGAAACTCTACATTCAAGGGAGCACTAAAGTATGATATATTTGATCAAAAATGTTTTTCTCTTGATAATAGAAAAGACTCGATAAAAAAAGTACAATTCTTAACTGAAAAAAAAAAATCTTTTTAGTTTAGTCTTCAAACTCTTTTATCAACAACATTTTTTGTAAAAAGAAACCCTTGATAGCAATTGCATAATTCCTCTTTTGTTTATCTTTTCCTAGTCTTAAAGCCTTCTTTTTCAATGATCAATTCCAACTGAAGCCATCCAAGGATCCCATCTTTAAAATCTTAGCATTAGGATTTTCAAAAGCTATATAAAGTGTAGGAAATCTAATCATGAGGGTTGAATATCCTAACCACTTTAAAATCTAGTATATGGTATCATTTCCACTTCTCACCTCCTTAAAAACTGTGTTTTGCACACCAAAAGAAACACTCTTTTATATCACTAATAGTTGCACAAACACTACTCAAAATAACTGAAACATTTCTTAAAAACTTTGGTACTACCCTACTATTATTTGGCTGATATTTCATATGTATAAAATTCCTCCAAGTTATTGTAACATCATTATTATATCACTATAACCATTTAAACAACATTGTTTTATTTTTGTCAAGATATATTTGACTCCTAACCCCCCCTTTACTTTTTGACCTAATTAGAAAATTTCAAGCTACCTTAGTGATTTTTTTAGTATTCATTCTTCACACAACAAAAGTCTTTGTTGCATGAACAAAATTTTCTTTTCCACTTTAAAAGGAGTTTTAAACAAGAACATATAATAAAGTGAAAGATTAGATAATATCAACTTTATTAAACAAAGCCTTCCACCTATTTAAAATTTTTTATCCTTTCAAGTCTAAAGACAAAACCTAATCTTCTTGTAAATTGGTTTCCAAGTGGAATAGATTCTCATGTTAGCTCTTAAAGGAAGCTTATAGTGATTAGCAAGTAAGCCACTTGGTTTATACCTCAAAGAGTTAGTCACCCCTTCAATATAGTCTAATAGTCCAAATCAACATTAACATCAATGAAAAGACTCTTGTGAAAATTAACTTTTAAACCTAAAAGTCTTGGAACATTCACAGCTCCATAAAACCTTTGTAACTTCATCTATAGTCACTTCCCTCTCTAACCAAATAGATGAAACATCATTTAAAGCCTTAAAACTTACACCCTTTATGTAAAACCTTGGACCCAAATTGCTATTGAACAAGGTACCATAAAAATTTGTTGCCTTAGATTTAATATTCAATAGGTCAAAGAATTCAATACCATCCTTAACTACAAAATCAATAAAGTTCTTCAAAGAGAAGTTGGGAGATGAAAAAGTTTAGTCTTTCAATCACCAAGCTTGCACCAACTAGTCTTTACCTTTTGCCTTCAAAAACATTCATAATGATTGTTCAAATTCCATAACTTAGAATAAAGAGTTCTCAACTAAACAGTTTCAACACTTATTAAAATCATGTTCTTACTCGTATTCTTAATTTTTTAAGCCTATTTTGGATCACCTTTAATTTATTTTCCAACTTCTTATAAATACTAATATTCCATTCCTTTAACTTCGTTTTAAGTATGCTAAGTTTTTTAATTAGACAAAATCTGTTTGCATATCCAAACATAATGATGCCCTTATCAATTATAGGTGAGAGTAAAAGAAATTATGCAAAAACTAACAATCCATAAATTAGACAAGACTCTTCACCGAATCATTATATTCCTTGCCATATATATCAGGGAAGTGTTCTTAAAGACTCTTATCTAACTTGTAAAGCCTATGCCTAGAAAAGCTAGCATAGTATTTGGGTAAGCAAAACATCTATCTATACAATTCATTAAAGAACATTTAGCCAATGTATATTGATGGCCATGCAATGAGATTTCTAAAAGACCAAAAAAAGTTAAAGAATTATGGAAACACGTTACACCCACTTGATTAAAAAAATCACTGCTTCTTTCAAATTGCATTAAAGTTTCATAAAAATCACTTATAACATATATAGGCCATCCAAAAGTAGTGCTAAGGAAAATAAGATCACATTATAAAGATTTCCTATCTTTGAGAGAACCCCTAGCATACAAGCAAATAACTACACACTCAAAAGCTATTTCTACATGAATGCTGAACAAACAATCCACTTAGAATTGTACTAAATAATTGTCACCTTTAAAAAAAATCATTATTCCACATAACCAACAAACCCTCTAATCTACCTTTAGAATTAATATCATGCCATTGGACATTAGAAATATTCCATAATCCATAGATTAAAGAAATTATAATTATAGACATCCTTGTTTCAGGTAGACAATACATATCAAGATTATAATTATTAATAGTATTTCTAACCACTTGTCTCTTAATTCTTACCTTCAAACCTATAATATTTTTTAAAAATAGATTTATAAATAGTATATAAAAAGCCTAACTAAAAGGTAAATAATATAGAAGCTATATCATCTTTACTCATTCAATTAACTTTTTATTAGCCATGTTATGAAATTGCCCCTTCAAAACATCCTCATCATATTTCACTGCAATGCCTAAATCTCTTTTGACATTCATATATCTCTCGACAATTGGATCTTTACATGATTGTTTACCATCTTTAGGTTTATTGTAGTAACATTGTGTGAATTTTAAACATCTGATGCTTCAATATTTGAATCATTAGATGAAATGTTAAAATCATTACTAACCCTTCAAGACTACCTTTCAAATTCAAAACTTTGACTTTCTTTTTCTTTTTCTTCATATAAACGCTTTGTTTCTTTTTTCTTATAATAACACTAGACAAATTTAAATTCCCAAGATAATAATTTAGAGAAAATGAATGTTGATTAGCACTGAACTCTCTAGCATCCAACCTATTAACAATCCTAATGCATTTTGTTTCACTAATATATTATAAAAAATCATGCTTAAGTCCTTTTAAAATATATTTCATTGTCAAAACATTCCTTAATATCATTTCCATGATCTATAAAAACATACATTCAATTGATTTTAATCGATAAGAAAAATCAAATATATTTACAAATGTCATTTTTATCGCACATTCATGAAAAAAAATAAAAAACATCATCAAAACAACATGGGCCACCTACACAGATGCCTTTCTATGTCTTTGTTAACTTGTCTTCTTGTCATATGACAACATCACCCTTTTTAGCATGTTTAGAGTAGCTTTAAAAGTCTTTTAGGGTTGTTAAGTCCTTAAGAATTTCCCTTACTAATACAAAATCATGAAAAATATTATTTTCCAGGAAATTAAATTCCTCATATGAAGACTCCTTTTTGGATATACTAATTAGAACTTTTTATACTGTTAAATTTTTAAAAAAGCTTGTGTATCCAGCAATTCCAATCATACAATTATAGAGGGATAGAGCTGTTTGAAAGTTATTCATTGTCCAAGATGTTATTAGTGAACCATAGAATTCAACCCAATGCATGCCAAGGTTTAACATAATCAAAGAATTATGATAAAATAGAATTCATGTTTTTTCATGGTTTCCTTGAGAGTATTAAAATTATCAAAGGTGAGAACAACCTTGGAAGCCCCAAAAAATCTTAGCTTTACAAAAGGTATACCATTATTGGCTAATTTATAGTTTAAAGTAGCATAACTCACTCCACCAAGGATATTACCAAGCAAGCTATAGTTCAACTGCTTCATTGAGTTCAAAATAGCTTTACAAAATCATATATTTGTCAATGGTTTTATCTTCTTCCAAAGCTATAGCATATGTTTAGGTATCCCCTAATTTTACATGATTTATTGCAGTGGAAGCTAGTACCATCACATGGGATAAATCAATTCAATCTTTTTTTGAGATTACCAATTTTTTAGCAAAGAGTTTAGTGTATAATATATTCCCCATAATATGTATAATTAAAATGAGTCTAAAAATCCCGAACCAAAACTCATTGAGTAATTTCAACATAACATCATTATGCCTAGTGAAACCAAGTTGTCAACCTCTTTTTTTGTGTGCAATATAGAGTTTTTAAACATCACCAATAGTCTAGATTCTTCTTTTTAAATCATTAGTGGTAATCCATTTTGAAAATCTCTTAAATTAGAAATATTATGCACTAGCTTGAGGAGGTTTCATGTTTCTGTTATTTAGAAGAGGTAAAGACTAGGGAGACATATGTGTAGCATTGGTAAAAGCTTTACGTAAAGGTAGAAAACTTTCTTTAATGGTGTGGGATTGTTTTTAGGTATGTTTAAAATTAAGGTTGTGTATTTGTTGTATGGTAATGATGGTAAACAGTGGGATGGGTCAGAGTTGGAAACATAACTAATTTTATTGACTATATAGGCAAAATATAAAGGTTATATGTGGAAGACGATAAGATGAATAATTGATGAAAATAGAAGAGTTAGATATATTGTCATGGAATTATAACGGTAGTCTAATTTTGTTAGATGCGAGGGTTAGGGTCAGGGCTAGGGTAGTTCTTATAGACATATTATCAAACATGTGGAGTGCAAAATTAATGATGATTATATTTTTATATGATTGTGTCATTCAGGAATAAATTTGCACTAAGTTTGAGACCATCAAGGAAGTTAAAAGCAAAGAGAAAATAAAAAATAATAAAAGAGGCAACATCCATATAGAAATTGTGTGAATCATATATGTGTGTGTGTGTTCTTTCTTTATAATTTTATATTTTCACAAAAAAAGAAGAAGCAAACAATGCATCCAGGTTTGGTGGTGTGACTTGAGAAGTAGTTAGGTTTGGTTATGGTGGTGATGGTGGCTAGGTAGAGGGCTTTATTTTGATCGGAGGATCGATAGTAAACCACTCAATAATTGAAATTTTGACCTTGGATTATGAACATATAAATGTAATTATCAAAATAGAGTGAATCCATTTTTTGTTACCAAGGCTATTGATTTCAATCTTATCACCAAACAATAATATAGACACCAACACTAAACCCATCATAATACACATAAATGTTAAAAATATTTTTAAATGATTAAAAATAAGCAAAAAATGCATTAGGGGTTTGAAAACAACCTTTGAAATTTATCGAAGCCAACTAGAAGTTGCTAGAAATGAACTGTCATGGGGTGGGCATGTAAGATTATGCACTAGCATATCCAGTCACCTATGGAGCAATGGCATATGTATCTCATGTGTTGAACTTGAATATTTCATAACCTATTTTTAAGTTATTCTTTAAATTCACTTTTTTCTTCCAAAATAAAAATCAAAAAATAAAATAAAGGTTGATAACGTAGATAAAGCAGGTCAAAGAGGATTCCAAAAAATTACATAAAAATCAAGTTAAAAATTTGGATGAAATTTAAAGTCTAGTTATACTCCATTATACCTAAGACTAAAGAAACAATATAGATTCAAAGTCAAATTAAATGATTAATGGACGAATCTGTATAAAAAATTAAGTCCAATGACTTAATTAAATTTTTAATAGGCTAATTTAATTTAATCATAGGCCAAATTAAAGTTTAATTATTAATTTAGGTCCAATTGAAGGATTTAATTAAGCATAAAGACTTAAATATATTTTAAAAGAGTCAAAGTAATTTTATTAGGGGCTTAACTGGTGAAACTCAAGTTTGGGAGCCTAATTTGACTTAATTAAAAAGATTGGAAGTTTAAGAGATCAAATTTAATTTTTGTCAAATCAATTGATTGAAATCAAGAGAAAAATTGATAAAAATCAAAGTTCTTGGATCAATTAAGAGCTAAATTAAAGAAATTTATAGTTAAGAATTAACCTGTAAAAGAAGGTGAATTATAGGGACCTAATTAATTGAAATCAGGGGTCAAATTATATAAATTAAAAGTTTAATTGTTAACCGAGGTTCATAATATATAAATCCAAAACCAGTGACCAAAATGAAAAGGATGCTGAAATCTGGGTTTGAAATTGAATTTAGTTAAGGGCCAAATTGTGCAAAATTGAAAGTTTGAAATCAATCAGGGGTGTAATTAAATGAAATCGGAATTAAAGGACCAAAATGAACATAACCAAAATAAATGTTGTTTTTGTTATTGTTAATTATCTTCAGAATTTCTCCAAAATGATAGCATAGGGGGCTACTTTGCAGGTGTATTTAATATCTCTCCCCTTCATAAAATTTGACAAAACTTGCATGAAAATAATCACTTAATATCCCTCAACACCCTGGTATGGTCCTTTCCAGTCGATTGACACCACAACAGCCATAACGCTAGCCTAAAAAGCCAGCTTAAGCAGCCTTTAACTGTCAAATTTGACAGTTTATGGATCTTTCCCAAATGAATCAAGGGTTGAATTTTTTTTTCCTATAAATACAAGATTACCCTCTTCCACCGTTTATAAATAAGGGTAGATTCCATGGCCTAGGCATGAAAACAATTGAGGGCAAATTCTGAAAAAAAAAAAACTAGCCAACCCTCAATTCCCAAGCCTTCAGCCTCGAAGACTTCACAAAAACCTTTCTCTTTCATAAAAAACTAGGAATATCCTCCAACTCACCCTTAGCTCCTCCAACCACTAACACCATTCACTACCTCTTTGGTGACTTTTTTGCCCTTTTATCTTCCAATAACAATCATTGGTAACTCCACTAATCATCCTCTCCACCAGCTCAGGCTTCTAATAACAATCAAGACCCATGCCTTCTATAGCCTTCTCCTCCCCCTACAACAAAATCCATTGCTGCATGTAGAATAAGTTTGTTATACATGTAGCTTTTAAATAAAATTGGTCATTGGTCGAGTAAGTGACCATATAAAGAATGGGCTGGACCTGTGCTAGCCCAACCCAAATGGCTAGACCAAGTCTAACCCACTAAGAAAATGAAGAAAAAAATTGGGCTAATTTGGGCCTAATGCTTTTTGGGCCGATCTTGACCCAACTCCTTTGAAGGTGATCTCATCACAACTCTTTCTGGCCAATGTCGGCCCAACCTAGCTGGACTCGACCTAGTTAGCTAGGCCAACCTAGCCCACAATTTTGTATATATCGAGTTCTGGGCATTTTTAGATTAGTATTAAAATCTGGACTTATTTTGGATTTGGAAAATATATTTTATATTTATTATAGGTACTACTCTAGTGTTGTAATCTTTATTTTAACTATTGTTTATTTCCCAACATATGTAAATAGAAAATGATTGGCTAAACCAAATGTTAAGCCTTCTAATTATTCTTAACTTGGTATTAGAGCATTCTGCCATCAAAACTCTTCTCTCCCTCCCCCCCTTATAGTCAATCTCTCTCTTATTCTCTAAAATAGATTTTGCTGCTGCTATTGCTGATTTATCCCTTAACACTGGTGATGCAGCCCAGCCGACCAACCATCTACAAGCTGCTACTGGTGGTGTTCTTCTACAGTAGTAGCAACCTTCACTAGAAGAATACGTTAATAACTCTTACTCATATGTTTCTATCATTTCTCTGTATATTATGGGAACATAAATTATCTTTATTGGTTAATACAGATGAAGCCTTATCTTATTGGTCAAGGTGTTTTTCACTTCCTTGACGGCTTATATCATGTCTACCATCTCATGTTTTTAATGGTTCTGTTAGTTTTTCTTTAATAATTAACCCTTGTTTTCTTCATTGGAAATAATAGTATCAACTTATTTTAAGTGCCTTATTCTCATCTATTTCTGTGGATATGTTGCATGTTGTGGTAGATTCTCATACCTTACAATGTGTTTGGTGTACTTTTAAGAAAGCTCTTGTATCTTCATCTAATTCTCGCATCATACAACTCCATGGTTCCTCTCAAGATCTTCGGTGACTCATTGGTTAGTATATTTATACAGCAAGCAAAATTGTTATTTGATGAATTAGTTACAACTAGCCGGCCTATGTCTCTTGAAGATTTTAATATGCATGTGTTTTGTAGCCTTCGTGGTAAGTTCAAAAACTTGGTAACTAGTCTTATGAACCGTTGTCATATGCCAACCTTTATAGCCACCTTTTTACCCATGAATTTTTATAAATTCCTCTCTGTTGTTTTCACCTCTACTGCCTCAGCCAACACCACAACCCTTTGCTCATCTTGCTATGCCTCATCACAACTCAAATTTTAGTCATAACAGGAAGTGTTTTCATGGCAATTAGCATCCCAATAATAACTACTACAATCACTGGAATAGGTCCCAATTTACTGTAGACTAGAGGCTAAATAATTAGCAATAGAACATGTATAACAAAAAGGTTGGACAGTGGTTTGGATAGCAAAATGTCAGGTGCTAATTATGCTTAAACTTCGGCCACACGACTCCTCATTAACCTAGTTTTGCAATAGTACCAAACAACCCTCTACTCATCTTGTTGTTGTGAACATTTCTGTTATGACTTCGTTCCCTTTCACTGGCACAAATCAATATGTCATACCTGATCTTGCAACTCTAACAAATTCTGTACCTATCTTGGTTATGATCATTTGTATGTTGGTAATGGTAAGGGCCTTGACACACACACACACACACACACACACACACACACACACACACACACATATATATATATATATATATATATATATATATATATATATATATATATATATATATATTAGACATACCACGTTACATTCCTCCAAACATATTTTTAAATTATCTAACATTTTTCATGTGCCTTATATTATTAAATCGTAGTTATCTATTCAAAAATTTGTTCATGATAATCATGTTTATTTTAAATTTTATGTTTTATGTCAAAGATCTCATCATTAAGAAAGTTCTCCTTTCTAGTTAGAATAATGATGGTCTCTATGTTCTATTCGAGTTTTTTGCTATATTAATTCCTTAAGCTTTCTAGTCTCCTTGCCTCTCCACGACTGCTGATTTGTAGCTTTGTTGTTTGGTTCATCTGAATCCTTGTATTTTAAATTTGTTAGTTTTCAAAAATAAAATAGTATGTACTTTTAGGCGTTTTCTTACTCAATGTCAAGCTTGTCCATTACGCAAGTTGTCACGTTTATGATTGTGACCTACAAGTCACAAAACTACTACCCTACTTGATTTAATATTTAGTAATGTTTGGGGTCCTGCCTCTATATTTTCTTCTTATAGTTTTCATTACTTTGTTATATTTATTGATGCGCATACCACACATTAATAGTAATACCCTTTTATTGTCAAATCTGATGTGTTTTCCATCTTTCATCGTTTTCAAACACTTATTAAGTGTCAGTTTTCATGTAAGATTAAATCTGTTCAAACTGATTAGAGTGGTGAATATCATAAGTTAAATCAATTTTTTTAGACTATTGGCCTTCATCACCGGTTAATCTATCTTCATACTTCTAGAAAAAATGACACCATTGCATATCGTCATTGACATATTGTCAAAACCAGCCTCACTCTTTTAGGCTAATGTAATGCACCATTATGATTTTGGAACTATTATTTTGAATCACCGGTATATCTAATTAATTGCATGCCTACTCTTATTCTCCAAAATAAATCTCCATTTGAGTTTGCTTTATCGTACTTCTGATTATAATTTTTTATGTAATTTTGGATGTTTCTTTTTTTTACGTCCATATCATACTCACAAGTTGGATTTCTGATCCTCTTCATGTATGTTCTTAGGTATAGCTCATCTTATTTTGGTTATTATTGTCTTGATTTATCATCTTAACGTATTTATGTCTCCTATCATGTTCATTTTCATAAAGATGTCTTTCCTTTTATGAATTTTAAATAGATAATACATACATCAATACCCTCTATACAACCTATACACCTCCTAACCTTGAATCCTTCCTAAAATTTTCTACCTACTGCTCCACAACCTTGCCAAACTAGCACTCATGTCCTGTCATCTACCATACCTTAGCAAACCCACTGCTTGCCCACAGACTTTGCAACCAATCCAACACCGCCCAGCCCTGCCATATTGTCACCATTTATTTATTTTTCCAATGATCATTATGCAGGAATAGATTCTCCATCAACAAAGGTTTATGCTTCCAAGTCTGCTTCTATAAAATAGACTAGTTCTACTATAGGTTTGCAGGGGTTTGCAATACCGACCCATCCATCCACAAACTTTTTAGCTGGTTTGCAACTCTATATAGATCTCTCTTCGTATCCTCTCTAACAACTTACAAGTACAAGCTTTTCTCCTCCCCAATCAACTGCTCATCAACATCATATGATCCTCCATCCTAAGCAGCCAAAGACAACACTATCAATAACTACTACTACTGTCACTGATACTTCTATCTGTCAGGTAATATCACCCCCTACCTATGAACCCATTGCTTTTTATTTATGCTAATAGGTATGAGGCTTGGTATAGTGTTATGCACGAGGAAATTTAAGCCTTACGCGCTAACAAGACTTGGACATTGGTGCCTTTTCATCTTTTGATTAATGTTGTTAGGAGTCAGTGGGTGTACATTATTAAACATAGAGTTAATGGTAGCATTGAGAGGTATAAAGCATGTCTAGTTGCTATAGGTTTCACTTAGCAAGAAGGTATTGATTACTCTGAAACCTTTATTCCTATTATCAAGTAAGCGATCGTCAAATTAGTCTTTTCCATTACGGTTTCATGTGATTGAAAAATTCATCAACTTGATATCCATAATGCATTTCTTGATGAAGTGGAATACATTAAATAACATCTAGGTTTAGTTGATTCTACTCTCCTCTCTCATGTGAGTAGATTGCATAAGTCTCTATATGGTTTAAAACAGGCTTTACGAGCTTTATACACTCGTCTGAATGACTTTTTGCTACCAATTGATTTTCACACCTCCAAGGTTGATACCTCATTACTTATATTCTCTATTGGTATTGATATTTGTTATCTCCCAGTCTATGTTGATGATATTCTATTTATGGGTAGTAACTCTATTATACTTAGACGCCTCATATAGTTACTCAACCTAGAATTTAAGCTTCAAAACTTGGGTACAATTCATTATTTTTTAGGTATTGAGGTTCAATCCACTGGTGTGGGTATTATGCTATGACATCACAAATATACACTTGACATCTCACTCGAGCTAGTTTGATATATTCCTAACATATTGATACTCCTATCTTTACTTCGAAAGCTATCATATTGCCAAATATTTTGTTTCTCCTTATTATTCTCAACTATGTTCCATCATTTTCTAAAAAATTAGTTTTAGTTTCTAGACTTTATAATGTTGGCTATAGATTTTTGTTTGTTGGAAACTTTTTTAGTATTTTAAAATATAAATTTTCTATTGGTGGTGAAACATTAATTGATGGCTTATATAGAATTGATCTAAATCTTATTTTCAATCCCAACTATTTATCAATACATATTGATTTCAGTATTAATTGGAGAAAAATTGATGAGAATTCCTCTATGTTATGGCATAAGAGATTAGGTCATATCTTCATTAAAAGAATTAAAAGATTAGTAAACGATAAAGTTTTAAGCACTCTTGATTTTACTAATTTTGATAATTGTGTAGATTTCGTAAAGGGAAATCAAACTAACAAGACCATTAAAGGTGCCATGAGAAGCTAACAAATTTTATAAATCATACATACTGACATTTGTATACCATTTAATACTCCATGTTTGAAAGGTCAAAGATATTTTATCTCATTTATTGATGACCATTATGGATTTATATATCTTTATCTCTTATTTGATAAGGTTAAGCTTTTGATGCTTTTAAGACCTACAAGGTTGAGGTAGAAAAACAGAAGGAAAAGACCATAAATATTGTAACTCAGATGGAGGTGGACAGTATTATGGTAGGTATATAGAAAAAAGGATAAATGTCGGGTCCATTTATAAAATTCCTTGAAGGAGAAGGTTTATTACATAACATATAATGTCTGACACACCACAATAAAATGGTGTAGCTAAAAGAATGAATCGTACACTTATAGACATAGTAAAGTGCATGATTAGTAATTTTAATCTACCATTATCCTTATAGAGTGAAGCACTAAAGAATGTTGTGTATATTTTAAATAGAGTTTCATCCAAAGTTATGCCTAAGACATTTTTTAAATTATGGAATGGATGGAAGATCTATTTAAATCATACATGTGTATAGGGTTGTCTTATTGATGTAAGGATTTATAATCCTAAACTAAAGAAATTGGACCTAAGACAACTAGTATATATTTCATTAGTTATGTAGTGAACTATAAAGGATATAGGTTTTATTACCCTTTTCATACTATAAGAATAATAGAGGCAATAAATGCTAAATTTCTTGATGATTTCAATTTTAGTGGGAGTGATTTTACTAGAAAGATAGAATTTGAGAAAATACGAGATTCAACTGAGTTGTATAAAGATAAAAGATAATTGTTTATTATTCAAGAAACTTATTTAGATAATTTTAAATAACAAATAATTTAAAGGCAACCAATTCAAGATCAATTAGTTCTCGATAAAGTAAATCCAAATAAAAAATGAATTAAAAAGATCTTTAAGAACAAGGAGACCAATAATTTCTAACGACTATGTTGTATATCTTCAAGCATCTAACTTTGAGTTAGACCTAAAGATGATCCAAATTTATTTCCACGATGCATAAATTGAGAAAACTTTGTTTTATGGTATAATGCTATAAAGGAAGAAATAAAGTTTATGTCTAAAATTCATGTTTAGGACGTTGTCGAATTACATGAAAGATCCAAAGCCATAAGTCGTAAATGGGTTTATAAAACCAAAAAAGATGCTTCTCATAATATCAAGCGATATAAAACTAGACTTATAGCTAAGAGTTATTGACACGACGAAAAGATTGATGTCTTCTCCCAAGTGCAGGAGTGTCGAAGTAATAAATAACCCGGCAAGACCGGGGTCGAACCACAGGGAGGTTAATTGTACAAATTATAGACAACAATTATAAACAACAATAACAACAATAATAATAGTAGTAGTAGTAATAATAATAATAATAATAATAATAATAATAATAATACTAGTAGTAGTAGTAGTAGTAGTAGTAGTAGTAGTAGTAGTAAAGAAAGAGAAGAAGAAGAAGATGATGAGAACTTGAAGATGAAAAATTAATGTAAGGATTAAACAATAATAATAACAAATGTCAAGGTTAGAGGTTCCACTAATGGTATATCAAACAAATATAGTATAAACTCTTATTATTGAATTGGAAACCACACACAAAGGAGGTTCCAATCAGATTATATATTGTTAACATGATTACATTAGTCATCTTATTCGATTAATGCTAATACTTGTAAATCTCGTCAAGCATTCATGATTATAACTTATGTTAACAACAAATCAAGTTCCTTTCATAGCTCAGGTGTCGGTTATACCATACATTATGGGCTATGAAAGTGCCAAGCATTTGTTGTACCAAGTGTTATACAACATAAATCTAGATTAGTCATTTAACAAGCAAAGTATTAAAGAGTGAACAAGATAAAAAATATAAAACATGTTAGTATCAAACATTAAAGTCCATATTAAGTTTACATTATACTTATTCTTACACCATTAGTGTAACCTTTTCACCTTGACATAATTAACTTAGCTAGACATAATGAAAGAACAAAAAATAGATAAACAAAATAAGAACATAAAAGTTAACTAAGTAAAGGAAAGGAAATGAAATGCATAAACTTAATATTAATGAAAGCAAAGCATAAATATTACAAAAAATACAAAGAGAGAAAGGAAGAGCATGATCTTGATCTGAACACCAAGATGCCTAAATGCATGGCAAATGCCTCCTTTTATAGGCCAAAATTGGGAACTATTGATTTGATGACTAATTGATAAGTGGGTGGCCAACTTTTGACTTGGTGACAATTCTTATCTTCTCTTGTCTGCCCAAAATGTCATTGATAATGTCAAAACTGGAGCCAGTTGTAAACATGAAAGTTGTAGGCAATTGTCTCATCTTTCTTGTGTAAACAATTCAGCTCATTTGGACTTCTAGAACTCCAGATATGGCCAAAATACCAAACAGTGCTCGGGCTGGAAGACAGATTCGGGCTTCTTTGTTGTTGCTACAATTTGGACTTGATAATGGCCTTTTTAGATCTTGGGCTCCATATGAAAGTTGTAGGCCTATGTCTTACCTTTCCATCCATATAAATTGGACCTAAATCTGAGATCTGTAGCTCCAGATATGACCCAATTACCGAACAGTGTTCTGGTTTAGATTGCACCGACATCTCTTCTCTAAGTTTGACCATCTCTTTATCCTTGCAATTTAAGTTCTTCAAGTCATCAATCAATCCTTTCATTTATGTGATAGGCCTGTATTAAAAATAGATATTTACCACAAATTATAGGTATCTTATATTATTAGATACATTATTATAAAACATATTTTAGTTAAGGAGATATTGATACTTCAAGTGCAAAATGATGATATAAAACCATGATAAAAATGCACTTTTAAGTACTAATCACACCCCTCAACTAGCTTATTACTAGTCCCTAGTAACCAAAGCGTTACAACAATTTGCAAATTTCACAAAGCAAGGTATTCATCATTTAACTTCCATTAATCTATCCAGATAAACAAACTCTCATTAAATTTATATATCTGCTCAATACCTCTTAACAAGATATTAATAAACCTTTTTTTTGTACTCAATGTATCAACACATAATTATGGGGCTTTTCTTGGAAGAAAACAAAATTTTTGTTCTAATGTTTAAGGTTAACTTTCTTGGGTTGGGATTACTATTTTTGTCTTTTATTTTCGTTTTATTTTTGTTTTTTTTTTAAATCTATATACATATAATTTAAAAACATCATGCATCTTTAACCCATGTAACGAGCTTTCAGCTAATGACTCCTAGACCAGTTGGTCTTAGGGCATTAGGTGTTAAGACACCCCTACGAGCTTAGTAACTCGGGTCGCAGATACTGATATGTAGATAGTGCAATGTTTGATTCCCTTAAGCTTTTCTCCTCAACCAATGTAACAAGCGTTGGGCCAATAGCTCCCAAGTCAGTTGACTTTAGGGTATTAGGTGTTAAAACACCCCTTCGGGCTTAATTGCTTAGGTTAGGGAGGCTACGAAACCAAACTTATCTACATTTTTATTATCATCATTTTTTTTTCTCTTTTTTTTTCTTTTTTTTCTTTTTTTTTTAATTATATACAATCCCTTTTCCTTAGTTGTTACCTTTAACAAAAGAACATAAATAATGTAATAATCCAATATGCAACCCACAATCATATGTTAAAGTGGTAACAATACGAGAGTTTGTAAACCTGAATATTTCAGGAAGTATTATAATAGACCTTGTTAAGAATGGTTACTAAGATGCGTCTCAAGAGTCACTTTAACAAAAGAACTCCTTTACTCTGCCATCCTAGTAACAACAATTATGCACATGCTTTATGAAATGAAAAATATTTTTTTTTTATCAACTACTACCCTCTCCCCCCAACCAAAACGAGACATTGTCCTCAATGTTCTAAGGTAGAAAGATAGAGTATAGAAGATATCACCTGAAATAACGAACACTGACAAAACCTGAAACACACTGAAACAAAAATAAGAAATAACAAAACACAATAATAAAACCAAAAGACACAAAAATTCACAAATAAAGGCTCAAATCCAATCTAAGCTTTTTACGGCTTCCCGTAGATGACCAATTTATGCGACTCATGGAAGGATCAATCACAGGAATGAAAGATTGTAGTTGGTCAATCAATTGTTCAGCAGTAGTAGCAGAGATTATGATTTGCCGTGCAGAAGATGTTAGAAATTCCTGTTCCACAGCATGATCAAGAAAAGACAACAACTTATCATAATAACCATTAACATTTAACAAACCAATGGGTTTATGGTGAATGTGCAATTGAGCCCAAGAGGAAATATGAAAGATCTCTTCCAATGTGCCTAGACCACCTAGTAAAGCAATGAAAGCATCAGCATGGTTAAACATTGCATTCATTCGAGCCAACATTGTGGAGACCTGAAGTTCCTCTCCAATTGTTTTTCCAATGATGTCCCCTTGTGCCAAAGCTTCAGGGACGATTCCTAAAACTTGACTACCTCCTAAAAATACAGCTATTGACACACCTCCCATTAACCCAAGACTGCCTCCCCCATACACTAAATGAATCTTTCTCTCAGCTAGCACCTGACCAAGATGATTTGCTGATTCTAAAAACTCCTTTTCTTTCCCAGGACTAGATCCACCAAAAACACAGATATTTCTTATTTGATGACTTGAGGAACTTGCCATTTCTACACACTTCTGTATTTGTTGAATGTATGGGTTGAGTAGAAATGAAAGGAAGGAAAAGAGGGTTTTATAGATGAGAAATTAGAAAGGCAATCATAACATCTATATGTAGGCCAGCTGGAGTCTCACACTCTCTTTCTCTCTCTTTTTATTTATTTATTTATTTACTTTTGAAAAAAAAAACATGTGTATGTACAAGTAGTTGTGATTGTGGCTCACATCTTCCCTTGGTTTTACATCCAAGAACGGCTTAAACGCCCTCTATGGGTCGGGGATAGGCTTCCCATCCAGTTTTCTTAAAAACTGGCAAACAGGGTCTTTTTTAGTCAGATTCCCAAGACTAAGTCGATCATGTTCTTTATGAAATAGTGGCCATAAATCATGAATTGCACGATGCACATCTCCACTAGGATGCGTCTCAAGAGTCAATAGAAGATTATCTAAAGACTCCTTACTCAGGCCATCCTTAATGAATTTTATTTTATCTTCACGGTTTATAGATACCATTCCTAAAGAACGACATTGTGTATTACAAGTCCATCTAGCACATCGATGACAGACATCCAGTCGTTTTGCACGACGCTTCTTTGCAAAAGTGCTTTTACCTGTTCCAGGCATGTGTGAAATGAAGTTAGAGGACTCACCTGATAATCGGACCTTTGCTTCAAACAACCAGCGAATATCTTCAGGAATTCTATGATTCATTAATAATCTCAATCTTGTACATCTAGCACGGTAAATTTTTGTAATCGCATTCTGAGGCAGAGCGGGAAAATACTTTTTCAATTTTTCAAGATTAGTGTCCATTTTCAAATGAGAATTGGAAGAGAGATTCAAAGAATTGCACAAATATATACACAGATATCAGTAATTGTGGGAAACTGAAAGAACCGACTTAAGTCACGGAGTACCGTTGTCCGCCATTTGACCGGGGTGAGAGAAACTAGCAAAAATCACTCAAAAAGAAATACAAAAAAGAAAATGTGAGAAAAATAAAATAATCAACCTTTATCTATAAGAACATTCAAACCAGCTGATTCATTTTCACTAGGAAAATTATCAAAGTAAGCTTTCAAACGATGTCCATTTTCTTTAAAATCATTGTCATTCATTGAATTCTCAATATCACAGGCCCCATAAGGATTGGTCCATCTTAATCTTAGCTCTTTAGGGAATGTATAGAGTTGAGAATCATAAAACAAAACTTTTTGACTAGTGTCAATTTTTTGACAATTTTCACAAGTTTTGCAGAATGCATGTGTGTCCTTGAACATGGTGGGCCAATAAAATCTATTTTGAAAGATTTTTGCAGCAGTCTTTTTTGACGAGAAATAACTTCCACATGATTCAAAATGACAAAGTTTAATGACACTACTTATCTCATTGTCAGGAATGAATCTTTGAAATATTTGATCAGGACAATATTTGAATAAGTTAGGGTCATCACAATAAAAGCTCTTCACTTCATTCAAAAAATTTTCTTTGTCTTGGGTACTCCAATCAGCTGGCAAATCTTCTAAAGCAAGAAAATTGATATTTTTATTATACCAAGGCATTAGACTAAGAGAATGTAAGGATTCGTTAGGAAAGTAATCATCGATTGGTGTGATGTTAGATGTCGAATCTGTTGTCACTGTTGACAAAAGATTCGCATCAACATTTTCTGTGCGTTTCTTATCCGTGATTTCTTCCTCAGAATAAATCATTTGCAAATCTTCAGATCCATCCAACTCATTTTTACTTAAAGTAGATTCAAGTTGATCATAAACTAATTCATCAATATGATCTACTTCTTGTAAATCATTATCATCTCCAGGTTGCTTGCAAATATTGAAAATATTCATCTCCAATGTCATGTTTCCAAATGATAGCTTCATTAGTCCAGTCCTACAATTAATCAATGCGTTAGAGGTTGCAAGAAATAGACGTCCTAAAATAACAGGAAATGAATTACATGCTTCAACAGGTTCTGTGTCCAAGACAATAAAATCCACAGGATAAATGAATTTATCGACTTGTACTAACACATCTTCAATTATTCCTCTAGGCACTTTTACAGATCTATCGGCAAGTAAAAGAGATATAGAAGTTGGTTTTAACTCACCTAGATTGAGACTTTGAAAAACTGAATATGGAAGTAAATTCACACTAGCACCAAGATCAAGTAAGGCTCTTTCAATTTTATGCTCTCCAATAAAGCAAGAAATTGTAGGACAACCAGGGTCTTTATATTTCAAAGCATTATTGTTTTGAAGAATAGCACTTACTTGTTCGGCTAGAAAGGCTTTCTTTTTCACATTCAGTTTCCTCTTCACAGTGCAGAGATCTTTCAAAAATTTAGCATAGGAAGGAACCTGTTTAATAGCATCCAATAAAGGTATATTGATCCTTACCTATTTGAAAATTTCAAAAATTTCAGAGTTGTGATTAACTTTCCTTTGTTTGGTCATGGCTTGAGGAAATGGAAGTGCTGGCGGTGAATCAGTCGTTTCTTTGCAATTTTCAGATTCAACCCCTTCCTTACCCTCAGAGATTGACTCATCATCTTTCTCATAAGGTTCAAGAGAGGGTTTTTCAATAACCTTACCACTGCGCAGAGTAGTGACTGATTTGACTTGATCCATGTGTTGGCTTCCGGAACTACTTGCATTTGCATTGTATTGCCCTTTGGGATTTTGTTGTGTTTGAGATGGAAACTTACCTTTCTCTTGAAAACTAAAAGCAGATGTTAATTTAGCAAGAGTATCTTTAAAATCTATCATGTTTTGAACAAGTTGAGTATTAATTGTTTCTTGCTTTTCAATGAATGCATGCAATGTTTCCTCAAGATTTCTTCTAGAAGGTGGAGCATAAGAAGGTGCATATCCATGAGAATTTTGGAAATTATGGTGTGCTTGAAACGGTGCTTGTGAAGTTTGTGCATTATTGTTCTCACTCTTCTAATTGAAATTTGGGTGATTTCTCCAACCAGGGTTGTATGTTTGGGAGTATGGGTTGTGGTTGGCCCTTTGGAAACTGTTTAAAGCATGGGCTTGTTCATGGAGACATTCCTTAAAAGAAGGCAAGGTTGGACAATCGTTGGTTAAGTGTTCATTTGTTTCACAGATTTGACACACAATGTTTTCAACAGATTTTAATTGACCACTCTTTTTCAATTCTAGTGCCTCGACTTTTCTAGCTAAAGATGCAAACTTGGCTTGAAGGTCATGATCTTCCCTAAGGTTGTACATACCTCCACTAGATGTATGAGGTTGAGTTTTACTCGGTGCCTCATAAGTACCCGCGGTGTCCCAATTTTGAGCATTTTCAGCTAACAAGTCTAAGTACTCCATTGCTTCATCAGGGTCTTTATCTTCAAAAGTTCCATTGCACATCAATTCAACCATTTGCCTATCTTTAGTTGTTAACCCTTCATAGAAATGTGAAACCAATCTCCATGTTTCAAAACCATGATGAGGGCAAGTACTAAGCAAGTCTCGATACCTATCCCAACATTTGTAAAATGTTTCTCCTGGTTTTTGAGTGAAAGTGGTGATTTGTCTCTTGAAAGAGTTTGTTCTATGAGATGGAAAAAACTTCTTTAAAAACTGTTGTTGCATTTCATCCCAAGCACGAATGGATCCTGGTCTTAAATTTTGTAGCCATGTTTTAGCTTTATCTTTTAATGAAAAAGGAAAAAGCTTTAATCTAATGGTGTTCATGCTATAATTTAAGTTATTATATGTGTTGCACACCTCCTCAAATTCCCTTAAATGCAAGTATGGATTTTCCAATTCTAACCCATGAAAAGAAGGTAAAAGTTGAATAATGCCTGGTTTAAAATTAAAATGAGATGCATCAGGAGGAAAAACTATACATGATGGTGCACTTGGTCTTGTGGGATTCATGTGGTCTCTAAGTGTTCTAGCACGGTTATTCTCATTATTTTCATTTTGAAGTGATTGATTATCTTCTTCAGCCATATTTTCTGAAAATGATGAGGATACCCTACAAAGACTACCACTTGATGTACGTGACCACACTCTCATGCACGTGTAAAAATAAAAAAAGAAGAAGAAGAAAGCAAAAGAAGGAGGAAGAAAACAAAATAAAAAGAAACAAAAGAAAAGAAACAAAGTTATATACAAGAAAAGTGAAAAGTGAAAATAAAATAAATATTATAATTTATACAAGAACTTACCTCCCCGGCAACGACGCCAAAAACTTGACACGACGAAAAGATTGATGTCTTCTCCCAAGTGCAGGAGTGTCGAAGTAATAAATAACCCGGCAAGATCGGGGTCGAACCACAGGGAGGTTAATTGTACAAATTATAGACAACAATTATAAACAACAATAACAACAACAACAGTAGTAGTAGTAGTAATAATAATAATAATAATAATAATAATAATAATAATAATAATAATAATAATAATAATAATAATAATAATAATACTAGTAGTAGTAGTAGTAGTAGTAGTAGTAGTAAAGAAAGAGAAGAAGAAGAAGATGATGAGAACTTGAAGATGGAAAATTAATGTAAGGATTAAACAATAATAATAACAAATGTCAAGGTTAGAGGTTCCACTAATGGTATATCAAACAAATATAGTATAAACTCTTATTATTGAATTGGAAACCACACACAAAGGAGGTTCCAATCAGATTATATATTGTTAACATGATTACATTAGTCATCTTATTCGATTAATGCTAATACTTGTAAATCTCGTCAAGCATTCATGATTATAACTTATGTTAACAACAAATCAAGTTCCTTTCATAGCTCAGGTGTCGGTTATACCATACATTATGGGCCATGAAAGTGCCAAGCATTTGTTGTACCAAGTGTTATACAACATAAATCTAGATTAGTCATTTAACAAGCAAAGTATTAAAGAGTGAACAAGATAAAAAATATAAAACATGTTAGTATCAAACATTAAAGTCCATATTAAGTTTACATTATACTTATTCTTACACCATTAGTGTAACCTTTTCACCTTGACATAATTAACTTAGCTAGACATAATGAAAGAAAGAAAAATAGATAAACAAAATAAGAACATAAAAGTTAACTAAGTAAAGGAAAGGAAATGAAAGACATAAACTTAATATTAATGAAAGCAAAGCATAAACATTACAAAAAATACAAAGAGAGAAAGGAAGAGCATGATCTTGATCTGAACACCAAGATGCCTAAATGCATGGCAAATGCCTCCTTTTATAGGCCAAAATTGGGAACTATTGATTTGATGACTAATTGATAAGTGGGTGGCCAACTTTTGACTTGGTGACAATCCTTATCTTCTATTGTCTGCCCAAAACGTCATTGATAATGTCAAAACTGGAGCCAGTTGTAAACATGAAAGTTGTAAGCAATTGTCTCAGCTTTCTTGTGTAAAAAATTCAGCTCATTTGGACTTCTAGAACTCCAGATATGGCCAAAATACCAAACAGTGCTCGGGCTGGAAGACAGATTCGGGCTTCTTTGTTGTTGCTACAATTTGGACTTGATAATGGCCTTTTTAGATCTTGGGCTCCATATGAAAGTTGTAGGCCTATGTCTTACCTTTCCATCCATATAAATTGGACCTAAATCTGAGATCTGTAGCTCCAGATATGACCCAATTACCGAACAGTGTTCCAGTTTGGATTGCACCGACATCTCTTCTCTAAGTTTGACCATCTCTTTATCCTTGCAATTTAAGTTCTTCAAGTCATCAATCAATCTTTTCATTTATGTGATAGGCCTGCATTAAAAATAGACATTTACCACAAATTATAGGTATCTTATATTATTAGATACATTATTATGAAACATATTTTAGTTAAGGAGATATTGATACTTCAAGTGCAAAATGATGATATAAAACCATGATAAAAATGCACTTTTAAGTACTAATCAGTTATATTAAAAAAAAAGGCATAAATTACTATGAAACCTTCTCTTTAGTTTGTAAGAAGGATTCATTTAGAATAATAATAGTATTAGTAACTCATTTTAATTTAAATTTGTATTAGATGAATGCGGAAACAACATTCCTAAATGGAGATTTGGAAAAAGAGATATATATGAATCAACTTAAAGGTTTTTGTGCTAACACAAATAGACACTTATTTTATAAGCTAAAAAAATCTATATATGTACTAAAACAAGCCTCCTAATGGTACATTAAATTTCACTATGTTATAGTCTTATATGGTTTTATTAAGAACATTGTTGATCAATACATATACATTAAGTTTAATGGGAGAAAATATATCTTTCTTCTCCTATATATAGATGATATTGTGCTTATAAGAAGTGATTTGGGTTTGCTACATGAGACAAAGCAATTTCTTTCTCAAAAATTTAATATGAAGGATTTGAATGAACCTTTTTATGTCATTGACCTAGAGATTCACAAAGACAAGTCTTAAAGAACATTTCAAATTAAAGAACATTTAGAATTGTCTCAAAAAGTCTATGTTGAAAAAGTTTTGGAAAGATTCAGGATGTTAAATTATGCTTTTTCAATAAAATCTATTGTCAAAGGGAACAAATTCAATAAAAATCAATACCTATAAAATATATTGGAAAATGAGCAAATGAGTAATATTCCCTATGCATTTGTAGTTGGTAATTTAATGTATGCATAAGTCTATACAAGAGCTGATTTGGCATTTTCACTAGGAATATTGAAAAAGTTCCAAAGCAATCCAAGAATGGACCAATGAAAAGTTGCTAAGAAAGTCATTATGTATCTACAAGGAATCACAAGTTGACTTCAGATATACTAATCACCTTAAGATGATCGGTTATTCAGACTTGAATTTTGCTGGCTATATAGACACAAAAAAGTCTACTTCAGGATATATTTTTCTTGTTGCTAGAGGAGTACTAAGTAAACTATTGTTGCTTTATCTATTATGAAAGAAGAAATCATTACATGCTATAAAGGAATAACACAAACAATATAGTTAAGAAATTTTATTTTTAGTCTTAAAGTTGCTAATTCCATATTAAGACCAATAAAGATATATTGTGATAATTTAGTTGCAATTTTATTCTCTACGAATAATAAAAATGAAAGCCAAAACAAGCATATCGACATAAAATATCTTATTGTGAAAGAGAAAGTGAAGGAACATGAAGTGCTTATTGAGCATATTAACACTAAGTTAATAGTTATGAATCCCGTAACTAAAGCATTGATGATAAAACAATATAGAGATCATGTGGATAGTATAGGTCTAACTATCCTATTTGATATTTGACTTTATTTTTTTTAATTAATTGTATAAATATTTTTCTTTATGTTATTCTTAGATGCTAAAGTGATGTTATGCACCTATAAAATATTATTTTTCATATCTCTTAGGATATATAAAGTTAAGCCTGAATGACTTATTGAAAGTTCATTCATAAAATTTATTTGCTTATTAAATATTTATTTTGCTCATTAAATATTTATTTTGAGGATGCAATAAATTATAATACATGGAAGGAATTACTTCATTATCAAGTATGACCACTATATAATATAGACTAAATACAAGAACATTAGAAAAACATTCGTAAGATAACTCGTGTATCATATAGATTTTAAATTATATGAAAACGAAGGCTTAGAGCCTGTTGGACTTTAAAAATGAGCCAAGCACATCTATAATAGATAGAAATATAAAAGTTAAATTATATATAGAATATCTTTATTCTAGCTAGAAAGAAATTAATGAAAAGTCTATGTCTTTCATCTACGCAAATAACCTTACATGAGCAAATTAATCCATATTATATATCTTGCACAAATAAGATTTTTTAAGGAAACAAAGAAAATAAATCAGCACCCTTGCATTAAATGCACTTTCTTCACTTATTTTACATGGAAGTCAGGTCCTCTTTTCACATTATCAGGTGCATGAAGATAACGAGAAAAATGGATCCAACAACCGCAATACCCTTAGAGAAAGCACGACATAGCTAAACTCACAAACTTCAAAACGGATGACTAATATCCTTGTAAATAAAAACATATAAAAAGACGAATGAAACAAGTTTCATTATTTTTCTAGACCCCATTGCTAGCTATTATATAAGCCCCCAAACGAGCATGCACAGAGTATTTAACAACTTAGCGCCTCTTATTGGCTGGCTCCTTCTGAGCATTGAAGTAGACAGTGGCTACAGGCAGGCCCAGGTCCAAATGAGCAGCATAGAGTCGAGTATTGAAATGCGAACGGTTCTGTGGTGGTTCCATCATGCTCCCCAGCGGCATCTTCTGCTGGAAAAGCACCAGTATGTAGCGATGAATTCCCACCGGCGGACGAGGCCCAACATAGGAAAGGATCTCTTTCCCTGCAAACATTAGTTATACCAATTACCCAACAATACTTGGCACCATGCAAACTGAATTGTCCATGATTAATGCTGCGCACTCACATTTGTTATTTTTTCATAAATATTTGCCAAGCTCGTCCAACATTTATAGATGTCAAAGCTTATTTGCAACATTTACACAGTATAAGAAGTGATATTCGTACTTTTTTGAATTCGCGTATAGCTAGATATACTCTGAGAGGATTGTTGATCTAACTAAAAGAGTATCTCTTTCTTCCTCTGCTATTAATAAGAAATAAATTTTCACTCGCTAATGATAACTAAAACTGTTAGGATTGCCACAGATTAACACATGCAAATTATTTATATAAGAGAATGCACAAGTTGGGGAGTAAAGCATCATCTACAAGAACTCAATTTTTAGGAATAGCACATGCTTGCCACGTGGATAGCTTATAATATGCCACGTATCAGTAAGAAATGAGCTTCCACCAGGCTTTAGAGGCGGAAGTGACAGGTGGCATGAGACGTGTAACTCCAGTGGCATCGTTGGGGGTGATACTTGTAGCCAATGCAGACAACCACTTGTTAATAGCATTGTACATGCAATGACGGGGAACAGGGAAAAACCACATACGTTACCAAATGCACACGTGACAAGAGGAGAGAAATTACTGCCAATATGCCACCCTGGGGTCATGTCTGCCAGTGAGGAAAAAATGAAAAATATTCCTGCCTACTTTCACTCACACAGATGTTAATTCTCATAAATGAAACTGTGGGGATGGTGTTTCCTGCTGGCTAAATTTTGTTTCAGATACTATAAACTATCATGTTAATTATTGCTTTGATGCAAACTTCGAGCTGCTGGACATGAAATACCTAATATAGTGTGTGCTTGCATGCCGTTTTTTCCTTTTCTTTTAATTTTCTGCCAAGCATTTGCTTAACAGTAAAGAAAAACAAAGAAGTGAAAGTTTTGGCAGTGAAGAGGCATGACTGCTATGGAAGCAGGGGAGACACAGTGGGTTTTGTCAGTGCTGCTTCTACTGAATACCTAACATTCATGGCCATTGATTTTCTAGCTAGCAATAATTCTTGCAATGATATAAGAACTTTTGGCTTTGTACGAATACGATGATCTTCTTTCTACTAATTAAAAAAGAAAAAATACAATAAATTTCTTCTTGAGATTAATTTGTAACATGAACAACAACAAAGAAAAATGTAGAAAATAAGCTCAAAGATTTTGCGTGCATGCAACTTGTATATGGTCATGAAAAGAGATGTCTAAGTTTTTCTTTCTTATCTTGAATAAGTTAAACTAGAGAAAATTAAAGAGATCATAAAAGGATCGAAATTAGTTTGTAAAGAACAAGTGATTTTTTCAGGGGGGAAAAAAAACAGAGAGTGAGAGAGAGGTAAGGTTTCATATATTTTCACCTCGAGTAGGGTTTGTGCCCCCAGGAATGTCCGCAACGATCCTACAATAAGAAGCAAAACGTTAAGTTTTATGTTTTTTCTTAACTATAAATCTAGATCACAAGAATCATCCAACTTGTTTTTTCTTCTTCTTTTTTCCTGCAAAAGTACATACCAATGAACCCACTCTCGCATTCTGGGTTCACTAGGGCTGGGTGCATCAGGATCAGTCATCACCTGCATGAACCATATCATCAACTTGTTAGATATATGTATAATCATCTGCAGGAATCGAGCACAGCATCCCAGCAGATCGACATGCACAAACAAAGAGAAAAATAGCACAGTACATATTATTTTAGCATCAAAGAGACTTGCATGCAAGAACATAAAAAACACATAAGCAGCTAAAAATCTAACCAGAGTGTACAGCTCGTCAGACTGGCCAGAAATGGTCACTTTAGGAGGGTCCACAGACAAAGAAGGCTTAATATCACACCCATTGCTAACATGCTTCGATCCATAATAAACTGACATGTTTACAGCAGGGACAAACATATCAACCACATCGCCAATAACACGACCAACAACAAGAGGATCAACAGAGGCAGCCATGGAAAACAAAAGCAAGAGAAGAGTAAGAACAAGAGGAGAGAAACCCCTCTTAAGATGGTTTGCAGTGTGACTCAAAAGAGTTTCAAGTGCCTAGCTTATATAGAAGCGTAAAAGGTGAATTGGCCTCGTGGATTAGTGTGACCTACTAGCCATGCATAGGGCAACATAAAGTTAATAGAAGCAGAGACTGCCACATGGATAGCACCCCTCTGAAACAAAACCACTACCATTTTTGTTTCTTTGTCTAACAAGTGGTTTAATCACCGCCGTTGAATTGTGTTGCCTCCTTACAAATGTACATCTGCAAGCGAAAAGGCGTCACTCTGTTGAGAAGCAGGATAAAACAGTGGTTTTGGGGTTAGGTACAGTATGGTAAAAGTGGACCTGAAAGCACTACAGCATAGCCTCCTTTTAGTTTTTGAACCTTTAACGGGCATTCAGTGACCAATGGTTGCTTGACAGCAAATGAAATGCCAGAGTGACAATGACATGTTTGATGGTTTTGGGTAAAATTGGGAAAGAGATAAAATTATCCCGTTACCTTGATTAATTTCTCAGTGAAAACAACGCAACTTGAAACGCCCTGTTATCTTACCAAATTCTGTCGTTTTATATTTTCCTATTTTGTCACATTCATTAAATTTATAATATTATATTTAAAATGGATCTGGTTTTATTATATAATAATTACTCCATTTTAACTACTTGTTGGGTTTGCTAAAATTACAAAATGATAAATTGGGCTGCTAAGCTTTAAAGACGTATGTGTTAACCTAAACCTTATTATTATGAATAATTGATTTAATAAAACTTGCACAATGTGATTAATTTGGTCCAACGGACTAGCCTCGATTAACTATACACTATTTAAATTTAAGCATAAAAATAAAGAATATTTTTGTAACAATTTATGAATGAATAAAGATCAAGTTTTTTTTTTATTTGAAAGATTTATTTTTATATTAATTTGGTGAACTTATAAAAATAAATTCTTTTACATACATCACTAAAAATTTGTTAAATAACAATGAAATTACCCATAAAATATTATCCATTAATAATGTCTGATTATGATAATGATAAGATATCTTACTAATAATTATTAATGAAATCACTAATAAAATAAAAATAATGAAGAAATATTATATATGTCATTTTATCATTAAGATTACATAAGAAAAATTAATTAATGATATTTTTTATTTTAAAATTATATAAAAAATCTCATCAATAAATTTAAAATTAAAAGTATTATTATTGACATCAATTCTATTTTTTTTCTTCCTATTTGGCTTGAACTTCAAATCTAGACAACAGCCTCTCCCATCTATTTTGCCATAAATCTAGGTCTCATTGTCATAAATTCAGCTACCTAACACTCAACATTACATAATATAGGATCATTGTCATACAATTTATTTCTAAGAAATATTTTCTATCTCAGGTAAGCAAACCAACCCATTTATATTTTAAGATAATATACTAATATTTTGTTTTAGTATTTGTAGTGTAGATTACTTATATATTTAAGTATTTTACAACCTTTTCATATAGAATTAAAGTGATTTATATTTTATCGCTTGTTTGTAATTTGGGAAATTTGAATTTTTTTAAATTGATAAAATTAGTTTTTATTTTTATTTTTTGATTTAGTGTGTTTTATTGAAAGAAATTATTGGTATTTATTATTATATTATAAATTTTAAGGAAATTATTTTTATGTGGAATTGATAACAATTAAATGTTATTAATATAGATTGAATATGTTTGAATTGAACAAATAATAGATAATTAGTTGGGTATAGTTTAATTATTGTTAGTTTGATTCATTTATTTATTTAATATTTTAACACATCATTACATTTTTAAAAATAATCATTGGTTATTAGATTGTGAATTTATTTTTAATTATCAAAGTTGAATTTTGAATTGACTGTTATATTATTAAAACAAATATTGACATCATTATTCTATATTAGTTTCTAAGTAAAGGGAGATCATTCTTGCATATATTGAGATTCACCTAAAGAATTGTATAGAAAAAATTATTATAAAGGGGTTAAGAATTTTATTAATTTTATACTTTAAAATTTAGAGAATATTAGTGGAGGTGAAATTGATGTCCATATGTAAAGTGTAAAAACAAAATGTTTCACCGGTCATATATTATGATGATGCATCTTTTAATAAAACTAGTTCACTAAAAAAATACTGGTGTTGATTTAAATACAGAAAACCCTTTATTCCTTATAAGAGCATGTTAAAAAAGATTATTAGTTCAACATCTAGTTATAACAACATACATAAAGTTGTAGATGATAATATTTGTCGCATGTGTGCGGCTTCGCAACAAGTTTTCCACTTTATCAATGAACATGTATATGGTGCCTATCTAGCAAATGTGAAGAGATAAGAAAATATTATCTTTTGGAATTTTTGAAATATTGACCTAATTCTCATGGCTTGAATAAACTGGTTATTAAAGCCAAAATACATGCTAATACATATATTTTTTTAGAATTTTCTTTGTTGCATGAAAATATGATGTGATGATATATATATATATATATATATCGGAGAGACTAGACCGTATGCATGAAAACAAAACATTTTTTATTTTTATATTTTTTTGATGACTTAATGAAAACCGAGTATTTTAATACCGAATTTATATCTTTACAGTATAAAAATACAAACCGATATTAATCGATATATAGTAGCAAAATTGTGGAAAATCATAAATTTTTTAAAATAATTCTTTGAGTGGGCCAGACCCGATCCAAAAGGAAACTGGACCAAAATCAACCCAAAATAAATTAGGACCTGGTTTCTACAGCCCAACACAAAAACAAACATGGAATGGTATTGTGCACCTGCACAGTAACCGGTATACTGTATAGGTGTACAGTACTTGTTAATTAATTACCACGTTACTGTGCACATGCACAGTACCTAGGTAATTATTTTCTTCTATGTGTTTTTTTTCTTCTGCTCTGTTCTCCTCTGCTTCTGTTTCCTCTTTCTACTGCTGATGGTATTCTTCCCTCTCACAGTGGTTGTACTGTTGTTGGCAGCACTAATGGTGGTGGATTGATGGAGGTTATAGGGGGTGAGGCACGGTTCTTCTTCTTCTCTCGCAGAGGCCGCAGTCTCTGTCTTTCTCTCCTCTCTATTGTTTTGACTCTCTTTCCTTTCTAAACTCTCACAGTATATCTCCTCATTTCAAACTTTATTTCCCTTTCAGTTTTCCCCAAAGCCCCCCCTCTATTCTTTCGTTTCTTCCTTCTTCTCCCATTCAAAACAAAAACGTGTCCCTTCTTCTTCTTTTTTCCCTTTTTTTTGCTCGCTGTCTTTCTTTGGCTTTTATAAGCCAAGGAGAGCCTTGCGATGACAATGGTATCTAAGACAAGCCCTAAAACATGCCTATGATTTAAGCAATTTGCTGCAAACCATATCCCTATTTTAATGCTGAAAACAACTTTTCTTTTTTTTTTTCTTTCTTTAAAATTTTTTTGATATATTTTTTTTATATTTTCTCATTTTTATTTTTTTGTTTTGTGAGAATCCAAAAATAGGTAATAACAATATTAATCGTTATAGGAATATGATGATGGAAGCAATGAGAATAACCAAGGTTATTTAAGTGAAGGTTCATTTGTAGATGAAGAATCAAATATAAATGCAACTAGGTTTTTTAAACTTTACCCTTAATGCATGAAATCCACCTTTATCAAAGGGGATGGAAAAGGATAATTTTTTTTTTTATTAAGGACAAATCTTAACCTTTGATTCAGCTCGGAAAAACTTAACTGTTGGCTCAAAGTGGTCATCATGAACTATCAAATTTTGACATTTAAAGGCTGCATAAGTTGATCTTTTTTTACTAGCGCTACAACCATTGTGGTGTTAATCGGCTTGAAAGAACCATACCTGGGGTATTGTTAAATATTAAACCATCATGATAGTGTATGCTTTGTTAAGTTTGGTGAAGAGATGAAGCATTAAATACCGTTAAAAAGTAGCTACCCATATAACTTTTTTTGGTGAAAAGAAAGAAGAAAACAAATAGTAATCAAACGACACGTCGTTTAATTTTTTCTATTTTTTATGTATTGTTTGGTCAAAAAACATTGTTTCATTTAAATGAAATGATGTCATTTTAACTTTTACTATTTTAATTTAGGAATTTAACCAAAGATCAATTTAATTCCTAAACTTCTGATTTTTTTAATTGCACCTTTAATTGACCCAAAAATTTTAATTTTATACAATTTTACCATTGCCAAACTTCAACATCAACCCTGAATTTTAGCCTCTTGTTCATTATGATTTTTGGTCTTGGATTTATACAAATTGACCATTTATTAACTATTAAACTTTTAAATCTTTTCAATTTCACCTCTAATTTCAATCAATTAAATCTCTAGAGTTCGATGTCTTTTTCAAAAAACATCATTGGTTGTGAATTTCTTCAATTTAGCTCTCAATCGACCCTAAACTTTTAATTTTCTTACAATTTTATCCTGGATTTGAACTAAATGACTTTATAGAAATTAATTTTAGCCCTCTAAAATCCTAATTTTCTCAATTAAACCTAAATTGGGCTCCCAAATTTAATTATTTTTACCAATTATGTACCTAATAAAATTAATTTGACTTATTTAAAATATAATTAAGTCTTTGCACTTAATTAAATCCTTTAATTTAACCCAAATTAACTCTTAAACATAATTGAACTTTAATTTGACCCATAATTAAATCAAATTGGCTTATTAAAAATATAATTATGTATCTAAACTAAATTTTTATGCAAATTCATCCAATAATCATTTAAGTTGACCTTAAATCCAAATTTTCTCTCTAGTTTTAGGTGCAATGGAATACGATTAAGCTTCTAATTTTATCCTAAATTACAGCTAGATTTTTCTGTATATTTGAAATCCTCCTAGCTTGGTTTTACCAAAATATCAATCTTCTTAATATTATTATTTATTATTTATTTCAAAAGGAAAAAAGGGTAAATTTTAGAAAATAACCCAAAAATAGTTTATAAGAGAAGTCAATAAAAGAGATAGACTTAGCAACATCAAGAATGCTTTTTGTATTTGTCAAACAATACAAATAAATATATTACACATACACTCTTTCTTTTAAAAATGATTGTAATAGAATTGATTGATTATTTCTTATGAAAACCAAACATAATAGTCACGTTCAAGTTGTTAAAAATGATAATGATGAAGTAACTAAGAGAGAAGATCAATGAAATGAATTAATTAATTGATATTGAATTGTTTCATCTACTAAGTTAGAAGAAGATTTAAATTTCCATGTTACAAAGAATACTTATGTTCATGTTAATCTTAATAATTTAAATAATACATTAAGTATAAAAGAAATACAAAAGTTAATAAAGATAAAGGGATTAAACAACTTCAGTTTAACAAAAAAGATAATGGGCATAAAGAAAAAGATAATGGGCATGAAGATGATGAGGTTTCTGATTAATCACTGGATCTAATTGATATTAAATGTAAAATATCATTATGCAATTAACATGTTTATTGTCATTGTATAATGCATTCTATTTTATATATTTATCAAGTGTTTATTATTATGATTGTGGTTTTAATGAGTTATTGTTGAATAAATTATGAATGCATCTATTGTTGCTTCTTGATTTGGTTTGATAGGGATTATATCTAATATATATAAAAATAAATTATAATAAATATATTGATGAAACCACCAATAGCATTTAAAAATTGAATAAATTATTAACTAACTTTTGGTGAATCTGTCACCAAGATAACTTCATCGATGAACAATAAATTCATCGATGGATTATTCGACAAAAATAAGTCTGTTGATGATATAGTACACACTGAAAAATAATAACATTGTCAAAGAATTGCAGAGAATTTGGGAAAGAATTCAAGAATTTTATTTCTTCAATAGATTTACAGATGAGTAATAAAATCATTAGAGAATTACAGGAAGAATTCAAAGATTTTAATTTATTGATGGATTTACATACAAAACCTAAAATCATTAGACAATTATAAAGAAGAATTCAAGAATTTAAATTCTCCAAAGGCTTTGCTGATGAAATATAAAATCATCAAAGAATTACAAACAAGTTTAGGGAAGAATATAACCAATGAATTTACTAATAAATATACCAACAGATGAAAAATCATCAATGATAATTTTAAATTTATTAATAATGTGCTGAGGTTGTTATTGATCGGTGGACTCACCAAATGAATTTTAAACCTAAATATGTCAAGGAAATCCCTACCTTTTCCTTTTTCTCCTTTCAATTGGTAACTCGAGTCCCTCTCTGTTCTCTCTTACCCCAAACATCATTGACATTCTTTCCCTGTACATCACTCACACTCTCTCTCTCTCTCTCTAGAAGTCACTCCTTTTCCTCTATGTTTGATTTCTTTTCACTTGTTGACCTCTACTGTTTATCTGTTATGCACATGTCCTTCTTTTTTCATCTTTTTTCCCTTTTATATTTTGTATCATTTTTTATTTTTCATTCTTCAATTATAATTCTGTTTTCTCACTTATTTGTGTTTCAAATTGGAAAATCCCTAATTTGAGGGAAGTTAAGGTTTATGTGAATCTTGTATTTTATTTGAATTTATGATATGAAGATACTATTGAAAGATTTTTTTTTAATAAGTACTACTATCATTTATTCCTCCTTGAATTAATTTATCTTTGAATTTTAATTTATTTTTTCCTAACGTGAATAAATTATTAAATAAAATAATGTGTCATCTAATAATGATTTTGCATTTAGGTTTCTTATCTGAATTTAGACTATACATCAGCGAACAATAGAATTAGGAATGTATCATTTGATTATGGATTTGCATTTAGGTTTTTTTTTTTATTGATTTGTAGATATAATTTTAATCTTTAACTAATTTAGTTAGTTGAATAAAATGATTTGGAGAGTGATTTGTAAGGTGTATTTCAGTCCAAACTTAAA
The DNA here is from genome assembly GCA_026413675.1 of Populus pruinosa. NCBI lineage: Eukaryota > Viridiplantae > Streptophyta > Magnoliopsida > Malpighiales > Salicaceae > Populus > Populus pruinosa. The sequence continues at coordinate 4,594,656 of CM048606.1, forward strand.
TATATTATTGTTTGAAAATTGTGTATTTCAGTCGAAACTTAAATATATTTTTTAATAATATTGCATTTTGTTTTATATGTCTCCCCTACAGAAAAGACTCAGCTAGCTCTACAACTCCATTTAAATTCATAAAATGGGGTAAATTATTTTAATTAAAAAATCTAGGTCTTTAAATAATTGTAAACTATTATAATTTTATCAAGCTTACCATGAACTTAGAGGGACCAACCCAAAATTTGAAGATTGCTAAAAAAAAGCTTCAAAGATATATATATGCATGATAGAAACTCCTTTTTGCACCAACAATATTTTGTATTAAAAAAAAAACCTCAATAAAGACATTTTCTGTGCAAAATTTTGAGCTGACATCCTTTTTCTCTTTAGATATAATATCATAAAATTAATTAGATATTAAGTCAGTGACTTGAAAAAAGGAGAGAAAAGAAAAGATATTTTTCATATCTTAAAATCCTTCAATGCATTTCCTGCAATTGCGATCTAATTAGCCTATGACTCTATGAGTATCCCTTTTAAAATCTTCTTCTCTATTTCAGCATATTCATATTATTTTATTGAAGAGAACAGATTATTTTGCATAATTTCTGCTACAGTTAGCTCATATTGCCGCCTCATTTGAAATTAATAATATTAGGCTGTAGCTCGGGACTAATCGCTTTGACCGTTTCATTTTCTAATCATGCTTTAATTCGATCTTTGTTTTTTCAAAGTTGTTCTAAGAAAAAAATAATAACAAATAAATATCTAGATGCTATTTGCTGGCTCTCTTTCCTTCTTTCTTTCTCCCTTTAGGTTGAGATTACACATGGATACTGTTATAAGATTGATGGACGAGGATTTAATGGATGGTAAAAGGCATAGTTATCCAATGCAATCCAGGGATTGATAGGAGAATCAGGTCATGGATTATATAGATAAATTTAAGTTAATTTCAAAATTTATAAAAAATATTTAAATTTTAAATATTTTATATGAAAAAATTAAAAAGCAATTTATATGAATATAACTTATATATATTGTAAATAATAAAATTTTAAAAAAATATTTTAAAAAACATTATTCTACATTGAAAAAATATTATTTTTGTTTTAAATCTAAAGCATATATTCTAAACTATTTCAAATTTTATATTAAAAAAATATTTATATATATATATATATAGACACATACATGTACTATAGGATTTTAAAAAAAATATTTTTAATATCAGCATATCAAAATAATTAAAAATATCAAAAAAATATAATTTTAAAAAATAAAAAATAAATTTTTTAAAATATAAAAATAAACTTTTTTTAAGATAAGTTGAAAAAGAAAAAGAAGGAAGATGGTCACTCGATGGCTAAGTGTGCTGAAGGAATTGAAAAAGAAAGGGCGGAGTTTGATCTTTTGAAAGACGTTGATGTATTTAAAAGAGCTAAGAATTTTGAGAGTTGAAAAAATCGTTGAAAGGATATGGTCTGCAAGGGGTAATTTATTTGTTTTTTTAATGTCTTGTCATTTTTTGAGGTTGAGATAATTTTTTTAGTGTAATTTTACTCTTTTTTTTCCAGCATGTCTTTGTTATTTTCAGTACGAGTGAAACAAAATGAAAAATTAATTCAATTAATTTTTTTTTGAAAAATCAAACTATGAAAAAAGTTTATTAAACTAATTAACAAACCAAAAATAATATACAAAATCAAACTAAAAAAACATACTAAACTAAAACCAAGCTAATTAAAAAAGTTCAAAAAACCCCCAAAAATAATATAATTTTTAATTTTTAATATAAAATAATTGAACCGAATCATACCAAAACCAAACCAAATAGAATCAAAACTAGTCGGTAGGGTTTTGGTTCTTAATATAAAATAATTGAATCATTAATTTGAACTGGGTTTCAAATTAGTTTTGGAATTTTTTTGTATTTTACAGAATTTTGATTTGGTTATTTTTATAAGTAAAAATCAGTTAAATAAAAAATAATCACTATAATTCTAAGGTTGAAGTGACTTATTTTGTGTGATTGATTATACTATATTCAAAATGTGATTTTGAATTTTATTGGATGTATTTTGATTTTTCATAGTACAAGATTCTTTGTTTTTGTTCCTCATTGAATTGGCAAAAAAAAAATCTAATTTGGGATGCCAATGGATATCATTTAGATACTCGAAAAAAGATTAGGTAAGGTTAAGGAAAACATTTTGAGTTTGATTATGGATATTGCAAAACCCTATAAATTGATACACTCATTTCCATCCCTAGTTGTCATGTTAGCCTTTGGTTCCGTTGGCAATGCGTTAAGAACTTGGTTTTTCACTCTTTCTGCTTATGCAATGGCTTTTCACATGCACTAGATCATTTTGTTTCTCCCTCGTTGAGTGTAGTAATTATAAGTTTATCTGACTTAAACTTGAATAATATCAATTTATCTCCACTCATAAAAAAATCAAACTTAATACTCATTCCAATGTTCTTTCAACTTTATTATTAATGGAACCTCAATAAGCTAGTTCAATATTTGAACACAATTCAAATGGGCAATAATTAGTTTGAAAACCAAACAAAAGTTTCTACCCATGTTGCTGAAGTTTCTACATCAATTTATTTATATTTGATTTTTATCCAATGTTACCTCCATCTAAATTCTTTTTTTTTTTCAAAAAATTAGCAAATTGTCAAATTTGACAATGTTAAAAATAATTAAATTAATAGAAATAAAGAGAAATTCATCAAACCTGATAATTTGGGAGGAAGGTAACATAAGATGTTCAGACAATTCTAGAAATTAATCAAATTTGATAAATTAATTTTTTAAAATTTATTGATTTTTAAATTAAAATTAATTGCTCAAGAGCTTCGGCATGAACTTCTAATTTGCATTCCATCCAAATTCGATTTTTAAATTGAAATTAATTGTTTAACAACATTTAATATTAAATAAAGAAAGACTTTAATTTCTCCTTACATAGTTTGAAATCTATTGCAAAATTAAGTAGGATGACTCGCATAATCTTTTATACAATAAAAATAAAAATAAAAATAATTGTGTAGCTGCAAAAAATGATATACAATACATTAGTTTGAGACGCTACTTATCATTGAATAGATAACAAGAAAGATGAATTCTTAGTAAACTCCAATTATTTCGAATTACAAGTTTAAAAATAAAATATTAGGTTTTGTTCTATAGAAGAACACTAAGAGACGTTGACCTCTGTAATTAATTTGAAATATCAATAATAAAAATCCACATAATTAAAAGAAAATTTAAATTGTTTAACTAATCATGTGTAAAATACTGCCCATCAAAGGTTACTTTTAAGTTGGATATGGATATTAAAATATTATAGATAATGACAAATTAACAATAATATATTAAAAAAAGATTCATTAACATCTTAGTTTAGACACTTAACCCTAGCCTGCCTAAGAAAATACCAAGTGGATTTAAAACTCTAATCAATATACACACACACAAAATCCTTGAGACAGAGGTTTATGTATAATAAATTTATAGATTTTTGTGGAAAATCAAATTCAAAGAATTAATTCTTAAATAACAAAAGAAATTATTCATGGCCATTTGCTATTTATCAGTGATTAAAACAAGAGATGAGGACATATTATCCAGCAGGCGATTATTACGAAGAAAATATTCACAGCATCCTGCAGAAATTCACGAAGAAATGATGCACTTGAAACTTATAATCCATCAATGAAAAATTAACAAACACTATCAATTTCACCTAACTAACACAACCATGAAAGAATTCTTTGTTTCTGGCTGAAGACGAGAAGAAAACAATGGCAATTGCTTGGGAGAATAAGCAGATGAGATGCATGAAATTGTAGAAAGTTAAAACAAAACACATTAAAACTAACAAACTAATATATTAAATTAAAACATTATGCACTTAATTTAAACTAATCCATCAATGAAAAAAATTATAATTTCCATCAATTTCACTAAATTAACACATTGATGAGAATTGTTCTGTTCCTGGAAGAAGACAAGAAGAAAACAATGGTAAGTGCTTTGAATAACAAAGAAATGAAATGCATAAAATTAAATAAAATTGTAAAAATTTAGGATAAATTACCAGATCCTGTCATTTATTTCATTGATAGAAGATCTCATGGCATATATATTTTCTTCTAATCTCATGTTATTAACTTACTAAATATCAATCATAATTTTTTTTATGACTCCATAATCTCATCTAAAATATAAGAAAAGGAATAAATGATGAATTAACTGTTCAAATCAATAATTTAAACTGTAGAAATCGGACATATAAAGGTAAATATAGGAGAAAATAGGCAAAAAATTAAGATCATACCAAACAGTGCGTAAGACAATTTCTAACATCTTTTTTTAATATTTCTTGGTGTCGTCTGAATTATCTCATAGTGATCTACACCACATGAGTCATGTGTGGATGGATGATGTTTGAATTGGCTCCAACAAGGCATTTTTTTTCTCTCCCATCACCTCAAATTTCACATCTAGCATTTTTTAAAAACCAGAGTGGTTTATCAAACTTTTTAGTATGATATTTATTTTTTTTAATTGTGATTTTTACTAAATTGTTTTAAATTTTATTTTTAAATAGTTTTTTATTAATAATTATGCTTTTTTAATGATTTTAATTTGAGATAATTTTAATTTTGTTGAAGTCTCATTTAAGTTTTTTTATTATTATTGTTTTCACTGACTTTTTTTTTAAAATTTTATTATGAGATAATTGTTTTATTGATAATTAAGCTTTGTTAATAATTTTAATTTACCTTATATAAGATAATCTCAATTTTATAATCCAACTTGTGGGTTTGAAAGGCTCATTTAAATTTACTTGAGTCTATTTTATATTATTTTTATTAATTAATATTAAATTAATTTAAAATTAAAATTTACTTTTTTATTTTATTTTTATAATATTGTCACAATTTTATAACTCAAAGTAAAAACCCGTTAAGTTAACTTGGATTATTAAACATCTTCTTACTCCTCTTATCATACTAAAAGATCCTAAATTAGTTTTATCATTTAATCTCCTCATCATATATTTTTCTAAACATAAAGAGAATATATGTGTATATTTTTATATGATGTTATTTTTATATGATGTTGTGATAGTTTTATAATTTAAATTATAAATTTATTAAATTAATTTAAATTGTTGGGCACTTTATTAAGTTAATTTAGGTTGTGGAGCATCTTCTTACTCCTCCGATCATACCAAGAGACCCTAAATTAGTTTTATCATTTAGTCTCCTCACACACGTTTCTTTAAACATAGAGAGAATATATATGCACAGATACGTGCTTTAACTTACTCATTACTTAGTTTTTTTTAATTGGTTTTGTCTTACTATTTTTCTAATATTTTAACGTCATTCAAACATTATATTCCCATTCGTAATTTCAATTCATTCACTCCTACTCAATTATACGTATTAAAATATTTCTTATATTTTAGCTTGCTAAAATATCTTTTTAACTTTCTCTATTGAAAATTGTGGATATTTTTATTCAAATCACATTTTTAATTCTTTTTCTTCTTTTAATATCACAAAATTCTAAGGTTCCTTCCAAATTTCATATATCTTCTGGCTGAATTAATCAATTACTATCATATCGTTTAACATCCTCCTTTTGATTTGTTGTAAACATTCCACAATTGCATGCTAGCATAACATTCCTCATTTATTGCATCATTATCAACATCATTTATATTTATTATTGTTAAGGTGGATTTAAACTCACTCATTCATGTTCATTTTTCCCAATTTCTTTGGTTAACCGAATCTGATTTACAAGCATTTCTTCATCAATTTCCCTTGCTAGTTTACATGGTTCTCGAGTCCTCCCACCATTTCGCAATTGCTTCCCTTCGTTGCATGATATCCTTATAACATAATTTTTTTAAAATACCTCATATTGAATCAAAGGCCAATATTTATGTTATTTAATATCAATTACACATATACATTCAAGAGTCTCTCATTATTAAATCACTTTCATTTAATTTTCTTATAAAATAATTATAGATAAATTTTTTTTATAAATACCAATAAAAATTTTTATTAGTAAAACTGTTAAATCTAGTAGTATTTGTACGTACTTTTTCGTTATTCATGTATTGTTTCTGATAGAATTAGATTAAATAATTTTTAAGCAAATTATTTATCAACATCAATTCCATTTATATTAATTAAAATTATCACCACAGTATTATAATCCACAACAAAATTACTCTATGTACACAACCCAACATTGATCTCTTTTAGTTTTATTTTTTTATGTTAATGAGAATAAGTCTGAATATATTGTAGGAATTATTTAAAAGATTAAAAAAAATATGAATTGGGCTAATTGAGAAGTGATTTAGTTTTTATTTTTAACTTTGATTATAATATAAATAGTTGCATAAAAAAATATTAACAAATATATGGATAAAAAATTGGTTCCAGAGGTGCATTGGACTAGGAAATATAATTGATTTAATTATATTTTTTATGCTATAAGTTTTTTAAATTCATATTTTAAAAAGAAAAAACACATACCTAAAAGTCACAATCATTCATACTAATCTACTTCTTTTTAACTAGTTACACGTTATTAATACTATAATTTTAAAATCTAATCCAATCTAATGGGTTCACTAAGAAGCCAGTCAATCCATAGCTAGAATTGGATCGGGTTGAAGAAAAAATAAAAAATAAAATTTAGTGTGACCTGGTTGACCTCACATGACTTAATGCAACCTATTAACTTTTTTTTTTAAATGACATCATTTTAATTAAAAACCTTAGCTCGAGTGACCTAATCAAAACTCAACAATCTAATTAAAATATAGAACCCGAGTCTTGAACTGGCCAACCAACTGAATAGATTTTTTAGTCTACGCCTATCTAAATCAATCAGGTCTTGGTTGGCTTGACAGACCTTCTTACATTTGAATATGTCTATTTGTAATATTTATGAGTCATAACTTAAAATATTCATATGTAAATTTAAATAAATTTGTTTTATCCGAAGTTGATTGAGTATAAAATAAACTTGATTTGATTAGGTTTTTGAGTATATATCAAGCATATTGAATAGCAAAAATATTTGTTTTTTAATGTTAAATCCATAAGTTTTCAAAACTTAAATCTCTAATTTCAGCATATCATGATTTATCAATTAAAAACAAAGCAAATTAACATCTCATAAATAAAAAATAAAAATAAATCATCATCCACAAAAGGTATTATATTCTCAACTATGATCCAAGGACCATTAATATGTGCTGCCTTTCAATGTTACATAAACTGATAGAAGCTCAGCTGCTTGCCCAAATACCTGTTGTCATCCATGGAATTACATAGAAGTAAATCATATTTGAAAAGAGAGAGATGATAGTAAAAGAAGATAGGCTAGAGAGGTATTTAGAAACGAGAATGTGAAAAAACCCTTAACTTTATATTTATACATATAATTGGTATAAATGTAATATTTTTTAAATTGGAAGTAATTTTATATCTCAGGTCTTCTTTGATTAAAATTTTAGTAATTAAATATTTTAATTGATGATTCCATTTATAAAGTCAAATTAAAATTTTCAACTTGCAAGAAAAATTTCAGAAAACCCCTTTGAATATTATTAACAACTTTTTATTTTGTTGGTAATTCTATTGAGAAAAAAAATGGACAATCAAAATATCTTTAATTATCACCACATTGAAAGGTGAATAATTTCATTGTCTCTAGAATATACTTGTCGTGACATCAAACAGCGGGTTTGCCTCCTAAGAGTGTGTTGAAAAAAAGATTTGAGAATAATTATAAAATTATCATTATGAGTTCAGGAATTGTCATTTAACATTATGGTTACTATGAAACCTATGGTTTGTGAGAGCCTGGGTAAGAGATTAGTTGTGCAAGGAGAAGACGTATCATTTCCAATGCACCCTATCTAAGATAAGCTGCATTGTTGTTCGATTGGTTTTCTAGGTCATGTTTCTATCCATTGATCTTATCTATGGTTCAAGGTAGATTTCCTTTCATGATGAAGTCTACACTTTATTAGGTTAAAGCCTAATTGTTCAAATGCCCAAATTTTAACATCGCATTCGTTTTGTAAATATAAATAATAATAATCATTCTAAATATAATAATTGTTATGGGTTTTCTGTATTTTGGCTAAACCCTCATAGATAATCATAAATTGGTTATGATATCTATTTTTTTATTTTTTTTAAATGATAAAAATGATTTTATCTCTTTTTTATAAAATATGCATGAAAAAATTTTAGAATTTGGCCATATGCAAGAAAACAAAAATATTTTTTTGAAAAAAATTAAATTAATTTAAGTATTTTTTGAATTATTTTGAATTTTTTAAATATTTTGAAGAAAACCGAGTATTTTTAATATCATATGTGTATCTTATAGTGTAAATATATAACTCAATGTTATGTTTTTAAAATGGCCTTTGAAAAATTTAAAAAAATTAATATTTTAATATTATTTTATTATTAAATATACTAGGCTAGACCCAGCCGAGCGATTTGGGCTGGGCTAAAATAGGTCCTGCCCAACTTCATCGGGTTGGCCTACTTGTGGCCTAACAACCTTCTCTCATTTTTTGAATTTAGGTTGGGCCTGACCCAACCATATAGTCATGGGCTTCGAGCCCAGGCTCCATGTAGTTAGGTTGGTTGAGGCCTAATAATAATTTTTTATAAAAAAAAAACAAATTAGGTTAGACTTGACACAACCATACAGGTTGAGCTGCAGTGAGTCCAACTCAACTTATAGGTTAATTATTTTGTAGAATATGAATCAATGTTCACATTTTATATGCAATAAGAGAAGCTGCAAGTCGTGAGGGGAAAGTGTAAACTCTAGTATAATAATAATAATAATAATAATAATAATAAATAAAAATAATCTCTAGAATTGAGTAAACTAATTGATATGATTTGTACAAGAATGAAATAAGGAAATTTGAATTTTTGATGAAAAATCACAAACCAACTAGTTTTACATTATAACATGTAACTTTCAATCTAGTTATTATATTAAGTTGAAATTTTATGTAAGGTCTTCTAAAATATTTGTTCTAATTTAGGTTAAAGTTTCAATATTTTTGGAATACAATAAGATTTTTTTTTTCACAAATAAAAAAATAAATAGCACAAATGAAAACTTGCCCAAAAAAGCCCTCTTTATAAGCTGACAATAATTGAAAAACAAAAGAAAAGAAAAGAAAAGGGAAAAGAGGGAGTATGTAGCCAGCCAGGAAAAGAAAATAGAGAAAAGAGAGCTTTTGTCATTTTTCATGGAAATTGCTTGAAAAATAATAATAAAAAAAGTGTTTGGTAATTAAAGAGAGGGTTTAATGTATTAAGAAGTTTACTAGGAGTTTAAGAATTAAAGTATTCTTTCAGAGAAGGAAAAATTAAGCTTAGAGGGAAGTGTGGAGCAGAACTTGATTTAACTTGTTTTGACTTTTGATTCTTCATTCCTGAAAGGATAGAAAACTCCCCATTATAATCCATTGGGTTGCTTTTCATACTTATTATTGGATTAAGTGGAATTGGTATCATGTGAAGGTGGGTTCTTGATTTTATGATGATTTGAATGAATGGATTTATGTTAATTATATGTTTATTAAGGGAATAAATGTTTAGGCTTGCCATTAATTATGTTAATTTGAAGAAAAAAAATGTATTCCTTCCTCTTTGTAATGGGAATTTCAGCTAATGATGGATTTTTAGGGTGATTAGGTTGTTGAATTAATGACAAGTAAATTATGTTTAGTTATAATAATTGATTATTTGGTGATTGAAAAATGTGTAAAAAAATATAGGAGGATAAAAGGTGGTTTCCATCTTGGGTTTGCTATTAATCCCTTGTTATGTTACAAGTAAATATGATCTTATTGTATTGATTAGTGAAATTCTATACATGGATGCTTAGTTGTTGTTATGTGTAATTATAGAACTCTTGAAAAGGTAAATTTGGCCATGAAAAATATAACAAATAAAATTTAAAGCTTGAAGAAATTAATGAATTGTATCTAAATAGTGGAAGAAAAATAAAATAAAATAAAATGATGTCTTGAATTAGGTGTAAAGGAATTAAATTTCCTTTAAATTATTGGGAAAAGTTCTATAGTGATATAAGATTCTCTTATAATTATGGAAAATTAAAAGTTTAGGTGGATGTAGTGTTGTATGAATTATTTATGAAATTATTAAAGAACATGAAACTATGTTAGAATAATCATAATAGTTTCGAATGTTAAAATTATATCGATGAAAAATATTATGATGTGATGAAGTTTTAAGAAAATTATTAGGTAATGAAATATTAAAATCATAATATTTTTCAAATGAAGGCGAGGCTGAAGGCTCTAGACAATAATAGGGAGCTACTAGTCGAGCATCACCAGCAGGTACATGTTCGACATCTTGAATCTTTGTAAAAAGATTAATTGAAAGCATGTGTTAATTTTATTTAGAAAATCTATAATTTAAATTTTGATCTCAATGAATAATTTAGTGCATAGTAAAGGGGTGGATAAATTAGTGCCCAATTGATTAGTATTTAAAAGTGAATTTTTTATTAAAGTTTTATATCATCATTTTGCACTTGAAGTATCAATAACTCCTTAACTAAAACATGTTTTATAATAACATATCTAATAATATAAGATACCTTTAATTTATAGTAAATATTTATTTTAAATACAGGCCTATCACATAAATGAAAGGATTGATTGATGAATTTAACAACTGAAATTGAAAGGATAAAGAGATAGCCAAACTTAGAAAAGAGATGCTGGTACAGTCCAAACCAGAACACTGTTTGGTAATTAGGTCATATCTGGAGCTGTAGATATCAGATTTATGTCTACTTTATATGGATAGAAAGGTAAGATATAGGCCTACCACTTTCATATGGAGCCCAAGACTTAAAAAAGTCATTTTCAAGTCCAAATTATAGCAATAACAAAGAAGTTTGAATCTATCCTCTAAGTCGAGCACTATTTAGTGTTTGGCTCATATCTAGAGTTCTAGAAGTCCAAATCACCTCAATTTTTACCTAAAAAAGCTGAGACAATTTCCTACAACTTTTATACTTTCAAGTGGCTCCAATTTTGACATTATTAATGATGTTTTGGGTAGACAAGAGAAGATAAGGATTGTTACCAAGTCAAGAGTTGGTCATCCACTCATCAATTAGTCATCAAATCAATAGTTCCTAATTTTAGCCTATTAAAGGAGGCATTTGCCATGCATTTAGGCATCTTGGTTTTCAGATCAAGATCATACTCTTGCTTTCTCTCTTTGTATTTTTTGTAATGTTTATGCTTTGCTTTCATTAATATCAACTTTATGCCTTTCATTTCCTTTCAGTTACTTAGTTAACTTTTATCTTTCTTATGTTTTTATTTTATTTGGTTATTTTTTTTCTTTCATAATGTTTAGTTAAGTTTATTATGTTAAGGTGAAAAGGTTACACTAGTGGTGTAAGAAAAAGTATAGTGTAAACTTAATATGGACTTTAATGTTTGATACTAATATGTTTTGTATTTGTTATCTTGTTTACTCTTTAATACTTTGCTTATTAAATGATTAATCTAGATTTATGTTATTAATCTAGATTTATGTTATATAACACTTGGTACAACAAATACTTGGCACTCTCATAGCCCATGTTGTATGGTATAATCAACACCTAAGCTATAAAAAGAACTTAATTTGTTGCTAACATAAGTTATAATCATGAATGCCTGACGAGATTTACAAGTATTAGTATTAATCGAATAAGATAACTAATGTGATCATGTTAACAATTTATAATCTGATTGTAACCTCCTTTGTGTGTGGTTTCCAATTGAATAATAAAAGTTTATATTATACTTGTTTGATATACCATTAGTGGAACCTCTAACCTTTACATTTGTTATTATCATTGTTTAATCCTTATATTAATATTCCATCTCAAAGTTCTCATCTTCTTCTTCTTCTTCTGCTTCTTTTTCTTTATTATTATTATTATTATTATTACTATTATTATTATTATTACTATTACTATTATTAGTATTAGTATTAGTATTACTACTACTACTATTATTATTAGCATTATTGTTATATTATTGTTGTTGTTATTGTTATTATTGTTGTTGTATTATTATCATCTATAATTTATACAATTAACCTCCCTGTGGTTTGATCCCAGTCTTGCCGGGTTATTTATTACTTTGACACTCCTACACTTGAGAGAAGACATCAATCTTTTAGTCGTGTCACCAGTAAATAAATTAATGTCTCATAAATGGGTGGATAAATCAGTACATGGTAAATGGACGAATGAACCAGTGCCCGGTAATTAGGGTGGATGAGCTAGTGCTTGATAATTAGGCAAATGAACTAATGTCCGATAATTGAGCAGATGACACAATTGGGTGGATATACTAGTGCTTGATATTTGGGCAAATAGGTTAGTGTAACAGTTCGACCTAACTTGCCATATATTATCCGTTTTGGGCCTAACAACCCTTACGGTTTTATTTTCTAGTGACGCGAGCCCACATCTAAGCATGATGCCCCAAAACATGTATGACAAGTTAGCAATCAATGCTCTTAATAAGGCCAGCTAACAATCTCTTACCCGTTAATGTGGGATATGATAATCCATTCCTTTTAAGGAGCCCGACAACCCCGTCAGCACAACCAAATAGCTAGTGAGGTCGGCTCTAATACCAAATGTAACAGTTCGGCCTAACTTGCCATATATTATTCACTTTGGGCCTTACAACTGACATGATCAAAGAGTTGATATCTTATCCCAAGTGCAAGAGTATCAAAGTAATAAATAGTCTGGCAAGCCGGAGTCGAACCATAGGAAGGTGAACTATATAAATAATAATAACAACAACAACAACAACAACAACAACAATGGTGATGATGATGATGATGATGAGTTAAAGAGGAATTTGAGACATAATCCTAATGTGAAGATTAAACAATGATAAAAACAAATGTCAATATTAAAGGATCCATTAATAGTATTAAAGATAAGCAAAGTACAAACTCCTTATAAATTATCAACATGATCATATTAATCATCTTATTTACGTAATATCATACTTATAAATTTTATCAAGTATTTATTATGTTAACTTATGGTGACAACAAATCAAATTCCTCTCATATCAAGGATATCGGCTGAAGACTATAAAGGATCAAGTATTTGATGTACTAAGTGTTATACAACACAAATATAGATTAATCATTTAACAAGAAAGGTATTAAGAATTAATAAGAAAAAAATGATAAGAAATGTTAATAGCAATTTATTTTGGATATAAGCATTAAAGTCCATATTGAGTTTATATTATACTTATCCTAACATCATTAGTGAAACCTTTTTACCTTGACATGATAAACTTAGCTAAATATTATAAAGAAGAAAAACATAAATTAACAATATAAGAACATAGACATGATAAAAGTTAACCAAGTATAGTAAAGAAAATCAAAAGTATAAACAAGAGATTAATTAAAGGAAAACTTAAGCAATACAAAAATATAAAAAGAGAGAGCAAGAACATGATCTTGATCTGAAAACCAAGATACCTAAATGAATGGCAAATACCTTCTTTTATAGGCTAAAATTCAAAACTATTCATTTGGTAATTGATTATTGATGTAGTGACCAACTATTGATTTAGTAGACTTGGTGGACAAGAGTAGTCAAACATTTTGGCTGGATGAAATGACATTGATTCAATTAGAATTTCATAAAGTGTTACATATAAAAGTTGTTGAAAATTGTCTTATCCTTCCACCTACCAAATTTTAGAGCATATGGATCACTATAGCTTGATGTATGTCTAAAATACCGAGTAGTGCTTCTGGTAGACATGATGGATAGCCCTCAAGGTCTTGTCTAGATGAAATGTCATTCCTAATATCAGAATTTGAGCAGGTCATCTCATAAAAGTTGTTAAAAATTATCTTATCCTTCTACCCACCAAATTTAATGTCATTTTACCTTCTAAAACTCCAACTATGGATAAAATTCTGAGTAGTGATTGGGCTGGATTGTAGGACAATTCTAACTTCTTTTTTATGGCCAAACTTTGAATTTTTAAATGGCACATTTAGGTCTTTCATTATTCATAAATGTTGTAAGCCTATTTCTTAGCTTTCTAGCGATATAAACCAAACTGAAATCCAAAATCTATAGCTTCAGATATGACCCAATAATTGAACAGTGTTTCAATTTTAATTGAATTGGCATCTCCTTTCTAAACGTAGCCTTTTCTTTGTCCTTTCACTTTTAATAGTTAATCACAACAATCAATCCTTTGAATTATGAGATATACTTGCATTTAAAATGAGCATTTACCTTAAATTAAAGATATCTTATATTATCAGACTTTGAGTGCAAAATAATGACATAAAACCTTAATAAAAATGCACTTAATACTAATCACCCCCCAATCAACTTGATACTAGTCCCTAGTAATCAAAATGTTAAAATAGAAAAACAATTTACAAGTTCCACATGGCAAGACATTCATCATTCAACTTCCATTAATCTATCCAAATAAATAAACTCTCATTAAATTTATATATCTGCTTCATACTATTAAAACAAGATATTCATAAACCTTCGTTTTATGTGTTCAATGTATAAAAACATAGATGATATGGCTTTAATTGGAAAAAAAATAATATTTTGTTATAATGTTTTCCTAAAGTTAACTTTCTTGGGTTGGGATTATTATCTTCTTCTTTTTTTCTTTTTTCTTTTTTGTTTTTTATATATACAATACATCTTTAACCCATAAAACGAGCTTTCAGCTAATGACTCCTAAACTAGTTGGTTTTAAGGTATTAGATATTAAGAGACTCCTACGAGCTTAATAACTCGGGTTGTAGATATTAATACGTGGATAGTGCAATGTTTGATTCATGTGTTGGCTTCCAAAATTACTTGCATTTGCATTGTATTGCCCCTTGGGATTTTGTTGTGCTTGAGATGCAAACTTACCTTTCTCTTGAAAACTAAGAGCAGATGTGAGTTTTACAAGAGCATCTTTTAGATTTGCCATGGTTTAAGCATTTTGAGTGTTGATTGTCTCCTACTTCTCAATGAATGCATACAATGTTTCCTCAAGATTTTTTTTGGGAGGTGGAGTATAAGAAGGTGCATATCCATGAGAATTTTGGAAATTATGTTGTGCTTGAAACGGTGGCTGTGAATTTTATGTATTATTTTTATCAACCTTCAAATTGAAATTTGGGCGATTTCTCCAACCAAAGTCATATGTTTATGAGTATAAGTTATAATTGAGCTTTTGAAAATTATTTAAAGCATGAGCTTGTTCCTAAAGGCATTTCTTGAAAAAAGGTAATATTGAACATTAATTGGTTTTATAGATTTCACACACAATGTTTTTAAAAAAATTTAATTGACCATTCTTGTTCAATTCTAATACCTTGATTTTTCTAGCTGAAGATGCAAATTTAGATTAAAGGTTATGATTTTTTCTAAGATTGTATATACATCCACTACATGTATAAGGTTGAGTTTTACTAGATACCTCGTAAGTACCTGCGGTGTCCTAATTTTCAGCATTTTCAGCTAGCAAGTCTAGGTAGTCCATTAATTCATCAAGCTCTTTATCTTTAAAAGTTTTATTGCATATCAATTCAATCATTTGTCTATCTTGAGGTGTTAAACCTTTATAAAAATGTAAAACTAGTCTCCATGTTTCACAACCATGATGAGGACAAGTATGAAGCAACTCTTGATACCTATCCCAACTTTGGTAAAATGTTTCTCTGGTTTTTGTGTCAAAGTGGTGATTTGTCTTTTAAAAGAGTTTGTTCTATGAGATGGAATTTTTTAAAAAAAAAATTATCGTTGCATTTCATCCTAAGCATGAATGGATCCTGGTCTTAAATTTTATAGCCATGTTTTATCTTTATTTTTTAATAAACAAGAAAAAAGATTTAATCTAATTGTGTTCATGTTACAATTTGAGTCATTATAGGTGTTACAAATCTCCTTAAATTCTTTTAATTGGAAATATAAATGTTATAAGTTTAATAATGTATGGCTTAAAATTAAAATAAGATGCATCAGGATGGAAAACTATACATGAGAGTGCACTTGTTCTTGTGAAATTCATGTGGTCTTTAAGTGTTCTAACATAGTTATTCTCATGATTCTCATTATAAAACGACTAGTTATCTTCTTCGGTCATATTTTTTAATAATGATGAGGATACCCTACAAAATCTATCACTTAATGTACGTGACCACACTCTTACGCATGTGTAGGAAGAGAATAAAAGGAAGAAAAAAATAAAAGAAAAGAAACAAAGTTAGATACATGAAAAGTGAAAGAAGAAAATAAAATAAATATTATAATTTATACAAGAATTTATGTCCCCGGCAACGGCACTAAAAACTTGACACAACCAAAAGATTGATGTCTTCTCCAAAGTGTAGGAGTGTCAAAGTAATAAATAACCTGGCAAGACCAGGGTTGAGCCATAATGAGGTTAACTGTATAATAATAATAATAATAATAATAATAATAATAATAATAATAATAATAATTTAAAAGGGATTTTAAGATGTAAGATTAATATGAGGATTAAACAATAATAAAAACAAATGTCAAGGTTAAAGGATCCACTAATCGTATTTCAAACAAGTATAATATAAACTTTTTTTATTACTCAACTGGAAATTACACACAAAAGAGATTCTAATCGGATTATTTTTCATTAATAGCTCATTATAAATTATTAACATAATCATATTAATTATCTTATTTAAGTAACACCAAAATTTTAAATATTATCAAGAATTCATGATGCTAACTTATGTTAATAACAAATCAAGTTCCTTTCATAGCATAGGTGTAGGTTATACCATACGATTGAGTTATGAAAGTGCCTGATTAGTACTTAAAAGTGCATTTTTATCATGGTTTTATATCATCATTTTGCACTTGAAGTATCAATAACTCCTTAACTAAAATATGTTTTATAATAATGTATCTAATAATATAAGATACCTATAATTTGTGGTAAATGTCTATTTTTAATGCAGGCCTATCACATAAATGAAAGGATTGATTGATGACTTGAAGAACTTAAATTGCAAGGATAAAGAGATGGTCAAACTTAGAGAAGAGATGTCGGTGCAATCTAAACCAGAACACTGTTCGGTAATTGGGTTATATCTGGAGCTACAGATCTCAGATTTAGGTCCAATTTATATGGATGGAAAGGTAAGACATAGGCCTACAACTTTCATATGGAGCCCAAGATCTAAAAAGGCCATTTGCAAGTCCAAATTATAGCAACAACAAAGAAGCCCGAATCTGTCTTCCAGCCCGAGCACTGTTCGGTATTTTGGCCATATCTGGAGTTCTAGAAGTCCAAATGAGCTGAATTGTTTACACAAGAAAGCTGAGACAATTGCGTACAACTTTCATGTTTACAACTGGCTCCAATTTTAACGTTATCAATGACGTTTTGGGCAGACAAGAGAAGATAAGGATTGTCACCAAGTCAAAGGTTGGCCACCCACTTATCAATTAGTCATCAAATCAATAGTTCCCAATTTTGGCCTATAAAAGGAGGCATTTGCCATGTATTTAGGCATCTTGGTTTTCAGATCAAGATCATGCTCTTCCTTTCTCTCTTTGTATTTTTTGTAATGTTTATGTTTTGCTTTCATTAATATTAAATTTATGCTTTTCATTTCCTTTCCTTTACTTAGTTAGCTTTTATGTTCTTATTTTGTTTATCTATTTTGCTTTCTTTCATTATGTCTAGCTAAGTTAATTATGTCAAGGTGAAAAGGTTATACTAATGGTGTGAGAATAAGTATAATGTAAACTTAATATGGGATTTAATGTTTGATACTAACATGTTTTATATTTGTTATCTTGTTCACTCTTTAATACTTTGCTTGTTAAATGACTAATCTTGATTTATGTTGTATAACACTTGGTACAACAAATGCTTGACACTTTCATAGCCCATAATGTATGGTATAACCGACACCTGAGCTATGAAAGGAACTTGATTTGTTGTTAACATAAGTTATAATCATGAATGCTTGACGAGATTTACAAGTATTAGCATTAATTGAATAAGATGACTAATGTAATCATGTTAACAATATATAATCTGATTGGAACCTCCTTTGTGTGTGGTTTCCAATTCAATAATAAGAGTTTATACTATACTTGTTTGATATACCATTAGTGGAACCTCTAACCTTGACATTTGTTATTATTATTGTTTAATCCTTACATTAATATTTCATCTCTAAGTTCTCATCATCATCATCTTCTTCTTCTTCTCTTTCTTTATTATTATTATTATTATTATTATTATTATTATTATTATTATTACTACTACTACTACTATTACTATTGTTGTTATTGCTATTATTGTTGTTTATAATTATTGTCTATAATTTGTACAATTAACCTCCCTATGGTTCGACCCCGGTCTTGCCGGGTTATTTATTACTTCGACACTCCTACACTTGGGAGAAGACATCAACCTTTTAGTCGTGTCAGCGCCAAACATTTGTTGTACTAAATATTATACAACACAAATATAGATTAACCATTTAACAAGTAAGATATTAAGAATTAATAAAATAAAAATGATAAGACATGTTAATAGCAAGTTGTTTAAGATATAAGCATTGAAGTCCATATTGAGTTTATATTATACTTATCTTGACACCATTAGTGAAACCTTTTCACCTTTACATAATAAACTTAGTTAAATATTATAAATAAGAGAAACATAGATAAATAAGATGATAACATAATTATATAAGTATAGTAAAGGAAATAAAAGGCATAAAAAAAATATTAATGAAACTATAACATGAAATAAAACTAGAACATTAAAACTACAAAGAAAAAAAACAAGTATATGTTCTTAATCTAAAAACTAAGATGCCTAAATGCATGGAAAATATCTTTTTTTATAATCCAAAATTTAAAACTATTGATTTGTTGACTAATTATTAAGTGGGTGATCACATCTTGACTTGATGACAATCCTTATCTTCTTGTTTGAAAAAAAACATCATTGCTAACATTATAATTTGAAGAGATTGTCTACATAAAAGTTTTAGAGAATTGTCTTAACTTTCCAAAAAAAATCAGTGCATTTGAACTTCTAGAACTCGAGATATAGGCTAAAAACTAAACAATGTTTGGACTGTAGGACTGCTTCAGACTTCTCCGTTGTTGCTGTAATTTGAACTTGAAAATGGCCTTTTTGAATCTTGGACTCCATATGAAAGTTTTAGGCCTATGTCTTAACTTTCCATCCATATAGAGTAGACCTAAATCTAAGTTCTACAGCTCTAGTTATGATCCAATAATCGAATGGTGTTCTAATTTGAACTGAACCAATATCTTTTTTCTAAGCATAGCCATCTCTTTGTCTTCTTAATTTTAGTAGTTAAACTCATCAATCAATCCCTTGATTTATGTGATGGGCCTACATTTAAGTTGAATGTTTATCATAAATTAAAGATCTCTTATATTATTAGATATGTTATTATAAAGTATATTCTAGCTAAGGAGTTATTGATACTTCAAGTGCAAAATGATAATATAAAACCTTGATAAAAATACACTTTTAAGTACTAATCAATATTCCTGTAAGGATTACTGTTCTCATTTACATCCTTATTCACATTGCTAGCACTAGAAGTTGACCCAACCACCTTTTCTGTCATGCTTCCTGACACGACTAAAAGGTTGATGTCTTCTCCCAAGTGCAGGAGTGTCGAAGTAATAAATAACCCGGCAAGACCGGGGTCGAACCACAGGGAGGTTAATTGTACAAATTATAAACAACAATTATAAAACAACAATAATAGTAATAACGATAACAATAATAACAATAATAATAACAATAATAATAATAATAATAATAATAATAATAATAATAATAATAATAATAATAATAATAATAATAATAATAATAATAATAATACTAGTAGTAGTAGTAGTAGTAGTAGTAGTAATAATAATAATAATAATAATAAAGAAAGAGAAGAAGAAGAAGATGATGATGATGAGAACTTAGAGATGAAATATTAAAGTAAGGATTAAACAATAATAATAACAAATGTCAAGGTTAGAGGTTCCACTAATGGTATATCAAACAAGTATAGTATAAACTCTTATTATTGAATTGGAAACCACACACAAAGGAGGTTCCAATCAGATTATATATTGTTAACATGATTACATTAGTCATCTTATTCAATTAATGCTAATACTTGTAAATCTCGTCAAGCATTCACGATTATAACTTATGTTAACAACAAATCAAGTTCCTTCCATAGCTCAGGTGTCGGTTATACCATACATTATGGGCTATGAAAGTGCCAAGCATTTGTTGTACCAAGTGTTATACAACATAAATCAAGATTAGTCATTTAACAAGCAAAGTATTAAAGAGTAAATAAGATAACAAATATAAAACATGTTAGTATCAAACATTAAAGTCCATATTAAGTTTACATTATACTTATTCTTACACCATTAGTGTAACCTTTTCACCTTGACATAATTAACTTAGCTAGACATAATGAAAGAAAGAAAAATAAATAAACAAAATAAGAACATAAAAGCTAACTAAGTAAAGGAAAGAAAATGAAAAGCATAAACTTGATATTAATGAAAGCAAAGCATAAAAATTACAAAACATACAAAGAGAGAAAGGAAGAGCATGATCTTGATCTGAACACCAAGATGCCTAAATGCATGGCAAATGCCTCCTTTTATAGGCCAAAATTGGGAACTATTGATTTGATGACTAATTGATAAGTGGGTGGCCAACTTTTGACTTGGTGACAATCCTTATCTTCTCTTGTCTGCCCAAAACATCATTGATAACGTCCAAATTGGAGCCAGTTGTAAACATGAAAGTTGTAGGCAATTGTCTCAGCTTTCTTGTGTAACCAATTCAGCTCATTTGGACTTCTAGAACTCGAGATATGGCCAAAATACCGAACAGTGCTTGGGCTGGAAGACAGATTCGGGCTTCTTTGTTATTGCTACAATTTGGACTTGATAATGGCCTTTTTAGATCTTGGGCTCCATATGAAAGTTGTAGGCCTATGTCTTACCTTTCCATCCATATAAATTGGACCTAAATCTGAGATATATAGCTCCAGATATGACCCAATTACCGAACAGTGTTCCGGTTTAGATTGCACCGACATCTCTTCTCTAAGTTTGACCATCTCTTTATCCTTGCAATTTAAGTTCTTCAAGTCATCAATCAATCCTTTCATTTATTTGATAGGCCTGCATTAAAAATAGACATTTACCACAAATTAAAGGTATCTTATATTATTAGATACATTATTATAAAACATATTTTAGTTAAGGAGTTATTGATACTTCAAGTGCAAAATGATGATATAAAACCATGATAAAAATACACTTTTAAGTACTAATCATACCCCCCAACCAGCTTATTACTAGTCCCTAGTAATCAAAGCGTTAAAACAATTTGCAAATTTCACAAAGCAAGGTATTCATCATTTAACTTCCATTAATCTATCCAGATAAACAAACTCTCATTAAATTTATATATCTGCTCAATACCACTTAACAAGATATTAATAAACCTTTCTTTTGTGCTCAATGTATCAACACATAATTATGGGGCTTTTCTTGGAAGAAAACAAAATTTTTGTTCTAATGTTTAAGGTTAACTTCCTTGGGTTGGGATTACTATTTTTGTCTTTTTTTTTTTCATTTTTTCATTTTTTTTTTAAAATCTATATACATATAATTTAAAAACATCATGCATCTTTAACCCATGTAACGAGCTTTCAGCTAATGACTCCCAGACCAGTTGGTCTTAGGGCATTAGGTGTTAAGACACCCCTACGAGCTTAGTAACTCGGGTCGCAGATACTGATATGTAGATAGTGCAATGTTTGATTCCCTTAAGCTTTTCTCCTCAACCCATGTAACAAGCGTTGGGCCAATAGCTCCCAAGTCAGTTGACTTTAGGGTATTAGGTGTTAAAACACCCCTTCGGGCTTCATTGCTTAGGTTAGGGAGGCTACAAAACCAAACTTATCTACATTTTTATTATCATCATTTTTTTTCTTTTTTTTTCATGTTTTTTTTTAATTATATACAATCCCTTTCCCTTAGTTGTTACCTTTAACAAAAGAACATAAATAATGTAATAATCCAATATGCAACCCACAATCATATGTTAAAGTGTGTGTGTGTAAATTAAGGTTTAAGAATACATGTTAAATAAGTATATGAGCAGAATTAAGTGGTAACAATACAAGAGTTTGTAAACCTGAATATTTCAGGAAGTATTATAATAGACCTTGTTAAGAATGATTACTAAGATGCGTCTCAAGAGTCACTTTAACAAAAGAACTCCTTTACTCTGCCATCCTAGTAACAACAATTATGCATATGCTTTATGAAATGAAAAACAATTTTTTTTTTTTATCAACTACTACCCTCTCCCCTCAACCAAAATGAGACATTGTCCTCAATGTTCTAAGGTAGAAAGATAGAGTATAGAAGATATCACCTGAAATAACGAACACTGACAAAACCTGAAACACACTAAAACAAAAATAAGAAATAACAAAACACAATAATAAAACCAAAAGACACAAAAAATTCACAAATGAAGGCTCAAATCCAATCTAATCTTTTTACGGCTTCCCGTAGATGACCAATTTATGCGACTCATGGAAGGATCAATCACAGGAATGAAAGATTGTAGTTGGTCAATCAATTGTTCAGCAGTAGTAGCAGAGATTATGATTTGTCGTGCAGAAGATGTTAGAAATTCCTGTTCCACAGCATGATTAAGAAAAGACAACAACTTATCATAATAACCATTAACATTTAACAAACCTATGGGTTTATGGTGAATGTGCAGTTGAGCCCAAGAGGAAATATGAAAGATCTCTTCCAATGTGCCTCGACCACCTGGTAAAGCAATAAAAGCATCAGCATGGTTAAACATTGCATTCATTCGAGTCGACATTGTGGAGACCTGAAGTTCCTCTCTAATTGTTTTTCCAATGATGTCCCCTTGTGCCAAAGCTTCAGGGATGACTCCTAAAACTTGACTACCTCCTAAAAATACAGCTATTGACACACCTCCCATTAACCCAAGACTGCCTCCTCCATACACTAAATGAATCTTTCTCTCAGCTAGCACCTGACCAAGATGATTTGCTGATTCTAAAAACTCCTTTTCTTTCCCAGGACTAGATCCACCGAAAACACAAATATTTCTTATTTGATGACTTGAGGAACTTGCCATTTCTACACACTTCTGTATTTGTTGAATGTATGGGTTGAGTAGAAATGAAAGGAAGGAAAAGAGGGTTTTATAGATGAGAAATTGGAAAGGCAATCATAACATCTATATGTAGGCCAGCTGGAGTCTCACACTCTCTCTCTCTCTCTCTTTTTATTTATTTATTTATTTACTTTTGAAAAAAAAAGCATGTGTATGTACAAGTAGTTGCGATTGTGGCTCACATCTTCCCTTGGTTTTACGTCCAAGAACGGCTTAAACGCCCTCTATGGGTCGGGGATAGGCTTCCCATCCAGTTTTCTTAAAAACTGGCAAACAGGGTCTTTTTTAGTCAGATTCCCAAGACTAAGTCGATCATGTTCTTTATGAAATAGTGGCCATAAATCATGAATTGCACGATGCACATCTCCACTAGGATGCGTCTCAAGAGTCAATAGAAGATTATCTAAAGACTCCTTACTCAGGCCATCCTTAATGAATTGTATTTTATCTTCACGGTTTATAGATACCATTCCTAAAGAACGACATTGTGTATTACAAGTCCATCTAGCACATCGATGACAGACATCCAGTCGTTTTGCACGACGCTTCTTTGCAAAAGTGCTTTTACCTGTTCCAGGCATGTGTGAAATGAAGAAATTAGAGGACTCACCTGATAATCGGACCTTTGCTTCAATCAACCAGCGAATATCTTCAGGAATTCCATGATTCATTAATAATCTCAATCTTGCACATCTAGCACGGTAAATTTTTGTAATCGTATTCTGAGGCAGAGCGGGAAAATACTTTTTCAATTTTTCAAGATTAGTGTCCATTTTCAAATGAGAATTGGAAGAGAGATTCAAAGAATTGTACAGATATATACACAGATATCAGTAATTGTGGGAAACTGAAAGAACCGACTTAAGTCACGGAGTACCGTTATCCGCCATTTGACCGGGGTGAGAAAAACTAACAAAAATCACTCAAAAAGAAACACAAAAACAATGTGAGAAAAAAAAAATTAACCTTTATCTACAAGATCAGTCCAACCAGTTGATTCATTTTCACTAGGAAAATTATCAAAGTAAGCTTTCAAACGATGTCCATTTTCATTAAAATCATTGTCATTCATTGAATTCTCAATATCACAGGCCCCATAAGGATTGCTCCATCTTGGTCTTAGCTCTCTAGGGAATGCATAGAGTTGAGAATTATAAAACAAAACTTTTTGACCTGTATCAATCTTTTGACAATTTTCACAAGTTTTGCAGAATGCATGCGTGTCCTTGAACATGGTGGGCCAATAAAATCCATTTTGAAAGATTTTTGCAGCTGTCTTTTTTGACGAGAAACAATTTCCACATGCTTCAGAATGACAAAGTTTAATGACACTACTTACCTCATTGTCGGGAATGAATATTTGAAATATTTGATCAGGACAATATTTGAATAAGGTAGGGTCATCACAATAAAAGCTCTTCACTTCGTTCAAAAACTTTTCTTTGTCTTGGGTACTCCAATCAGCTGGCAAATCTCCTAAAGCAAGAAAATTGATATTTTTATTATACCAAGGCAATAGACTAAGAGAAAGTAAGGATTCGTTAGGAAAGTAATCATCCATTGGTGTGATGTCGGGTGTCGAATCTATTGTCACTGTTGATAAAAGATTCGCATCAACATTTTCGGTGCTTGTTTCATCCGTGATTTCTTCCTCAGAATAAACCATTTGCAAATCTTCAGTTTCATCCAATTCATTTTTACTTAAAGTAGATTCAAGTTGATCATAAACTAATTCATCAATATGATCTACTTCTTGTAAATCATTATCATCTCCAGGTTGCTTGCAAATGTTAAAAATATTCATCTCCAATGTCATGTTTCCAAATGATAGCTTCATCAGTCCATTCCTACAATTAATCAATGCGTTAGACGTTGCAAGAAACGGACGTCCTAAAATAACAGGAAATGAATTACATGCTTCAACAGGTTCTGTGTCCAAGACAATAAAATCCAGAGGATAAATGAATTTATCGACTTGTACTAACACATCTTCAATTATTCCTCTAGGCACTTTTACAGATCTATCGGCAAGTAAAAGAGATATAGAAGTTGGTTTTAACTCACCTAGATTGAGACTTTGAAAAACTGAATATGGAAGTAAATTCACACTAGCTCCAAGATCAAGTAAGGCTCTTTCAATTTTATGCTCTCCAATAAAGCAGGAAATTGTAGGACAACCAGGGTCTTTATATTTCAAAGCATTATTGTTTTGAAGAATAGCACTTACTTGTTCGGCTAGAAAGACTTTCTTTTTCACATTCAGTTTCCTCTTCACAGTGCATAGATCTTTCAAAAATTTAGCATAGGAAGGAACCTGTTTAATTGCATCCAACAAAGGTATATTGATCCTTACCTGTTTGAAAATTTTATAAATTTCAGAATTGTGATTGACTTTTCTTTGTTTGGTCATGGCTTGAGGAAATGGAAGTGCTGGCGGTGAATCAGTCGTTTCTTTGCAATTTTCAGATTCATCCCCTTCCTTACCCTCAGAGATTGACTCATCATCTTTCTCATAAGGTTCAAGAGAGGGTTTTTCAATAACCTTACCACTGCGCAGAGTAGTGACTGATTTGACTTGATCCATGTGTTGGCTTCCGGAACTACTTGCATTTGCATTGTATTGCCCCTTGGGATTTTGTTGTGTTTGAGATGGAAACTTACCTTTCTCTTGAAAACTAAGAGCAGATGTTAATTTAGCAAGAGTATCTTTAAAATCTGTCATGTTTTGAACAAGTTGAGTATTAATTATCTCTTGTTTTTCAATGAATGCATGCAATGTTTCCTCAAGATTTCTTCTAGGAGGTGGAGCATAAGGAGGTGCATATCCATGAGAATTTTGGAAATTATGGTGTGCTTGAAACGGTGGTTGTGAAGTTTGTGCATTGTTGTTCTCACTCTTCCAATTGAAATTTGGGTGATTTCTCCAACCAGGGTTGTATGTTTGGGAGTATGGGTTGTGGTTGGCCCTTTGAAAACTGTTTAAAGCATGGGCTTGTTCATGGAGACATTCCTTAAAAGAAGGCAAGGTTGGACAATCGTTGGTTGAGTGTTCATTTGTTTCACAGATTTGACACACAATGTTTTCAACAGATTTTAATTGACCACTCTTTTTTAATTCTAGTGCCTCAACTTTTCTAGCTAAAGATGCAAATTTGGCTTGAAGGTCATGATCTTCCCTAAGGTTGTACATACCTCCACTTGATGTATGAGGTTGAGTTTTACTCGATGCCTCATAAGTACCCGCAATGTCCCAATTTTGAGTATTTTCAGCTAACAAGTCTAAGTACTCCATTGCTTCATCAGGGTATTTATCTTCAAAAGTTCCATTGCACATCAATTCAACCATTTGCCTATCTTTAGGTGTTAACCCTTCATAGAAATGTGAAACCAATCTCCATGTTTCAAAACCATGATGAGGGCAAGTACTAAGCAAGTCTCGATACCTATCCCAACATTTGTAAAATGTTTCTCCTGGTTTTTGAGTGAAAGTGGTGATTTGTCTCTTGAAAGAGTTTGTTCTATGAGATGGGAAAAACTTCTTTAAAAACTGTTGTTGCATTTCATCCCAAGCACGAATGGATCCTGGTCTCAAATTTTGTAGCCATGTTTTAGCTTTATCTTTTAATGAAAAAGGAAAAAGCTTTAATCTGATGGTGTTCATGCTACAATTTAAGTTATTATATGTGTTGCAGACCTCCTCAAATTCTCTTAAATGCAAGTATGGATTTTCCAATTCTAAACCATGAAAAGAAGGTAAAAGTTGAATAATACCTGGTTTAAAATTAAAATGAGATGCATCAGGAGGAAAAACTATGCATGATGGTGCACTTGTTCTTGTGGGATTCATGTGGTCTCTAAGTGTTCTAGCACGGTTATTCTCATTATTTTCATTATGAAGTGATTGATTATCTTCTTCAGCCATATTTTTTTGAAAATGATGAGGATACCCTACAAAGTCTACCACTTGATGTACGTGACCACACTCTCATGCACGTGTAGGAAAAATAAAAAAGAAGAAGAAAGCAAAAGAAGGAGGAAGAAAACAAAATAAAAAGAAACAAAAGAAAAGAAACAAACTTATATACAAGAAAAGTGAAAAGAGAAAATAAAATAAATACTATAATTTATACAAGAACTTACCTCCCCGGCAACGGCGCCAAAAACTTGACACGACTAAAAGGTTGATGTCTTCTCCCAAGTGCAGGAGTGTCGAAGTAATAAATAACCCGGCAAGACCGGGGTCGAACCACAGGGAGGTTAATTGTACAAATTATAAACAACAATTATAAAACAACAATAATAGTAATAACGATAACAATAATAATAATAATAATAACAATAATAATAACAATAACAATAATAATAATAATAATAATAATAATAATAATAATAATAATAATAATAATAATAATAATAATAATAATAATAATAATAATACTAGTAGTAGTAGTAGTAGTAGTAGTAGTAATAATAATAATAATAATAATAAAGAAAGAGAAGAAGAAGAAGATGATGATGATGAGAACTTAGAGATGAAATATTAAAGTAAGGATTAAACAATAATAATAACAAATGTCAAGGTTAGAGGTTCCACTAATGGTATATCAAACAAGTATAGTATAAACTCTTATTATTGAATTGGAAACCACACACAAAGGAGGTTCCAATCAGATTATATATTGTTAACATGATTACATTAGTCATCTTATTCAATTAATGCTAATACTTGTAAATCTCGTCAAGCATTCACGATTATAACTTATGTTAACAACAAATCAAGTTCCTTCCATAGCTCAGGTGTCGGTTATACCATACATTATGGGCTATGAAAGTGCCAAGCATTTGTTGTACCAAGTGTTATACAACATAAATCAAGATTAGTCATTTAACAAGCAAAGTATTAAAGAGTAAATAAGATAACAAATATAAAACATGTTAGTATCAAACATTAAAGTCCATATTAAGTTTACATTATACTTATTCTTACACCATTAGTGTAACCTTTTCACCTTGACATAATTAACTTAGCTAGACATAATGAAAGAAAGAAAAATAAATAAACAAAATAAGAACATAAAAGCTAACTAAGTAAAGGAAAGAAAATGAAAAGCATAAACTTGATATTAATGAAAGCAAAGCATAAAAATTACAAAAAATACAAAGAGAGAAAGGAAGAGCATGATCTTGATCTGAACACCAAGATGCCTAAATGCATGGCAAATGCCTCCTTTTATAGGCCCAAATTGGGAACTATTGATTTGATGACTAATTGATAAGTGGGTGGCCAACTTTTGACTTGGTGACAATCCTTATCTTCTCTTGTCTGCCCAAAACATCATTGATAACGTCCAAATTGGAGCCAGTTGTAAACATGAAAGTTGTAGGCAATTGTCTCAGCTTTCTTGTGTAAACAATTCAGCTCATTTGGACTTCTAGAACTCCAGATATGGCCAAAATACCGAACAGTGCTTGGGCTGGAAGACAGATTCGGGCTTCTTTGTTATTGCTACAATTTGGACTTGATAATGGCCTTTTTAGATCTTGGGCTCCATATGAAAGTTGTAGGCCTATGTCTTACCTTTCCATCCATATAAATTGGACCTAAATCTGAGATATATAGCTCCAGATATGACCCAATTACCGAACAGTGTTCCGGTTTGGATTGCACCGACATCTCTTCTCTAAGTTTGACCATTTCTTTATCCTTGCAATTTAAGTTCTTCAAGTCATCAATCAATCCTTTCATTTATTTGATAGGCCTGCATTAAAAATAGACATTTACCACAAATTAAAGGTATCTTATATTATTAGATACATTATTATAAAACATATTTTAGTTAAGGAGTTATTGATACTTCAAGTGCAAAATGATGATATAAAACCATGATAAAAATACACTTTTAAGTACTAATCACTTCCATTAGGAATAAATAGCTCTCCGTGTGCCTACCAACACAGGGAATCCTCCATAAATCCTTTGGTTAGAAGATGCATTGTTACAACATCTTGATGTAGAAACTTTTTATTTTTACACTTCCTGTATGGACACCTAATATAGCCATCAATAAAATTTCTTAAAATAGATGTTGCAAAATTAATAAAACCCTAAAACCCATTGCAATAATCCATCCTTCGCAATTCTTGGGGTAAGTCCTGATACATCCATGAGCAATCATCCATAACTTCTATCGAACCTCTATAAAATTATGACGACAACGTGTATTAATTAACTATATTACATAAAAAAATTTGCAAAATTATTGATTTGCCCAACATTATCCAACAAACTAAAAAAACAATTATATTAAATATTCATTATCAATTATCAACATCCATATAAATTTATACATATATAAATTTATAGGAATCATAACTTCCATAATAGAATTAATAAAAATTAAAACAAATCCATTAAACAAGCTATTATTTATTTCATCACAAGACATCTAATTCAATGTAATTCAAATAAATTTTGAACAATTTACAAACAAATACAATTTCACAAGCTCTAAAATAATTATGTTAAATATTCATTATCAATTATTAACATCCATATAAATTTATACATATATAAATTTATAGGAATCACAACTTCTGTAATAGAATTAATAAAAATTAAAACAAACCCATTAAACAAGCTATTGTTTATTTCATCACAAGACATCTAATTCAATGTAATTCAAATAAATTTTGAACAATTTATAAACAAATACAATTTGACAAACTCTAAAACAAACTGCACTATAAAATTATATATTCATACTAAAAGTTTCTTTGACAAGTAACAATCATACAAGTACATACGTTAACAAATACATATACTAAAAAACAATTAAAAATAATAAAATTAACATTTAAATATTAAAACTAAAAAGGATATAACTTATAAAAAATGATAAAATCTACAATAAATTGCTTAGAGAACGGATGTTTTGACCACTTACAAAAGTATGATAAACTTGAGTGCTTGTGTTGAGAAGAGGGGGAGAGTTAGGAAGGGTGATTGGCTGCAGTTTGGGAGGGGAGAGTTGGGATGGGAAAGAAAAAGGTGAAATAAAAAAAGAGAGAGTCGACAGAGTGGGTATATATTGGCTTTTACCAATGGAATCACCGACGAAATATTTTTGCTGGTGAGTCCACCAGTGAATGTGCCATGTCACTATATAAATATCTCGGTTTAAATCCCTCAGTCATTCTATTGATAACATCATCTGAGAAAAATCAAGGTTATTACACCGTTGTAACTTTCCAAAAATCTATATAATCCGTTGGCAATACTGTTGGTATATATCGACAGAATATGTCTGTCAATATATACCGACCATATTGCAGATGAAAATGGTCTATTGATAAATACAGACAGAATTAGAGATAGAATTATTTCCATCGGTAAAAATCATCGATGAAAAAATTTCATCAATAATTCCATTGGTTTTCTTTGATTTTTTTGTAGTGAACTAAGTCATTGCACTTAATTAAATCATTTGATTTGACCTAAATTAATTCTTAAACATAATTAAACTTTTAACTTGGCCCATGATTAATTTCGACATTGCAGAGTCTAGCTTTTGAATTAATTTCAACCAAACCATAATAAAGATCTACTCTGATTCCTCTGTTACTAATGTCATACTAATAACATTTGAATAAAAATACTTTATTTTACTTGTTATGATGCTGTAATTCAATGACTTCTTCAAACTTCTCATAATAGTCAACTTTAAACTCATTAAAAATTTATCCCTTAACACAAACCTAATTATTGTGTCTTTTCACATTGCCTATATTCTTAGTATAAAACACATGTTCATTAATGAAATAGTCATTGTAGAATTTTACCTTTCTTTTAAGACCCGAACTATATAAAGATAAAGTTATATTAGCATTCTTAATGAATAAACTTGGTACATGAAGTACAATCATGAACAATTAACAAGAAATCTGTAATAAAATTTAGATCTCAAGAGAAAAGAGTAATTAAACAGTACTTGTAAAATTATTCATCTTATAATTAAGAAATTTAGGATTCAGTCACCTATGAGTTTTATGGTAGTAAATATTAATAATATTGCTTATGAGGAATTCAATAATGCATCAGTTTATGATATTATAAGAGATAAATTGTTCAAAATTAACGACATGCTAAGTAGTATACTTACTAAATAAAAGGTCTTGGTTCATCAGAGTTAAATAGTATATAATTATGTGCTTGTATGAATTCTATTTCTAGGAAATATCTCTACCTCGATATGAGTAATCCAAGATGAGAGAATATTGATAATTTCTCACTTAGAGGCACTTTTCTACCATTGTCATACCTTGGAACACAATTGATTCATATTCTCAATTGAGACTTGAAATAGTACAAGATACATGTTGAAATATCTTCAACAATGTAGATCTCGCATATCAAAACCTCAATATATACCTTTTTTTTCTTTTACTTTTCTCTTAAGTTTAAATAAGTATCTACATGGAATTAAATTAATGTTTTGAAATATACAAAGAAAGACAATAAAAGGATTCTAATACTATAAAAGGACTCAAGAAAAAAATTAGCAATTAAAAGAATAAGGATCAAATTCAAAACATAAATTAAATTTTATTTTTTATTGAAAGGTAAAATTGAAAATAAAATTAATTTAATAAAAGGACCCCAAAAAACCTAAAGAATGAGAAAAAAATAAAAATAAAAAATAAAAATAATTTTTTTATTGATGTGTGAAATTGAAAAAAAAAATCAATTTAACAAAAGACCTAAAAGAACTATCAAACGAATAAGGATAAAAAAAAACATATATCCCAAATTAAAATTGAATGATGAAATTGAAAATATATTAGATTTTATAAAAGGCTTAGCAATAGAAATAAAAAATTAAAAGAATAAAGATCTAAGTGAAAATCCTTATAAATCAGAAGACAACTCTAAAAGTTTACATGGTCGATGTGAATCTCGAGTGTAAAAAAGAGAAAAGAGAGGGGAAAATGTTGCCAATAACAAATCATGCTACCAATGACAACGTGTGGCATTCCATATAAAAGAGAACATACTAGCACTTTTAATAACAGATTTGAAGGGGGATTATGGCAACCAAGAGGTATCGTGTGTGCTGCTTGAAGGACATAGGTGTTTATCACACGCTAGCACATGCGTAATACATGCCATAATTTATTTTTTTGTTTTTTTATATTTATTCAAAGATCAAATTGCTCCTAAACTAATTTGATAATTGATTAGTACTTAAAAGTGCATTTTTATCATGGTTTTATATCATCATTTTGCACTTGAAGTATCAATAACTCCTTAACTAAAGCATGTTTTATAATAATATATCTAATAATATAAGATACCTTTAATTTGTGGTAAATATTCATTTTAAATGTAGGCCTATCACATAAATGAAAGGATTGATTGATGAATTTAAGAATTGAAATTGAAAGGATAAAGAGATGGCTAAACTCCGAAAAGAGATGTCGATGCAGTCCATATCAAAACACTATTTGGTAATTAGATCATATCTGGAGTTTTAGATCTCAGATTTAGGTCCACTTTATATGGATGGAAAGGTAAGACATAGGCCTACAACTTTCATATGGAGCCCAAGATCTAAAAAGGCCATTTTCAAGTCTAAATTATAGCAACAACAAAAAAGCCCGAATCTCTCTTCCAGCCTGAGCACTGTTCAGTGTTTTGGCCATATCTGGAGTTCTAGAAGTCCAAATAAGCTCAATTGTTTACACAAGAAAGCTGAGACAATTGCCTACAACTTTTATCTTTTCGACTAGCTCCAATTTTGACGTTTTGGGCAGACAAGAGAAGATAAGGATTGCCACCAAGTCAAGAGGTGGCCACCCATTTATCAATTAGTCATCAAATCAATAGTTCCCAATTTTGGCCTATAAAAGGAGGCATTTGCCATGCATTTAGGCATCTTGGTGTCCAGATCAAGATCATGTTCTTCCTTTCTCTCTTTGTATTTTTTGTAATGTTTATGCTTTGCTTTCATTAATATCAAGTTTATGCCTTTCATTTCCTTTCACTTACTTAGTTAACTTTAATCTTATTCATGTTCTTATTTTGTTTATTTATTTTTCTTTCTTTCATTATGTCTAGCTAAGTTAATTATGTCAAGGTGAAAAAGTTACACTAATGTTGTAAGAATAAGTATAGTGTAAACTTAATATGGACTTTAATGTTTGATACTAACATGTTTTATATTTGTTATCTTGTTCACTCTTTAATACTTTGCTTGTTAAATAACTAATCTTGATTTATGTTGTATAACACTTGGTACAACAAATGCTTGGCACTTTCATAGCCCATAATGTATGGTATAACCGACACCTAAGCTATGAAAGGAACTTGATTTGTTGTTAATATAAGTTATAATCATGAATGCTTGACGAGATTTACAAGTATTAGCATTAATTGAATAAGATGACTAATGTAATCATGTTAACAATCTATAATCCAATTGGAACCTTCTTTATGTGTGGTTTCCAATTAAATAATAACAGTTTATATTATACTTATTTGACATATCATTAGTGGAATCTCTAACCTTGACAATTTTTATTATCATTGTTTAATCGTTACATTAATATTCCTTTTTCAAGTTCTCATCATCATCTTCTTCTTTTCTTTCTTTATTATTGTTATTATTATTATTATTACTACTACTACTACTACTACTACTACTACTACTATTATTATTATTATTATTATTATTATTGTTGTTGTTGTTGTTGTTGAATTATTGTTAATTATAATTTGTATAATTAACCTTCTTGTGGTTCGACCCCAGTCTTGCCGGGTTATTTATTACTTCGACACTTCTGTACTTGGGAGAAGACATCAACCTTTTCGTCGTGTCAAGTTTTTGGCGCCGTTGCTGGGGAGGTAAGTTTTTGTATAAATTATAATATTTATTTTATTTTCTCTTTTCACTTTTCTTATATATAACTTTGTTTCTTTTCTCTTGTTTCTTCTTCTTTTATTTTCTTCTTCCTTTTATTTTATTCCTACACGTGCATGAGAGTGTGGTCACGTACATTAAGTGGTAGACTTTGTAGGATATCCTCATCATTTTCAGAAAATATGGTCGAAGAAGATAATCAATCACTTCATAATGAGAATAATGAGAATAACCGTGCTAGAACACTTAGAGACCACATGAATCCCACAAGAACAAGTGCACCATCATGCATAGTTTTTCCTCCCGATGCATCTCATTTTAATTTTAAACCAGATATTATTTATCTTTTACCTTCTTTTCATGGTTTAGAATTGGAAAATCCATACTTGCATTTAAGGGAATTTAAAGAGGTCTGCAACACATATAATAATTTAAATTGTAACATGAACATCATCAGATTAAAGCTTTTTCCTTTTTCATTAAAAGATAAAGCTAAAAAATGGCTAAAAACTTTAAGACCAGGATCCATTCGTGCTTGGGATGAAATGCAACAACAGTTTTTAAAGAAGTTTTTCCCATCTCATAGAACAAACTCTTTCAAGATACAAATCACCACTTTCACTCAAAAACCAGGAGAAACATTTTATAAATGTTGGGATAGGTATCAAGACTTGCTTAGTACTTGCCCTCATCATGTTTTTGAAACATAGAGATTAGTTTCACATTTCTATGAAGGGTTAACACCTAAAGATAGGCAAATGGTTGAATTGATGTGCAATGGAACTTTTGAAGATAAATACCCTGATGAAGCAATGGAGTACTTAGACTTGTTAGCTGAAAATACTCAAAATTGGGACACTGCGGGTACTTATGAGGCATCGAGTAAAACTCAACCTCATACATCAAGTGGAGGTATGTACAACCTTAGGGAAGATCATGACCTTCAAGCCAAGTTTACATCTTTAGCTAGAAAAATCGAGGCACTAGAATTGAAAAAGAGTGGTCAATTAAAATCTATTAAAAACATTGTGTGTCAAATCTGTGAAACAAATGAACACTCAACCAACGATTGTCCAACCTTGCCTTCTTTTAAGGAATGTCTCCATGAACAAGCCCATGCTTTAAGCAATTTTAAAAGGCCCAACCATAACCCATACTCCCAAACATACAACCTTGGTTGGAGAAATCACCTAAATTTTAGTTGGAAGAGTGAGAACAACAATGCACAAACTTCATAACCACCATTTCAAGCACACCACAATTTTTAAAATTCTCATGGATATGCACCTCCTTATGCTCTACTGCTTAGAAGAAATCTTGAGGAAATATTTCATGCATTTATTGAAAAGCAAGAGACAGTCAATACTCAACTTGCTCAAAACATGACAAATTTTAAAGATACTCTTGCTAAATTAACATCTGCTCTTAGTTTCTAAGAGAAAGGTAAGTTTCCATCTCAACCACAATAAAATCCCAAGGGGCAATACAATGCAAATGCAAGTAGTTCTGGAAGCCAACACATGGATCAAGTCAAATCAGTCACTACTCTACGCAGTGGTAAGGTTATTGAAAAACCCTCTCTTGAACCTTATGAGAAAGATGATGAGTCAATCTCTGAGGGTAAGGAAGTGGTTGAATCTGAAAATTGCAAAGAAACGACTAATTCACCGTTAGCACTTCCATTTCCTCATGCCATGACTAAACAAAGGAAAGTCAATCACAACTCTGAATTCTTTGAAACTTTCAAACAAGTAAGAATCAATATACCTTTACTGGATGCTATTAAGCAGGTTCCTTCCTATGCTAAATTTTTGAAAGATCTATGCACTGTGAAGAGGAAACTGAATGTGAAAAAGAAAGGCTTTCTAGCCAAACAAGCAAGTGTCATTCTTCAAAAAAATAATGCTTTAAAATATAAAGACCCTGGTTGTCCTACAATTTCTTGCTTTATTGGAGAGCATAAAATTGAAAGAGCCTTACTTGATCTTGGTGCTAGTGTGAATTTACTTCCATATTCAGTTTTTCAGAGTCTCAATCTAGGTGAGTTAAAACCAACTTCTATAACTCTTTTACTTGTCAATAGATCTATAAAAGTGCCTAGAGAAATAATTGAAGATGTGTTAGTACAAGTCGCTAAATTCATTTATCCTGTGAATTTTATTGTCTTGGACACACAACCTGTTGAAGGATGTAATTCATTTCCTGTTATTTTAGGACGTCCATTTCTTGCAACGTCTAATGCATTGATTAATTGTAGGAATGGACTGATGAAGCTATCATTTGGAAACATGACATTAAAGATGAATATTTTTAACATTTGCAAGCAACCTAGAGATGATAATGATTTACAAGAAGTGGAATTTACTGAAAAATTAATTCATGATCAATTTCCAATCTCTTCGAGTGAAATTAAGATTGATGAATCTGATGATTTGCAAATGATTTATTTTCAGGAAGAATCAAAGACAAGTAATTGGAGGCCATAAATTGAGGAATTGCCACCACGATCAATTAAGTTCATACCTTCAAATGTCCAACCACCAAAACCTGATTTGAAGTCGTTGCCATCCAATCTCAAATACTCATTTTTGGGAGAAAATGAAACTTTTCCGGTAATAATCTCTTTCAAACTTAATGCACATCAAGAAGGTAAGTTATTACAAATTCTGAAAATGCACAAAAATGCATTAGGATGGACCATAGCTGATATAAAAGGAATTAGTCCTTTGATTTGTACACAGAATTTATTTAAAGGAAAATGCTAAACCTTCTAGAGAAATGCAACAAAGGCTAAATCCTAATATGAAGGAAGTAGTGAAAAATAAATTCATTAAGCTTCTAGATAATGAAATCATTTATCCTATTTTTGACAGCAAATGGGTAAGTCCTACCCAAGTTGTACCCAAGAAATCTGGAGTTACTGTGATAACAAATGATAACAATGAGTTAATTCCTACTAGAACTGTTACTGGTTGGCGCATGTGCATTGACTATAGGAAACTTAATTCAATGACTAGAAAAGATCATTTTCCTTTACCTTTCATGGATCAAATCCTAGAAAGAGTTGCAGGTCATGAATTTTATTGTTTCCTAGATGGCTATTCGGGTTACAACCAAATTGAAATTGCATTGGAAGATCAAAAGAAGACTACTTTCACATGTCTATTTGGTACTTTTACATATCGAAGGATGCCTTGTGGATTATGTAATGCACCAGCCACATTTCAAAGATACATGCTTAGTATATTTAGTGATATGGTTGAACATTTTCTTAAGATTTTCATGGATGATTTTTCTGTTTTTGGGGATTCATTTGATGATTGTTTGACTAACTTAGGAAAGGTTTTGAGCAGGTGTGAAGAGAAGAATCTTGTGCTGAATTGGGAAAAATGTCATTTTATGGTAACAAACGGCATTGTACTTGGTCACATTGTTTCATCAAAAGGAATTGAGGTTGACAAATCTAAAATCGAGTTAATTGCAAACTTGCCAACACCAAAATCTCTTAAAGATGTTAGATCATTCTTGGGACATGCTGGTTTTTATAGAAGGTTCATCAAATATTTTAGTGTAATATCTAAGCCCTTAAGTAACCTTCTAACAAAGGATACTATTTTTGAATGGACTGAACATTATGAAGAAGCCTTTGTTAAACTTAAAAACTTGCTTATGTGTGCTCAAATCATTCAACCTCCTGATTGGTCATTACCTTTTGAAATAATATGTGATGCTAGTGATTATACCGTAGGTGCTGTTTTGGGACAAAGAAAAGATAAGAAACCTAATGTAATTTACTATACAAGTAAAACTTTAAATAGTGCTCAAATGAATTATACCACCACTAAAAAAGAATTACTTGCAATAGTATTTGCATGTGAAAAATTCAGATCTTATCTTGTTGGCTCACCTGTTGTTTTTAGTGATCATACAGCATTGAAATATCTTCTTTCTAAGAAAGATTTTAAGGCTAGATTGGTGCGGTAGATTTTATTACTTCAAGAATTTGATATCACAATCAAAGATAAGAAAGGCAACGAAAATGTTGTTGTAGATCACTTGTCAAGATTGACAACAGATTTAAAAATTGACATTACACCAATCGATGACTACTTTCCCGATGAATCTTTACTTTCTGTCTCTACAATGCCTTGGTTTGCTAATATTGTCAATTTTCTTGTTTCAAGACAATTGCCAGCTCATTGGAGTACTCAAGGTAAAAAAAAGTTCTTGAACAAAGTGAAAAACTTTTATTGGGATGATCCTTATTTATTCAAATATTGTCCTGATCAAATATTTTGAAGATGCATTCCTGACAATGAGGTAAGTAGTGTCATTAAATTTTATCATTCTGAGGCATATGGGAGCCATTTCTCGTCAAGAAAGACAACTGCAAAAATCTTACAAAGTGAATTTTACTGGCCCACCATGTTTAAAGACTCACATGCATTCTGCAAGTCTTGTGAAAATTATCGAAAGTTCGGATCTATTTCAAAACGTCACATGATGCCTTTAAATCCTATTATTGTCATTGAGATCTTTGATTGTTGGGGTATAGATTTCATGGGTCCATTCCCTCCATCATTTGGTTTCTTATACATATTAGTCGCAGTAGATTATGTTTCAAAATGGATAGAGGCAATTCCAAGTCAAAACAATGATCATAAAATAGTGATAAAGTTTTTGAAAGAAAATATTTGGAGTCGATTTGGAGTCCCTCGAGCCATAATAAGTGATGGTGGAACACATTTTTACAACAAGCCATTTGAGTCTTTAATGAAGAAATATGGAATCACACACAAAGTTGCCACCCCTTATCACCCTCAAATAAGTGGACAAGTAGAGCTTGCTAATAAGGAGATCAAACATATATTAGACAAAATAGTGAACCCCAATAGGAAAGACTGGTCTTTAAGACTTAATGATGCACTTTGGGCTTATCGAACTGCATAAAAAAAATAATTAGGTATGTCACCTTATAGACTAGTCTATGGAAAACCTTGTCACTTGCCTGTGGAACAAGCTTATTGGGCTATTAAAGCTTTCAATTCAAATCTGGATGATGCTAGTCAACTGTGACAATTACAAATAAATGAGCTTGAGGAAATAAGAAATGATGCATATGAAAATTCAAGAATTCATAAAGCAAGAATTAAAGAGTTTCATGACAAGAAAATACTAAGAAAAACATTCAATGTTGGTCAAAAAGTCTTGCTTTATAATTCTCGACTGCATTTATTTCCTGGAAAATTAAGATCAAGATGGAGCGGTCCTTTTATTGTGAAACATGTGTATCCATATGGGGCCTATGACATCAAGAATCCAACAAATGGCAATGTTTTCAAGGTAAATGGACATCGTCTGAAAGTTTACTTTGATAATTTTTCAGTTGAACATAACTCTATTGAATTAGGTGATCCTATATATAAAGATTGATTTTTATTATTTTTATTTCTTTTTTTAGTGATTTTTGCTAGTTTCTCTCACCCTAGTCAAATGGTAGATAATGGTCCTCCGTGACTTAAGTCGGTTCTTTCAGTTTCCCACAATTACTGATATCTGTGTATATATATGTGCAATTCTTTGAATCTCTCTTCCAATTCTCATTTGAAAATGGACACTAATCTTGAAAAATTGAAAAAGTATTTTCCCGCTCTGCCTCAGAATGCGATTACAAAAATTTACCGTGCTAGATGTGCAAGATTGAGATTGTTAATGAATCATGGAATTCCTGAAGATATTCGCTGGTTGATTGAAGCAAAGGTCCGATTATCAGGTGAGTCCTCTAACTCTTTCATTTCACACATGCTTGGAACAGGTAAAAGCATTTTTGCAAAGAAGCGTCGTGCAAAACGACTAGAAGTCTGTCATCAATATGCTAGATGGACTTGTAATACACAATATCGTTCTTTAGGAATGATATCTATAAACCGTGAAGATAAACTATAATTCATTAAGAATGGCTTGAGTAAGGAGTCTTTAGATAATCTTCTATTGACTCTTGAGATGCATCCTAGTGGAGATATGCATCGTGTAATTCATGATTTATGGCCACTATTTCATAAAGAACATGATCGACTTAGTCTCGGGAATCTGACTAAAAAAGACCTTGTTTGCCAGTTTTTAAGAAAACTGGATGGGAAGCCTATCCCCAACCCATAGAGGGCGTTTAAGCCGTTCTTGGAAGTAAACCAAGGGAAGATGTGAGCCACATTCACAACTATCTGTACATACACATGCTTTTTCAAAAGTAAATAAATAAATAAATAAAGAGAGAGAGAGAGAGAGTGTGAGACTCCAGCTGGCCTACATATAGGTGTTATGATTGCCTTTCTAATTTCTCATCTATAAAACCCTCTCTTTTTTCCTTTCATTTCTACTTAACCCACACATTCAACAAATACAGAAGTGTGTAGAAATGGCAAGTTCCTCAAGTCATCATATAAGAAATATTTATGTTTTCGGTGGATCTAGTCCTGGGAAAGAAAAGGAGTTTTTAGAATCAGCAAATCATCTTGGTTAGGTGCTAGCTTAGAGAAACAATCATTTAGTGTATGAGGGAGGCAGTCTTGGGTTAATGGGAGGTGTGTCAAAAGCTGCATTTTTAGGAGGTAGTCAAGTTTTGGGGGTCGTCCCCGAAGCTTTACACAAGGAGATATCATTGGAAAAACAATTGGAGAGGAACTTCAGGTCTCCACAATGTCAGCTCGAATGAATGCAATGTTTAACCATGCTGATGCCTTCATTGCTTTACCAGGTGGTCTAGTCACATTGGAAGAGATCTTTCATATTTCCTCTTGGGCTCAATTGCACATTCACCATAAACCCATAGATTTGTTAAATGTTAATGGTTATTATGATAAGTTGTTGTCTTCTCTTGATCATGCTGTGGAACAGGAATTTCTAACATCTTCTGCACGACAAATCATAATCTCTGCTTCTACTGCTGAACAATTGATTGACCAACTACAATCTTTCATTCATGTGATTGATCCTTCCATGAGTCGCATAAATTGGTCATCTAAGGGAAGCCGTAAAAAGCTTAGATTGGATTTGAGCCTTCATTTGTGAATTTTTGTATCTTTTGATTTTATTATTGTGTTTTGTTATTTTTTATTTTTGTTTCAGTGTGTTTCAGGTTTTGTTAGTGTTCGTTATTTCAGGTGATATCTTTTATACTTTATCTTTCTACCTTAGAACATTGAGGATAATGTCTCGTTTTGGTTGGGGGGAGAGGGTAGTAGTTGATAAAAAAAAATTGTTTTTCATTTCATAAAGCATGTGCATAATTGTTGTTACTAGGATGGCAGAGTAAATGAGCTCTTTTGTTAAAGTGACTCTTGAGACGCATCTTAGTAACCATTCTTAACAAGGTTTATTATAATACTTCTTGAAATATTCAGGTTTATAAACTCTCGCATTGTTATCACTTAATTATGCTCATATACTTATTTAACATGTATTCTTAAACCTTAATTTACACACACACACTTTAACATATGATTGTGGGTTGCATATTGGATTATTACATTATTTATGTTCTTTTGTTAAAGGTAACAACTAAGGAAAATGGATTGTATATAATTAAAAAAAAAACATAAAAAGAAAGAAAAAAGAAAAAAAATGGAAAAAAATGATGATAATAAAAATATAGATAAGTTTGGTTTCGTAGCCTCCCTAACCTAAGCAATTAAGCCCGAAGGGGTGTTTTAACATCTAATACCCTAATGTCAACTAACTTGAGAGCTATTAGCCCAACACTTGTTACATGGGTTGAGGAGAAAAGCTTAAGGGAATCAAACATTGCACTATCTACATATCAGTATCTGCGACCCGAGTTACTAAGCTCGTAGGGGTGTCTTAACACCTAATGCCCTAAGACCAACCAGTCTGGGAGTCATTAGCTAAAAGCTCGTTACCTGGGTTAAAGATGCATGATGTTTTTAAATTATATGTATATATTTTTAAAAAAAAAGAAAAAAAAAGACAAAAATAATAATCTCAATCCAAGGAAGTTAACCTTAAACATTAGAATAAAAATATTTGTTTTCTTCCAAGAAAAGCCCCATAATTATGTGTTGATACATTGAGCACAAAAGAAAGGTTTGTTAATATCTTGTTAAGAGGTATTGAGCAGATATATAAATGAGAGTTTGTTTATCTGGATAGATTAATGGAAGTTAAATGATGAATACCTTGCTTTGTGAAATTTGCAAAATTTTTTTCTATTTAACGCTTTGATTACTAGGGACTAGAAATAAGCTTGTTGGGGGGTGTGATTAGTACTTAAAAGTGCATTTTTATCATGGTTTTATATCATCATTTTGCACTTGAAGTATCAATAACTCCTTAACTAAAGCATGTTTTATAATAATATATCTAATAATATAAGATACCTTTAATTTGTGGTAAATGTTCATTTTAAATGCAGGCCTATCACATAAATGAAAGGATTGATTTATGACTTTAAGAACTTAAATTGCAAGGATAAAGACATGGCCAAACTTAGAAAAGAGATGTCGGTGCAATCCAAACCGGAACACTGTTTGGTAATTGAGTCATATCTGGAGCTATATATCTCATATTTAGGTCTAATTTATATGGATGGAAAGGTAAGACATAGACCTATAACTTTCATATGGAGCCTAAGATCTAAAAAGGTCATTTTCAAGTCCAAATTGTAGCAACAACAAAGAAGCCTGAATCTGTCTTCCAGCCCGAGCACTGTTCAGTATTTTGGCCATATCTGGAGTTCTAACAATCCAAATGAGTTGAATTTTTTACATAAGAAAGCTAAGACAATTGTCTACAACTTTCATGTTTTCAACTGGCTCCAATTGTGATGTCACACGCCGGAAATCCATGCGGCATCGGCTGGTGATTTTTTTTGTTATTATTTGTGTTTTGCTCGGTTCTTTTGAGTCGCCACCTAGTATTATAGTTACTAGGAACCTATGGTCTGCGAGAGTCTGAGTAAGGGACTGGTTGTGCAAGGGGAAGACGCATCACCCCCAGTGCACCCTACTTTAGGTAAGCTGCATTATTTGTTTGATTGTTCTTCTAGGTCAAGTTTCTATTCATTGGTCTTTTCTAAGGTTCAAGGCAGATCTTCTTTCGTGAAGGAGTCTCTACCTCTTTGGGTTAAATCCTAACCATTCTAAAGTCTAAATTTTAAAATTGCCTTTATTTACACCTTGTATCTTTAATACTCGAGGGTGTACTTTATCGTGTAATTTTACACCCCACAAATATTAAAGTCTAGATCTTAAAAAAAAGGGTTAAAAAGGGAAAAAAGGGTTTTTGATATTTTGGCCAAACCTTAATGGATAATCATAAACTAGTTACAATACCCATTTTTTGGATTTTTAAATCGTGAGAAAGATGTAATTTTTATATTTTGAGACATGCTTGAAAAATTCTTTAGGATTTGGCCGTATGCAACAAAATCTTTTTTTTCTTTTTCTTTTTGATTTTTTTTTGTTTTTTTTTTAATATTTCAGAGAAAATCAGGCATTTTAATACTGGACTTGTATCTTACAATGTAAGTATACAACCCAATATTAAGCAAACTTGGTAGAAAAATATTTAAGAAAATCACAAATTTTTTTGAAATTATTTTTAAAATTTTTTTGAATTTTTTTTATGACTTAACGGAAACCGAGTATTTTAATACCGGATTTGTATCTTTACAGTATAAAAATACGAACCGATATTGATCAAAATGTATTAAAAAAAATTGTGAAAAATCACGGATTCTTTGAAATAAT
This sequence comes from Populus pruinosa, assembly GCA_026413675.1. Taxonomy (NCBI): domain Eukaryota; kingdom Viridiplantae; phylum Streptophyta; class Magnoliopsida; order Malpighiales; family Salicaceae; genus Populus; species Populus pruinosa. The sequence goes on from CM048606.1 coordinate 4,638,780, forward strand.
TTTTGAAGAATTTTTATTTTATTATGTATTTTTTTTCAAATTTCACTATTCATGCACGTGAATAGTAATAATAGCATTACACTGTTCACGTGAATTATAATTCACGTGAACAGTGAAATAGCATTTCACTGTTTAAGTGAATTATGTTTCACTTGAACAGTGAAATGCGAGGAAATGGTGCAGTCACGGCGACGAGAGGGGGTGGACAAACCTGATGGTAGAAACGATGTTGACGATGATGGTAGACACTTCCAGTGATTCTGGTGGTGGTGCTGGTGGTCGGTTTGGGTGGTTGCCATTGTGGAGGCTGGTCTGAGAGGAAATGAAAAGAGAGGGCTGGTTGCAGGAAAACTGGGTCGGAAAAAGCTGATTTTCGGCCAACTTTGGGTTAGATTTTCTCCTCCCTTTGAGCATGAAATTTGCTCCTATTTATAGGCATGGAAAGAGGGTAATCTCATCTTCAATGGGGAAAAATTTTCAGCCCTTGATTCGACTCGAGGAATCCAGGCCGTTGGCTCAAAGTGTGCACCTTGAACTGTCAAATTTGACAAATCCCAAGCTGCAGGCTGCCCAAGGTGGCCACTTTAGGCCGACCAACGGAGCCTTTTGGAATCTTATAAACCCGACCGGACAATTCACGAGGCTAGAGGGGTTGTAGGTGAACATGTCGGTGCACGCATTGTCGAATTTGGTGGCAAAACGAGGCCAAAAATGCATCTGGAACGTTGCTACTCGGGCGGCTTTTCGGGGAAGACGATGAACAGTAACCCGTTTTTTTTTTCTTTTTTTTTTCAACTTTAGCCCCGAATTTACGTGCCTTTTTCATTATAGTCCTTGGTCTCATATTCATGCCATTTCACCACTAATTGACCATTAAACTCTCAATTTCTTAAATTTGACCCCTGATTTCACTTAATTAACTTGGTAAAAATTAAATTTGATTTCTTAAAATTCCAATCTTCTCAATTAAACCCAAATTAGACTCTCAAACTTAATTTTTTCACCAATTAAGCCCCAAATAAAATTAATTTGACCCATTTAAAGTATAATTAAGTCCTTGCACTTAATTAAATCCTTCATTTGGACCTAAATTAATTCTTAAGCATAATTAAATTTTAATTTGGCCCATGACTAAATCAAATTGGCCTATTAAAAATTTAATTATGTTATTAGACTTAATTTTTATGCAAATTTGTCCAATAATCATTTAATTTGACCTTTGAATTTGAATTTTTCTATTTTTGGGCATAATAGGGTACAATTAGGCCTTGAAATTTCTCTCAAAATTACAGCTTTATTTTTACCTAGTCTTTCTAGATCAGTTTTCCCCACATTGCCAGCCTTTATTTTATTTTTTGATTTTTATATTTTTTTTACAAGTGTATTTTAGGGAATAACCCAGAATTGGGTTATGACATGTGATGTTATCAATGATGTTTTGGGCAAACAAGAGAAGATAAGGATTGTCACCAAGTCAAGAGTTGGCCACCCACTTATCAATTAGTCATCAAATTAATAGTTTCTAATTTTGGCCTATAAAAAGAGGCATTTGCCATGCATTTAGGCATCTTGGTGTCCAGATCAAGATCATGCTCTTCCTTTCTCTCTTTGTATTTTTTGTAATGTTTATGCTTTGCTTTTATTAATATCAAGTTTATGCCTTTCATTTCCTTTCACCTACTTAGTTAACTTTAATCTTATTCATATTCTTATTTTGTTTATTTATTTTTCTTTCTTTCATTATGTCTAGCTAAGTTAATTATGTCAAGGTGAAAAGGTTACACTAATGGTGTAAGAATAAGTATAGTGTAAACTTAATATGGACTTTAATGTTTGATACTAACATGTTTTATATTTGTTATCTTGTTCACTCTTTAATACTTTGCTTGTTAAATAACTAATCTTGATTTATGTTGTATAACACTTGGTACAACAAATGCTTGGCACTTTCATAGCCCATAATGTATGGTATAACTAACACCTAAGCTATGAAAGGAACTTGATTTGTTGTTAACATAAGTTATAATCATGAATGCTTGACGAGATTTACAAGTATTAGCATTAATTGAATAACATGACTAATGTAATCATGTTAACAATCTATAATCCAATTGGAACCTTCTTTATGTGTAGTTTCCAATTGAATAATAAGAGTTTATATTATACTTGTTTGACATACCATTAGTGGAATCTCTAACCTTGACAATTTTTATTATCATTGTTTAATCGTTACATTAATATTCCTTCTCCAAGTTCTCATCATCATCTTCTTCTTCTCTTTCTTTATTATTATTATTATTATTATTATTATTATTATTAGTACTACTACTACTACTACTACTACTACTACTACTACTACTATTGTTATTATTATTTTTGTTATTATTATTGTTGTTATTATTGAATTATTGTTAATTATAATTTGTACAATTAACCTCCCTGTGGTTCGACCCCGGTCTTGCCGGGTTATTTATTACTTCGACACTCCTGCACATGGGAGAAGACATCAACCTTTTTGTCGTGTCAATAATAACAAAAAAAAAGTAATATGAAAAGACTTAAAAAGCCCCTATACACCAATTTCAGGTTTTATGATTTTAAAGGTATTTTGGCCGTTTCACTATGCTTTTTGATTTTTTTATATTTGGAAAAATACTAGATTTCTTCAGCTGACCTGATAATAATAAAATAAAAATATTATAAAAAGGACAAAAATATCATTTGATGCTAGTTTTAATTTTTTTACTTTTAAATGTATTTTGATCATTTTTTTTTTGTTTTTTTGCATTTGGTTAAATACTAAATTGTCTCTCAACTAATATGATAATAACAAAAAAAAAAATATTATAGAAATACCATAATGCCTATTAACACTAATTTTAATTTTTTTAAAAGATATTTTTATCATTTCATTGTGATTTTAAAATTGAAAAATACTTATTTGCCACCGGTTAATTTGACAGTGACTAATGAACCTTTTGAAAATATTTTAACATATATATATATATATATATATATATATATATATATATATATATAATCATGGTTTAACATTGGTGATTGATGATTGAAATTAAAATGTTGCGTGTAATTCAATAACATTGTGAAAATATTCTTACTCAGTCTAAGCCATTATTATTGGATTATTAATTATTCATCCTATTACAAAAAACAAAATTAAAAAAATAAAAACCCTAACAATTAGTGTTGATTTTAGCATGTTATTTTTTCTTTTATATACACGTATAATCAAAGAAGATAATATAATAATGTTTTGTGTAAAATCGGAGGCTTGACCTAATATCACAGTTACCCCCCCTCTCCCCCCACCCCACTCACTCTCTCTCTCTCTCTCTCTCTCTCTATATATATATATATAGAGAGAGAGAGAGAGAGAGAGAGGGAGGGGGAAGTAATTTTAGTTCTACATCTGTTACTTGTCTTCACTGGCAGGGATCATATCACTTGAATAGATTTGATATGATTTAGATTACTTGTAATTGTAAGGATGGATTGAGTATGAAATTGGTGAGGGATTGAATTATATTCAGTCATGTGTAACTAAAAATGCTTAGGGTATATTAGTACACTTTAAAGAATAATTAATTATAAGGTTGATGTCTCTTATATGGCATGTATTAGGTTTATATATTTGAGCTCCTTTCATTGTGTACTTTAGGTCGCACGGTCTGTTCATCAAGTATAAAATTCTTGTGCAAGTTTAAGTATAATGTATTATAGAAATTCGGTTCTTCATGGGTGAGTGGGAGATGTTAGTTAGTGGGTTAGGTCTAGTCCATCCATGATGGATAGGCCTGGTCCAAGTTATTAGAGGAGTTACTTAAAGAAGTAACTGTCTCCTCTAATCATATATAAAGGGACACAATCCATATAAAATAAGATAAGTTTTTATTATTGAAAGAATATAGTTCTCTCTTTCTCTTCTCTCTTCTTATCTCTCTACATTGACTTGACAAGATTTACAAAGATATTCATACTATGAAATATCACTTTGATTTTAGTAATTAAAGTGACACTTAAGTAATTAATTTAAAAATAAAAAAGCAAAATCTTACAAGTAAATTTTTTTTTTTCCGATCAATATTGGTGTGTGTGTGTGTAAGGCAACATATATATGGTAATATAGAATATATTACACATAATAACTCTATATAGAAAACTTTCAATATTTTCTTATAATATAACTCATTCCATATTATGTAATTATCAAAACCTCTATATATTCTTGAATTATAAATTTTAAATATACTAAAAGGCACGAAGAAAAAAATTAGAGTTTGTAAGATTTAAACTATCAAATAAAATGAAACAACTAAAAATTCTAAAAGAGACGATAGCTAGGAGGTAGGGAATTTTTATTTTTTTTGTGAATCCAGATATGATTGTTTCTCTCTTCAAAAATGGGTTCATGGAATAACAATCAATAATTACTCCTAAAGAATTGCAAAATTTCTGGCTAGCTCCAGCACAGATCTTTCTTGTTTATTTTTGTAAAATTATTTTATCAAATAAATTTGTTGATTCAATCATTGCTATACCCATTCTATCCATCATTCTTAATCTGCTTTCAAAGAACACAAATACAGTGCTTTGGAACTAAGAAGCAACTCTGTCTGTGTGGGTATCCAATCAACTGAACTGTGCTGGTGGTTGGCGGTATCAACTAACACACGTCATGCACACTTGACCAAACTACGCTAGTTTTTGTCAACACAGACCATGCGGATGAACAACCAGTCCAACTAGTTCACTACCAGATCAAGCTAATAGTGAGAGTACTTATTAAACTCTGCACTCCATTTCGCTCTCCCTTCGAGCCCTTTTTTATCACTGATCTGGTGTTAATTTCATGCTTTTGTCATCACTATCTGTAGTTGTTCTAGCTAGGGTATAGTTCAATGAGGAAGCCTTGCTGTGACAAGCAACACACAAACAAGGGAGCATGGTCCCAGCAAGAAGACCAGAAGCTCATTGATTACATACAGAAGCACGGTGAGGGTTGTTGGCGCTCGCTCCCTCAGGCTGCAGGTGCGTTTTGCTCGCCTTATTTTACTAGGAATCTGTTAGCTTACAGAAGCTCGTGCGTGCCATGAGAGTGGAATATTTATCATATTTTTTCAAGGAAAATAATATTGATTAATGGACTCTTCGTTTTGGCTTTTTTCCTTCAATGATTCATTAGGGTTGCTTCGTTGTGGCAAAAGTTGTCGGCTGAGATGGAGAAACTATTTGAGGCCTGACCTGAAAAGAGATGGATTTGGAGAAGATGAAGAGGATTTGATAATCAGGCTCCATGCACTGCTTGGCAACCGGTAATGATCAAATCATGTGCTCTTTAATTAGTATGCTATTTCTGGGCAGCTCATCCAGATGCCATGCATACAAGTTTTACAAAAATATGAGAGAACTAATCGGCGTGCACTCGAGTGAAATATGCCTGGTTATGTCAACAAGCCTTGATAATCATCCATAAACCAAATCAAATAAGATATGAATACCCATTATTGTTGTATTGGAGTAGAGAACTATATAAATTAATAGTTGGACTTGATATATGAAAAATTGAAGAGAATTAAACGGAGATTTTTTTTTTCTATTTTCTTAATCTCATTCCATAATTAATCTCATTTATCATATACATGGACCAAAATACCTCTATTCAATTTTTTCATAAGTGATGATAATTAATTTTATTTTAAAAAATTTTGGTATTTTATATATATATATATAGTGAGAGAGAGAGTATTCCTTTATGTAACTAGGATATTTAAGATTTTACCTTTTTTTCAGCGTATTTAATTTCTTTAAAAATAGTGTGTTTGGTCAAGGTACATTTTTTTTTTCAAGATCTTTTTTGTGTTTCCAAATATTATTTAGAAATAAAAAGTTTATTTAAGAAGACATATGAAAGATTAATTAAGATTTTGAAAATATTTATATTTATATTTTTTTTATTTGGTTTGGAATTTTAATATTTATAAAGTAATTTTTTAAGGAGAAAAAAATTGATTCTTTCAAGATTAATAACATTCTCCAAGTATAGTTATATTAAAGATAAAAAGTAATGTATTTTGTAAATAAAACTTGTAATAATTTCATGAAATGGAAATAACTTTTGATCCCATAAGAGAAAAAGCACAATATTTTCTAAAGGGTGACATAAAGTAGAATTACATTTCGAAAATATTTACTTATAATCTGGTAATTGATTGCATGATCCATGTGTTGTGACTTGTGAGAGGTTAAATAACTGCCGATGGAATAAATATCGTTGATTTAGGTGGTCCTTGATAGCTGGAAGATTACCCGGACGTACAGACAATGAGGTGAAGAACTATTGGAATTCTCATATAAAGAAGAAGCTGGAATCATCCCATCGCAATATTGGATTCGCCAGATTGAGAGCAGAAATATCATCAGCTGCTAGGTCAAAGAGCCAGGCTAATGATCCGGAGACCTTCCTTGATGTTAATAATCAGGTCTTTGATTCCAATGGTGGCAAGCCTGAGCCCAGCAACAAGGGTTCGTCTGACATAAATCTTGATCTGACTCTAAGCATTCCTTCAAAAAAACTTGAGTCAAGCGATGAAAATTAATGCTGCAATATCATATACCAGTGCTTCAGTTTCAGGATATCGTGTGCTTGGGATACTTACAAGTTAATTTATAATCAAAGCATGTATGGGATCACATGTGGAATCAACTTTTCTTTGCAAGATACACTGCTGGGAATATTTATACTCCAGCCTAGCAATATATTCTTGCCAAGGAAATAGTAATTGTGTATACGTATAGTTAGGCTAGATTTGCTGTTCGAGAGGAAAGTTGACCTCCTCCATGGCAAGAAAAGGGTTTCTTCTAATACTCTGCCAGGATCTAAGTGCTTGTGTATGTGTTTTTATGACTCTAATCGTAGTGACAGTTGCTTGCTAAAGCTTATAATAAGATATAATTTAAGTCATGGAGTTTGAGACCCTAATTTTTTATTATATTATTTATTTTCATGTTGAAAGAACAAGTAGCAGAGTTGCAATCACTATCACTTTATCTGTTAGGTAGGATTTAAAAATATAGATATGATTATTTTTTAAAATAATTTTTAATTAAAAATATATTAAAATAATATTTTTTTTATTTTTAAAAATTATTTTTAACATAAAAATAATTTAAAACATTCAAGAAATATTAATTTAAATTAAAAAATTAAATTTTTTAAAAAATATTTTTAAAATGCAAAAAGCTTTAGTGTCCAAAGTGCAGCTCCCAAGCATTTTAGACTCTATTTAAACCAAAAAGAATAGAAGAAAGCACAGAAAACTGAAAAGTACTGCTTGTTGCAATTTTCTTTTTCTTTTTTTATCAAAATATAAAAAGAAAAACAAGAAAAAAGAAATTGGATGCTGGCTATTCTATGTTTTCAAAGTTTGAAATAAAAACAAGCTAGGTTTCTTTTTTTTTTAAATAAATAAATAACAACGATACTAAATAACAAAGTTTTTGCTCTTTACATTTTTCACTTAAACGACGACATTTCTGGGGATCTTATCGAGAAAGTTGAAGTTCTCAAGGACGAGTAATTCTCGAAAATGAAATTATAATCTTATCTTTAAGTGCTATTATAGGCTGTCAAATTGTTTATATTTTCAATGCAAAAGGCTTCGTACGTTGTCAAATGAAAAAACTAGTACAGAGCAGGAGCAGTAGTAAGCATGTCCTTTGACCTAACATTCAAAGAAAACTCAGAAGTGGTGCAAGATGGACTCAGCTCGTGTCAATATTTTGCAGTTGGGAGAAGTTAGTAGCATGATGCACATGCTTTAAACTAACACAACAGCTGGTTGTTTATTCGAGCACTGTCGCCATTGTTCTCACTTTTGTCAAAAAGCTTAATAATCTGAAGTTTGATTTTCAAGCTCACTCGTGTTCATTGTTATAGTACCGAAGTCTACAGCGCTCTTCTTTTTTCTTTGCTTTTTGTCAACATCTAGCATCGGAAATTATTTCATTCGTGTGATGCAACAACTGAAAATCTTTTACCAGCGAATAAGAGACAAAACAAATGGCAAGCATCATTAACAGTATATTTCATAAAGAAAAAGTTCATAAAGCGTAGTTTTTTATTTACTTCTTTCAAGTCTTTGCTTATATATATATATATATATTGATAGGATAGTTTTGGTCAAAAAAATTAATATAGTCTCAATTAAAAAAAACAAAGAGTCAGAGTTAATTTTTATTATTAATAATAACATTTATTGATAATATTATAATTCCATGAAAAAGTACTTATTTGCTTGGCTTATGCTACTGATTAGTACTTAAAAGTGTATTTTTTATTAAGGTTTTATATCATCATTTTGCACTTGATATATCAATAACTCCTTAACTCAATCATATTTTATAATAATATATCTAATAATATAAAATACCTTTAATTTGTGGTAAATGATCATTTTAAATGCAGGTCTATCATATAAATAAAAGGATTGATGGATGAATTTAAGAATTGAAATTCAAAAGACAAAGAGATAGTCAAACTTAGAAAAGAGATATCAGTGTTGTTCGGTAATTGGGTCATATCTAGAGCTGTAGATATCAAATTTAGGTCTAATTTATATAGATGGAAAGGTAAGATATAAACATACAACTTTCATATGAAGCTCAAGACTTAAAAATGTCATTTTCAAGTCCAAATTGTAGCAACAACAAAGAACTTCGAATCTGTCTTCCAGCCCGAGCACTATTCAGTGTATGGCCCATATCTGGAGTTTTAGAAGTCCAAATGATCTGAAGTTTTTACACAAGAAATCTGAGAGAATTGCCTTCAACTTTCATGTTTTAAGTGGCTCCAATTTTGACGTTATCAATGACGTTTTGAGGAGACAAGAGAAGATAAGAGTTTGTGTGTTAACAATCTATAATCATGTAATCATGTTAACAATCTTTAATCAGATTGGAACCTCATTTGTATGTAGTTTCCAATTAAATAATAAGAGTTTATACTATACTTGTTTGACATACCATTAGTGGATCCTCTAACCTTGATATTTGTTATTATTATTATTTAATCCTTACATTAATATTCCATCTCAAAGTTCTCTTCTTCTTTTTCTTCTTCTTCTCCTTCTTTTTCTTTATTATTGTTATTATTATTGTTGTTGTTGTTGTCATTGTCGTTGTTGTTGTTGTTGTTGTATTATTGTTATTTATAATTTGTACAATTAATCTCTCTATGGTTCGACCCTGGTCTTACCAGGTTATTTATTACTTCAACACTTCTGCACTTGGGAGAAGACATTAATCTTTTCATTGTATCAAGTTTTTGTGGTCGTTGCCGAGGAGGTAAGTTCTTGTACAAAGTATAGTATTTATTTTATTTTCTTGTTTTACTTTTTTTCTATATAACTTTATTTCTTTTGGTTTTTTTTCTCTTTTTTTCATTTTCTTCTTCCTTTTATTCTATTTCTACACATGCATAAGAGTGTGGTAACGTACATTAAGTGGTAGACTTTTTAGGGTATCCTCATCATTTTCAGAAAATATGACCGAGAAAGATAATCAATCACTTCATAATCAGAATAATGAGAATAATTGGCTAGAACAATTAGAGACAACATGAATCCCACAAGAACAAGTACACTATCATGCATAGTTTTTCCTCCTGATGCATCTCATTTTAATTTTAAGTCAGGCATTATTCAACTTTTACCTTCTTTTCATGATACTTAGAATTAGAAAATTCGTACTTGCATTTAAGAGAATTTGAGGAGGTTTGTAACATATATAATCATTCAAATTGTAGCATGAACACCATCAGTTTAAAGTTTTTCCTTTTTTCATTAAAAGATAAAGCTAAAACATGGCTACAAAATTTGAGACCAGGATCCATTTGTGCTTGGGATGAAATACAATAATAATTTTTAAAGAAGTTTTTTCCATCTCACAAAACATACTCTTTCAAAAGACAAATCACCACTTTCACTCAAAAACCAGGAGAAACAGTTTACCAATATTGGGATAGGTATTGAGATTTGCTTAATACTTGCTCTTATCATCGTTTTGAAACATAGAGATTGGTTTTACATTTTCATGAAGGGTTAACACCTAAAAATAGGCAAATGGTTGAATTGATGTGCAATGAAACTTTTGAAGACAAAGACCCTGATGAAACAATGAAGTGCTTAGACTTGTTAGCTGAAAATGCTCAAAATTAGGACACCGCGGGTACTTATAAAGAGTTGAGTAAAACTCAACCTCATTCATCTAGTAGAGATATGTATAGCCTTAGGGAAGATCATGACCTCCAAGCCAAGTTTGCATCTTTAGCTAAAAAAGTCGAGGCACTAGAATTGAAAAAGAGTGGTCAATTAAAATTTGTTAAAAATATTGTGTGTCAAATATATGAAATAAATAAGCACTCAACTAATAACTATCCAACCTTGCCTTCTTTTAAGGAATGTCTTCATGAACAAGCCCATGATTTAAACAGTTTTCAAAGGGTCAACCATAACCCATACTCGCAAATATACAACCCTGGTTGGAGAAATCACCTAAATTTCAGTTGGAAAAGTGATAATAACAATGTACAAACTTCACAACCATCATTTCAAGCACACCATAATTTCTAAAATTCTCATGGATATTCACCTCCTTATGCTCCACCTCCTAGAAAAAATCTTGAGGAAACATTGCATTCATTCATTGAAAAGCAAGAGACAATCAATACTTAACTTTCTCAAAACATGACAGATTTTAAAGATACTCTTGCAAAATTGATATTTGCTCTTAGTTTCTAAGAGAAAGGTAAGTTTGCATCTCAACCACAATAAAATCCCAAGGGGCAATACAATGCAAATGCAAGTAGTTCTGGAAGCCAACACATGGATCAAGTCAAATCAGTCACTACTCTTCGTAGTGGTAAGGTTATTAAAAAACCCACTCTTGAATCTTATGAGAAAGATGATGAGTCAATCTTTAAGGGTAAGGAAGGGGTTGAATCTGAAATTTACAAAGAAAAGACTGATTTCCCGCTAGCACTTCCATTTCCTCATGCCATAACCAAACAAAGGAAAGTCAATCACAACTCTAAAATCTTTGAAACTTTCAAACAGGTAAGAATCAATATACCTTTGTTGGATGTTATGAAACAGGTTCCTTCCTATACTAAATTTTTGAAAGATCTATGCATTATGAAGAGGAAACTAAATGTGAAAAAGAAAGTCTTTTTAGCCGAACAAGTAAGTGCCATTTTTCAGAACCATAATCCTTTGAAATATAAAGACTCTAGTTGTCCTATAATTTCTTGTTTTATTGGAGAACATAAAATTGAAAGAGCCTTACTTGATTTTGGAGCTAGTGTGAATTTACTTCCATATTTAGTTTTTCAAAGTCTCAATCTAGATGAGTTAAAACCAACTTCTGTAACTCTTTTACTTGCTAATAGATCTGTAAAAGTGCCTAAAGGAATCATCGAAGATGTGTTAGTACAACTCAATAAATTCATTTATCCCGTGGATTTTGTAATCTTAGACACAGAATCTGTTGAAGCATGTAATTCATTTCCTGTTATTTTAGGACGTCCCTTTCTTGCAACTTCTAACGCATTGATTAATTGTAGGAATAGACTGATGAAGCTATCATTTGAAAACATGACATTGAAGATGAATATTTTCAACATTTGCAAGCAACCTCGAGATGATAATGATTTACAAGAAGTAGATCATATTGATGAATTAATTTATGATCAACTTGAATCTACTTTAAGTAAAAATGAGTTGGATGAATCTGAAGATTTGCAAATGATTTATTCTGAGGAAGAAATCATAGAAGAAAAGCACGCTGAAAATATTGATGCGGATCTTTTGTCAAAAATGACAATAAATTCGACATCTGACATCACACCAATCAATGATTACTTTCCTAATGAATCCTTACTTTCTCTTAGTCCAATGCCTTGGTATGATAAAAATATTAATTTTCTTACTTTAGGAGATTTGCCAGCTGATTGGAGTACCCAAGACAAAAAAACGTTTTTGAACAAAGTGAAGAACTTTAATTGTGATGACCCTAACTATTCAAATATTATCCTAATTAAATATTTTAAAGATTCATTCCTGACAATAAGGTAAGTAGTGTCATTAAACTTTTTCATTCTGAAGCATGTAGAATTTATTTCTCGTTAAAAAAAACAGCTGCAAAAATCTTTCAAAATAGATTTTATTGGCCCACCATGTTCAAGGACACATACATTCTGCAAAACTTGTGAAAATTCTCAGAACGTTGATACTAGTCAAAAAGATTTGTTTTATAATTCTCAACTCCATTTATTCTCTAGAGAGATAAGATCAAGATGGAGCAATCCATTTATTAAGAAACATGTGTATCCTTATGGGGCCTTTGATATTGAGAATTCAATGAATGACTATGTTTTTAAGAAAAATGGACATCGTTTGAAAGCTTACTTTGATAATTTTCCTAGTGAAAATGAATCAACTAGTTTGAATGATCTTGTAGATAAAGATTGATTATTTTATTTTTCTCATATTGTTTTTGTGTTTCTTTTTTAGTGATAATTTCTCTCACCCCAATTAAATGGCGAACAATGGTACTCCGTGACTTAAGTCGGTTCTTTCAATTTCCTATAATAACTGATATATGTGTATATATTTGTGCAATTCTTTAAATCTCTCTTCTAATTTTCATTTGATAATGGACACTAATCTTGAAAAATTGAAAAAGTATTTTCCCGTTCTGACTCAGAATGCGATTACAAAACGTTACCGTGCTAGATGTGTAAGATTGGGGTTGTTAATGAATCATGGAATTTCTAAAGATATTCACTAGTTGATTGAAGCAAAGATCCAATTATTAGGTGAGTCCTTTAATTCCTTCATTTCACATATGCCTAAAACAGGTAAAAGCACTTTTGCAAAGAAACGTCATGCAAAACGACTAAAAGTTTGTCATCGATATGCAGATGGACTTGTAATGTACAATGTCGTTCTTTAGGAATGGTATCTATAAGCCATGAAGATAAAATACAATTCATTAAGGATGGCTTGAGTAAGGAGTCTTTAGATAATCTTCTATTAACTTTTGAGATGCATCCTAATGGAGATGTGCATCGTGAAATTCATGATTTATGGCTCCATTTTCATAAAGAATATGATCGAATTATTCTTGAGAATCTAACTAAAAAAGACCTTATTTGTTAGTTTTAAAAAAAAAACTGGATGGGAAGCCTATCCCCAACCCATAAAGGGCGTTTAAGCCGTTCTTGGACGTAAAACTAAGAGAAGATATGAACCATAATCATAACTACTTGTACATACTCATGTTTTTTTTTTCAAAAACAAATAAATGAAGAGAGAGAAAGAGCGTGTGAGACTCCAGCTGACCTACACAATAGGTGATATGATTGCCCTTTTAATTTATCATCTATAAAATCCTCTCTTCCTTCCCTTCATTTCCACTGAACCCATACATTCATCAAATATAGAAGTGTGTAGAAATGGCAAGTTCCTCAAATCATCAAATAAAAAGTATTTGTGTTTTTGGTGGATCTAGTCCTGGGAAAGAAAAGGTGTTTTTAGAATCAGCAAATCATCTTGGTCAAATGCTAACTAAGAGAAAGATTCATTTAGTGTATGAGGGAGGCAGTCTTAGGTTAATGGGAGGTGTGTCAATAGCTATATTTTTAAGAGGTAGTCAAGTTTTGGGGGTTGTCCCTAAAGCTTTAGCACAAGCAAACATCATTGGAAAAACAATTAGAGAGGAACTTTAGGTCCCCACAATGTCGGCTCGAATGAATGCAATGTTTAACCATGATGATGTCTTCATTGCTTTACCAAGTAGTCTAGGCACATTGAAAGAGATCTTTCATATTTCCTCTTACGCTTAACTACACATTCACCATAAACTCATAGGTCTGTTACATGTTAATAGTTATTATGATAAGTTGTTGTCTTTTCTTGATCATACTGTGGAACAGGAATTTCTAACATCTTCTGCACGACAAATCATAATCTCTGCTGCTACTGCTGAACAATTGATTGACCAACTACAATCTTTCATTCCTGTAATTGATCCCTCTATGAGTCGTATAAATTGGTCATCTAAGGAAAGTCATAAAAAGCTTAGATTAGATTTGAGTCTTCATTTGTGAATCTTTATGTCTTTTGGTTTTATTATCGTGTTTTGTTGTTTCTTATATTTGTTTCAGTGTGTTTCAGGTTTGTTAGTGTTTGTTATTTTAGGTAATATCTTCTATACTCTATCTTTCTACCTTAGAACATTGAGGACAATGTCTTGTTTTGGTTGGGTGGTAGTAGCTAAAAAAAACTAACTGTGTTTTCTATTTCATAAAGTATGTGCAAAACTGTTGTTACTATGATGGAAAAGTAAAGGAGATCTTTTTATGACTCTTGAGACACATCTTTGTAACCATTCTTAATAAGGTATATCATAATACTTGCTAAAATATTCAAGTTTACAAACTCTCGCATTACTATCACTTAATTCTGTTCATATACTTATTTAACATGTATTCTTAAACCTTAATTTACATACACACACTTAAGCAATTAATGATAATAAAAAAGTAGATAAGTTTGGTTTTGTAGCCTCCCTAACCTAAGCAATTAAGCCTAAAGGAGTGTTTTAACCTCATACCCTAAAATCAACTGACTTGGGAGCTATTGGCCCAACATTTATTAGATGGGTTAAGGAGAAAAGCTTAAGGGAATTAAACATTGCACTATCTACGTATCAGTATTTGCAACCCAAGTTACTAAGCTTGTAGGGGTATCTCAACATTTAATGCCTTAAGACCAACTGATCTAAGAGTCATTAGCCGAAAGCTCATTACATGGGTTAAAGATGCATGGTGTTTTAAGTTATATGTATATGTAAAAACAAAACAAAAAATGAGAAAAAGAAAAAATAATAATAATAATCCCAACCCAAGAAAGTTAACCTTAAACATTAGAATAAAAATTTTAATTTCTTCCAAGAAAATCCCTATAATTATGTGTTAATATATTGAGCACAAAAAAAAGGTTTATTAATATATTATTTAAGAGGTATTGAGCATATATATAAATTTAATAAGAGTTTGTTTATCTGGACAGATTAATGGAAGTTGAATGATGAATATCTTACTTTGTAGAATTTGCAAATTATTTTTTATTTTAACGTTTGATTACTAGGGACTAGTAATAAGCTAGTTAGGGAGTGTGATTAGTACTTAAAAGTATTTTTATTCAGGTTTTGTATCATCATTTTGCACTTAAAGTATCAATAACTCTTTAACTAAAGCATGTTTTATAATAATATATATAATAATATAAGATACTTTTAATTTGTGGTAAATGTTCATTTTAAATGCAGGCCTATCATATAAATAAAAGGATTGATTTATGAATTTAAGAACTGAAATTGAAAGGACAAAGAGATGGCCAAACTTAGAAAAGAGATGTTGGTGCAATCTAAACTAGAACACTGCTTTATAATTGGGTCATATCTAGAGCTGTAGATCTCAGATTTAAGTCTACTTTATATGGATGGAAAGGTAAGACATAGGCCTACAACTTTCATATGATCCCAAGACTTAAAAAGATCATTTTCAAGTCTAAATTGTAGCAACAATAAAAAAGTCTGAATCTGTCTTCCAATCCGAGCACTGTTCAGTATTTGGTCCCTATCTGGAGTTCTAGAAGTCCAAATGATCTGAAGTTTTTACATAAGAAAGCTGAGACAATTTTCTACAACTTTCAAGTTATCAAGTGGCTCCAATTTTGATTTTATCAGTGATGTTTTGGGCAAACACGAGAAGATAATGATTGTCACCAAGTCAAGAGTTGGTCACCCACACATCAATTAGTCATCAAATCAATTGCTCCCAATTTTAGCCTATAAAAGAAGGCATTTTCCATGCATTTAGGCATTTTGGTTTCTTGATCAAGATCATACTCTTGCTTTCTCTCTTTGTATTTTTTATAATGTTTATGTTTTGCTTTTATTAATATCAAGTTTATGCCTTTCATTTCCTTTTCTTTACTTAGTTAACTCTTATCTTATTTATGAACTTATTTTGTTTATTTATTTTTCTTTCTTTCATTATGTCTAGCTAAGTTTATTATGTCAAGATAAAAAGGTTACACTAATGGTGTAAGAACAAGTATACTATAAACTTAATATCGACTTTAATGTTTAATACGAACATGTTTTATATTTGTTATCTTGTTCACTCTTTAATACTTTGCTTGTTAAATGACTAATCTTGATTTATGTTATATAACACTTGGTACAACAAATGCTTGGCACTTTCATAGTTCATACTGTATGGTATAACCGATACCTGAGTTATGAAAGGAACTTGATTTGTTGTTAACATAAGTTATAATCATGAATGCTTGATGAGATTTACAAGTATTAGCATTAATCGAATAAGATAACCAATGTAATAATGTTAACAATCTACAATCAAATTGGAAGCTCCTTTGTATGTGGTTCCAATTGAATAATAAGAGTTTATACTATATTTGTTTGACATACCATTAGTGGATCCTCTAACCTTGACATTTGTTATTATCATTGTTTAATCCTTTCATTAATATTTCATCTCAAAGTTCTCTTTTTCTTCTTCTCCTTCTTTTTCTTTATTATTATTATTATTCTTATTACTATTATTATTACTATTATTGTTGTTGTTGTTGTTGTTGTCCTTATTGTTGTTGTATTATTGTTATTTATAATTTATTGTTGTTGTTGTTGTTGTTGTCCTTATTGTTGTTGTATTATTGTTATTTATAATTTGTACAAATTAACCTCCTTGTGGTTTGACCCCGATCTTGTCGAATTATTTATTTCTTCGACACTCCTGCACTTGGAAGAAGACATTAATCTTTTCATCGTGTCAGCTACCTATGACTTGAATTTAATTAGAATGAAATTTTATATATTGGACAGTGTACCTAGTTGTGGAATATAATTATAATTGCTAATTTTGAAGCAATTTAAGTTAAGTATTGCATGCATCTTGGTGTATATAATTGATTTTAACTCTTAATTTAAATATTTGTCACCAATAAATATTTGTTTCTTGTTCATTTCATTGTTAAAAAGTGGTATAACATGTTTTTAACCCCATTTCTCCAACATGTTTAATTTTTTTTTAAAAAAAAGTTGACTTGTGTTAAACAATGCTATAACATATGTTCAAAGCATGGCTCAAACTTGACATAAACTTGTTTTTTTTTTTTAAATGCTCACACACACACACAGATATATTTTTACATATATGTAAAAATATAAAGATATAATTTCATGAAATAAAAATAATGTTAACATAAAGTAAATAAAAATAATAGTAACATATTTATTGAAATGCTTTTGAGTATAACTTTCATGCATGCTCATCAGAAGAAGAAAAATTGAAGGATAAGGATTTGACTTACCTTGAGGCTAGTTTCAGATAAAAGTGGACTATTGTAGTGGCCATTGGTGGCAGAGATGATGGTTTGCCAACAATGTTAGGGTTGTTTAGGTACTTTTCTCTATCTAGCTTTAAATTTCTTTCTCTTTTTGGTTTCCACTTCTTTTCTCTTTTATTTTCTTTGTTTTTCTTTCCCTCTTCTTGTTAATCCCTTAGTTACTAGTTGGCTCAAGACATGTGTTTCTAGCTCAAAAACTACTCTCTTTTCAAGTTTCACTAGTTGTCTGATGATACCGATGAGGTCATCGGATTCCTTAAGGGGGGTGGATTGTAAGATTCCACATTAGTGGGTGAGCAATTGATGGTAAGATTCCACATCAGTGGGTGAAGAGTTGATGGTCTTATTAGTAGTGCTAATCGATAATCTGTTGTACACATTTTGGGGCAATACACTCAACGATGGGCTCGCATCACTAAGAATAAAACCGTGAGGGCAAAAGGCCCAAGGTATAAAATATATAGTAAGTTGGGTTGGGCTGTTATATTTGATATCAAAGCCAACCTCACTAGCTACCTGATGATGTTGATAGGTTCATCGAGCTCCTTAAAGAGGGTGGATTGTAAGATCCCACATTAGCAAGTGAGTAGTTAGTTGCAGGCTTAGTAATGGGCTCGCATCACCATGAATAAAATCATGAGGTGGAAGGCTCAAAGCAAACAATGTACAGTAGGTTAAGTCGGGCTATTATATTTTTTTGTTTTTGTTTTTTCTCTCATCCTTCTTTCTCCTTCTCTTTTACTACTTCCTAGCTTAAAACTACACTTATCTCAACCTAAACTCTTTTTTGGCTTCTCTCTCTCTCTCTCTCTCTCTCTCTCTCTCTCTCTCTCTCTCTCTCTCTCTCTTAACATGTTCTTTTTAGCTTGGCTCACTTCATTTCTTGCTTTGCCCTTCTATTTATAGATAATGATAAATCTCCTAGAACCTTTCTTGGTAGCATAATCATGGTCATTAGTTCCCTTGTGTTATAATTCGTACTTAAAAGTATATTTTTATCAAGCTTTTATATCATCATTTTACATTTAAAGTATGAATAACTCCTTAATTAAAGTATGTTTTATAATAACATATCTAATAATAGATGCTTGACCGCTTTTTATGATCAGCTTGTTTTAACTCGCAAGTGCACGAGTGTGCGATGTAGCAATTAACTCGGTAAGATCGAGGTCATATCCACAGAGAGCTAGATCTGGAAATTAAGCTAAGTAACAAAAAAAACTCAAGAGAAATTAAATTAACAATAACTTGGTTGAAAATAATTGATGGATTTGTTTTTAAAGATAAAAAAAATGTAAATAGATTTTAAATGACAAAAAAAAGTAAGTCTTGGTCCAAATCAATTTTAATGGTAATGTATTTGTGATTTCTTCAACATATATAAGATAACTCAACCTAATATCAATGATGGTGATATTAGATCGGAAGATATTACAATGAAGATTAGAAAGAGGAAGATTGATTATTGCTTAAGAATGAACAAGTACTTTCATATTAAGTAAGACATTGAATCAAGCAATCTCTATACCAAAACTAAAGTTTGTGCATAAAAATTCAAGATTATAACATTACCTAAATGATTTCTAAAATTTCTTTACAATAATAAATCATTCATGAAGAAAATAAGAAGATAAACATTAAGATTCATTCATATCCTAAAGAACTCACCTCAATCACCATTATTCTTGATTTGGATCCAAGAAAGAGTTTAGCCAACCATGATTATATATAAGAACACTTCAATAAACATGAAAGAACTTGAATCCAACTGAAATAATAAGTTTTACAAACTAAAGAACCGAAATCTATAAAGAAGAACACAATACAATTTCAGAAAAAATTCAGACACAAATCTGACTCTAACTTTGGACAGCAATTAGACCCTCCTAGAAGCTTTTTTTCAAGAAGTCTATTAGATACATATTTATAGACAATTCTGTCACCTTTCCAGATCATTAAAGAACAACTCATTTGGACACCTGAGTCAAAAGTTATGGGCAAAACACCGAAAGGTATTCTGAAAAAATCAAATCAAGACAGCTTTACAACTACTTTGATGCACGTTTTTCTTCCTCATTTATGAGGTATCTCCTTCTTCTTTTTGACCCAAAATAATGTTAAAATATCCCCTCCAGCTTTCCATCCATGTGCTTGCCTTCTTGGATCAATGGATTACCCAAAATAAATCAATTGTTATTTGTTGTGTGGACATGTAAGATCATGGATTGTGTTTGGGTTGATTTAAAGGTTGATTTGGGGTTGATTTAGGGCTGATTTTGGGCTGAATTTGAGCATCAAATAAGTATACAAATGTACTTATTATTTGGGCTAAGATTGGCATTGAAACCTTGAGTGTTTAATGATTGAAGTTTGCACACAACATAAGGCAAGTTTGGGCTTGAAATAAATCATATGATATTCTTTTCTAGAATTGGAATAGAATTGATTCTTAGGACAAATTTGGAGCACTTATTTGAATCAAGATTTGCTTCAATCTTCAACTAAATGTCTCTTCAATTCTTTGTTCTGAATTCCGACATTGAATTTTCTGAATTAATTCATTTAAGCTCCAAAAACCTATCGAAACATTAAAACAAACTTCATTACTAAAAAACACATCAATTATTATAAAAACAACCAAATAAAAACAATAAATACATATGTAAAATAAGAGACTTAATGACACTTTTGATGCACAATCAATAGAGGATACCTTTAATTTATGGTAAATATTTATTTTAAATGCAGGTCTATCACATAAATAAAAGGATTGATTGATTGATGAATTTAAGAACTGAAATCAAATGGACAAAGAGATGGGCAAACTTAGAAAAGAGATATCGGTGCAGTCCAAACTAAAACACTGTTCGATAATTAAGTCATATCTGGAGCTATAGATCTCATATTTGGGTTTACTTTATATGGATGGAAAGGTAATACATAGACCTACAACTTTCATATGAGCCCAAGACTTAAAAAGTATATTTTCAAGTTCAAATTCTAGCAACAACAAAGAAGTCTGAATTTGTCCTCCAACCCAAGCACAGTTCAGTGTTTGGCCCATATCTGGAGTTCTAGAAATCCAAATGACCTCAATTTTTTGCATAAGAAAGTTGAGATAATTTTATATGACTCTCATGTTTTCAAGTGGTTCCAATTTTGATGTTATCAATAAAGTTTTGAGTAGATAAGAGAAGATAAGAATTGTCACCAAGTCAAGAGTTGGTCACCCACTCATCAATTAGTCATCAAATCAATAGTTTTCAATTTTGACCTATAAAAAGAGGCATTTGGCATGCATTTAAGCATCTTAGTTTCCAGATCAAGATCATGCTCTTACATTCTCTTTTTGTATTTTTTGTAATTTTTATGCTTTGCTTTCATTAATATTAAGTTTATACCTTTCATTTACTTAGTTAACTTTTATCTTATTTATGTTCTTATTTTGTTTATTTATTTTTCTTTCTTTCATTATGTATAGTTAAGTTTATCATGTCAAGGTGAAAAGGTTATACTAATGGTGTAAGAATAAGTATAGTGTAAACTTAATATGGACTTTAATATTTGATACAAACATGTTTTGTATTTGTTATCTTGTTCACTCTTTAATACTTTGCATGTTAAATGACTAATTTAGATTTATGTTGTATAACACTTGGTATAACAAATGATTGGTACTTTCATAGTTCATATTGTATGGTATAACCGACACTTATTCTATGAAAAGAACTTGATTTGTTGTTAACATAAGAGAAAAATATGAAAAAAGTATGGCTAAAAGCCAAAAAACAAGGAAAGCAAGTTTGTCATTTAGGGATGAAAAAGAGCTATTTATCCATACAAGCTCAAAACAACTTTGTTTTGGGTTATTTATTTTCACTTATGTGAAATATATTGTTTCACTTGTTATAACTTAATTTTGAATCTCCTAAAATTTATCATTTTAGATAGAAAATATTTTCCTTTCAAAAAAACATTAAAAGATTCAACAATTTAAAACAAAAACCTAAAATGAAAAAAAATCAAATCATAAACAACCAAGCATTTTACACATAACTGGGATCTTGCTAAAGAAAATAGGCTAGGATGGGACATGACTATATAAATTGAAAGTTTAGGGACTAACATGGATAAAGTTGTAAAATTTATTAGTTCAATTTTGACAATAAAAGGTCTAATTAAAGAGAAAATTGAAGATTATGGTAAAGTTGTGTCACAAATGTGCAATGTCACAACAATCATCCTCAATTAAGATCTCTCTGGTGATAAGTGGAAAAAAAAAAAAAGAAATTCATGTTCTTTATCAATAAAAAAAAAAAAGATAGATTCATCACTTAATATTTTGGTCACTAGAAACCCTACTAGTCTCACAATCTAGATAAAAGAGCTAATTGTGTATAAAAAGAATGTACCTAGTATATCTTACCTAAAATAAATTGCATTATTTGTTTGTCTTATATGAACTAAGGTGTTGTTATATTTTCTAACTCGTAGTTTATCTATAGTTTAATAAAAAAACCATCCTCGATAAAGAGATTCTTACATTATCATGTTAAAACCTCATCATTCTAAAATCACACATAAATATACACACACATGAACATATATATATATATATATATATATATATATATATATATATATATATTCTCTAAAAATAATAATAATAATAATAATAATAATAATAATTGCATGAATAATAAATAAAACATGGCATGATTTAACATCTTTAAATATAAAATTTCAAGAAAAATAATTTTATTTATATCTTCGCATGTATTTTTGGATTTAATAACTATTTTATGAAATCCTTGAGAACTTATCCTATATTTTAAAATACAAAAAAATTTATCTTGTTTGTTCGAATATCAAGGATTATAACTTATACATAAGATATATTCTCAAAATTAAAAGAATATATTTTGGATGAGAATGTCTTTAGTATTATGTTTTATGATACCTATTTAATAACCCAATTTTAATATTTCCTCCAAAATTATCTTTTCTTTTAAAATTCAAAACAAAACAAAAATTATCAACTTAGTAAAAGCAAGCTGAAAAGGCTTTCAAATGCATAGAGAAACCAAACTGAGATTTTTGATAAAAATCGAGAGCCCAATCCAAGTTTGAAAGATAATGCAAATATAAGGTCACATTAAATTATTATTAGATGAATTTAAATAAAAATTAAGTCTAGGGACTTAATTAAACTTTTGATAGGATATTTTGATTTAATCATGGATCCAATTAAAGGTTTGATTATATTTAAGAATTAATTTGGGTCAAATTAAAATAATTAATTAAGTGCAACGACTTAGTTGGACTTTTAATGGGTTAAATTAATTTTATTAAGAATTTAATTGGTGCAAACTTAAGTTTGGAAGCCTATTTGGGGTTTAATTGAAAATATTATAATTTTAAAGGATCAAATTAAATTTTTCAAACTTAATTAAGTGAAATCAAGGATAAAATTACAAGAAAATCAAATTGTAAAGTCAATTAAAGGAAAAATTGAAGAAATTCAGAATCAATGATGTTTTTTGAAAAGGTGCGCGAATCCAGGGACTTAATTCAATTAAAAATAAAGGTGAAATTAAATAAAATATAATTTGAAGGTCAATTATGGATGAAATTAAAAATACTCAAAACTAAGGACCAAGTTAAAAAAAGGCACTAAACTTATAAACACATGGCATCATTTTAAAACTTCTTAGGGTTAAAATTAAATTGATACTTCGAATTAAAATTCAATTGAAGATTTAATTGAATAAATTAAAAAATTAATGTCTGAAATTAAAAAAATAAGATTTAAACCTCATTTAAACCCAAAGCACCAAAACAACGCCTTTTGTCTTAAACAACATTCTTTTGGCAATTAAAAAAAAAACACACACACACTCACACACATAGGGAGAGAGAGAGAAACAATGATGTTTTGAAGCCTATAGACACAACCAAAAGATTCATATCTTCTTCCAAGTGTTGGAGTGTCAAAGTAATAAATAACCTGACAAGATCATAATCAAACTACAAAAAAGTTAACTATATAAACTATAAAAAATAAATAAAAAGGAGTTGAAGAAAATTTTTGAGATGTGATATTGATGTCAGTATTAA
Organism: Populus pruinosa; assembly: GCA_026413675.1. Classification (NCBI taxonomy): domain Eukaryota; kingdom Viridiplantae; phylum Streptophyta; class Magnoliopsida; order Malpighiales; family Salicaceae; genus Populus; species Populus pruinosa. The sequence continues at coordinate 4,662,410 of CM048606.1, forward strand.
AAAATGATAAAATCATTATTAAAGTTAAAGGATCCACTAATGGTATTTCAAACAATTATAGTATAAGCTTTTTTTATTACTCAACTGGAAACCACGCATAAAGGAAGTTCCAATTGGATTATAAATTGTTAACATGATTACTGACACGACTAAAAGGTTGATGTCTTCTCCCAAGTGTAGGAGTGTCGAAGTAATAAATAACCCGGCAAGACCAGGGTCGAACCACAGGGAGGTTAATTGTACAAATTATAAATAATAATAATACAACAACAATAACAATAACAATAACAATAACAATAACAACAACAACAACAACAACAACAACAACAACAACAACAACAACAATAATAACAATAATAACAACAACAACAACAACAACAATAATAATAATAATAATAATAATAATAATAATAATAATAAAGAAAGAGAAGAAGAAGAAGATGATGAGAACTTGGAGATAAAAAATTAATGTAAGGACTAAACAATAATAATAACAAATGTCAAAGTTAGAGGTTCCACTAATGGAATATCAAACAAGTATAGCATAAACTCTTATTATTGAATTGGAAACCACACACAAAGGAGGTTCCAATCAGATTATATATTGTTAACATGATTACTTGTAAATCTCGTCAAGCATTCATGATTATAACTTATGTTAACAACAAATCAAGTTCCTTTCATAGCTCAGGTGTCGGTTATACCATACATTATGGGCTATGAAAGTGCCAAGCATTTGTTGTACCAAGTGTTATACAACATAAATCAAGATTAGTCATTTAACAAGCAAAGTATTAAAGAGTGAACAAGATAACAAATATAAAACATCTTAGTATCAAACATTAAAGTCCATATTAAGTTTACATTATACTTATTCTTACACCATTAGTGTAACCTTTTCACCTTGACATAAGTAACTTAGCTAGACATAATGAAAGAAAGAAAAATAAATAAACAAGATAAGAACATAAAAGCTAACTAAGTAAAGGAAAGAAAATGAAAGGCATAAACTTGATATTAATGAAAGCAAAGCATAAACATTACAAAGAATACAAAGAGAGCAAGGAAGAGCATGATCTTGATCTGGAAACCAAGATGCCTAAATGCATGGCAAATGCCTCCTTTTATAGGCCAAAATTGGGAACTATTGATTTGATGACTAATTGATAAGTGGGTGGCCAACTTTTGACTTGGTGACAATCCTTATCTTCTCTTGTCTGCCCAAAACGTCATTGATAACGTCAAAATTGGAGCCCGTTGTAAACATGAAAGTTGTAGGAAATTGTCTCAGCTTTCTTGTGTAAACAATTCAGCTCATTTGGACTTCTAGAACTCTAGATATGGCCAAAATACCGAACAGTGCTCGGGCTGGAAGACAGATTCGGGCTTCTTTGTTGTTGCTACAATTTGGACTTGATAATGGCCTTTTTAGATCTTGGGCTCCATATGAAAGTTGTAGGCCTATGTCTTACCTTTCCATCCATATAAATTTGACCTAAATCTGAGATCTGTAGCTCCAGATATGACCCAATTACCGAACAGTGTTTCGGTTTGGATTGCACCGACATCTCTTCTCTAAGTTTGACCATCTCTTTATCCTTGCAATTTAAGTTCTTCAAGTCATCAATCAATTCTTTCATTTATGTGATAGGCCTGCATTAAAAATAGACAATTACCACAAATTATAGGTATCTTATATTATTAGATACATTATTATAAAATATATTTTAGTTAAGGAGTTATTAATACTTCAAGTGCAAAATGATGATATAAAACCATGATAAAAATGCACTTTTAACTACTAATCAATTACATTACTTATATTATTTGAATAATGTTAATACTTGTATATGTTATCACTAATTCATGAGAATAACTTATATTAATAACAAATCAAATTGCTTTTATAGCATAGATGTCAGTTATACCATACGGTTGAGCTATAAAAGTGTCAAATTTTTGTTGTACCAATGGTTATACAATATAAATCTAGATTGATCATTTAACAAGCAAAGTATTAAAAGATAGCAATTACAAAACATGTTAGTATCAAACATTAAAGTCCATATTGAGTTTATACTATATTTATTCTTACACCATTAGTGTAACCTTTTCACCTTGATATAACAAACTTAACTAAGCATAATTAAAAAAAATATATATAAATAAACAAGATAAGAACATAAATAAGATATAAATTAACTAAGTAAAGAAAAAGAAATGAAAAGCATAAATAAGAGCTTAATATCAGCAAAAGTTAAGCATTACAAAAATATATAAAAAAAGAGTAAGAACATGATCTTGATTTGAAAGCCAAATGCCTAAATCCACGGTAAATGCCTTTTTTTATATGTCAAAATTTGGAACTATTGATTTGTTGACTAATTGTTGAGTGGGTGGCTACATCTTGACTTGGTGATAATTTTAATCTTCTTGTCTAAACAAAATATCATTGCTAACATCAGAATTTAAATAGATTGTCTACATGAAAGTTTTAAAAAATTATCTCAGCTTTCCAACAAAAAAAATCAATACATTTGGATTTCTAGAACTCGAGATATGGACTAAACACTAAATAGTGTCTAGGCTGCAAGATAAATTCGGACTAATTTATTATTGCTACAATTTGAACTTGAAAATGGCTTTTTTGAATCTTGGACTCTCCCTGAAAGATTTAGACTCATGTCTTAACTTTTCATCCATATAGAGTAAATCTAAATCCAAGTTCTACAACTCTAACTATGATCTAATAACCAAACAGTGTTCCAGTTTAAACTGAACTAACATCTCTTTTTTAATCTTAGCCCTCTTTTTATCTTCTCAATTCAATTGTTAAACTCACCAGTCAATGCTTTTATTTATGTGATAAGCCTGTATTTAAGATAAAAATTTACCATAAATTAAAGATATTTTATATTATTAGATATGTTATTATAAAACATATTCTAGTTAAAGAGTTATTGATACTTCAAGTGCAAAATGATAATATAAAACCTTGATAAAAAAAAAAGCATTTTTAAATACTAGTCACCCATTCTCACTACCTCAACCTGCACCTGATAGCAACCAAAATGGCAGATCTGATACCTGACACGACTAAAAGGTTAATGTCTTCTTTCAAGTGCAGGAGTGTCGAAGTAATAATCAACTCAGTAAGACTGGGGTCGATCCATAGGGAAGTTAATTGTACAAATTATAAATAACGATAATACAACAACAACAACAACAACAATAATAATTTTAGTAACAATAACAATAATAACAATAATAATAATAATAATAATAATAATAATAATAATAATAATAATAATAATAATAATAATAATAATAATAATAACAGTAATAGTAATAGTAATAAAGAAAAAGAAGGAGAAGAAGAAGAAAAAGATAAGAACTTTGAGATGGAATATTAATATAACGATTAAACAATAATAACAACAAATGTCAAGGTTAGAGGTTCCACTAATAGTATGTCAAACAAGTATAGTATAAACTCTTATTATTCAATTGGAAACCACACACAAAGGAGGTTCCAATTATATTATAGATTGTTAACATGATTACATTAGTCATCTTATTCAATTAATGCTAATACTTGTAAATCTCGTCAAGCATTCATGATTATAACTTATGTTAACAACAAATCAAGCTCCTTTCATAGCTCAGGTGTCGGTTATACCATACAGTATGGGCTATGAAAGTGCCAAGCATTTGTTGTACCAAGTGTTATACAATATAAATCAAGATTAGTCATTTAACAAGCAAAGTATTAAAAAGTGAACAAGATAACAAATATAAAACATGTTAGTATCAAACATTAAAGTCCATATTAAGTTTACACTATACTTATTCTTACACTATCCAAAATTAAGAAATAACAAAACACAATAATAAAACCAAAAGACACAAAAATTCACAAATGAAGGCTCAAATCTAATCCAAGCTTTTTACAACTTTCCTTAGTTGACCAATTTATGCGACTCATGGAGGAATCAATTACAGGAATGAAGGATTGTAGTTGGTCAATTAATTGTTCAGCAGTAGTAGTAAAGATTATGATTTGTCGTGCAGAAGATGTTGGAAATTCCTGTTCCACAGCATGATCAAGAAAAGACAACTTATCATAATAACCATTAATATTTAACAAACCTATGGGTTTATAGTGAATGTGCAGTTGAGCCCAAGAGGAAATATGAAAGATCTCTTCTAATGTGCCTAGACCACCTGGTAAAGCAATGAAAGCATCAGCATGGTTAAACATTGCATTCATTCGAGCCGATATTGTAGAGATCTGAAGTTCCTCTCTAATTTTTTTTCCAATGATGTCCCTTATGCTAAAGCTTCGGAGACAACCCCTAAAACTTGACTACCTCCTAAAAATACAGCTATTGACACACCTCTCATTAACCCAAGACTGCCTCCCTCATACACTAAATGAATCTTTCTCTCAACTAGCACTTGACCAAGATGATTTACTAATTCTAAAAACTCTTTTTCTTTCCCAGGACTAGATCCACTGAAAACACAAATATTTTTTATATGATGACTTGAGCAACTTTTCATTTCTACACACTTCTGTATTTGTTGAATGTATGGGTTGAGTAGAAATGAAAGGAAGGAAGAGAGGGTTTTATAGATGAGAAATTAGAAAGGCAATCATAACACCTATATGTAGGTCAGTTGGAGTTTCACTCTCTCTCTCTCTCTTTTTATTTATTTATTTATTTACTTTGAAAATGCATGTGTATGTACAGGTAGTTGTGATTGTGGCTCACATCTTCCCTTGGTTTTACATCCAAGAACAACTTAAACGCACTCTATGGGTCGGGGATAGGCTTCCCATCCAGTTTTCTCATAAACTGGCAAACAGGGTCTCAAGAGTCAATAGAAGATTATCTAAAGACTCCTTACTAAGACCATCCTTAATGAATTGTATTTTATCTTCACGGTTTATAGATACCATTCCTAAAGAATGATATTATGCATTATAAGTCCATCTAGCACATTGATGACAGACTTTCAATCGTTTTGCATGATGTTTCTTTGCAAAAGTGCTTTTACCTGTTCCAGGCATGTGTGAAATGAAGAAGTTAGAGGACTCACTTGATAATCGGACCTTTGCTTCAATCAACCATCGAATATCTTCAGGAATTCCATGATTCATTAACAATCTCAATCTTGCACATCTAGCATGGTAAATTTTTGTAATCGCGTTCTAAGGTAGAGCGGGAAAAAACTTTTTCAATTTTTCAAGATTAGTGTCCATTTTCAAATGAGAATTGAAATAGAGATTCAAATAATTGCACAAATATATACACAAATATCAGTTATTATAGGAAACTGAAAGAACCGACTTAAGTCACGGAGTACCGTTGTCCCCCATTTGACCGAGGTGAGAGAAACTAGCAAAAATCACTCAAAAAAAACACAAAAACAATGTGAAGAAAACAAAATAATCAACCTTTATCTACAAGATCATTCAAACCAATTGATTCATTTTCACTAGGAAAATTATCAACGTAAGCTTTCAAACGATGTCCATTTTCCTTAAAATCATTATCATTCATTGAATTCTCAATATCACAGGCCCCATAAGGATTATTCAATCTTGATCTTAGCTCTCTAGGGAATGCATAGAGTTGAGAATTATAAAACAAAACTTTTTGACCAGTATCAACTTTTTGACAATTTTCACATGTTTTGCAGAATGCATGTGTCCTTGAACATGGTGGGCCAACAAAATCCATTTTGAAAGATTTTTGCAGTTGTCTTTTTTAACGAGAAATAACTTCCACATGCTTCAGAATGACAAAGTTTAACGACACTACTTACCTCATTGTCGCGAATGAATCTTTGAAATATTTGATTAGGACAATATTTGAATAAGTTAGGGTTATCACAATAAAAGTTCTTCACTTCGTTCAAAAACTTTTCTTTATCTTGGGCACTCCAATCAGCTGGCAAATCTCCTAAAGCAAGAAAATTGATATTTTTATCATACCAAGGCATTGGATTAAAAGAAAGTAAGGATTCGCTAGGAAAGTAATCATCAATTGTTGTGATGTCAGATGTCGAATTTGTTGTCACTATTGACAAAAGATTCGCATCAACATTTTCGGTGCTTGTTTCATCCGTGATTTCTTCCTCAGAATAAATCATTTGCAAATCTTCAGTTTCATCCAATTCATTTTTACTTAAAGTAGATTCAAGTTGATCATAAACTAATTCGTCAATATGATCTACTTCTTGTAAATCATTATCATCTCCAAGTTGCTTGCAAATGTTGAAAATATTCATCTCCAATGTCATGTTTCCAAATGATAGCTTCATCAGTCCATTCCTACAATTAATCAATGCGTTAGAGGTTGCAAGAAATGAACGTCCTAAAATAACAGGAAATGAATTACATGCTTTAACAGGTTCTGTGTCCAAGATAATAAAATCCATAGGATAAATGAATTTATCAACTTGTACTAACACATCTTCAATTATTCCTCTAGGCACTTTTACAGATCTATCGGCAAGTAAAAGAGATATAAAAGTTGGTTTTAACTCACCTAGATTGAGATTCTGAAAAACTGAATATGGAAGTAAATTCACACTTGCGCTAAGATCAAAGCTCTTTTAATTTTTTTTCTCCAATAAAGCAAGAAATTATAGGACATCCAGGGTCTTTATATTTCAAAGCATTATTGTTCTGAAGAATGGCACTTACTTGTTCGGCTAGAAAGGCTTTCTTTTTCACATTCATTTTCCTCTTCACAGTGCATAGATCTTTCAAAAATTTAGCATATGAAGGAACCTGTTTTAATAACATCCAGCAAAGGTATATTGATCCTTACCTGTTTGAAAATTTCCAAAATTTCAGAGTTGTGATTGACTTTCCTTTGTTTGGTCATGGTATGAGGAAATGGAAGTGCTGACGGAGAACCAGTCTTTTCTTTGCAATTTTCAGATTCAACCCCTTCCTTACCCTCAGAGATTGACTCATCATCTTTCTTATATGGTTCAAGAGAGGGTTTTTCAATAACCTTACCACTGCGCAGAGTAGTGACTGATTTGACTTGATCCATGTGTTGGCTTTCGGAACTACTTGCATTTGCATTGTATTGCCCCTTGGGATTTTGTTGTGGTTGAGATGGAAACTTACCTTTCTCTTGGAAACTGAGAGCAGATGTTAATTTTGCAAGAGTATCTTTAAAATCTATCATGTTTTGAGCAAGTTGAGTATTGATTGTCTCTTGCTTTTCAATGAATGCATGCAATGTTTCCTCAAGATTTCTTCTAGAAGGTGGAGCATAAAGAGGTGCATATCCATGAGAATTTTGGAAATTATGGTGTGCTTGAAACTGTGGTGGTGAAGTTTGTGCATTGTCACTCTTCCAACTGAAACTTGGGTGATCTGTCCAATCAGGATTGTATGTTTGCAAATATGAGTTATGATTGGGCCTTTCAAAACTGTTTAAAGCATGGGCTTGTTCATGGAGACATTCTTTAAAAGAAGGCAAGGTTGGATAGTTATTGGTTGAGTGTTCATTTGTTTCACATATTTGACACACAATGTTTTCAATAGATTTTAACTGACCACTTTTTATCAATTCTAGTGCCTCGACTTTTCTAGCTAAAAATATAAAATTGGCTTGAAGGTCATGATCTTCCTTAAGGTTGTACATACCTCCATTAGATGTATGAGGTTGAGTTTTACTCGGTGCCTCTTAAGTACCCGCGGTGTCCCAATTTTGAGCATTTTCAGCTAACAAGTCTAAGTACTCTATTGCTTTATTAGGGTCTTTATCTTTAAAAGTTTCATTGCATATCAATTCAACCATTTGCCTATCTCTAGGTGTTAACCCTTTATAGAAATGTGAAACCAATCTCCATGTTTCAAAACCATGATGAGGGCAAGTACTAAGCAAGTCTCGATACCTATCCCAACATTGGTAAAATGTTTCTCCTGGTTTTTAAGTGAAAGTGGTGATTTGTCTTTTGAAAAAGTTTGTTCTATGAGATAGGAAAAACTTCTTTAAAAATAGTTATTGCATTTCATCCCAAGCATGAATGAATCCTGGTCTTAAATTCTGTAGCCATGTTTTAGCTTTATCTTTTAATGAAAAAGGAAAAAGCTTTAATCTGATGGTGTTCATGCTACAATTTAAATTATTATATGTGTTGCACACCTCCTCAAATTCTCTTAAATGCAAGTATGGATTTTCCAATTCTAAGTCATGAAAAGAAGGTAAAAGTTGAATAATGTCTGGTTTAAAATTAAAATGAGATGCATCGGGAGGAAAAATTATGCATGATGGTGCACTTGTTCTTATGGGATTCATGTGGTCTCTAAGTGTTCTAGTACGGTTATTCTCATTATGAAGTGATTGATTATCTTCTTCGGCCATATTTTCCGAAAATGATGAGGATACCCTACAAAGTTTACCACTTGATGTACATGACCACACTCTCATGCACGTGTAGGAATAAAATAAAATAAAAAAGAAAATAAAAGAAGAAGAAATAAGAGAAAAGAAACAAAGTTATATACAAGAAAAGTGAGAAGAGAAAATAAAATAAATATTATAATTTATACAAGAACTTACCTCCCCAGCAACAGCGCTAAAAACTTGACACAACTAAAAGCTTGATGTCTTCTTCCAAGTGTAGGAGTGTCGAAGTAATAAATAACCCGGTAAGACCGGGGTCAAACCACAAGGAGGTTAATTGTACAAATTATAAATAACAATAATACAACAACAACAAGAACAACAACAACAATAATAATAATTGTAATAACAATAATAATTATAATAATTATAATTATAATAATTATAATTATAATAGTAGTAGTAGTAGTAGTAGTAGTAGTAATAAAGAAAAAGAAGGAGAAGAAGAAGAAGAAGATAAGAACTTTGAGATGGAATATTAATGTAATGATTAAACAATGATAATAACAAATGTCAAGGTTAGAGGTTCCACTAATAGTATGTCAAACAAGTATAGTATAAACTCTTATTATTCAATTGGAAACCACACACAAAGGAGGTTCCAATCAGATTATAGATTGTTAACATGATTACATTAGTCATCTTATTCAATTAATGCTAATACTTGTAAATCTCGTCAAGCATTCATGATTATAACTTATGTTAACAACAAATCAAGCTCCTTTCATAGCTCAGGTGTCGGTTATACCATACAGTATGGGCTATGAAAGTGCCAAGCATTTGTTGTACCAAGTGTTATACAACATAAATCAAGATTAGTCATTTAAGAAGCAAAGTATTAAAGAGTGAACAAGATAACAAATATAAAACATGTTAGTATCAAACATTAAAGTCCATATTAAGTTTACATTATACTTATTCTTACACCATTAAAGTAACCTTTTCACCTTGACATAATTAACTTAGCTAGACTTAATGAAAGAAAGAAAAATAGATAAACAAAATAAGAACATAAAAGTTAACTAAGTAAAGAAAAGAAAATGAAAGGCATAAACTTGCTATTAATGAAAGCAAAGTATAAACATTATAAAAAATACAAAGAGAAAAAGGAAAAACATGATCTTGATCTGAAAACCAAGATGCCTAAATGCATGGCAAATGCCTCCTTTTATAGGCTAAAATGAGGAACTATTGATTTGATGACTAATTGATGAGTGGGTGGCCAACTCTTGACTTGGTGACAATCCTTATCTTCTCTTGTCTGCCCAAAATGTTATTGATAATGTCAAACTTGGAGCCACTCAAAAACATGAAAGTTGTACCCAATTATCTCAACTTTCTTATTTAAAACATTCAGCTCATTTGGACTTCTAGAACTTCAGATATGGCCAAAATACTGAATAGTGCTTAGGCTGGAGGATAGATTCAGGCTTCTTTGTTGTTGCTACAATTTGGACTTCAAAATGGCGTTTCTAGATCTTGGGCTCCATATGAAAGTTGTAGGCCTATGTCTTACCTTTCCATCCATATAAAATAAACCTAATTCGGAGATCTATAGCTCCATATATGACCCAATTATGGAATAGTGTTCCGGTTTGGATTGCACCGACATCTCTTTTCTAATTTTGGTCATCTCTTTGCTCTTGCAATTTAAGTTCTTAAAGTCATCAATCAATCATTTCATTTATGTGATAGGCATGTATTTAAAATGAACATTTACCATAAATTAAAGGTATTTTATATTATTAGATATATTATTATAAAACATGCTTTAGTTAAGGAGTTATTGATACTTCAAGTGCAAAATGATGATATAAAACCATGATAAAAATGCACTTTTAAGTACTAATCAATGCCACATTTCAAGTCTTCCTTCTCTCTCATGCATTCACTATACAAGCAAAACAATTACTACAAGATTTCACAATTTTACCGACAGATAGATTATGTTGACATATGATTTAGAGTTCATCGTTAAATTTTTTTACTGACTAAATCAACAACAAAAAAAGTTTGTTGAAATACTGATCATCGGTAATATCAAACTCCATCACTAAGTCTATTGGTAAAAAAAAATATTGCCGATGTTTTACAAATAGCTATTGCGCGCCAAAAACTTTCTGCTTGAAATATACCGACGGATTATTTTTGTCGGTGATAGTGGTTTATCTAATAAATATTTTTCAGTTCTCGGTTAAATTCTGATAGACAGTATCCCTCTATGAATTTGTCAGTGAGTGTAGCATTTCCACTAGTTTTGAAATGCCAATAGAATTTATTTGCCTATAAATTCATTAGTGATTATGGCATTTGGACCAAGCTACTATGAATTGCCAACAAACACATGACGTATGTGAATTCATTGGAGATGTTGGCATTTCTCACTTTTTGTAAATTATTGATGGATACATTCCATTTGTAAATCCCTTAGTGGTTATTTTTAATTTTTTTAAAAAAATATTTAGAATAAATAATATAAAATTATATAAATTAATAGTAAAAAAACCAATTATGCAAATAAAATTTTATTAAACATCAAAAATAAAAAAATAAAGTTAAATAATATTTATTACAAATTGAATGTGTTTCAAAAAAAATATTAAATTAGCATAATGGCGAAACTGGATGAGGAGGAGTAAGAAGCTGGTTGTTATATGGTTAAAAAGAAAGCGCACATGTATCACCACTCTATGATGCCAAGTTCATGATCATTTGGCGAAGCTGTTCAAAATTTTTCAAGAGTTGCTCGTATTTCTCGGTGAGATAAGTCATTTGAGTCATGTTTTGTTCATAACACGTTGATAGTTGGTCATATTTCTCGGTGAGGTAAGTTGTGTATTGCTGCAAGGCCATAAACTCCTTAAATTCAGTGCTCGATACAGATTAAAAGCTCTCAACAATTGAGACACTACGGGCTGCTCATAAGTTCTCGACCATAGTATTGGAGAGCCTGCACACCTGATTTTTATCAGATCCACCGGCAGATCCTACCTATATCCACAAATCTGGATCGAAATCTTGATGGGTTAAAGGATCATCCTCATATCTCTCCCTCAACTGGCTATTATAGGTTTCTTGAAAATAAAAAAGAAATCATCAGATTCAATTCAATAAAAATAATAACTTACAAAATAAAATGGTTACACAAACATACCACAAAGTATTGAATGTGGTAGTCAATGAACTGTTGCACCTCCTTTTAGCGGTTTTAACCCCGCACGTGCGTCTCAACAAACAACTTCATTAGGCTTAGCTCAAACAGAATGGAGCCATTAGTGTGCGTTGTTACCGAGCCATAAATTGATCAGTTCTGGTTGTCAGCACCAGACTATAAGTGTCATATGAACCACTAAGATGTCATGTGCAGAAAATATTGCGGTCATAAATCTTTTTTTTTTAAGTCCCTCCAAACCGCCACGTTGTTCTAGTCTTGAAAACCGTTATCTCTCACTTTTTTTTTCATACCAAAAATAGCCTAGTTGCTGCGTAATTTTCCCACACCCTCCTCGCAATAATGTCATGTGCACTATCCCAAATAAATTTTTCATGTGTATAAATAATTAAATTTAAATAAAAATAATAATTTAATTACAATTATATTAATAATTTATTAGAAATAAATTGAAAATTGAAAATTAATACCAATCTCAAATCTGTCAAACCATGCATCAATTTAAGGTATCCATTCAAGATGTTTAGATACCTGACTCCATTGAAATAATAGAATCTTCATCAATGATTTAAATGTTAATGATATTACTTAGGCGACCTCAATGTTTGTGAACCTAAAAATAAATTAAATTAATGAAATATTGATTAGTTGTTCATAAATTATGTTATAATTAAAAAAAAAAAACTAAAACTGAAACAAACTTACATTGAAAGGTTATCCTTCCATTGTGCCTTGTACTTGTGGGTGAATTCATTCTATTGCGAAGACACGTTGTCTTTACTCTATGAAACCGCGCTGGAAGAGATAGCATCAATTGACAGCGCAAGTGCCTCTTCTTGTTTGGCACTAAAGGATATGTCATCCTCACTGCTAGAAGAACTAGTTGCAACCATATGTGAGCGATGAGCTGTTGATTTCGTTCTACACATCTACATAATTTTGTACAAATAATTATATAACTAAATTTGATTGTTAACAAAAAAAATCAGCAACTCCTCCCTTATATCGAAGACTACCAAAACTTTTCAAACCTATAAATATTGACAATAGCCACAACCAATGAAAAACAAGGTTCTTACTAAAATTTCTAAAGTTCTAATTTTTCTATAATTGGTTATTTTTATCTCATAATATGGGTCGCAAGTTTATTAGGATATCTAAGTCCTTTAATACTCAATAAATAATATTCAAATTAATATTTGATGGCAAATCTAAGGACAATATCTAAAACTTTAACCTTTAATATTTCCATTTCATGTGGCATTGAAGACGTAATTATATGTTTATTTGACCACCATAATTGTAAATTCAACAAAGAACAAATAAAATTGCTAAAAGTTCTAAGGTTTTTAATAGATACATACATACCAAATAAAGTTTCAATTTCATTGTCAATAACTTTATTCATGTATATTCAATTACTAATTATAGGCTAAATTTAACAATAACAATTAAAATTAATAGAAATACATAACAAAAATAACAATAGATAAAACAAAGAACAAATAAAAAAAATAAAAACTTAAAGCAAATGAAGAAGAGAAAGTACATACCTTTTAATTCATTGAAGATTGAACTAAAGATTACAAGACAAAAATATTGAAGGAAATGAAAGGAAAAAATGAAACTTTGAAATGAAGCAACTGAAAAAATAAATTGAATCTAATTTCATTACTAAAAAATATATTCATATGTATTCAATTACTAATTACAAGCTAAATTTGACAATAAAAATTAAAATTAATGGAAATACATACCAAAAATAACAATAAATAAAACAAAAAACAAATTAAAAAAATAAAATCTAAAAGCAAATGAAGAAGAGGAAGTACACACCTTTTAATTAGAGGAAGATTGAACTAAAGGAAAAAACAAAACTCTAAAATGAAGAAGATGAAAAAATAAACTGAAAGGGCAATCGCTAGGATTTATAGCGTATTTTTACCAATAAACATTTAAATAATATTAATTTTAATTATTTCATCGGTGATATTTCAAAAATTTGTATGAATTACAATGCAACTATAATAGCTAAGTGTTCGAATAGGTACATTTCACACGACTAAAAGATTGATGTCTTCTCCCAAGTGCAAGAGTGTCGAAGTAATAAATAACCCGGCAAGACCGGGGTCGAACCACAGGGAGGTTAATTGTACAAATTATAAACAACAATAACAACAACAACAACAACAACAACAACAACAACAACAACAACAATAATAATAATAATAATAATAATAATAATAATAATAGTAGTAGTAGTAGAGAAAGAGAAGAAGAAGAAGAAGAAGAAGATGATGATGATGAGAACTTAGAGATGAAATATTAATGTAAAGATTAAACAATAATAATAACAAATGTCAAGGTTAGAGGTTCCACTAATGGTATATCAAACAAGTATAGTATAAACTCTTATTATTGAATTGGAAACCACACACAAAGGAGGTTCCAATCAGATTATATATTGTTAACATGATTACATTAGTCATCTTATTCAATTAATGCTAATACTTGTAAATCTCGTCAAGCATTCATGATTATAACTTATGTTAACAATAAATCAAGTTCCTTTCATAGCTCAGGTGTCGGTTATACCATACATTATGGGCTATGAAAGTGCCAAGCATTTGTTGTACCAAGAGTTATACAACATAAATCAAGATTACTCATTTAACAAGCAAAGTATTAAAGAGTGAACAAGATAACAAATATAAAACATGTTAGTATCAAACATTAAAGTCCATATTAAGTTTACACTATACTTATTCTTACACCATTAGTGTAACCTTTTCACCTTGACATAACTAACTTAGCTAGACATAATGAAAGAAAGCAAAATAGATAAACAAAATAAGAACATAAAAGCTAACTAAGTAAAGGAAAGGAAATGAAAGGCATAAACTTGATATTAATGAAAGCAAAGCATAAATATTATAAAGAATACAAAGAGAGAAAGGAAGAGCATGATCTTGATCTGGAAACCAAGATGCCTAAATGCATGGCAAATGCCTCCTTTTATAGGCCAAAATGGGGAACTATTGATTTGATGACTAATTGATAAGTGGGTGGCCAACTTTTGACTTGGTGACAATCCTTATCTTCTCTTGTCTGCCCAAAACGTCATTGATAACGTCAAAATTAGAGCCAGTTGTAACATGAAAGTTGTAGGCAATTGTCTCAGCTTTCTTGTGTAAAACATTCAGCTCATTTGGACTTCTAGAACTCCAGATATGGCCAAAATACCGAATAGTGCTCGGGCTGGAAGACAGATTCGGGCTTCTTTGTTGTTGCCACAATTTGGACTTGATAATGGCCTTTTTAGATCTTGGGCTCCATATGAAAGTTGTAGGCCTATGTCTTACCTTTCCATCCATATAAATGGGACCTAAATTTGAGATCTGTAGCTCTAGATATGACCCAATTACCGAACAATGTTCCGGTTTGGATTGCACCGACATCTCTTCTCTAAGTTTGACCATCTCTTTATCCATGCAATTTAAGTTCTTCAAGTCATCAATCAATCCTTTCATTTATGTGATAGGCCTGCATTAAAAATAGACATTTACCACAAATTATAGGTATCTTATATTATTAGATACATTATTATAAAACATATTTTAGTTAAGGAGTTATTGATACTTCAAGTGCAAAATGATGATATAAAACCATGATAAAAATACACTTTTAAGTACTAATCAACACCCCTCAACCAGCTTATTACTAGTCCCTAGTAATCAAAGCGTTACAACAATTTGCAAATTTCACAAAGCAAGGTATTCATCATTTAACTTCCATTAATCTATCCAGATAAACAAACTCTCATTAAATTTATATTTCTGCTCAATACCACTTAACAAGATATTAATAAACCTTTCTTTTGTGCTCAATGTATCAACATATAATTATGGGGCTTTTCTTGGAAGATAACAAAATTTTTGTTCTAATGTTTAAGGTTAACTTCCTTGGGTTGGGATTATTATTTTTGTCTTTTTTTTTTAACTCTATATACATATAATTTAGAAACATCATGCATCTTTAACCCATGTAACGACCTTTCAGCTAATGACTCCCAGACCAGTTGGTCTTAGGGCATTAGGTGTTAAGACACCCCTACGAGCTTAGTAACTCGGGTCGTAGATACTGATATGTAGATAGTGCAATGTTTGATTCCCTTAAGCTTTTCTCCTCAACCCATGTAACAAGCGTTGGGCCAATAGCTCCCAAGTCAGTTGACTTTAGGGTATTAGGTGTTAAAACACCCCTTCGGGCTTAATTGCTTAGGTTAGGGAGGCTACGAAACCAAACTTATCTACATTTTTATTATCATCATTCATTTTTTTTTCTTTTTTTTTTCTTTTTTTTTAATTATATACAATCTCTTTCCCTTAGTTGTTACCTTTAACAAAAGAACATAAATAATGTAACAATCCAATATGCAACCCACAATCATATGTTAAAGTGTGTGTGTGTAAATTAAGGTTCAAGAATACATGTTAAATAAGTATATGAGCAGAATTAAGTGGTAACAATGCGAGAGTTTGTAAACCTGAATATTTCAGGAAGTATTATAATAGACCTTGTTAAGAATGGTTACTAAGATGCGTCTCAAAAGTCACTTTAACAAAAGAACTCCTTTACTCTGCCATCCTAGTAACAACAATTATGCACATGCTTTATGAAATAAAAAATAATTTTTTTTATCAACTACTACCCTCTCCCCCCAACCAAAACGAGACATTGTCCTCAATGTTCTAAGGTAGAAAGATAGAGTATAGAAGATATCACCTGAAATAACGAACACTAACAAAACCTGAAACACACTGAAACAAAAATAAGAAATAACAAAACACAATAATAAAACCAAAATACATAAAACTTCACAAATGAAGGCTCAAATCCAATCTAAGCTTTTTACGGCTTTCCTTAGATGACCAATTTATGCGACTCATGGAAGGATCAATCACAGGAGTGAAAGATTGTAGTTGGTCAATCAATTGTTCAGCAGTAGTAGCAGAGATTATGATTTGTCGTGCAGAAGATGTTAGAAATTCCTGTTCCACAGCATGATCAAGAAAAGACAACAACTTATCATAATAACCATTAACATTTAACAAGCCAATGGGTTTATGGTGAATGTGCAATTGAGCCCAAGAGAAAATATGAAAGATCTCTTCCAATGTGCCTAGACCACCTGGTAAAGCAATGAAAGCATCAGCATGGTTAAACATTGCATTCATTCAAGCCGACATTATGGAGACCTGAAGTTCCTCTCCAATTGTTTTTCCAATGATGTCCCCTTGTGCCAAAGCTTCAGGGATGACTCCTAAAACTTGACTACCTCCTAAAAATGCAGCTATTGACACACCTCCCATTAACCCAAGACTGCCTCCCCCATACACTAAATGAATCTTTCTCTCAGCTAGCACCTGACCAAGATGATTTGCTGATTCCAAAAACTCCTTTTCTTTCCCAGGACTAGATCCACCGAAAACACAAATATTTCTTATTTGATGACTTGAGAAACTTGCCATTTCTACACACTTCTGTATTTGTTGAATGTATGGGTTGAGTAGAAATGAAAGGAAGGAAAAGAGGGTTTTATAGATGAGAAAGTAGAAAGGCAATCATAACATCTATATGTAGGCCAGCTAGAGTCTCACACACTCTCTCTCTCTCTTTTTATTTATTTATTTATTTACTTTTGAAAAAAAACATGTGTATGTACAGGTAGTTGTGATTGTGGCTCACATCTTCCCTTGGTTTTACGTCCAAGAACGGCTTAAACGCCCTCTATGGGTCGGGGATAGGCTTCCCATCCAGTTTTCTTAAAAACTGTCAAACAGGGTCTTTTTTAGTCAAATTCCCAAGACTAAGTCGATCATGTTCTTTATGAAATAGTGGCCATAAATCATGAATTGCACGATGCACATCTCCACTAGGATGCGTCTCAAGAGTCAATAGAAGATTATCTAAAGACTCCTTACTCAGGCCATCCTTAATGAATTGTATTTTATCTTCACGGTTTATAGATACCATTCCTAAAGAACAACATTGTGTATTACAAGTCCATCTAGCACATCGATGACAGACATCCAGTCGTTTTGCACGACGCTTCTTTGCAAAAGTGCTTTTACCTGTTCCAGGCATGTGTGAAATGAAGAAGTTAGAGGACTCACCTGATAATCGGACCTTTGCTTCAATCAACCAGCGAATATCTTCAGGAATTCCATGATTCATTAACAATCTCAATCTTGCACATCTAGCACGGTAAATTTTTGTAATCGCATTCGTTATCCACCATTTGACCGAGGTGAAAGAAACTTGCAAAACTCACTAAAAAAGAAACAAAAATAAAATAAAATAAAATCAATCTTTATATAAGAAACAAAAATAAAATAAAATAAAATCAATCTTTATATACAGGATCACCCAATTCAATAGAGTTATGTTCAACTGAAAAATTGTCAAAGTAAACTTTCAGACGATGTCCATTTACCTTGAAAACATTGCCATTCTTTGGATTCTCGATGTCATAGGCCCCATATGGATACACATGTTTCACAATAAAAGGACCGCTCCATCTTGATCTTAATTTTCCAGGAAATAAATGCAGTCGAGAATTATAAAGCAAGACTTTTTGACCAACATTGAAGGTTTTTCTCAGTATTTTCTTGTCATGAAACTCTTTAATTCTTGCTTTATGAATTCTTGAATTTTCATATGCATCATTTCTTATTTCCTCAAGCTCATTTATTTGTAATTTTCACAGTTGACTAGCATCATCCAGATTTGAATTGAAAGCTTTAATAGCCCAATAAGCTTTATGTTCAAGTTCCACAGGCAAGTGACAAGGTTTTCCATAGACTAGTTTATAAGGTGACATACCTAATGATGTTTTATAAGCAGTTCGATAAGCCCAAAGTGCATCATTAAGTCTTAAAGACCAGTCTTTCCTATTAGGGTTCACTGTTTTCTCCAAAATATGTTTGATCTCCCTATTAGCAAGCTCTACTTGTCCACTTGTTTGAGGGTGATAAGGGGTGGCAACTTTATGTGTGATTTCATATTTTTTCATTAAAGACTCAAATGGCTTGTTGCAGAAATGTGTTCCACCATCACTTATTATGGCTCGAGGGACTCCAAATCGACTCAAAATATTTTCTTTCAAAAACTTTATCACTGTTTTGTGATCATTGTTTCGACTTGGAATTGCCTCTATCCATTTTGAAACATAATCTACTGCGACTAATATGTATAAGAAACCAAATGATGGAGGGAATGGGCCCATGAAATCTATACCCCAACAGTCAAAGATCTCAATGACAATAATAGGGTTTAAAGGCATCATGTGACGTTTTGAAATAGATCCCAACTTTTGACAATTTTCACAAGACTTGTAGAATGCATGTGAGTCTTTGAACATGGTGAGCCAGTAAAATCCACTTTGTAAGATTTTTGCAGTTGTCTTTCTTGATGAGAAATGGCCCCCACATGCTTCGGAATGACAAAATTTAATGACACTACTTACCTCATTGTCAGGAATGCATCTTCGAAATATTTGATCAGGACAATATTTGAATAAATAAGGATCATCCCAATAAAAGTTCTTCACTTCGTTCAAGAACTTTCTTTTATCTTGGGTACTCCAATGAGCTGGCAGTTGTCCTGAAACAAGAAAATTAACAATATTAGCAAACCAAGGCATTGTAGAGACAGAAAGTAAAGATTCATCGGGAAAGTAGTCATCGATTGGTGTGATGTCAGTTTTCAAATCTGTTGTCAATCTTGACAAGTGATCTGCGACAACATTTTCGCTGCCTTTCTTATCTTTGATTGTGATATCAAATTCTTGAAGTAATAAAATCCACCGCACCAATCTAGCCTTGGAATCTTTCTTAGAAAGAAGATATTTCAATGCTGCATGATCACTAAAAACAACAACAGGTGAGCCAACAAGATAAGATCTGAATTTTTCACATGCAAATACTACTGCAAGTAATTCTTTTTCAGTGGTGGTATAATTCATTTGAGCACTATTTAAAGTTTTACTTGCATAGTAAATTACATAAGGTTTCTTATCTTTTCTTTGTCCCAAAACAGCACCTACGACATAATCACTAGCATCACACATTATTTCAAAAGGTAATGACCAATCAGGAGGTTGAATGATAGGAGCACAAGTAAGCAAATTTTTAAGTTTAACAAAGGCTTCTTCACAATGTTCAGTCCATTCAAAAATAGTATCCTTTGTTAGAAGGTTACTTAAAGGCTTAGATATTACACTAAAATCTTTGATGAACCTTCTATAAAAACCAGCATGTCCCAAGAATGATCTAACATCTTTAAGAGATTTTGGTGTTGGCAAGTTTGCAATTAACTTGATTTTAGATTTGTCAACCTCAATTCCTTTTGATGAAACAATGTGACCAAGTACAATGCCGTTTGTTACCATAAAATGACATTTTTCCCAATTCAACACAAGATTCTTCTCTTCACACCTGGTTAAAACCTTTTCTAAATTAGTCAAACAATCATCAAATGAATTGCCAAAAACAGAAAAATCATCCATGAAAATCTCAAGAAAATGTTCAACCATATCACTAAATATACTAAGCATGCATCTTTGAAATGTGGCTAGTGCATTACATAATCCAAAAGGCATCCTTCGATATGCAAAAGTACCAAATGGACATGTGAAAGTAGTCTTTTCTTGATCTTCCAATGCAATTTCAATTTGGTTGTAACCCGAATAGCCATCTAGGAAATAATAAAATTCATGACCTGCAACTCTTTATAGGATTTGATCCATGAAAGGTAAAGGAAAATGATCTTTTCTAGTCATTGAATTAAGTTTCCTATAGTCAATGCACATGCGCCAACCAGTAACAGTTCTAGTGGGAATTAACTCATTGTTCTCATTTGTTATCACAGTGACTCCAGACTTCTTAGGTACAACTTGGGTAGGACTTACCCATTTGCTGTCAGAAATAGGATAAATGATTTCATTATCTAGAAGCTTAATGACTTCATTTTTCACTACTTCTTTCATATTAGGATTTAGCCTTCGTTGCATTTCTCTAGAGGGTTTAGCATTTTCCTCTAAATAAATTCTGTGTGTACAAATCAAAGGACTAATTCCTTTTATATCAGCTATGGTCCATCCTAATGCATTTTTATGCATTTTCAGAGTTTGTAATAACTTACCTTCTTGATGTGCATTAAGTTTGGAAGAGATTATTACCGGAAAAGTTTCATTTTCTCCCAAAAATGAGTATTTGAGATTGGATGGCAACGGCTTCAAATCAGGTTTTGGTGGTTGAACACTTGAAGATATGGACTTAATTGGTCGTGGTGGCAATTCCTCAATTTGTGGCCTCCATTTACTTGTCTTTGATTCTTCCTGAAAATAAATCATTTCCAAATCATCAGATTCATCAATCTCAATTTCATTGGAAGTGGTTGGAAATTGATCATGAATTGATTTTTCAATAAAGTCCACTTCCTGTAAATCATTATCATCTCTAGGTTGCTTGCAAATGTTGAAAATATTCATCTCCAATGTCATGTTTCCAAATGATAGCTTCATCAGTCCATTCCTACAATTAATCAATGTGTTAGAAGTTGCAAGAAATGGACGTCCTAAAATAATAGGAAATGAATTACATGCTTCAACAGGTTCTGTGTCCAAGACAATAAAACCACAGGATAAATGAATTTATCGACTTGTACTAACACATTTTCAATTATTCCTTTAGGCACTTTTATAGATCTATCGGCAAGTAAAAGAAGTGCAGGAGTGTCAAAGTAATAAATAACCCCGTAAGACCGGGGTCGAACCATATGGAGGTTAATTGTACAAATTATAAACAACAATAATAGTAACAATAACAACAACAATAATAATAGTAGCAATAATAATACTAGTAGTAGTAGTAGTAGTAGTAGTAGTAGTAGTAGTAGTAGTAGTAGTAGTAGTAGTAAAGAAGAAGATGATGAGAACTTTGAGATGGAATATTAATGTAAAGATTAAACAATAATAAGAACAAATGTCAAGGTTAGAGATTCCACTAATGGTATGTCAAACAAGTATAATATAAACTCTTATTATTCAATTGGAAACCACACATAAAGGAATTTCCAATGAGATTATAAATTGTTAACATAATTACATTAGTCATCTTATTCGATTAATGCTAATACTTCTAAATCTCATCAAGCATTCATGATTATAACTTATGTTAACAACAAATCAAGTTCCTTTCACAGCTCAGGTGTCGGTTATACCATACATTATGGGCTATGAAAGTGCCAAGCATTTGTTGTACCAAGTGTTATACAACATAGATCAAGATTACTCATTTAACAAGCAAAGTATTAAAGAGTGAACAAGATAACAAATATAAAACATGTTAGTATCAAACATTAAAGTCCATATTAAGTTTACATTATACTTATTCTTACACCATTAGTGTAACCTTTTCACCTTGACATAATTAACTTAGCTAGACATAATGAAAGAAAGAAAAATAGATAAACAAAATAAGAACATAAAAGTTAACTAAGTAAAGGAAAGGAAATGAAAGGCATAAACTTAATATTAATGAAAGCAAAGCATAAACATTACAAAAAATACAAAAAGAGAAAAGAAGAGCATGATCTGGATCTGGACACCAAGATGCCTAAATGCATGGCAAATGCCTCCTTTTATAGGCCAAAATTGGGAACTATTGATTTGATGACTAATTGATAAGTGGGTGACCAACTTTTGACTTGGTGACAATCCTTATCTTCTCTTGTCTGCCCAAAATGTCATTGCTAACGTCACAATTGGAGCTAGTTGAAAACATAAAAGTTATAGGCAATTGTCTCAGCTTTCTTGTGTAAAACCTTCAGCTCATTTGGACTTCTAGAACACCAGATATGGCCAAAATACTGAACAATGCTCGGGCTGGAAGACAGATTCGGGCTTCTTTGTTGTCGCTATAATTTGGACTTGAAAATGGCCTTTTTAGATCTTGGGCTCCATATGAAAGTTGTAGGCCTATATCTTGCCTTTCCATCCATATAAATTGGACCTAAATCTGAGATATATAGCTCTAAATATGACCCAATTACCGAACAGTGTTCCAGTTCGGATTGCACTGACATCTCTTTTCTAAGTTTGGCCATCTCTTTGCCCTTGCAATTTAAGTTCTTAAAGTCATTAATCAATCCTTTCATTTATGTGATAGGCCTGCATTTACATTTACCACAAATTAAAGGTATCTTATATTATTAGATATATTATTATAAAACATGTTTTAGTTAAGGAGTTATTGATACTTCAAGTGCAAAATGATAATATAAAACCATGATAAAAATGCACTTTTAAGTACTAATCACACCCTCCAATCAGCTTATTACTAGTCCCTAGTAATCAAAGCGTTAAATAGAAAAACAATTTGCAAATTCCACAAAGCAAGGTATTCATCATTTAACTTCCATTAATCTATCCAGATAAACAAACTCTCATTAAATTTATATATCTGCTCAATACCTCTTAACAAGATATTAATAAACCTTTCTTTTGTGCTCAATGTATTAACACATAATTATGGGGCTTTTCTTGGAAGAAAACAAAATTTTTGTTCTAATGTTTAAGGTTAACTTCCTTGAGTTGGGATTATTATTTTTGTCTTTTTTTTCTTTTTTTTAAATATATATACATATAATTTAAAAACATCATGCATCTTTAACCCATGTAACGAGCTTTCAGCTAATGACTCCCAGACCAGTTGGTCTTAGGGCATTGGGTGTTAAGACACCCCTACGAGCGAGCTTAGTAACTCGAGTCGCAGATACTGATATGTAGATAGTGCAATGTTTGATTCCCTTAAGCTTTTCTCCTCAACCCATGTAACAAGCATTGGGCCAATAGCTCCCAAGTCAGTTGACTTTAGGGTATTAGGTGTTAAAACACTCCTTCGGGCTTAATTGGTTAGGTTAGGGAGGCTACGAAACCAAGCTTATCTACATTTTTATTATCATCATTTTTTTTCTTTTTTTCTTTTCTTTTTTTTCTTTTTTCATTATTCATTATTCATTTTTCTTTTTTCTTTTTTGTTTTTTTTTAATTATATACAATCCCTTTCCCTTAGTTGTTACCTTTAACAAAAGAACATAAATAATGTAACAATCCAATATGCAACCTACAATCATATGTTAAAGTGTGTGTGTGTAAATTAAGATTTAAGAATACATGTTAAATAAGTATATGAGCAGAATTAAGTGATAACAATGCGAGAGTTTGTAAACCTGAATATTTCAAGAAGTATTATAATAGACCTTGTTAAGAATGGTTACTAAGATGCATCTCAAGAGTCACTTTAACAAAAGAGCTCCTTTACTCTCTCATTCTAGTAACAACAATTATGCACATGCTTTATGAAATGAAAAATAATTTTTTTTTTATCAACTACTACCCTCTCCCCCCAACCAAAACGAAACGTTGTCCTCAATGTTCTAAGGTAGAAAGATAGAGTATAGAAGATATCACCTGAAATAACGAACACTAACAAACCTGAAACACACTGAAAAAAAATAAAAAATAACAAAACACAATAATAAAACTAAAAGACACAAAAATTCACAAATGAAGGCTCAAATCCAATCTAAGCTTTTTATGGCTTTTCTTAAATGACCAATTATGCGACTCATGGAAGGATCAATCACAAGAATGAAAGATTGTAGTTGGTCAATCAATTGTTCAGCAGTAGCAGCAGAGATTATGATTTGTCGTGCAGAAGATGTTAGAAATTCCTGTTCCACAGCATGATCAAGAAAAGACAACAACTTATCATAATAACCATTAACATTTAACAAACTGATGGGTTTATGGTGAATGTGTAGTTGAGCCCAAGAGGAAATATGAAAAATCTCTTCCAATATGCCTAGACCACCTAGTAAAGCAATAAAGGCATCAGCATGGTTAAACATTGCATTCATTTGAGCCGACATTGTGGAGACCTGAAGTTCCTCTCTAATTGTTTTTCCAATGATGTCCCCTTGTGCCAAAGCTTCGGGGACGACCCCCAAAACTTGACTACCTCTTAAAAATGCAGTTATTGACACACCTCCCATTAACCTAAGACTGCCTCCCCTATACACTAAATGAATCTTTCTCTCAGCTAGCACCTGACCAAGATGATTTGCTGATTCTAAAAACTCCTTTTCTTTTTCAAGACTAGATCCACCAAAAACACAAATACTTTTCATTTGATGACCTGAGGAACTTGCCATTTCTACACACTTCTGTATTTGTGGAATGTATGGGTTGAGTAGAAATGAAAGGAAGGAAGAAAGGGTTTTATAGATGAGAAATTAGAAAGACAATCATAACACCTATATGTAGGCCAGCTAGAGTCTCACACTCTCTCTCTCTCTTTTTATTTATTTATTTATTTACTTTTTAAAAAAGCATGTGTATGTACAAGTAGTTGTGATTGTGGCTCACATCTTCCCTTGGTTTTACGTCCAAGAACGGCTTAAACGCCCTCTATGGGTCGGTGATAGGCTTCCCATCCAGTTTTCTTAAAAACTGACAAACAGGGTCTTTTTTAATTAGATTCCCAAGACTAAATCGATCATGTTCTTTATGAAATAGTGGCCATAAATCATGAATTACATTATACACATCTCCACTAGGATGCGTCTCAAGAGTCATCCTTAATGAATTATATTTTATCTTCACGGTTTATAGATACCATTCCTAAAGAACGACATTGTGTATTACAAGTCCATCTAGCACATCGATGACAGACTTCTAGTCATTTTGCACGACGCTTCTTTGCAAAAGTGCTTTTACCTATTCCAGGCATATATGAAATGAAGGAGTTAGAAAACTCACCTGATAATCAGACCTTTGCTTCAATCAACCAACGAATATGTTCAGGAATTCCATGATTCATTAACAATCTCAATCTTGCACATCTAGCACGATAAATTTTTGTAATCACATTCTGAGGCAGAGTGGGAAAATACTTTTTCAATTTTTCAAGATTAGAGTCCATTTTAAAATGAGAATTGGAAGAGAGATTCAAAGAATTGCACAAATATATACACAGATATCAGTTATTGTGGGAAACTAAAAGAACCGACTTAAGTCACGAAGTACCGTTGTCCGCCATTTGACCGGGGTGAGAGAAACTAGCAAAAAGCACTCAAAAAGAAACACAAAAACAATGTGAGAAAAACAAAATAATCAACTTTTATCTACAAGATCATTCAAACCAGTTGATTCATTTTCACTAGGAAAATTATCAAAGTGAGCTTTCAAACGATGTCCATTTTCCTTAAAATCATTGTCATTCATTGAATTCTCAATATCACAGGCCCCATAAGGATTGCTCCATCTTGGTCTTAACTCTCTAGGGAATGCATAGATTTGAGAATTATAAAACAAAACTTTTTGACCAGTATCAATCTTTTGACAATTTTCACAAGTTTTGCAGAATGCATGCGTGTCTTTGAACATGATGGGCCAATAAAATCCATTTTGAAAGATTTTTGCAGCTTTCTTTTTTGACGAGAAATAACTTCCATATGCTTTAGAATGACAAAGTTTAATGACACTACTTACCTCATTGTCGGGAATGAATCTTTGAAATATTTGATCAGGAAAATATTTGAATAAGTTAGGGTCATCACAATAAAAGCTCTTCACTTTGTTCAAAAACTTTTCTTTGTCTTGGGTACTCCAATCAGCTGGCAAATCTCCTAAAGCAAGAAAATTGATATTTTTATCATACCAAGGCATTGGACTAAGAGAAAGTAAGGATTCATTAGGAAAGTAATCATCCATTAGTGTGATGTTAGATGTCGAATTTGCTGTCACTTTTGACAAAAGATCTGCATCAACATTTTCGGTACTTGTTTCATCTGTGATTTCTTCCTCAGAATAAATCATTTGCAAATCTTCAGTTTCATCCAATTCATTTTTACTTAAAGTAGATTCAAGTTTATCATAAACTAATTCACCAATATGATCTACTTCTTGTAAATCATTATCATCTCCAGGTTGCTTGCAA
Source organism: Populus pruinosa (assembly GCA_026413675.1). NCBI lineage: Eukaryota > Viridiplantae > Streptophyta > Magnoliopsida > Malpighiales > Salicaceae > Populus > Populus pruinosa. Next base: position 4,689,085 of record CM048606.1, read on the forward strand.
ATGTTGAAAATATTCATCTCCAATGTCATGTTTCCAAATGATAGCTTCATCAGTCCATTCCTACAATTAATCAATGCGTTAGACGTCCTAAAATAATAGGAAATGAATTACATGCTTCAACAGGTTTTGTGTCCAAGACAATAAAATCCACAGGATAAATGAATTTATCGACTTGTACTTTTAGAGATCTATCGGCAAGTAAAAGAGATATAGAAGTTGGTTTTAACTCACCTAGATTGAGACTCTGAAAAACTGAATATGGAAGTAAATTCACACTAGCACCAAGATCAAGTAAGGCTCTCTCAATTTTATGCTCTCCAATAAAGCAAGAAATTGTAGGACAACCAGGGTCTTTATATTTCAAAGCATTATTGTTCTGAAGAATAGCACTTACTTGTTCGACTAGAAAGGCTTTCTTTTTCACATTTAGTTTTCTCTTCACAGTGCATAGATCTTTTAAAAATTTAGCATAGGAAGGAACCTGTTTAATAGCATCCAGCAAAGGTATATTGATTCTTACCTATTTGAAAATTTCAAAAATTTCAGAGTTGTGATTGACTTTCCTTTGTTTGGTCATAGCATGAGGAAATGGAAGTGTTGGTGGTGAATCAGTTGTTTCTTTGCAATTTTCAGATTCAACCCCTTCCTTACCCTCAGAGATTGACTCATCATCTTTCTTATAAGGTTCAAGATAGGGTTTTTCAATAACCTTACCACTGCGCAGAGTAGTGACTGATTTGACTTGATCCATGTGTTGGCTTCCGGAACTACTTGCATTTGCATTGTATTGCCTCTTGGGATTTTGTTGTGGTTGAGATGGAAACTTACCTTTCTCTTGGAAACTGAGAGCAGATGTTAATTTTGCAAGAGTATCTTTAAAATATGTCATGTTTTGAGCAAGTTGAGTATTGATTGTCTCTTGCTTTTCAATGAATGCATGCAATGTTTCCTCAAGATTTCTTCTAAGAGGTGGAGCATAAGGAGGTGCATATTGATTAGTACTTAAAAGTGCATTTTTATTGTGGTTTTATATCATCATTTTGCACTTGAAGTATCAATAACTCCTTAACTAAAATATGTTTTATAATAATGTATGTAATAATATAAGATACCTATAATTTATGGTAAATGTCTATTTTTAATGCAGGCCTATCCCATAAATGAAAGGATTGATTTATGACTTGAAGAACTTAAATTGCAAGGATAAAGAGATGGTCAAACTTGGAGAAGAGATGTCGGTGCAATCCAAACCGGAACACTGTTCGGTAATTGGGTCATATCTGGAGCTACAGATCTCAGATTTAGGTCCAATTTATATGGATGGAAAGGTAAGACATAGGCCTACAACTTTCATATGGAGCCCAAGATCTAAAAAGGCCATTTGTAAGTCCAAATTGTAGCAACAACAAAGAAGCCCGAATATGTCTTCCAGCCCGAGCACTGTTCGGTATTTTGGCTATATCTGGAGTTCTAGAAGTCCAAATGAGCTGAATGTTTTACACAAGAAAGATGAGACAATTGCCTACAACTTTCATGTTTACAACTGGCTCCAATTTTGACGTTATCAATGATGTTTTGGGCAGACAAGAGAAGATAAGGATTGTCACCAAGTCAAAAGTTGGCCACCCACTTATCAATTAGTCATCAAATCAATAGTTCCCAATTTTGGCCTATAAAAGGAGGCATTTGCCATGCATTTAGGCATCTTGGTTTCCAGATCAAGATCATGCTCTTCCTTTCTCTCTTTGTATTTTTTGTAATGTTTATGCTTTACTTTCATTAATATCAAGTTTATGCCTTTCATTTCCTTTCCTTTACTTAGTTAACTTTTATGTTCTTATTTTGTTTATTTGTTTTCCTTTCTTTCATTATGTCTAGCTAAATTAATTATGTCAAGGTGAAAAGGTTACACTAATGGTGTGAGAATAAGTATAATGTAAACTTAATATGGACTTTAATGTTTGATACTAACATGTTTTATATTTGTTATCTTGTTCACTCTTTAATACTTTGCTTCTTAAATGATTAATCTTGATTTATGTTGTATAACACTTGGTACAACAAATGCTTGGCACTTTCATAGCCCATAATGTATGGTATAACCGACACCTGAGCTATGAAAGGAACTTGATTTGTTGTTAACATAAGTTATAATCATGAATGCTTGACGAGATTTACAAGTATTAGCATTAATTGAATAAGATGACTAATGTAATCATGTTAACAATATATAATCTGATTGGAACCTCCTTTGTGTGTGGTTTCCAATTCAATAATAAGAGTTTATACTATACTTGTTTGATATACCATTAGTGGAACCTCTAACCTTGACATTTGTTATTATTATTGTTTAATCCTTACATTAATTTTCCATCTCCAAGTTCTCATCATCTTCTTCTTCTTCTCTTTCTTTATTATTATTATTATTATTATTATTATTATTATTATTATTATTATTATTATTATTATTATTACTACTACTACTACTACTACTACTACTACTACTACTACTATTATTATTATTATTATTATTATAGTTGTTGTTGTTGTTATTGTTGTTGTTGTTGTTATTATTGCTATTATTGTTGCTTATAATTGTTGTCTATAATTTGTACAATTAACCTCCCTGTAGTTTGACCCCGGTCTTGCCGGGTTATTTATTACTTCGACACTCCTGCACTTGGGAAAAGACATCAATCTTTCAGTCGTGTCAAGTTTTTGGCACCGTTGCCGGGGAGGTAAGTTCTTGTATAAATTATAGTATTTATTTTATTTTCTCTTTTCACTTTTCTTGTATATAACTTTGTTTCTTGTCTTTTGTTTCTTTTTATTTTGTTTTCTTCCTTCTTCTTTTGCTTTCTTCTTCTTCTTTTTTATTTTATTCCTACACGTGCATGAGAGTGTGGTCACGTACATCAAGTGGTAGACTTTGTATGATATCCTCATCATTTTCAGGAAATATGGCCGAAGAAGATAATCAATCACTTCAAAATGAGAATAATGAGAATAACCGTGCTAGAACACTTAGAGACCACATGAATCCCACAAGAACAAGTGCACCATCATGCATAGTTTTTCCTCCTGATGCATCTCATTTTAATTTTAAACCAGGTATTATTCAACTTTTACCTTCTTTTCATGGTTTAGAATTGGAAAATCCATACTTGCATTTAAGGGAATTTGAGGAGGTGTGCAACACATATAATAACTTAAATTGTAGCATGAACACCATCAGATTAAAGCTTTTTCCTTTTTCATTAAAAGATAAAGCTAAAACATGGCTACAAAATTTAAGACCAGGATCCATTCGTGCTTGGGATGAAATGCAACAACAGTTTTTAAAGAAGTTTTTCCCATCTCATAGAATAAACTCTTTCAAGAGACAAATCACCACTTTCACTCAAAAACCAGGAGAAACATTTTACAAATGTTGGGATAGGTATCGAGACTTGCTTAGTACTTGCCCTCATCATGGTTTTGAAATATGGAGATTGGTTTCATATTTCTATGAAGGGTTAACACCTAAAGATAGGCAAATGGTTGAATTGATGTGCAATGGAACTTTTGAAGATAAAGACCCTGATGAAGCAATGGAGTACTTAGACTTGTTAGCTGAAAATGCTCAAAATTAGGACACTGCGGGTACATATGAGGCACCGAGTAAAACTCAACCTCATACATCTAGTGGAGGTATGTACAACCTTAGGGAAGATCATGACCTTCAAGCCAAATTTGCATCTTTAGCTAGAAAAGTTGAGGCACTAGAATTGAAAAAGAGTGGTCAATTAAAATCTGTTGAAAACATTGTGTGTCAAATCTGTGAAACAAATGAACACTCAACCAATGACTGTCCAACCTTGCCTTCTTTTAAAGAATGTCTCCATGAACAAGCCCATGCTTTAAACAGTTTTCAAAGGGCCAACCACAACCCATACTCCCAAACATACAACCCTGGTTGGAGAAATCACCCAAATTTCAGTTGGAAGAGTGATAATGCACAAACTTCACAACCACAGTTCCAAGCACACCATAATTTCCAAAATTATCATGGATATGCACCTCCTTATGCTCCATCTCCTACAAGAAAGTTTGAGGAAACTTTGTATGCATTCATTGAAAAGCAAGAGACAATCAATACTCAACTTGCTCAAAGTATAACAGATTTTAAAGACACTCTTGCAAAATTCACATCTGCTCTCAGTTGCCAAGAGAAAGGTAAGTTTCCATCTCAACCACAACAAAATCCTAAGGGGCAATACAATGCAAATGCAAGTAGTTCCAGAAGCCAACACATGGATCAAGTCAAATCAGTCATTACTCTCCGCAATGGTAAGGTTATTAAAAAACCCACTCTTGAACCTTGTGAGAAAGATGATGAGTCAATCTCTAAGGGTAAGGAAGGGGTTGAATCTGAATATTGCAAGGAAAAGACTGATTCCCTGCCAGCACTTTCATTTCCTCATGCCATGACCAATCAGGAAGAAATCGATGATGAAAAAGGCACCGAAAATGTTGATGCGGATCTTTTATCAAAAGTGACAACAGATTCGACACCCGACATCACACCAATCAATTATTACTTTCCTGATGAATCTCTACTTTCTCTTAGTTCAATACCTTGGTTTGCTAAAAATATGTATTTTCTTGCTTCAGGATTTTTACCAGCTCATTGGAGTATTGAAGATAAAAGAAAATTTTTGAGCAACGAGCAAAATTTTTATTGGGATGACCCTTACTTATTCAATTATTGTCCTGATCAAATATTTCAAAAATGCATTCTCGACAATGAGGTAAGTAATTTCATTAAATTTTGTTATTCTAAGGCATGTGGGGATCATTTCTCATCAAAAAAGAGGATTGTAGAAATCTTACAAAGTGAATTTTACTGGCCCATCATATTCAAGGAGTCAGATGCATTCCGCAAAAACTGTGAAAATTATCAGAAGGTGGGATTTATTTCAAAACATAGAGAGTCTTTAGATAATCTTCTATTGACTCTTAAGTCTCATCATAGTCGAGATAAGCATCGTGTAATTCATGACTTATGAACCCATTTTTATAAAGAACATACTTGACTTAGTCTTGGGAATCTGACTAAAAAAGACCCTGTTTGCCAGTTTTTAAGAAAACTGGATGGGAAGCCTATCCCCGACTCATTGAGGGCGTTTAAGCTGTTCTTGGACGTAAAACCAAGGGAAGATGTGAGCCACATTCACAACTGTGATTTGAATTTTTTTTGTTTGTAAAAACTTGCGTCTTTTGGTTTTATTATTGTGTTTTGTTATTTCTTATTTTTGTTTCAGTGTGTTTCAGGTTTTGTCAGTGTTTGTTATTTTAGGTGATATCTTCAATACTCTATCTTTCTACCTTAGAACATTGAGGACAATGTCTCGTTTTGGTTGGGGAGAGAGGGTAGTAGTTGATAAAAAAAAAATTATTTTTCATTTCATAAAGCATGTGCATAATTGTTGTTACTAGGATGGCAGAGTAAAGAAGTTCTTTTATTAAAGTGACTCTTGAGACGCATCTTAGTAACCATTCTTAACAAGGTCTATTATAATACTTCCTGAAATATTCAGGTTTACAAACTCTCGTATTGTTATCACTTAATTCTACTCATATACTTATTTAACATGTATTCTTAAACCTTAATTTACACACACACACTTTAACATATGATTGTGGGTTGCATATTGGATTATTACATTATTTATGTTCTTTTGTTAAAGGTAGCAACTAAGGGAAAGGAATTGTATATAATTAAAAAAAAGAAAAACATAAAAAAAGAGAGAAAAAAAAGAAAAAAAAATGTAGATAAGTTTGGTTTCGTAGCCTCCCTAACCTAAGCAATTAAGCCCGAAGGGGTGTTTTAACACCTAATACCCTAAAGTCAACTGACTTGGGAGCTATTGGCCCAACGCTTGTTACATGGGTTGAGGAGAAAAGCTTAAGGGAATCAAACATTGCACTATCTACATATCAGTATCTGCGACCCGAGTTACTAAGCTCGGAGGGGTGTCTTAACACCTAATGCCCTAAGACCAACTGGTCTGGGAGTCATTAGCTGAAAGCTCGTTACATGGGTTAAAGATGCATGATGTTTTTAAATTATATGTATATAGATTTTTTTATAAAAAAAAAGAAAGAAAAAAAAAGAAGACAAAAATAATAATCCCAACCCAAGGAAGTTAACCTTAAACATTAGAACAAAAATTTTGTTTTCTTCCAAGAAAAGCCCCATAATTATGTGTTGATACATTGAGTACAAAAGAAAGGTTTATTAATATCTTGTTAAGTGGTATTGAGCAGATATATAAATTTAATGAGAGTTTGTTTATCTGCATAGATTAATGGAAGTTAAATGATGAATACCTTGCTTTGTGAAATTTGCAAATTGTTTTAACGCTTTGATTACTAGGGACTAGTAATAAGCTGGTTGGGGGGTGTGATTAGTACTTAAAAGTGCATTTTTATCGTGGTTTTATATCATCATTTTGCACTTGAAGTATCAATAACTCCTTAACTAAAATATATTTTATAATAATGTATGTAATAATATAAGATACCTATAATTTATGGTAAATGTCTATTTTTAATGCAGGCCTATCCCATAAATGAAAGGATTGATTGATGACTTGAAGAACTTAAATTGCAAGGATAAAGAGATGGTCAAACTTGGAGAAGAGATGTCGGTGCAATCCAAACCGGAACACTGTTCGGTAATTGAGTCATATCTGGAGCTACAGATCTCAGATTTAGGTCCAATTTATATGGATGGAAAGGTAAGACATAGGCCTACAACTTCATATGGAGCCCAAGATCTAAAAAGGCCATTTGCAAGTCCAAATTGTAGCAACAACAAAGAAGCCCGAATCTGTCTTCCAGCCCGAGCACTGTTCGGTATTTTGGCCATATCTGGAGTTCTAGAAGTCCAAATGAGCTGAATGTTTTACACAAGAAAGATGAGACAATTGCCTACAACTTTCATGTTTACAACTGGCTCCAATTTTGACGTTATCAATGACATTTTGGGCAGACAAGAGAAGATAAGGATTGTCACCAAGTCAAAAGTTGGCCACCCACTTATCAATTAGTCATCAAATCAATAGTTCCCAATTTTGGCCTATAAAAGGAGGCATTTGCCATGCATTTAGGCATCTTGGTTTCCAGATCAAGATCATGCTCTTCCTTTCTCTCTTTGTATTTTTTGTAATGTTTATGCTTTACTTTCATTAATATCAAGTTTATGCCTTTCATTTCCTTTCCTTTACTTAGTTAACTTTTATGTTCTTATTTTGTTTATTTATTTTCCTTTCTTTCATTATGTCTAGCTAAATTAATTATGTCAAGGTGAAAAGGTTACACTAATGGTGTGAGAATAAGTATAATGTAAACTTAATATGGACTTTAATGTTTGATACTAACATGTTTTATATTTGTTATCTTGTTCACTCTTTAATACTTTGCTTCTTAAATGATTAATCTTGATTTATGTTGTATAACACTTGGTACAACAAATGCTTGGCACTTTCATAGCCCATAATGTATGGTATAACCGACACCTGAGCTATGAAAGGAACTTGATTTGTTGTTAACATAAGTTATAATCATGAATGCTTGACGAGATTTACAAGTATTAGCATTAATTGAATAAGATGACTAATGTAATCATGTTAACAATATATAATCTGATTGGAACCTCCTTTGTGTGTGGTTTCCAATTCAATAATAAGAGTTTATACTATACTTGTTTGATATACCATTAGTGGAACCTCTAACCTTGACATTTGTTATTATTATTGTTTAATCCTTACATTAATTTTCCATCTCCAAGTTCTCATCATCTTCTTCTTCTTCTCTTTCTTTATTATTATTATTATTATTATTACTACTATTACTACTACTACTACTACTACTACTACTACTACTACTACTACTACTACTACTACTACTACTACTACTACTACTATTATTATTATTATTATAGTTGTTGTTGTTGTTATTGTTGTTGTTGTTGTTGTTATTGCTATTATTGTTGCTTATAATTGTTGTCTATAATTTGTACAATTAACCTCCCTGTGGTTCGACCCCGGTCTTGCCGGGTTATTTATTACTTCGACACTCCTGCACTTGGGAAAAGACATTAATCTTTCAGTCGTGTCTCATATCCATGAGAATTTTAAAAATTATGGTGTGCTTGAAATGGTGGTTGTGAAGTTTGTGCATTGTTGTTCTCACTCTTCCAACTGAAATTTGGGTGATTTCTCCAACCAGGGTTGTATGTTTGGGAGTATGGGTTGTGATTGGCCCTTTGGAAACTGTTTAAAACATGGGCTTGTTCATGGAGACATTCCTTAAAAGAAGGCAAGGTTGGACAGTCATTGGTTGAGTGTTCATTTGTTTCACAGATTTAACACATAATGTTTTCAACAGATTTTAATTAACCACTCTTTTTCAATTCTAGTGCCTCGACTTTTCTAGTTAAAGATACAAATTTGGCTTGAAGGTCATGATCTTCCCTAAGGTTGTACATACCTCCACTAGATGTATGAGGTTGAGTTTTACTCGGTGCCTCATAAGTACCCGCGGTGTCCCAATTTTGAGCATTTTCAGCTAACAAGTCTAAATACTCCATTGCTTCATCAGGTTCTTTATCTTTAAAAGTTCCATTGCACATCAATTCAACCATTTGCCTATCTTTAGGTGTTAACCCTTCATAAAAATGAGAAACCAATTCCATGTTTCAAAACCATGATGAGGGCAAGTACTAAGCAAGTCTCGATACCTATCCCAACATTTATAAAATGTTTCTCCTGGTTTTTGAGTGAAAGTGGTGATTTGTCTCTTGAAAGAGTTTGTTCTATGAGATGGGAAAAACTTCTTTAAAAACTGTTGTTGCATTTCATCCCAAGCACGAATGAATCCTGGTCTCAAATTTTGTAGCCATGTTTTAGCTTTATCTTTTAATGAAAAAGAAAAAAGCTTTAATCTGATGGTGTTCATGCTACAATTTAAATTATTATATGTGTTGCAAACCTCCTCAAATTCCCTTAAATGCAAGTATGGATTTTCCAATTCTAAGCCATGAAAAGAAGGTAAAAGTTGAATAATGCCTGGTTTAAAATTAAAATGAGATGCATCAGGAGGAAAAACTATGCATGTTGGTGCACTTGTTCTTGTGGGATTCATGTGGTCTCTAAGTGTTCTAGCACGGTTATTCTCATTATTCTCATTATGAAGTGATTGATTATCTTCTTCGGCCATATTTTCTGAAAATGATGAGGATACCCTACAACGTCTACCACTTGATGTACATGACCACACTCTCATGCACATGCAGGAATAAAATAAAAGGAAGAAAAAAAATAAAAGAAGAAGAAACAAGAGAAAAGAAACAAAGTTATATACAAGAAAAGTGAAAGGAGAAAATAAAATAAATATTATAATTTATACAAAACTTACCTCCCCTGCAACGGCGCCAAAAACTTGACACAACTAAAAGGTTGATGTCTTCTCCCAAGTGCAGGAGTGTCGAAGTAATAAATAACCCGGCAAGACCGGGGTTGAACCACAGAGAGGTTAATTGTACAAATTGTAAACAACAACTATAAATAACAACAATAGTAACAATAACAACAACAATAATAGTAGTAGTAGTAATAATACTAACAATACTAATAATAATAATAATAATAATAAAATAATAATACTAGTAGTAGTAGTGGTAGTAGTAGTAGTAAAGAAGAAGAAGGAGAAGAAGAAGATGATGAGAACTTCGAGATGGAATATTAATGTAAAGATTAAATAATAATAAGAACAAATGTCAAGGTTAGAGATTCCACTAATGGTATGTCAAGCAAGTATAATATAAACTCTTATTATTCAATTGAAAACCACACATAAAGGAGTTTCCAATGAGATTATAAATTGTTAACATAATTACATTAGTCATCTTATTTGATTAATGCTAATACTTCTAAATCTCGTCAAGCATTCATGATTATAACTTATATTAACAACAAATCAAGTTCCTTTCATAGTTCAGGTGTCGGTTATATCATACATTATGGGCTATGAAAGTACCAAGCATTTGTTGTACCAAGTGTTATACAACATAGATCAAGATTAGTCATTTAACAAGCAAAGTATTAAAGAGTGAACAAGATAACAAATATAAAACATGTTAGTATCAAACATTAAAGTCCATATTAAGTTTACATTATACTTATTCTTACACCATTAGTGTAACTTTTCACCTTGACATAATTAACTTAGCTAGACATAATGAAAGAAAGAAAAATAGATAAACAAAATAAGAACATAAAAGTTAACTAAGTAAAGGAAAGGAAATGAAAGGCATAAACTTAATATTAATGAAAGTAGAGCATAAACATTACAAAAAATACAAAGAGAGAAAGGAAGAGCATGATCTTGATCTGGACACCAAGATGCCTAAATGCATGGCAAATGCCTCCTTTTATAGGCCAAAATTGGGAACTATTGATTTGATGACTAATTGATAAGTGGATGGCCAACTTTTGACTTGGTGACAATCCTTATCTTCTCTTGTCTGCCCAAAACGTTATTGCTAACGTCAAAATTGGAGCTAGTTGAAAACATAAAAGTTGTAGGCAATTGCCTCAGCTTTCTTGTGTAAAACCTTCAGCTCATTTGGACTTCTAGAACTCCAGATATGGCCAAAATACTGAACAGTGCTCGGACTGGAAGACAGATTCGGGCTTCTTTGTTGTTGCTACAATTTGGACTTGAAAATGGCCTTTTTAGATCTTGGGCTCCATATGAAAGTTGTAGGCCTATATCTTACCTTTCCATCCATATAAATTGGACCTAAATCTGAGATATATAGCTCAAGATATGACCTAATTATCGAACAGTGTTCCAGTTTGGATTGCACCGACATCTCTTTTCTAAGTTTGGCCATCTCTTTATCCTTGCAATTTAAGTTCTTAAAGTCATCAATCAATCCTTTCATTTATGTGATAGGTCTGCATTTACATTTACCACAAATTAAAGGTATCTTATATTATTAGATATATTATTATAAAACATGTTTTAGTTGAGTTATTGATACTTCAAGTGCAAAATAATAATATAAAACCATGATAAAAATGCACTTTTAAGTACTAATCAACATTTATTATTATCATTGTTTAATTGTTACATTAATATTTCATCTCAAAGTTCTCATCATCATCTTTGTCTTCTTCTTGTCCTTCTTTTTCTTTATTATTACTACTACTACTACTACTACTAGTATTATTATTATTATTATTATTATTATTATTATTGTTGTTGTTGTTGTTGTTGTTGTTGTTGTTGTTGTTTATAATTTGTGCAATTAACCTCCTTATGGTTCGATCCTAGTCTTGCCAGATTATTTATTATTTCGACACTCCTGCACATAGGAGAAGACATCAATTTTTTAGTCGTGTCACATGTCACTGTATAGAGATCCTGGTTTGAATCCATTGGTACATAAGCAATTCTGATAGTGAATCAATCATGTCACTATACAAAACTCCCGATTTGAATCCCTTAGTGGTTTTGTTGGTAAAATCGCTCACAAAAACTTCTACGTCAGCGAATCATCTTTTTTTTAATTCTAAATATTTTGTCTGTAATTTCATCGGTATATATTAATGGATACTGACTGAATCACAGACAAAAAACATTTCGTCAATAACAATGATTGCAAAATACCAACAAAACTATTCTGTTAGTAATGTCGTTGGTATTAAGTGAATTTCTAGTAATGAATATGCCACCCTCGTGATCTGCCATAACACCCGAACCCAAGTAAAAAAGTTGTCCCTTAGAAGTGTTGAACCCACCGTAAAGTTGACACAAAGAACCTGACTTAGCTAGCCTTTACAACCTAATTTTATAGTTGATCCGAAACTTTATTTTATTCATGTTTTAATCCCTGAGCTTCAGAGAGAAAAGAGAAATTCCTACGAAAATGGTGCATGAGAAATAAAGTTGTATGTTGGCCACTTTTTGACAACAAAAAAATGATCTTGGTATTAACGGGTTTCATTTGATGAGAGGAGTTTTGTTGAGGTGGTCTTGATCATTCATCTTATCATCTTATTTAGGCTTTTTTATTTTTTTTTATTTTTTACCTATTAAAGGTTTATTTAAGACTATAAATGGGTTTATTAGGGTTTTTAAGTGTTTTCATGTTAAAAAAGGATCAATATAGGGTTTTGAGGTCTTAGGATTCAAGCCTCAATTTTTCAACACCCGATGTAACTGAAGTTCGACCAATAGATGATGCATTGTTTGTCACCATATCCAAATTATCATCTGCTTTGTTTTTTGAAAAACAAATAGGTTGATGACGCATTGTCTGCATAATTTAACAAATTAAAGGTCAAACGCGTAAGTCTGATCTTCTCTATTTTGTGCAAAGCATAGTTATTAAACTTAATCCATGGACTAACCTTGACCAACTTGGAAAAAATTTTAAAAATAAAATTAAGGTTTTAATATATCACATGAAAAAGTTAAAAAATATTTAATATATATATATATATATATCCCATAAAAAAATTAAAAAATAATTCATGTAAATAGAAACTATATATATCTCATGGAAAAGTTAACATTTCATACATATATAAGCTATAAAAAAAAGTATGCAAGACCACATATTCACAAATTAACTTTATATGTTTTAGATTCATTAAAAAAAATAGGGTTTCACTTGAGTTACGGCAAATCACTCGGGTTTTACCAAACTAACTGTAAATCCAAGTTTAGACCATTTAAAACATGCCAAGGTCCTGGGTCATTTAGATACCGAGTCAATCCATCTGATAAGCCTAGTTTTATATATATGATTCTAAGAGCAGGGCCACCAAACTCTTTTTATAATTACTTTTTGTTTTTAATTTTTTTCTTAAAGTTTATCTAATTTTTTAATAAAAATAATGAAAATTATATTTAGAAAATTATTTCATTTAATATCATTCATTTTGAATTTTGTTTTGAATAAAATTATAATATTTTTTATAATATTAACAAATATGTTTTTATATAGCCATCCAGGATTTTTTTCTTAAAGTTTGATAAAAATTAATTAAAATAAAATAATTAAAATTATATTTAAGATATTATTTTAATTAGACCATTCAATTTGATATTTATTTTCAAATAATATTATAGCATTTTTTTTTAAGTGGTAGCAATCATTTCAACCAAACTTTATTTAAGTGTGTGGTCGCGGAAACAAAGTTTAAATAATTATAATTTTTAAGATGTGTTTTTGCATTATTGTTACTTTTTATTTAATTAATTATTCTTCTTATGAAAAACAAAGTTTGGTTAAAACAATGAAAAACATACAAAATATGATTTTTTCATTATAATTTTTTTCATTATTTTTCCTACAAATAATTTTTAATTATTGTATTATTAATTAAAAATAAATTTTAAAAAGTTTCATACAGCCACACGAAGATAATATATCTTTCTCTTTTTTTTAGTCAAAATTATCAAAATCAATTTTTTTTCTTTATTAAAACTTGCTTGAATGGTTTTGTTAAATTATTATCTAAAAAATAATTATTCTTGTAAAAAATATCAAACAAAAAAGGAGCTCATAAATAAGATGAAAGGATTTTAATTAGAGATTTATTTTTATCATTATTTCAAATTGTTCTTTTTTCTATTTATTCTAAATTTTTATTGAATAAACATCATAGATTGAAAAGCTATTTTTTAATATATATTAATAAAAACGGAGGAGTTATGCTGTAAAACTATTGTTTTAATGGAATTTAAATTATAATTTTAAATAAAAATAACTTTTTTATATATAATTAAATAAAAAAAAATAAAAGAGCTCCATGTTGCAAGAGATTAGATATCTTAATATGTACTTATTTTTCAACTTGTCAACTTAATATTCAATTATTGTTAAATTATTTTTATATTTATTAATCAAGTCCCTATTGTTTTTAATCTCAATTAAGTAGTTCAAGCATTAGAACATCCCAAACAATTTTTTATCTAAACTTATCATAATCTTAGCAAAGGAATGTGTGTGTCTGAGATTCAATTAAAAGTTTTAGCAAATTTAGAAAACCAATCAACTTATAATATTTTTGGCATGAATTTTTTTTTTTTCCCTATTAGAGAGTACCAAACTTTATTTTCGCTATGCATCCAAACTTTGAAGATTTGTTTTCTGATCAAGGGGTTTTATTAGGTTCTATCAAAAGCATGCTGGTCATAATATTGACATGCCATCATGTTGACATACATAATAAATATACGTGAATATTACATTTTATTTTTAATCGAGTGTCTATAGTTTTATTTTTTTATTTAAGTGTATCTATTTTTCTTTTCTTTTCTTTTTCTTTAAAGTGTGTATTTTAGAAGGGGAAAAATTCAATAGCGAGCAGATTTCACAATTCTTGTATAAACCATCTTGGAGCAAGTTAAATAACAATTTTGTTTCATATTAAAAGAAAATAAAAACAAAAGGGTATATGTATAAATAAAATAAATCAAATAGAATTGATTTCTTTCACTTTCTCACAAATCAAACAAGTGGAAATTAAATAAAAGTATAGATATCAAATTAAAAATAAAATAAAATATTCATACACTCTTGGCTATATATCTATTAGCATATTGGTTCGCACTTTACAACAAATTAATAATAAAAAAAATTTAAATGTGAAACAAATATAAAAAATATAAAGTAACTTAATAAATTTATATTTAGCACCATTTCAGATCTAATTGCTATTTAATCTAACCAGATTAATCTAAAAATATTGGGTTTAGCGACATAACCAAACTTAAAGATATTGGATCTTGTTGCAAAGTCAGACCCGATATCAAACCAAATATGATATTCTAAAAAAATTAAAAATATCTTAAAATATTTTTAAAAAAATATATATTAAGAAATTATTATTTTTATTTTGTAGAAGCTATTTTTCATATCATCATATCAAAATAATACAAAAACATCCAAAAAAATATTTATTTGAAGTAAAAAATTAAATTTTTTAAAGCATTTTTGAAAAACAAAAACAAGCATAGTTTAATAAATTCAACTCAACCTCAAATGAAAAAAAAAATATATCATCACCTAACTTTTGTACAATATAAAAAAATATCATCAATTTAGTATAAAAAAATTAAATAAAATATAAAATACCTTAAAATATAAAAAAATTAGGTGTCGATATGTTGGGTTCTACTCTGTTATGTTCTATTCATAATGCTACTATAAAAAATATTTTATTTGAAAATAGTGATGTTGTAAATGCATTATGTATTTTTAACCCAATTCATACATTTTTATATTTGAAAAAAAATGTTATTGACTCCTTGAGAAACGCTGACCAATATACTAGTTATTGTATTATTACATAACTATTATTTTTAAAATATTAAAATATATTGAGATGATATTTTTTTATTTTTTAAAATTTATTTTTTATATTATCATATAAAAATAATACAAAAAATATTAATTTTAATTAAATAAAAAAATAAAATCTTTTTGAAACGCAAAACAAATATATTTTAGTAAGAAAATTCAATCCAATCTTAAATAAACAAAAAAATTATCATCGCTAAACTTTTATATACTATAAAAAAATTTATCAATTTATTTTTTTATTATATAAAAAAATTAAATATAATAAAATTTAAAAAAAATAATAATAATAATCCAGTGAAATTCAAGGATATTAAAACTATCTGTCTATCTACATTAAAAATCAATGAATCTACAACCAAACTCAATAGTGCTGGTCTAGCATCCAAAATGTTTTGCAATCAATTTAAATATGACTTTCAAATCAAACTTAATAGCATTGCATCTTACGAGGAAGCTACATCTAACCTTTTTTTATACCGAAAATTCAAAAAACAACACTCGCAATAATATTTTTTTTTAATTAAAAGACAACGCTCCAAACCATACACCGACATTTATAGTGCCACCACGGTGCACAGTACAATAATTCACGATAATTTCCCCTCACCTATAAGATGCTATCTTGTCAGTCCAGTGGTCGTGTCAACATCTATTTGACAAAATCTAATAAAAATACTTTATTAAAAAAAAATCACAATTTTATTTTAAACACTTCATTAAACGTTCAAAATGCCCAATTGGTGGGTGCTCTCCACGTCCCCAAGTATATAAAATCAAGAAACGTTCAAAATCCCCACCATCTCCATCGAATCAAATCTGGAAAAGGAAATGACGGAGCTCGCAGAGACCTACGCATGCGTTCCCTCGACCGAACGAGGCAGAGGGATCCTAATATCCGGTCATCCAAAAACCAATAAAATCCTTTACACTAACAACCGATCCATTCTCATCCTCAACCTTGACAACCCGCTTGACGTCTCCGTGTATGGTGAGCACGCTTACCAAGCCACCGTCGCACGGTACTCTCCCAATGGCGAGTGGATCGCCTCCGCTGATGTATCCGGGACTGTCAGGATCTGGGGTGCTTACAATGATCATGTCTTGAAAAAAGAATTTAAAGTACTCACCGGTCGGATCGATGATCTTCAGTGGTCCCCTGATGGGTTGAGGATCGTCGCCTCTGGGGATGGAAAAGGGAAATCTCTTGTTCGCGCTTTTATGTGAGTCTAAAAAATATCTTTGTTTTACTTTTTAAACGTATGGCTAAACGTCAGCAAGCAGAGTTTCTATGGTTTGATGATTGATGTTGATGGTTGTTATTTTTATTTATTTTTTTTGTTTGTTTGTTTTTATAGGTGGGATTCAGGAACTAATGTAGGGGAATTTGATGGGCATTCTCGGCGAGTTTTGAGCTGTGCGTTTAAGCCAACTAGGCCATTTCGAATTGTCACGTGTGGAGAGGATTTCTTGGTTAATTTCTATGAAGGACCGCCATTTAAATTCAAGTCATCTCACAGGTTTGTAATGGTGTATTTTTGTAGGAAATTATGAGAGTTTTAATTCTGATTTTAAGTTCTTAGAGTTAGAGCAAAATAAAGAGGGTGCATTGGTTGAAAAGTTTGGGTTACATGCAGGGATCATTCAAATTTTGTCAATTGTATACGGTTTTCTCCAGATGGTAGCAAGTTTATCAGTGTAAGTTCTGATAAGAAAGGCATACTGTTTGACGGAAAGACAGGAGAGAAGATCGGAGAGTTGTCATCTGAGGATGGTCACAAGGGCAGTATTTATGCTGTTAGTTGGAGTCCTGATGGTAAACAGGTAAGCCTGGTATTAACTTATAATGAAAGCTTTTGTGGTGAACACGCTTGTTTTGTGGTGCCTAAACCAACACTTGTTGATGTGACACTTCAAAAAAAATTAGTTAATAATATAATTATAAGAAGACATTAAATGAGGGTATTACAGTAGAAGCATAGGTGTAGAAATTACATCTTTATCTCATCATTTGTTTTTAGTTTCTTTCAATTTGTGAAGCTACTACTGAGGATTAAAATGAATTCTGTGGTGTGTTTTGCTTACTTCTTCATTGACCATTTATGGAACCAGAATCTGCAGCCAAGTACTGGTATTTCGTAGTTGAGGACCAATTGCATGCTATTCTCTTACTTGTTAAAAGTAATCTATTTTTGATTGATGTGCTTGAGGACTGTACAAAAAGTGCTCTATTTTTATTGTGGATTTGATTTCGTTTCCGTGATACTTTGTTTCCCCATTTCTGTATTTGCATTCCTTTATTTTCTGCTCTTTCTCCACCTGGTCAAAGCAAGTCTTTTTGTGCCTGATAATTAACCAAATTGTGGTTAAACTATTTTACAGGTGCTAACAGTATCTGCCGACAAGTCTGCAAAAGTATGGGAGATCTGTGATGATGGTAGTGGAAAATTGACAAAAACTTTGACTTCTTCTGACTCTGGTGGAGTGGATGATATGCTAGTCAGTTGCCTTTGGCAGAATGATCATCTTGTCACTGTTTCTCTTGGTGGCACAATCAGCGTTTTCTCAGCTAGTGATCTTGGTAAAAGTGCACTGCAAATATCTGGTCATATGAAGAATGTTACCTCTTTATCTGTGCTTAAAAATGTCCCTAAGACAATCCTGTCCAGCAGCTATGATGGTTTGATAGTTAAATGGATTCAAGGCATTGGATACAGCGGCAAATTGCGGAGGAAGGAGAATTCTCAAATTAAATGCTTAGCCGCTGCTGAAGAAGAAGTCATCACATCTGGTTTTGATAATAAGGTGATTAACTAGGCTACATGTTTTGATTCTTAAATGAGTATGCTGTTTTCCTTTTCTATTTTTATGTACTATGAATTTGAGGACGTGAATGAGTTCCTGCTCATCAGGATCAATAGATGACATATGAAACATGCTATAGGGATTGTAGTAGGTTCTCCTGCTTCTAACTTACTGGTTGTGAGAGGAAGTTTTTCTTTTATTTGAATAGTCATACTATTGTTAGAAGGACTATAAGTGTTGTAGCTTTCTTTATGTTGACCACATGTATCAAATAATCAGTATTGAATGGAGAATTTCTCCCTGACATGTGTATATAGTTATACTCTTTTGATTGCAAGCAAACGTGATTCCTATCCCCCGAATTGTATTTTTAGCATGCCTCTTCAAGCATCCTTAAAAACTATGTGTGCCATTTTGGTGCCTCTACAAGTTGTCTAAATATGAAAATGATTTGTCCTGCTTTGACTTCTAATTTTTAGTAGCCTAAAACAAAAACAAGCTGAAACAAAGAAAGAAAAAGGAGAGCTTTTCACTCCCAACTGAAAGCTTTAGGGAGCCCTGAATTCTATCAAAATAAGTTTCATTGTTTTCTTTGATTTCTTCTCAATGTTAATTAAACAGGATTTGGATAAATTATGAACTAATTATGATTTCTACACAACGTTTGGTGCATTTCTTTTCCTTTGAGGAAAGAAATCTGTGCCCCTTTTAACCTCTAATTCTTTCTTTCTGCTATTCTTTGTATTTTTCAGTTATGGAGAGTTCGTTTTCTTGCTGATCAATGTGGAGATGCAGATTCCATTGACGTCCGCAGCCAACCAAAGGATATAAGTCTTGCCCTTCTCTGCCCTGAGCTTGCTTTGGTTGCAATTGATTCAGGTGTTGTCATGATTCGTGGTACAAAAGTAGTGTCAACCATCAATCTTGATTTTGCTGTGACGGCATCTGCAATTTCACCTGATGGAAGTGAAGCAATCATAGGTGGGCAGGATGGGAAATTGCACATATATTCTGTCACGGGTGATACACTCACAGAAGATGCAGTCCTTGAAAAACATCGTGGAGCTGTCAGTGTCATCCGCTACTCTCCAGATGTTTCAATGTTTGCTTCTGGTGATTTAAATAGGGAAGCTGTAGTTTGGGATCGTGCTTCAAGAGAGGTACTTTGATTGCTTATTTAAATCCAAAACGTTGATGCTATACTCTCTGTACAGCTGTTTATGCATAGCACTTAGTTATTGTTGGTTGAAGTTGCAGATGTGCAAAATTGTGCCAGGTCTGTGCTCTTTATGCAAGTGAGCTACACTAAGTACATATCTACATGATAGCGAGGCATTGAAAGTTTTCTGTTATTTTGCTTTCTAATTGTCACAGAGCAAAGCAAATTTGGTTGTCAATTCTGTCTATGGGAATTTTATTGAATTGCATGATTTGGAGAAGCCACCAAATCAAATGAAGCACTTGCAATAGATATGGATTTTGATTGGGGGATTTGGCCAGTTCATTATATAAATAGAATCATGAATAACATAGCTCCTGTCATTATGGTTTTTGGTTCTGTGAATTTTACTTTCCTACTAGCATATCATTGTCCTTAACCTTGGTTTTCAAAACTGAGACTTCCATAGTTACTGGTCTTACATCTGGCATAGGCCAGAAGAATGTTTTGTTTTATGCCCAGCTATCACTCTCGAGTTTGCTAGAAAATCAGTTTAGATAAGCAGTCACTCATTTTGGATGACGTTTTCCTTAGTATGCATGCAAGGGGCAAGTGAGGCTGCACTGTGGGTGAAATGCAGAAATAATTACTGTTCTTACAGTTGAACATCAACCTGTACATTGCTTAAATCTTTCTATGTTATACATTGTTCTTTTAGTTTGCAAGGGGCAATGGATGGGGTTGGTGGAAGGATTGCTTTCCGTATGCGCAGGCACAGGTTGACTGGTATATTGCAGTCTGATGCTGCTCCTTGATTTGGGATTTACTAGTTTGTGTTGCATGACACAGGCACCCTTAGGCCTGATTGTCAATTCGCTGTGTTTTGTTTTTTAAATTGTCCGTGCTTTATTTATTTATTTATTTATTTTTCTTAAATTAAAGATAATATGAAAAGTTTATGTCAAAATGAACCATGTTTCCTTCTTTTCCTTGCTTCACTGAACTGTGGAGCCTTATTTTTTACTTGCATATTTTTGCGCAGGTGAAGCTTAAAAATATGTTGTACCACACTGCCCGCATAAACTGCCTTGCTTGGTCTCCTGATAGCAGCATGGTTGCTACTGGATCGCTTGACACCTGTATAATCATATATGAAATCGACAAGCCAGCATCTAGTCGGATAACCATCAAGGGAGCTCACTTGGGTGGAGTTTATGGATTAGCATTTACTGATGATCGTAGTGTGGTAAGTTCTGGTGAGGATGCCTGTGTTCGTGTTTGGAAGGTAAATCCACAGTGATATGAATGAATGGAGGTCACCATGAATATATTCAGGTCACAATTTTTGAAACTTGGTGACCGTGCTGGATTATTTTGGATTTTTAAAAAGGTATAACTAGATTAAGGCTCTTTCTCCTAGCTAAAACAGTGCTGGTTTTCTCTCTTGGGATTTGTTGAGGCTGGGCTAAGCTGCTTTTTGTGGTCTTGTGATGTCTTCCTCGTGATTCAAAAGTGTTTCTTTGAAGGGCTGGACGTTTTTTAAAAAACAAAGGCTGTAACGCAGCTGGGATTCTGAGAAAATGATGGTTTTTGGTTGTCTAGGTGATCTTTTTCTTCGCAATCGCCACAAAGTGACAGTCACCCCCCCCCCCCCTCCCCTTTTCTATGCACTTGTGCCACAAAGTGAATGTCATGTTGGTTTCTTTTTTGGATTATGCTCGTCGTGCGACATCACTCTCTGTATTTTCTGCTTCTTGTGTAGCTGAAGTGATTTTATCCCGTTTTTACATCATCTGTTGTTTCTGTTCATCATCACTGAAATGCCAGAGATGCTCATAAGAAACAATAATAATAAACGTGATTCCAGGCCCAATAGACAGATTATACAAGTAAAGGTGTGCAACAGCCGAGGGAGAACAAGGGCTCTTTATGGCTAGCCCTTGTTCATCGCCCAGGCTGAACCGCTCAGCTACTAAAATATCAAACTAGACTGCCTCTAAAATGGCACGTAACAGATTGGATTTTCGATTCGGCTCGCCGAACATGGTAAATTTCTTGTCAACTTCAAGGCTGCCTGAAACTTAAACTGGATGTCACAGACATCTACACGAGAAAATGCAGATGAAACAGAGCTTGCCTCAACTTTATGAGTTTTCACCAATAATTTCTGCCCTTGTGGTTTTCGCTGGCCCCTTCACGAATATCAATATAGACGGCTTGACTGCTCAAAGGGATATCTTGGACCTGAGTGAGTGGATAAGCTTTGATTGTAAGTACTGTTTATTCTAAAAATATTTTAAAAAATTTAAGTTTTTTAATTTTGTTTTTATAATTAATATTTTTTTAATGATTTTATATTATTTTGATGAATTGATATTAAAAATCATTTTAAAAAAAATAAATACAATATACTTACAATTTAAAAGGGCCAGCTCATGAACTTCAACTTTGTGGACTAGGTTTACAGCCACCACACGAACCACTAGCCATATTGTTACATGTCTTTACCAAATATGCAGGGCCTACCCGAGGGCAACTGGGTTTTCGAAGTACGGAAGAAGCAAACTTATATTCATCCATTATTAGAATTATATTATTATATTATACGATATAATGACTTGGTCAATGAGACGACAAGCACTTAATTGTGGAGTTAATTTAAAAAAAAAATATTAGATCTAATATATTTTTAAAATTTTTTGAATTTAATTTAATTATAATAGTATCAAATTTAGTTAAATTAACTACATCGCAAGTTAACTTGTTAATTGAAATTTAAGTAGGAATTAAATTTAGTTAGGTCAATTGGATTACAAGCTAATTTGATTAATTAAAAAATAATTTAAAATAAAAACTAATCATACTTGGCTATTTATAAATAATAGATGGAGGCTTGAGGATTACTATAAATTTATATAATTATTAATTTTAAAATCCGTAAAATTAATTACAATTTATATAAATTAGTTAAATATCCTATTAATAAAAAAAATTAAAAAAACAGATGGCAACAAAAGCCGTAGATACAGGTGTGGAGAGAAATAAAAGCTGGACCAGCAAATTTATTCATAATTTGGTCCAGCCTTCTATAAATATCACAGTATTTGCCTCTGCAAAAGTTGGGGATTTTTTTTATTATATCCTTTTCATTATTTTAAATCAACTAAGCTTTCCTGTGGTCTCTCCTTTTGTCCTCCAAGCCAAAAATCATGGCTATAAAGCAAACTCTAACACTACTAGGCTGCTTGCATCTCAATGTCACGTGCCCACAGACATACAATAAATGCTATCAGATATTTAGCGTTAAAAACATGTGGAATGTCCTTGTCCCGACACCTAAACATTGGTTTTATATATATATATATATATATATATATATATATATAAAGCTATAATTTACTGTGATCTTGGACCTTGCAATACTGTCGAATGTAAGTTTTATGACAGCTATTGTTGAAAATTTTATTCTTTTACAAAAATGAAAATTCTTTATTTTTTGTTGTATTTTTATATTTTCACGGTGTTCACATGCTACTATTGAATTAATTCGGGCAGATTAGTCTTTATATATTTTTTTTTACATAATATATAATGATATTTTTATTTTTAAAAGTAAAATGACATGTTTTTGTCACTTTGGGGTATTTTTGGTATTTTAAATTTAATTATACAGTGAATTACCAAACTAAGCCCTGAAATCCAAAAATAAAAGAGTGTGTATATTTTTCTTTTGATTTTTTGAATAATTATTGAATTAAGAGAGAGGTCATTACATTTTTTATCAGTTATATAATATTATTTAAATAATTAACGTAGAGATGAGTTGGGGTCTAGAAAATTTGTGTTGCACCTTTGGGTAATGCACTTAGCTAAATGGTAGCTTTAAAGGCGGCAAAAAAGCCCTCTCGACTGTCCTTTCTTTGCTAGGCGGCCTGTGTTTCTCCTGCACCTTTAGATCGTCATCAACAATCATTTTTTTTCTTTTTCATCTGGAGAACGTGTTGCACCTAAATTCAATGCAACCATTTAATTAGTTTTATTTTTATATTTAATATTTATTTTTTTAATTAATATTTATTTTATTTAAAATTATTTATATATAAAAAAATTATTTTCAATTTTATTCTTTATAAATTTTTTTATCTTTTAAATTTAATTCTTAAAAAATTTAACGTAACTCTTTTGATTGGTTGTTTTTTTAAAAAAATTTAGTTTCTAATCTTTTTATTAATAGTTTTTATTTGAAATAAATTATAAAATTAATTTTTTTTTAATTCCATCTCATGAATTTTTTTATATATTTAATTTGGTTCTTACTTTTTTTTAATTTATCATAGTTTATAAAATGAGCTTGTTTTTAGATTTCATCCTTATGAGCTATCAATTTTTTTAATTTCAAATTTTTTTATTAACAAATAAAAGAAACAATTAAAATTAAAAAATTTTCAATATCTAATTAAATAAATAATAAAACTAAAAAACATGTTTTTTTATTAATAGCCTCATTTGTTGTTTTTTTTTTTCTTTTATTCAAATTATTCTTTTATATTTTTAAATTATTTTGATATGTTAATATAAAAAATAAATTTTATAAAATAAATAAAACATGTTTTTAAGATATTTGAAAATTAAAATTTAATTTTATAATAATATTTTTTTGTTTTTTATTTCTTTTTTATTTACATGGGGTGTCTGGACCAGCTTGAGTGCACCACAACTAATCCTTATAGCTCACTAAATACCTTATAAATACAATAAATATATAAAACACTATAAAAATAACAATGCACCACAACTAATCTTTATAGTTCATTAAATATTCTATAAATACAATAAATATATAAAACACTATAAAAATAACAAATATATAAATTCAAATTCATATATAGTAGAAGTAGCTTAGCTCTGTCACCGCTAGCCAAGCCCATTTTTGTATTGATTTAATGTTGACAGACGGGCGAAGAGGGAACTTTCACAATGTTTTCACTAAGCACCGTAGAAGCTACAGAAGAAACAAAAATAAAAAACACGAAAATGTCAATTTTGGGTTTGCATGATTTCATTGGACAGTTTTTAAGATTCCTTTTCGTCACCTTCTTTGTCCCTTCCAGGCATAGGCATGTCTAGGGGAGGTCTAGGGATGCCGGAATCATGATCCCTCTTCCCTGAAAAGAATAATCTATGCCGTTAAAAGCCCCATCCTAATGATATCTTTCAGAACGACAGACTTTCATTTTTGTTTTTGCTTTTTATTCTCAAAATAAGAATAATTTTGCTTCTCAAAAGGAGCGTCCTCTCATTAGAGCTTTATATATATATATATTAAAAAAACAATACTTAAAAATATAAATTAATTGATAAATTTCTAAATTTATTTTTAAAAAATTATTAATTTAAGTTTTATAAATCTTAAAACTACTAGAAATTTATATGATTTTTAATTTTAAAATTCATAAAATTAATTAAAATATATATAAATTAGTTTGAATATCCATATCAATTAAAAAAATACCCCAAGACATATAATAAGTATGAAAGAAAAAAATTAACCAATGTAACTACTTTGATCATTTACAAGGCATTATTCAATTACATACATTCTACTGTATTTAGAGTATATATAAGCAGATTTTTTATTTTTTTAATTGAATTCTCATTTTCATCTAATTAAATAGAAGTATGCTTGAAATTATGATAAACACACCAAATTAAAAAAATAAATGATTGAAATGTTAAATAAAAAGAAAACAATATGTCTCTTCTCACATTATTGATAATTTTTATTTTAGTGTAAAAAATTATTTTGTTTATTTTTCAATATTTAAATTTGAAAGAGGAGAGAGAAATTGTGTAAAAACAACAAGAAAAGAAAAGGTTTTCAATTTGATCACTTTTCAACTAGAAAACTCATTATTTTTGTTTCAATGGATTTTATTTGTTAAAAAAATTAATAATAGTTGTTTTTTCTCTAAACATCTATAAAAATGGATATTGAGCTCAATTTATAAATTTTTTATTTATTTGATTTTTGAAATTTTAAAGTGTTTTAGAGTTATTAGATAGTTTAGAAAGGTTTTTATAATGTTTATATAAAAATTAGTTGAAAATCTCGTAAAACATTCCCTAATAATTGCTAGAATCTAGTTGTATAACTTAGCAAACTACATGTTTTATATTACTTTTTATTAAAAAAAATAAAAATAAAAAGAAGACTTTAAAAACGATGAAAGAAACACAGTTCAAGTGTATGGATTATCTCAAGTCCAAATACTTAGATTTTTTATTCCAAGTGCACAAAGCATACCTTTTACCTCTTTTTTAAATAGTATCTTTCAAATTAGATTTTTGTTGGATTTTTAATTTTTTAATTTTTTAATTTAATATTTGAATTAATTTGAATTATTTTTTATATTTTATTATCATATAATTAAATAAATATTTTTATTAAATTTATCGGGATTCATAATCCAAAACACAAAATCTACTTTTATAAACAAACTTATAAGTAGTATATTATTATTGCAAAGTCTTAGAATAAGATATACGTTGTTATAAAAGCATATGATCAAAATAAAAATAAAATAAATTAACATGAGCCAACAATGCGAAACCATCAACTAAATAACTAAATGACTGATTTTTCTTTCCGAGACTTTATTATGTTCATATTTATATGGGTATGCAATCTTATGTTGAATATCATTTTATTGTAAATACTTATTTACAATTCTGTACTCCCAACTCCTAGTTCGTAGTTTCATTATAAAGTCTTTAAATTTCTACTAAACTTCCTTTCAACTATTAAATAAAAATTAAACAAAAAATATTATTAACGTCACTCTTCCTTTGAATTAGATAAATCATAAAATCTTAACAAATCTTCAATAAATATCACAGATTAAACTTTTTTTATTAAAATAATTAATAAGGGCTAGTCCTCAAATACCTTAACGCACTCAGTCTAATGATTCAGTTGTAATAAACCTGTACTAAACTAACTAAACCTACTCGTATTTTTTGGACAATAAGAACTACACAACTATTTAAATACATTAATTGGGCCATCATAAGACTTTCATATCATAAATCTGATATTTTTAACCTTGACAATGTTAATTTACTTACTATTGCATTCCAGTATTTAGGACTTTATATATATATATATATATATATAATCATACCTTATAATCATACCTTATTTTATAAAAATAAGATCTGATTATAGATTAGGCAAGCAACAAGACAAGAAAATAATCTGCAACTCCTAGGCATCCACGGGATATGATGCATGAGGCATCGACACATCGAATAATTTCTCTTTATTTTATTAGATAACCTGTAAAGATTTTATGCTTTTTTTTTTTTTCTGCCTATTTTCATTTTCTATAAATTTCTACACTCCCCCACTCACTTTCTGCATTCTCTAACGGCTCACTTACCACTCTTTCTCTCTGTCTTCTCTCAGTCTTCAAGATGAGAGCAAAGGCATTGCCATTCTCGATATTATTTCTCAGTATTACTCACTGTATCTCCCATGCAGCAGAACTCAATGGACCCTCAAAGCAGCCAGAGACCATTAGTTTCGAAACAGCCGGAGGGCTGAGGCAGGGCTTCCCTAAGGGGTTTGTCTTTGGAACTGCTACTTCTGCTTATCAAGTTGAAGGCATGGCTGACAAGGATGGTCGTGGGCCTAGCATTTGGGATGCCTTTGTCAAAATTCCTGGTAATAATTAATATGTTATGGTGTTTGGTTGCTTCATTAAAAAAAATTAAAGTTTTTTCTTTGATGTCAAAGATGTTTTTGGTGGCTTAATGCAACAGCTAGTGATAAAAGTTAAAAACTTAATATTGAGGCCTTAGATTATTTTGTTTTGGTAATAATATGAAATGAAATGTTGATGTTTGGGAGCAGGGATCGTTGCCAATAATGCTACAGGGGAAGTGTCAGTGGACCAGTATCACCGCTACAAGGTAGGTCCTGCTCCTGTCCGTCCTTTACCTTTCTTACTATCAAGGAAATCCCCATGATTGAGTTTTCATTTTGATTTTGATTTCAGCATTTTGGATCACTGCATTGCTAAGAATGAGGAGAATGCCCCAAAAATATGAACATCTTGCATACTGTTACTAAACATTACTAGTACATTATTATAACTAGTGTAACTTTCATTTCTGCAGATTTTAAATTGTGGAGTTTTGATGGCATTAAATGTCCATTCTTGGTTGTGTCTGATTTCTATCAAGTTTCTCCCATTCAGGAAACATGCTAGATCTAAACTCTTCCATTGATGTTGCAGGAAGATGTAGATATCATGAAAAAGTTGAACTTCGATGCATACCGGTTCTCGATTTCATGGTCCAGAATTTTCCCTGGTAATTGTTTCATCTGCAGTTTCTATTAAATTCAAATTTTGTTTGTGAGTTTGTATCGTTGGATTTCCTAGCCTTATTTGACTTCTTTGATGCAGACGGAGCTGGAAAAGTGAATTGGAACGGAGTTGCATACTATAATAGGTTGATCGACTACTTGATCGAAAGAGGTATGCTTTTCTATGAAATTTTAAATGAGATGTATGTTGATTGCCAACTAATTGTTTTCACGTTTATCAAGATATAGGGATATAATTAATGTCCATGAATATTTTGTAGGCATTACTCCATATGCGAATCTTTATCACTATGATCTTCCCCTAGCACTTGAGAAGAAGTATAATGGATTGTTGAGTAAACAAGTAGTGTAAGTATATAGTCACTAAGAACTAATGTTTCCCTTTAATAGATTGAAATTAGATAAATGCTTCGGGCTCTGCAGGAAAGACTTTGCCGATTATGCAGACTTCTGTTTTAAGACCTTCGGAGATCGAGTAAAGAATTGGATGACATTCAATGAACCTAGAGTGGTGGCTGCCCTTGGATATGATAATGGATTCTTTGCTCCTGGAAGGTGTTCCAAAGCATTTGGGAATTGTACAGTCGGCAATTCTGCAACAGAGCCATATATTGTTGCTCATCATTTGATTTTATCTCATGCCGCTGCTGTTCAGAGATATCGCGAAAAGTATCAAGTAATTTAGCATTTGTTCTTTTATTTTGAATGGGATGGAATTCAATTATTCGATGGAACAATATGCTATAGCTTGTCCCTTTTTTTGTTTTACATTGCAGGAAAAACAAAAGGGAAGGATTGGAATTCTTTTGGATTTTGTTTATTACGAACCTCTTACCAGATCAAAAGCTGACAACTTAGCAGCTCAAAGAGCAAGAGATTTTCATGTTGGATGGTAAAAGTTCATTACTGCTTAGTAATGCAAGAAATTCTCCCTCTTTATTTCATTTCAGTGATCGGTGCGGGGTAATTGAGGATCACATATACTTTCCCAGGGTGACTAAAGTTGACCTTCTTGGTCAATGCTTTTGACCATGGAGATAAGTTATCACCAAAATGTAGTTGATGAGCTAAAATTTGAAAACCACAGCAGCATGCTGCATGCATCTTTGAAAATGGCTTAAAATTTGATGCATTTAGCTGACACATTTTGAACTTACATCTTACTGTCATCGATCATGGGCTATCTGAAATTTATTTAAAGCACTTAGATTTTTGGTGAAAGTATATCTAAAGAATGTACCTAGAAAAGAATATGAAAGTATGGTTGAGACTTGAGATACATATTTTTCCAGAAAAGTAAGGGAAATGAGATACTTTCAAGGCCATTCCAGTTGCATTACACATTCATATGGTAAAGTCAACAAACCTTATGATATAATTCAGACATCTTGATAGCTTAAAAAAGTCATGTCACGCTGGTTGCGGCTTCATGCAGGTTTATTCATCCTATTGTATATGGTGAATATCCGAAAACAATGCAAAATATTGTCGGGAGTAGGCTACCCAAGTTTACGGAAGAAGAAGTCAAGATGGTGAAGGGCTCAATGGATTTTGTGGGAATCAACCATTATACTACTTACTACATGTATGATCCACATCAGTCCAAACCGAAAAACTTGGGCTACCAGCAAGACTGGAATGCTGGATTTGCTTGTAAGAAACTCTTGGTCTCCTTTCTCTCTTAAATAAGTGGAACGTCGAAGTTCATTTACTCCTTCAGTCACTAAAATGCAGTGTCTTATGAATCTTGCAGATAAGAAGAAGGGAGTGGAAATTGGTCCAAGAGTAAGTTCTTCCCACACAAGTTAACAGTGCATGAGCTATGGGTTTGGTTTTATTTCATATGAGTAATTGGACACTTGCAGGCATATTCTTATTGGCTTTATAATGTACCATGGGGTATGTACAAGGCTGTGATGTACATCAAAGAGCGCTATGGAAACCCTACAATTATACTATCTGAAAATGGTATGAGCTGCTACTTTACGTCATGATTTCTTATTTAAGCCAAGTTGTAACTTTTTATGGGCTTGTTTGACCCTGTTAATATGAGATTTTTATAAAAAAAAATCTTATGCAGGGATGGATGATCCTGGTAATCTCACACGTTCCAAAGCATTGCAAGACACCACTAGAATTGGCTACTACAAGGCCTATTTGTCTCAACTAAAGAAAGCAGCTGATGATGGAGCCAATTTGGTTGGGTACTTTGCTTGGTCATTACTTGACAACTTTGAATGGAGATTAGGCTACACTTCAAGGTTTGGAATTGTGTATGTTGATTACTCCAGCCTAAAGAGGTACCCAAAAATGTCTGCCAATTGGTTCAAGCATCTCCTAGAGCGGAACAAACATTAAGCTGCAGGCTTTCTTTGATTTAGTTGTCTGGAAAACACTGTCTTGCAATAAAGCTATCGAGATCTTCGTTTTCTGGCTTCTTTTTTTTATTTATGATTGTTCAGTGGTGCTTAAATTCCAGACATCTGCAGAACACCTTAACCTATCAAGAACATAGGAAGTCCACAAGCATGGCTTTGGTAATTGCACTGTTTTGCAAAATTAAGTGGGGTGTTTTTCAGAATGTATTGTGTTAACTTTGAATGACAATGAAAATTTATCCTCGCATCTCCAAAAGCAACCAGAACATCAAACTCAGCTCTTATCAACCAGGGTTTCTTAAAGATACCCAAAAAATGGGCAATAAATCATAAACAAAGAGATTGAAAGGTTACGCTCGAGAAAAGAAATTCAAAATAGTATTCTTCGTGTTCTCCAGACTCATGTGCTTGCTTCTCTTTGCCTTTACATTTTTACCCTTTCCATTAGACGTCATTTTAGGCATGGAATTCACACTTTCTTTGGACTCGGCAACACACAAGTTGTCTGGGTTTTCTGCCTTGGTTACCACTGAAGCTTGTGCAGTAATGCTGGCTCCCTGATCTAAGTGAACTTTGTTGAGTTTTCTTTTCTTGGGATGACTTTCATTATGAACCTCTGACTGGATGTCATCGGGAGTAGCCCATGGTATATTCATCCTTTCATGGTCAATCACAACTGAGATTTGTCCAGTTCTGCTATCTTTCTGGTCCAAGTTGGTTTCTTCAACTTGTTGAATCCTGAATGGGTTCTTAGGAACTTTCAGGGGAACATCATTGGGAACCATTTCTGTTTCTGTACTATTAACTTTAGGTGGCGAAATTACTTTCTGAAGTGCTAGAGCTTCGCTGATATGCATACTTTCAGTGGAAAGTGGCTCCTGCTTCAGTACCACACCTAGTACAATAAACTCAATAGTGTAAAATTATGCAATTTTCAAGTGTCTGTATCAATAAAGGTCAAGTGGGGTTAAAAAACTTGCCTGCACTATCTCCTTCAGATTTATAGGAAAGAAAGGCCATCGAGCTGTTCATCTGTCTGGATACAACCTTAGCTTTGGGTTTCTGAAGTTGAGAAAGATTTTGAATGAAAATAGGGTCTGGAAGACGTCCAGGAGTTCGAAAACAAGCAAAGGCCTCCATGGTTGTTGGATCCAAGTTCCCTTGAGCAATTGCAGTTACTACGGAAGGAGGAATTTCTCTGGAGTCATTTGCAATCAGTCAAGGAAAACAAATTGCACACCAGACACAAGCACACAATATGCACAGGTTTATACGGGTAGATTAGCATTGCTAAGGTCAAATACGCCCAATATGCAGCCAGCATCCAGAACTCTCCAAGTGTTCATCCCAGACAAAACAATGCAATTCTTTTTAAAATACAACCTTGATGGATTTACTAAAGCATCTGTGCCGTGGCCGAGAACATCTGGGGTTTTGAAGGCTACAGTTCTTTATGCTTGACATGGAAGTGCAAGCTGAAACAGGAGCTGTAGAACTTTCAGAAATAGTATTCGCTCAATTAAAACAGGATACGGTCCAAGGAAATCCAGCTTCCCATCCAAAGATTCCAGTAAATTTTGAGGGACAGGCTTCATGTGTTCAAGTCTCTTATTGTTCGAATCATATCTGCGTCAAATGCAAAAAAAAAAAAAAAAAAGGAAAGAAAAAAAAGGGTCAGTCCATATGTATATAGAGCGAGAAAATGAGCAACAATACATTTGGAATAGCTTAGTTTTACAATCTACACACATTCTGGCATGCTGGAAAACTGCTAGAGCCTCTATGAAACATTTTGAATAATCTTCAGGCATTTGTCGACCTTTCTCCAACTTTAAAACTGATAAAACCTGAAAGTATGCCATCAAATATAAGCTTTCAAAAGAAACTGATTAATTAGAAGCATCAGTTTGATAAATGTTGAACTCCATGGCAGAGTAAAACCATACAAAAGTTCACAAGGTTGTCATCGATAAGGCTCCTTTTTTGGGTAGCAGATGCAATATCTCCTTGACCAAAAAAAATGCCAGACAAATAAGTGGGCAGTACAATAAACTGGTTGCAAACCAAACCAGATGTGCTTTTCAAGGCTCATACATGATCAACTCTCAGCTAGTGAGATGAGAAATGTTTCAGAGAAAAGAACCAAACCAGAAAATTCAACCGTATTTTTCCTGTCTTGGCTCAAATAATATTAAAAAAAAAGGGTAGGTACGAGAAAGAGAAGTCTAGAAACAATGCTATGCTTCCCCAAAGAACCACAGGAAGAGTGAATAATTAAAAGTTCATTTTCTCTAGCCAGACAGGAAAAAATAAATAAAGAGATTCCAGACATCTTTTCTGATGCTTTAACATGTTTTCATAACTAGATAGAGAAAAACAGACAAATCTAGATGTTGTTACAAAATGAATAAATAAACTGCTGTCGTTAAAACTAGCATAGATAGAAACCATCTAAAACACAAGTTTTTCTTGCTATCACTGCATTCTGTTGTTTCCTGCTCGTCTTTCATTTGTTTTCAGTAGAACTCAGATTCAAGGCAGGAACCCTGCACAATATTGTTACCTGAACAGCTACTAAAAGCTCAACAAACATTTTCTGAATAATTTAAGGTTCATTTTTAACCTGTAGCTCAAGCTATTTCTGTAAAGAAAAGCTTGTATCTTGCATGAATTCCACAGAATTTCCATAACACCAGAAACTATAATGATTTTTTCCTACTGGAAATTCCAACATCTTCTGAAGATCAATCAAAATTTAAAATGTGTTCATCGAATTTGTTTGTCACCAAGAATTGATGATCTAATAGATTGGGTAAATCAAGCTAAAATAATGTTTGATTTAGAGATATGCACTTTAGTTCCAAAATGATTTGATTATGACCTCATGAGATTGTTACTGTGAACATAGCATTTATGCAGTGCATTGGAACATGTTTATGGCCTGATTTCATCTTAAGGTTTTGAAATTTGATCAACATTATGGACTATCAAAAGCACCAGAACACACTTACACGATCTAAGTTCCGATACTTGGACACATAAGAATGAGCCTTCGAAATCCCAATTCCAGGAACAGATGGAAGGAAATCACAACCAGCTAGGACACACATACCTGAACACATGTCATAAACGAGCCAGTTTTCAGTTTAATTGCACTATTCGACAATGGAAACATAAGGACTCTTTTTCTCACAACCAGCTATGATACACATACCCCAGAGGTAAACATATGAGCTAGTTTTCCATTAAATGTCCTCTTGTAATTAGTTCTATCTCGTGAGATTGAAAACTGAAAGCTCTATGTTAAAATTATTATAATTATGGAAACAAAATCTGCAACCAAAGTCGATAAAAGAACGGAAATATTTCCATTCAGATGCATGAAAGCACTAGGAACGATGTGTCCTGTATTCTCTGTTTTAGCCTGTTTTTATTTGTTTATATTCAAAACTTCTCTATAGTTTGTAAACTTTTAAGCAAGCTTCCAAGTGGTGGACTCACCTATGAACAATTCCTTATCAAAACATTGGAATGAAGGTTTGCGAGCTGCAGCATCGAAAACCTTGTCTAAAACTATCTCCTCACCATTGCCGTACCGATCCATCTTAAAAATAGTCTGAGCAACCAATGCAAATCAAATCAAGACAATACCACAATTAATACCGTCAGTAATGAACAAAGACAGCAGTGTAATTAGGAGAGCAGGAGACCTCCTTCTCCAACAAACCAAAGTTTCATGAAAGTTCTTACAGCTTGGCAACCATATGCTAATAGATCACTGTCCTCTGTTATAACAGCTGCTATACCACCTCTTACTGCTTCAAGGCTAGCTAAATACGCTAACTGTGCGTCAGCCTCGTATGGAGCTACCAAAAATTCTATGTTTTCCGATCTCAAGATCTGAAAAGTAATCACAGGACAAAGGGCATAGGGCATGGTTTATTATAACTTAGATACTTGACGCAAGAAAATGTAGATAGCTTCTAACATGCAGATATCTATATTCTATGGAAATATGATAATTTCTAGAGCTAAAGATAGCAGGTCACAGTCAAAGATGCTGCAATCACATACCTGAATCAGTTGATGTGCCATCAATGGGGTAATGCTAATTGCTCTCTGTATGGAAAGGGCAATGTAGATTAGTCATTTGTATGCATTGAAAAAGAAACCAAACATAGATAGCGATTATATAAACGCTGGAAAAATGTAAAGAATAATTAAACACAAGCTATAACATAAGGGTAAAAGAATCATACAAGATTCTGTGAAGGCTAAAGTTTAGTAATAACTAATATTTCATTGCTTGAGATACCAAAGACTTCCAAATTTTCCAGATTAAAATCAAACAAGAGATGGAATTGGACAATTAGAAACTGTCTCAACTGCTAAGTAACTTTGGTGTATATAGCTGTTCGACATTTTACTCATCGACCCATCTTTCAATTAGGACAAACAACATGGAAGATGAGATTTACTCATTTGGTTAAAATTTCTCGTACCTGAAAAAATTCAGTAGCAGCATTAGCATTCCCTTCTTTGAGCTTCTCCATTGCCAACTCACGATTAGCTTTTCTTTTCCTAAATTGAAATACAAAACCCCAAAAAAGATCTCGAATTTCCAATTGCTAAACCCCAAATGCGAACTCAATAAAGAACATATTGCACATTATCCAAAAAGGCAATATTTTTTAATGAATTTAACTAACCTGTATCTGTCTTGTTCAGTTCCAGCTTTACAGGGAATATTTCCACCATCAAAAACAACAACTGGTGTAATCTTGTAGTGTCTAAGTAGATTAATTCTGTGCATAAAATAGTCTAAATACCGCAACTTCTTTTCGCTATTTGAATTTAAACAAATCTCCATGCTACATGAATAAGCTGCAGCATCATTTCCCAAAAAATACAACAGGAAAAAAAAAAAATCAATTCCCTTCAACACCAAAAATAAATAAATAAAAGAAGAAATGAGTCAAGATAGATTTTTTATACACCTCCTTTATGTAGCCAACTATAAGCATCAATACCCACCTGCAAAAAAACCAAAAAAAAAAAGTAAATAAAAAACATAATATCAATTTAAGCATTGAAAAAAACACAAAACCCAGATGGGGTTTAGATTAATACACGTTTGCCATCATATTTTTTTATGTGAACAGGTTCAATGTAGGGTTTCATGAACTTGAGCAGATCTTTGACACCCATTTGCAGCTTTTAGGTTCTGTTTTCCTTCTTTCGAATTTTTTTTTCTGATTTTTTAATTTTGGTCTGTGCTTGTCATTGGGAAATTTTTAGAGGGTGAGAAATGGCGGGAAATTGGCAAAATGTCAAAATGCGGCGGCACTGAGGTGCCTCGCTGGAACTCTTGGGGGATTAAGTTGACGTGGCTGTTTTCAAGAGTCCTTCACTGGCTAATTCTAGATCGCCACGTACGTAAGATTTAGTTTCGTGCATCTTTTCCTAATATTTCCTAAAGAAAACGATTTTCAAACCAATTCTTTATACTATATTTTTATAAAATATTTTTTTATGATATTAGGAATATGTAAGCGATAGATATATACTAATATTTTTACTGTTCAAATTGTGATTTGCTGTATAACTGTTCAAATTGTGATTTGCTGTATACTAATGTAATGTTATCTAGGGAAAATGTTTTGTGACCAGAAAACATTTCTTTTATAATTATAAAATATTTATGGTCTATTTAAAATTTGTTTTTGGTTGGTCATTACAAAATAAAAAGGCTCTTTAATTTATTTATTGGAAAGTATTTTTTAAAGCACTTTTTTCTTGTGTTTTGCTACATTATAAAAAATTAATCAATGAATTTCACTTTCTAATTAAAAAATATAAGTTTTTAATAAAAAAATGTTTTTTATAATTTAAAAGATTGAAAAACACAACCATAAAACTAAAGCAATACAATTCTTCATTATTCTTTATGCACAAAATTTTTTACTATATTTTTATAAAATGTTTTTTTATACTATGGTAAATATATAAGCAATAGATATGGGTTTAATCACTTTAAATGATTTACTACTCATAAAAAATTTATTACATGAGCTTGTATGAGAATCTATATGTATAACATTATTTTTTCCTAAATGTTTTGATTAAAACAAAATTGTGTTTTTTTGTCTAATTTGTGATTTACTATATACTAATGTTGTGTTATCAAGGGAAATATTTTGTGATTTTATTTTTTATTGATTGGAAAACATTTTTTTTATAATTACAAAATATCTATCGCATTTTTTAAATTTGTTTTGGCTTGGTCCATTACAAGATAAAAGAGCTTTTTTTATTTTCTCCTTTATTGTTATATTATAAAAAATTAATCAATGAAAATCTTTTTTTTAATTTAAAAAATAAGTTATAGATAAAAAAAAGAGTTTTCTAATTTAAGAAATTAGAAAACATGACAAAAAATCTAAAGTAATACAATTCTTTATTATTCTTTATACTATATTTTCATAAAATATTTTAGAAAACATGATAAAAAATCTAAAGTAATACAATTCTTTATTATTCTTTATACTATATTTTCATAAAATATTTTTGTATGATGCAGGAAAGACGTAAGTGATAGATATGGGTTCAATCGATTTAAATGATTTACTTCTAAAATAAAAATTATTATATAAGTTTGTATTAGAATTTTGTGTGTACAACTTTATTTTTTCCTTTTTTTATCATGAAATGTTTTGAATTTTTTTAAAAAATGGCATTTTTTGTCTAATTTGTGATTTACTATATACTAATGTGTTATCAAGAGAAACGTTTTGGATTCCTTTTTTATCACCTAGAAAACATTTCTTTTATAGTTATAAAATATTCATGGTGTGTTTTAAATTTGTTTTGAGTTGTTCCATCCCAAAATAAAAAGGCTCTTTGATTTATTTGCTAGAAAGTATAAAGCATTTTTTTCCTCATGTTTTGCTATATTATAAAAAATTAATCAACAAAATTTATTTTTAATATAAATCATGTGGTCACACAACCTATAATCAAGATTAAAATCTAATCCTTAAAAGTTAAAAATAATCTTATAGAAGTGTGACATGGTGAAAACTTGTCTTAAAGTACTAGTATTATTGGAATAAAGTCAAATAACATCACAAATCTAGATAATATTTGATAATTCAAATTCAGTTTGTTCAAGAACTAAAGAATATAAAAATCTTTTTCACACGTTAAAACTAAAAAAATTAAAACTGTTGTTCATTAATGACTATCAAAATTTAGTCTTTCAAGTGTTTAAATAGTTGTAAAAAATTAATCACGATGGATTTACTTTTATGGGCTTTAATTTTTTACTCTCATATAAAACTAACTCAAAATCTTTAATAGTAAGCCCAAACTTTATCACAACAAGCCTTGAATTTCAGCTAAAAACAAAGTATTAATTGAATTCATTCTTGACTTGTAGCTAATAAAAATAAAAATAGAACTCATAAATCCTAATTTTTTATGTGCCATGAGAAGAGAAGAAGAAAAGAAAATATTGTAGGTCTAATACAAAACTTATTTATAGCTTATACTGCTTCTTAATAATCCTAGAAACTATAAAAGAAGTTGATGCCTCTTTGGTTTTCAAGTTAGAATAGAATTTTGATCTCAGCTTTGTATTTATTATTTTTTAAAAAGGAAAAGGATGTCACCTTTAATGCTTCTTCTTGTCATCTTTTAGTATCCTTCCAATATTAGAAAACACAATTATGTTGTTGAATTATTCTTTTTGCAAATATAAATAAACCAATAATGATTTGTGTCATAGATGTCTATACATGTTTCATTATTGGTGACTATTATTAAATACGATCAGGTGTATTTAATGAAAGTCTGAATCATTTGAAATGTTTAAAGAATTTAGAAATGAAGTTGAAATAAAAATTGAAAAGAATATTAAAATACTTTGATTAGATCGAGGTGGTTAATACTTCAACCAAGATTTTGAAGATTATCTAAAAAAACTTTCTCATAATCGACACCTCGTAAAACACCATAACATAATGGAGTTTCTAAAATAAGAAATTGCACCATGTTAGATATGATACAGTCCATGATAAGCTATATAGATCTTCCACCTTTCTTCTAAAGTTATGCTCTATAAACTACTATTTACCTTTTAAAAAGGGTTCCATCTAAGTCAAAAATACATAAATACTATTGTAGATGTAGTTGCTAATAGAAATAGATAAGACCATTATAAGTAATCTATATAATAGATCATTAGAATTATTTAAGTTGTTATTGTTATATAGTAGTTGTAAGTAATTATAGTTAACAACTTCTTTTTCATTTTTTAGGAAAAATGCATTAAAAAGATATTAATTATAATAAATCAACGAGAAATTCAAAAGGGAATGGTAGGAGACCAATCTTATTATACTTAAATATTTAGGTTGTAATGCTTATATGAAGCGTATAGTATCTATAAAGCCTGGAGCTAAGTGAAATAATTGTAAGTTTGTCGGATATGCAAAAGAATTATTTAGATATTATTTCTACTATTATGTTGAGCAAAAGATGTTTGTCTTAAAATATACTACATTTTTAGAGATTTTTTTTCTTAAAACAAGGAGTGAGAGAAAAATAAAACTTAAATAAGTTCAAGAATCATAAATTGATATCTAAATGGAACTAAAACCCAAGGTTATAATGTTTGATGTTCAGCCTAAAACTCAATAAACATAGAAACTTTGTAGATCTGGTAGGACATGTCATGTACTATTGAGATATCAACTTCTTATAAAAGCTAGTGATAACAAGTTTCTCAT
This sequence comes from Populus pruinosa, assembly GCA_026413675.1. Taxonomy (NCBI): domain Eukaryota; kingdom Viridiplantae; phylum Streptophyta; class Magnoliopsida; order Malpighiales; family Salicaceae; genus Populus; species Populus pruinosa. The sequence goes on from CM048606.1 coordinate 4,728,029, forward strand.
ACTTAATAAGTCTACCAATTATATAGAAGCAATATCTAATATTGATTTTGATAACTAGCTTGAAGCCATGAAATCAAAAATGGATTTTATACACAGTAACTACGTATGAACTTTAGTTGATCCATCTGAAAGGATAAAACTCATTAGATGTAAAGTCTATATATATATATATATATATATATATATATATATATATATATATATATGTATATATATATATCTGTGTGTGTGTGTACAAAGCTAGATTAATTGTCAAAGGTTACAAACGAAGACAAGTGGGTGACTTTGATGAAATTTTCTTGTCAATAGCTATGTTAAAATTCACAAGTATTTTCCTTACTAAGCTTCGCATCATAATTATGAAATTTGGCAAATGGATATCAAAATTGTATTTCTTAATAGGAATATTCATAAAAATATGTTTATGACACAATATAAAGGTTTGAATATAAGAAATTTGCTAACAGAGTAAGTTTATGGACTTAAACAAACTTCAAGGAGTTGGAAAATCTATTTTTGTAAGATAAACAAATAGTTTGATTTCATTAAAAATATAGATAAACCTTATATTTATAAAAAAAGTTCGTGAGAGTAGAGTTGTTTTTTTAATACTATATGTAGATGACCTATTATTAATAGGAAATTACATTTCTTTACTATAGTTATTAAAAACCTAGTTGTAGAATTTCTCCATGAAAGATATGAGCGAAGCAACCTATATATTGAGAATAAAAATCTATAGAAATAGATCTAAAAGGTTGCTTGGATTGTCCAAATCCACGTATATAGATAATATGCTAAAACAATTTAGTATAGAAGAATAAAAAAAAAGATTCTTACCTATTTCATAATACATATCTCCAAATATATGTATCCTAAGACATAAATTCAAAGATATGATATAAATGATTCTATATGCTTTGGCTATAAAATCCATTATGTATGTAATGTTATATACAAGATTATATGTATTTTATACTTTGAGTATAATAAGTAAATAACAATCTAATCTAAGTGAGAGTCACTATAGGATAGTTAAAAACATTCTTAAGTATTTAAGAAAAACTAAGAATGTCTTTCTAATATATAGAAGGCATAAACTAGAAGTTTATGGTTATTTATATACCAATTTTCAATCAGATATTGATGATAGCTATTCCTTTTCAGGACATATGTTTTTACTCTAAATGGTGGTGTTGTGAGTTGAAAGAATTCCAAATAAAAAACTATAAAACTAGTTTTACAATTGAATTTAAATACATCTCTACATTTAAAGTGACAAAAAAGAAGAAGATGTTTTGATCCATAAGTTTATTATTGAATTAGGTATGGTGTAAAACCTCTAGGTGAAAAATCATAAATTAATTAGTTTTATATAAAATAAAAAATAAATCATAACTCTCAATTTGATTATCAAAAAATTTAAAAAATTTATATGGAGACTTCTAATATGATATCTTAGCTTGGGTTAAAATTTCATTATTTTTAGAGAAATTTAGAAATTTGATGAAAAATTACAATTTAACTAATTTTATGTTATTGGATATAATTTTCAATCCGAGCATTAGATTGAGTTGAAATTTTATGAGAAACCTTAAAATACATTAAATAAAATCTGATTAAAATTTTAGGTTAATGAAGCTCGATAGTGCTAGCAATAAAAAATAGTCAAATAGAAGTAAAAGGACTTATTAAGGATAAAATAGTTATTTGCCATTAAAAATAAAACAAATCAACTCCTTCTTTTTTATAAGTTGTTGATTGGGCAGAAAAAAAAAATATGAAAAGAAAAAATAAAATAGAACATTAGAGAAAGAGAGAAAAATAAGAAAAAAAATTAATATTTGAGAGAATGACCTTGTAAACTTGAAAGTTCAACTTATAAAATATTAATCTAAAGAGGAATTAAGTAAAGAAAGAAGAAATTAAGAGAGAGAATTTGGCCGCACTAGATAGAGAAGAGAAGTTATGGGAATTTAAATTGGTAAGCATGAAAATTTAAGATTTTTACTTGAATGAAGTGTTTTGAGTTTATTTAAGTTATCAAAAAATGACAATTAAATTTGATTTAATTTATAATATTATTAACTATAAATTAGGTTTTTTATGAGAATTTAGGAATTTTAAGAAAAGTAATTAGTATGATGGAATTAAGGTAGAATAGTATAGAGATAGTGAATGTAAATAGTAATTAATAAAGAAATTGAATAAGTTTGAAGAAATGAACTTGCAACTACGGATAAAGAAATGAATGAATGAGGTTTTGATGGTTTTATGTTTAAGAAATGATATTCTTTATCTTATTTGAAGTATTCAAAATATGAACAAGTGAAGAAACATCATAAGAATGTAAAAAGAAGAAATAAATAAATAGTAGGAATAGTTCATGGAAGAATTATTTACGTGAGTTAAAAGAAGAAAATTGATTAAAATTATATATTTAAAATGAGATGACAAATGAATAAAATTTTTGATGCAAAATCCAATTAAATAAAAGCTATTACGTGCTTCAAATTTAGGCATGTAGAAGAAATATTAATGGGTTAATAATGTAGTGTAATTTGATTGATTTAGGAGTTGTTTCAGGAGCTGGGCATCATGCAGGAGGAGTTAGGTTATCATAAGCAACAGTAGGTGCTTCATCATTTTCTTTTAAAACTAAAAGTTTCTTTATTAGTTATGAGTTGTTTATTATGACATATTGATATGAAAAAAGTAAAAGAAGAAACTTGTTTATATTATAACTGGGATGTTGGGTAATTCATATGGAATTACCGGTTAGATTGGCTATTAATAGAGAATAGCCGGGTGTTGGGTAATTCATATGGAATTATTGGTTAGATTGGCTATTATTAGAGAATAGCTGGATGTTTGGTAATATATATGAAATTACCAGTTTGATTGTTGGCTATTGAAGATGGTTGTTTGGGTTTGAGGTAAAATTATGAATTATCAAATTAAAAATTAAGTAATGAGTGTTGATTGTAGAGGTCATATAAGTATAGGATTAGTAAATTATGAATGAGCTATTAAATTTGATATGCAGCAAGTTAGTGATGAAAGATAATTTGATATATTTTGAAGAATTATAAATATAATAACTTTATCATCTTTAAAATATTATCTTCGTTATTTCTTATTAATGTTATATATACATGTTTATCATAAGGCGATGCGAAGTGTTAAATATGAGATTTATGTTTAAATCTATTTATTTTATGAGATGTAATGTCTTTTTCTTTATATGTAATTTATATTATATGTAAATTTTAGTACATATATCCTAAAGATATTTGCTTTGGTATTTATATATTTAGAAAGTTTGAGTAAAGAACTAATATTAGTAAATTATTCGAAAAGAATACTTTGTAATTATGATCATGAATGTTTAAAAGATGGATGCATGTTAATGTAATAACTAGTGCAATATGAATCCTTTGAGTTTATATTTGTTTGTAGTTAATGTTTTATTTATTAATGATGTAAGGTTGAGAAAGCATAATGAAGTATGGTTATGTGAAATATTATACAATGAGATGAAATATGATTTAGGATAGTTAGATCGAAGTGGAAGATTTGAGTATTATAATTGAATGAAGTTTAGTTAATAACTTGGTAATATCAAAATAAAAAGAAAACTCTGCTGAAATTTTCAGAAAAAAAAATCTCATAATCTTAGATATATTATTCAATACTTGATATTAGTAAAGAAATATTTGAGATTTTATGACATTATAATTTAAGGATATTACATGTGGTTTGTAGCATTGTTAATCCAATAACCTTGTAATGTGAAAATAATGGATCCATTACACAAATAAATAGACCAAGTTCTTGTCAAATATCCAAACATGTACTTAAGTAATCTTTATTTGTCAAATATCCAAACATGTATTTAAGCAAGTTAACCCGAGTTGGCTTTGTTTATGTTTTTAAGTTACTTTTTAATTATGTTTTTTTCAATTCACTCTCCAACAACTCAATATATATATATACACACACACACACACACACTTATATCTTTCAATATTAGTTTGTTTGGGAATTGGGCTTTATTTTTTTTTTCAATTTGTTTTCTGTTGAGTTATCCTTGTTTCATGGATTTATTTTTTCTCTCTCGATTTTAACATTTAACTTTGGATTTGTTAGAAATGAAGCTTTATATTTTTTTTATATTTTTTTTATGAAATTATCTAAATCTCATAACATAGGTTGTGGGTTTAACATGTCATCCTTGGTTAACTTGGTTTATTCATTTTTGTTTTTATTTTTTTTAATTTTATCATTTAATATTGTGTTGGTTAGAAATTAAGTTTCATAAATGTTTTCAATTTACTTCTATGAGATTATCTTGTTCTCATGATCTAAATTATAAGTTTGACAATTTAATCTAAATCGACTCTAGTAGTTTTTGTCAGTATTAAGTTAGTTAGAAATTAGGTTTCATAAATGTTTTCAATTTAATTCTATAAGGTTATCTTAATCTCATGATTCAAGTTGCAAGTTTGTTATTTTTTAGCTTATTTTTTTTAATTTTATTTTTCTATATTATATTGATTATGAATTGACTTTCATAATTTATTTTGATTTATTTTTTATAAGATTATCATAGTTTCATGATATTCATAGATTTAACAAGTAAATTAAGATCGATCAAATATGTTATAATCTTAATATTTGAAAGAAAATATCATCTAATATATTGTTGTATTAATATTTAAAGAAGACATCATCTAATATATGTCATATTTTGAGTTAATGACAAAAAAATGTTATATTAGAAAACACTTTATCAACTATTGGATAAATTGTTTTCATGTTAAAAAAATAATTATATCTAATAAATATTTATTTAATATATATAAAAAAGCAAGTTTAGAATATATTTATGAAATTCGGCCTAATCTAGTTAGTTGACTTGGAGCCTTCACCGAGTTTTAAACCATAAAAACTCAATGATGCAATAGACTTGGTCAAACTAGATGACCTATTAGGTCAACTTGAAACTTGGACGACTCGGGGTAATCTAGTTGAGACTCGACTTTTTTAAAATATTTATTTTAATAAAATTTAAAAATATAAAATTAATTTATGAATACTTAACCTCACATCTTTTTTTTTATATATATATAACCAACTTCCATATAAATTGTTTCTTAACTTTTTGATGTATAATAGCTATATATTAGCTTGTATTCACATAGATTGTTTCTTAAGTTTTTAATATGGAATAGTTATATATTAGTCTATATCCATATAGATTGTTTTTTAATTTTTTAGTCTAGGATAACTGTACTATACTTCATGCCCCCCCCTTTTTTTTTATGATCTACATATATATGCATTGTTTTAAAACTTTTTTTTATTGGATACTGAAACCTCAACTATTATTTTTTATTTTTTTCTTGAGTTGACTCGGATTAATCTGTATGACCTGGGATTAGTCACTTGGTTAGGTCAACTTCAGACCAGTTTTAATAATTATGGCTTAAAGGGTGTTTGAGAGTAAAAATGATTATTTTTGGTTTGGTTCAGTTTAGTTTTCAAATAAAAAAATTAACCAAACTGACATTATTATTTATAAAAATTTAAAATTAAAACCACTTCAAACCAATTGTTTTCGGTTTGGTTTGGTTTTGTTTTTGTTATTAAAAAAGGGTAAAATCAAGAAGCAAATCTCGTTTTTGTTATTTAGAAACTTGTTCCAATTTACATGACCAAGATATAGCTGAATTCTAATTAAAATATAATAGAATCAAAGTTGCAAATTATAATATAATAAAAAAAACAAAAACCCATAAAATATTAAGGAAAATAAAAACTAGAGATTAATCAAGATTAGAAGAAAAAACATATTTGCTTATAGTGAATGTGTTGGATCTAAATAAGAGCTCAAGATTAAAAGGAAAACAAATCTATCAAATCTATCTATAATAATATAGTTTGATTGAAATAAATGATGAAGTTCATAAATTTATTGTCGGGGAGAGAATAGAATATAATGAAAAAGATAAAATAGAATTGGAGAGATGAAAGATAAAAAGAAAAAGAAACAGGGTTATAGAAAAAAATGATAAACAAAGAGAAAAAAACAAAAGAGTTATAAAGAGAGCCAAGAAAAAAAAAAAAAAGGGGTTAATGCAAATGTTGGCTTAGACTAGAGATTATTTATAGTCTTTTTTATTTTTTAAGAGTTATGATTAAACCGGTTTGGTTCATTCCGGTTCAATCAATTTTGGGTATTTGAAATAAAAATTAAACCCAAAATTATTTTGAGTTTCCTAATTGATTAATTTAATTTTTTTCTCAATTTTATTATTTTAATCAGTTTTTTTGGGTTTATTGCTCATTCTTATTTAAGAGTGTAGTAACATTTACTTTTTAAAATATATATTAAAATAATATTTTTTTTAAAAATTATTTTTAATATTAATATATCAAAATAATTTAAAAATATAAAATATTAATTTAAAAAAATATATTTTTTTTAAAACAAGGTTTTATATATGTTCCTGAATAGTCTTTGAAAATGGATACAAACTTAACTCTACGAAAACTAATTAAGTAGGTTTTTGGGTCGGCAAACGCACAGGTATGATCATTAAAATTAAAAACAAAAACAAAAACCTCCAAGTCGCCAAATTAAATCACATTAAATTAGGGAGTATTTAATAATATAGTATTATTTTAAAAATATTATTTTTAATATCACATATAAAAAATCATCTATATATATAATTAATTAATTTTAAATACGAAAAATTTAAAATTTAGCCAATTCTTATACGCTAGAATACCAAACAGGGCTTAATAAAATATGGAAGCCAAAATTATTTCATCAAGGCCTTTTCCCTCAAATATCCACCACACTTATTCTCCTTAAACCCTAAGAAATTCCTTCATACGCCATCGTTTGATCACACAATGTCTCGTTTCCGACGCCCAAATGACGAGGAGGAGGAGGAGGAAGAAGATGACGACGACGACGACTTCCAAAACGACATGGAGGCTCTCAGGCAAGCTTGCTTACTAACTGGCACTAACCTCACCAATATCTCTCCTTCCGCCGCTGTCCCCGACAGAAGCGGTGAAGCAGATGGAAATTCCTGTGGTGGAGCCTCCGTTTCGGATTCGGGGAGCGAGGATGACTTTGAATTGTTTCGGAGCGTCCAGAATCGGTTTGCGATATCGGCGGATTCACTCGAGCCGTTATCTTTAAAACCTCTTTATGCGCTTCCGGCGGTTTCAGATGACGAGGAGGATGATTTCGAAACACTCTGTGCTGTTAAACGCCGTTTTGCGGCCTATGATAACAATAACAGTCAAGGTAAGTAGTAATTACGTATCTAGATTTACTTCTTTTAATCAAGTTTTCTCTAATTTTAGCTTATAATTGAATTTATTTTGTTCAATGTAGAAAAATTGAAAACTGAAATGGAGAAACCTGAGGTTGGAGTTTCGGATAATTCATTAGTTGAAAGAAATACTGCTTGTGAAGTGTTACCTGTTACTGAACAAGATGATAATGCTGCGAATTTGCTTGGTGATAATGTGGAGATAGGGAATTCTGCTTCTGCTGAGGAGAATGATGGTGGTAGATTATCTACGTTGGAGTTGGACTATTCTAGTTTTCCGAAGTCGGCTCAGGTGTTTATTGATGCAATTAAGAGGAATAGGTCGTGTCAGAAGTTTATTCAAAATAAGTTAATTCAGATTGAAGCAAGAATTGAGGAGAACAATAAATTGAAGGACAAGGTGAAAATTTTGAAAGATTTTCAGTTTTCATGTAGAAAAATTACGGGAATGGCATTGTCCTTGAGGAAGGATCCACGGATACAATTAGTGTCAGCACGAAAGACATCAGATTCTAAGCATCCAAAGGTAATCATCCTGTTTATTTTAGGCATTTAAAACATGGCTTACTGAAGTATTTCTTTTAGTTTGATTATCATACTGCTTAGATCCTTCTATTTTTATCTAGGGATCCATTTCTCCATTGTCTGAATGAGTTTTTTGGTGAAATATCTTTATACGAGTTATACGGCCAATTAAAGTAACTCAGAAATAAATCATTGTAAAAATTCATCTTGCATGGAATATTCCCGTTATGAATATGTAATGGTGCTTGGTACTATTAGAAGCAAGTAGGTGTTGTCATTGAGTTGAAGGGTCAGTCTTCACGAGCACCACTGTATGTGAGCATGGGCTTTTTTACTTACTAATCATGGCCTTTTCAATTTTAGAATTCGTCTGAAGCCTTTCTTTGCCCATTTGTGCCTTATATCCCTATTCTCTATAGGTGTTTCATTATATGCCCAAATTTTACTAGTTTTAGGCGTTGAAATTTTGACAATTCTGAACCCATGTAACATTAGTGGCTTGTGTTTTATAGAGGTGTTTGAGTTGGATTATATTAGTTGTCTTTATAATTTAAAGTTGAATGCTTTTTCTTCACCAAAGACACATTATGTTGATGTAGGTTAATGGTAAAAAGGTCTCTCCTTTGCAAGATGGACCAGTGGAGAACTCGCATGTTGCTAATTATAGAACAGCATTGACTAATTTTCCACTCTCACTGAATCGTAAAAAGTGGACAGAGACAGAGAAGGAAAATCTTGGAAAGGGAATAAGACAACAATTCCAAGAAATGATGCTTCAGTTTTCCATGGATCAATTCAGGTATGTTCAATTATATTTTTACTGATGGATCAAAAATTTATATCTTAAGGGTGTTGCAGCTCTGTCCAAACCCAGTCTTCTTGACTTCCAAATCTTACATTTTATGATATAGTGTGTCAACATTTAATAATTTCCTATTATTGCAAAGCATTTAACTTCTATAAACGTTTGGTGCTTTCTTGTGTTTTCTGTCCGCCATCTCTAAAACACTTTGTGTCCACCTATTTTTTGGGTCTATTTTAGATGCTTTAGTTTTTGATTGGCTAGTGGACTTGAAGGTCTGACATGTGTGATATGCAGTGGAATTAGCAAACTATCAAATCCAGAAGAATGTCTAAAGCTCCCAATGTACATTTTTTTTGTTTTTGAAAACAGGTTACTGTAATCCATTTATAGAATATGTTTAAGCAGTTTTTTACTCATGTGGCTACAATTTAGTGTCAAGCACAGACTACATGATAAAAATTTGATTCACAGTTTATTTGTCACATTTTGAATGCTTTATATGTTTATTAAGGTTGATCAATATTTGAAAGGGAAATTTATGCTGTGACCATTTTATGAAATAAACTTTGTTGAAGGGATAATTCAGTAGAAACTATAACACGCACTTTTTAGCAACATGATCAAAAGCTTGTGCTTTTTGCACAGACTGCTCTTTGCTGAATATGCGATGTTTAAGAGAAAAGGTGCTTCAGAGTCTAAACTTTAATTCGGGCCTGGACATGCATATGTAACACTTCTATGTACATTTAGTCATTAGAATTTAGAAAATTATTCTACTTTAGATTATGTGGAGTTTCTCATATTTTGTTTTGTTTGTGATTGTGAAGGCGGCAGAAGAGGGGAGTGGACTTGAGTTTGCGTGTCTATACATGTATGATGTGTGTGTATCTATGTGGTGTAGGTGCAAAAATAGGATATCCTAAGTCCTTTAGTGAAAAAGGCTGATGCATTGATTTTGTTTGTCTTTGTATGTATGCCTTAAGCCTTGCATGTATATTTGGGGAAATCGATGCATACATGCATGGATGCACCTTCAGTTCTTGTTTATTAAACTTTTAGGCATTGCATTATACATATTAATGACTTCTATGATGTGTGTGTATCTATGTGGTGTAGGTGCAAAAATAGGATATCCTAAGTCCTTTAGTGAAAAAGGCTGATGGATTGATTTTGTTTGTCTTTGTATGTATGCCTTAAGCCTTGCATGTATCTTTGGGGAAAATCGATGCATACATGTATGGATGCACCTTCAGTTCTTGTTTATTAAACTTTTAGGCATGGCATTATACATATTAATGACTTCTTGCGGGTTTTATTTTTATTTTTTTGTTGTTGTTTACCTAGCTTTTCTTTTTCTGATATGCTTTATTTTGAAGTAGTTCAGAAGGATCTCGTGAAGATGGAACAAATTTGGATAGCATTCTAGTATCAATCAGAGATCTTGAAATTACCCCAGAAAAGATGAGAGAGTTTCTTCCAAGGGTTAATTGGGATCAGTTGGCTTCCTCATATGTTGCAGGTCGCTCTGGTGCAGAGTGTGAAGCACGGTAGTTAGTCTCTTTAACAGTAAACTCTTATTTTGCAGTCAAATTATGAACCTTCTTTGCATGGCTTGTTTTGAACATTTTGTAAAGTATTTAATCATGGACTTGTTGTTTGCCATTTGATTATTAAACTGACAATAAAAAACTTCTGGTGGTCTTTGAAATATTAACCTTGCCACACATCCTTTAGCTTCTATGCCCATGTTTTCCCCTTCTATCTAGTTAATTGACCTCTTATCCTTGCTTTGTTTGCTGGTTTGTTTATGATTAGGTGATTTCTCTTGTATTAATTTTAGTTTGTTAACTACGCAGTTGGTATCTGGGATTACCTTTTGCTTTCTTTGATGATAGGCAACACATTTCAGCTAATAGGAGAACTAATTTTTTAATTAGAATTTTGCAAGCAGCATTTAGCTTCTGTTTAATTTTTTATTTAATGGTCTCAACCCCCCCTGCAGACCAGTGATCATTAGGGACATGTTCAATTTGCTTCTGGTCTCCATTTGTGCTGTTCTTGACAAGTGTTTTCATTTTTATTTATTTTCTATGAAGCCCCTGTCAAGCTAGATTTGCAGACTTCTATGACGATGATCATCACAGACATCTTTACCATTGCTCGCTTTGAATAAAAGTGCAAGGTTAATGCAAGTCATACAGGTGGGACCCATAAGTGACTTCTGCTTAACTCAAAACAGCAGTGTTGATTACGTCTGTGATGATCATCATCACAGATTCCTGTGTGCTCACATATTTTCATCTTGTAAAAGTGCTATCAATTCTGAATTGCTTGTTACATGTGTTTTTATCTTGATGTAAATGGTTAATGCCTGCAGGTGGCTGAATTTTGAAGATCCGTTGATAAATCAAAGTCCATGGACCATCAAAGAGGATAAGAATCTCTTGTTAATTGTCCAGGAAAAGGGGGTCACTAACTGGTTTGATATTGCAGTATCATTGGGAACGAATAGGACTCCATCTCAGTGTCTATCTCGCTTCCAGAGGAGTTTAAATGCACGCATATTGAAGAGGGAGTGGACCAAGGAGGAGGATGCTCAACTTCGCATTGCTGTAGAAACTTATGGTGAAAGAGATTGGCAGTCTGTGGCTTCTACTTTGGAAGGACGGGCTGGTACTCAATGCTCTAACAGGTCAGTTTGTTCCCTCTAAACATATCTTGTAAGCATTTAATTTGAGCACACCCTTTTAGTCGCTGAATTCTCTGTGCGAAATTTACTTCAGACCCAAACAAAAAAAAACCGTAATTACAAACCAAAAAACAGTTTACTGATTTCAACTTTTCTTCTCTTTTTATTTCCATTTACTCTATAAAAACAAGTGTGAAGCACTTTCCTTTCCCACATTACCTTTTATTCTTGTAACTTCTTGATAGCATTTTCTCCACAGAAAGAAAAATGCTTTGTAATTTCCATCTCTAGTTTCTTATTTATTTTATAAATATTTTTCCATGGAAAATTAAGGAAACATGTTTGTTGAATACAAATTTTCCATAATAAAAAATAAGGCCTTGTTTGGCTTACATGAAAAATTAAAATAATAAAAGAAATAGGCATAAAAGTTAGATAAACCAAACAAGGCCCTTGTTTTTATACTGGAAAACAACTTTTTTGGTGTTTTTCAATTTTCTAGAAAATTGGAGAAATAGAAAACAAGTTTTTCCAAGAGAATAATTTTCATTTTCTATTAGTTAATGTGTTTTCTATAGTTTTTAAATTCCATGAAAAATTCTCAACGAGTTACACAACCTAAAGGTTGCACATTAAAATTGTGTATTCCGGTGAGATTTTTTTTTTTAAATGATGAAGCTAGTGGAAGATTTCCAATTAAATCTGCCTTTAAATGAATGGAGCTTATATACATGGTATTTTGTGATTCATTCTCCTTTACTGTCATTCTATTGTTTTTAGAATTTTGTGATTGTGATAAATGCTAATGATGGATTGTCTTTTACCAAGTGAGATTTGAAGTATTTTATAGAGCTTGCTGCTTTAGTATGATGGAGGATAACAAGGATTTTATATCTGTATCTTGTTTAAATCATTCAGTCACCTAGTTGATAGACCAGGGTTTATTTTTGTCAGTTTTGTTTCCAGGATTATTTGTTTTACTTTTCATCTTCATCCAAAAGGTGAAAATGGGTTGTACACATCATATATGTGTTTTTCTTTTTCTTTATGTTTCACGAATTTAATGTGGCAATATACCCCCCCCCCCATACTTGTTCTTATATCTGCAAATTCAATTGGACCTTCTTGATTTTATCCTACCATTACACAAATCTAGAAAGTTCTACTAGTAGATTCTATTTGGCTGTCCTTGTAAGCTGTTTTTGAAGACTTCTCAGGCATTTTATTAATCTTCCAATCAAGCTGTGGTTGGCACCGGGGTCCTGGCCACAAACACAGGTTGTGGCATACAAACCATCATGTCAACTGTATATATTCAGTCTCAGCATTGCCAAACATGCTTAAATGTGTTGTCAAAGGTGTCATAATATGTCTTTTCACTGAAGCATTTTTTTGAGGAGCTCACACTCTTTTTTTCTGGTTACATGAAAGTTCACTTTCTTTCTTCTGCACCATCAATTGATTCATGTGTTAATCCATGCCTTCCATCCGATGTCGATCATTACTGTGGACAACAGATTTTCTTATATGATTCTTGTGCATCTGTTAAGTTCAGTTCTGTTAAATGAGTGTACCATCACAATGTTTCAATATACAGATGGAAGAAAACCCTTCATCCTGCCATACGAAGGGTTGGGAGGTGGACTCTGGATGAAGACAAACGCCTGAAAGTAGCTGTAAAGCTTTTTGGTCCAAAGAAATGGGACAAAATAGCTCAATTTGTGCCAGGCAGAACTCAAGTGCAGTGTAGAGAAAGGTGCGGTATAATCTCAAAGTCCAAGTAGATTTAATTTTGTAGACAATATGAAGTAATGTTGACTTTTTATTTATGTGACAGATGGGTTAATTGTCTAGATCCTTCTATGAATCGGCATGAATGGACTGAAGAAGAAGATTTGAGGTTAAAAGCAGCAATTGAAGAATGTGGATATTGCTGGTCTAAGGTTGCTGAACGTCTCCCACAACGAACTGATAATCAGTGTTTGAGGTATCATGTTTTGGATTTTAATGGATGGATTTAAAATCTCTGATTTTGTTGTTCATTGTACTTTTTTTCATCATATGAAGTTTCTCTAGATTTTGTTCTCATTTGCATCTATTTGCATAACCAGGAGATGGAAGGTGTTGGTTCCACATGAAGTGCCTTTGTTACAGGCGGCTAGGAGGATGCAGAAAGCTGCTCTTATAAGCAACTTCGTAGATCGTGAGTCAGAGCGGCCAGCACTTGGCCCAAATGATTTTGTTCCACTGGCAATTACTGGACTAGTATCTGAACCTGAGAAGATGGATCAATCTGGGAAACGTAAGAGAAAGTTAAGGTATGCTGTTCAGAATTTCAAATATTGCCACATTGTTTTTTGTTTTTTTAGTGCACCCTGTATTTAATTTGAGGCCTTACCTTCTGTGCAGGAGGGAAGAATCTCAGTTGGGAAAAGTTGCTGCGCCTGGGTAAGTTATCTTTCAAGACTTGTTACTTGCTTCGTTCATGTATTAGGATTTGTTTTTTCTTCTTTGTCATATTATTAAGCTACTGAGGACTTATATGTCTATCAGTATCTGTAGGCTTATTCTTGGTTCAACCATGGCTCTGATTTTCTCTCCTTTTTGTGGACTGCAGTAATGCTTTAAAGAAGATTAAATCAAACAGGAGTAGAAAAAAGGTGCAAATTTCTTCCAAGGAAGTGCCAGAGATACCTGATGGCACTCTGGTTGGAAAGTTAGGTGGAAGTCGTTCTGTTGTGACTGAGACAACAATGGAATACTGTTCAGAAAATAACTGTCATGCTGAACGAGGTCAAGATCATCCATCATCTAATTCTATTTTGACACCATTAATGACAACCAGCTTTCAAGGGTTTGATTCCATTCAGAACCAGCGGCATCCCGAGTCGCATCCTAAGGGACATAAGCCTGTGGACAGAGTTGGAAACGGAAAGAGTCTTCTCATGTCACCCCCTGAAAACTTAGATGCTGGAATAATAAATGGTGACGTTTCTCAGACCTTTCCCCTGAACAGTACCACATCAAGTAAGAAAAGAAGAGCTCATAAGCAGCATTGTAGGAAGAACATATGTGCTAAATCAAGTGAAGGGAGTTCTGTGTTATCAGAAACTACTATTGATGCCAGTGCATTAGTTAATGATTATCTGGATTCAAATTTAGTGACACCCAATGAGGAGGACAACATACTTGGTCAGTGTGATGCTCCTGGCAAGAAGAGGGTACCCAAGCTGCATTCAGAGAGTTCAGAATGGACTGGTAGCCTTGACTGTCTGCTGCCGCCCCATGAGAATTCAGAATTAAGAGTAGCTAGTACTGAAATCATGAACAATTCCTCTTTATTTGGGACCCCTACAAATGAGAAGAGGAAGGCTTTTAAGCTTCCATGCAGGAGGAAAATAAGAAATGAAGAACCATCAAGGAAAGACCAGTGTTTTGCTGCTGTTCCTCTTCAAGAGGATACCACCAAAAAATCAAAAGCCAGAGGCAAATTATGTTCTAAGAAGGTTTTAGAAACGAAAAATGAAGATGACTTTGTGCTTGCCTCCTTCCTTAGGGATAAATCAAAGAAGAAAAGACTTAAAGTTGCACAAAATGCTGATCAGGCTTGCTCATCCTCCAGTATGATAACGAGGCCTGAAGTGCTCTCCAGAGTAGATCAACCTAGTAATGGTAATAAATTGTCGTCTGTTGTGCACAATAGTGAAGAACAGACATGCTCTGATGGCAGAAGTTCAGAAAATGGTTTATCCCTTGATATGAGCGCGCATCGATCAAATCATATGCTGACAGAGCGCTGTGAATTAGATGTGAACAATCATGGCATATTCGCTCCCATGGAAGGAGTGAGAGAACCAGGACGCATCGACCAGGAAGCTGTTCATGAGCCCGGTGACATTTCTCCTGCTGGAAGTGGTTCTGGGGTTAACACCCACTCCCATGCAAGAAAGGGGCCGCAGCTGCATTCCGAAGGGGCAGAACAACCGTGCAATGATACAGATCCAGACAGGTTGTCATGTTCTGTAAAGAACTCAATTGGATCAAGTAGCAAGCCAACTATCATAGGCAATGACATTGAGCCAGGTGGACGGTCCAGCCACTCTCCATCAGCCAGTGGGGAAGCCTTAAAGTATTATAAAAGACGTTCAAAACGCTGATCATGAGCGCAGCTTACACCTCCAGTGCTAGAGAAATCTGTAAATAGGAACGTTTTGTGCAGTGCGGAAGAGAAACGAAGAAGGAATTCTGGTGGAGGGGTGAGGCTTTGCTTGCAGACTGAGCACACTGAATTTTGTAGTATACAATTGAATGTGATTGTTACTTATGCGGAAACCAACACATTAAAGTTTTGAAAACGGAGCAATTTTATGTTATTCCACAAGAAAAAAAAGAAAGAAAGAAAGAAAGAAGAAGCTATTTCAGTAAGGTGCCTTTTATATGGCTTAATATTTTTAAATTCTTGTCAATGTCAGAGGTGGTTTCATGGTGTCCAAATTTGATAAAATTGGTGAAAAACAACTGCTCAAGGTAGACCCCAGAAGCTACAAAATCCATGCAAAGGTAATGGACCACTTAACGCTTTTAGACAAGCTACAAGTAAAACTGCTTGATAATTTTAAAAATATTTTTTTAAAATTATATTTTTTTTAAAATATAAAAATATAAAAATTTATCTTTCAATCATTCAAGATATAAATTTAATTAAGTTTATGTTTTAGAAATTATATTTTATTTTATTATATTGTTTTAATTATAACCTTCAATATTAATTTTTTTATAAATTTTTTTAATTTTTTACATATCACTTCCTATTTTTTTTCAAAAAATACTATTAAAATTTATTACTAATATGCTCAAATATTCTTAAAAAATAAATAAATAAAACTTCAAAAGCGATCCACACAAAAAAAAAGAGAAAATAAAGTTTGCTAAAAAAAATGAAGGACGCTTGAAGAAAGAAAATTGGGCAAATATGGACACTACAACTCGAACCTAAATGGGGGAATATCACCAAATTTAAAAGCCATCACTTTAATCGCTCAACTCGACAATTATTAGTCGTTTATGCTCATAATTTTTAAATAACAAAAACACAAAAACTTGAGGGAGGTTTATATTTTTTCTAAAACACCATAAACTTCTTTATAAATAACATAACAGCCATAAAAAAATCACAAAATTAATCAAAAAATTAAAATTAATAAAAAAAATCAAATGAGATCTTTATTTTCATGGATATCTAGAAAAAAACCCAACCATCATTAAATTTTTCTCATGAATAGAATTTGATGACATCAAAAATAACAATTTTTATTATTAAAAAGCAATCAAATTGATAATTTTTTTTTCTATTTAGTATAGAAACCTATATACAAGGAAAATAAACATTTAGATTAAAATTGAAAGTATAAAACTACAGGAACTATTAAAAAATAAAAATAACAGTATAAAAACAAAAACAAATAGCTTTTAACCTCAATTTTAAATTGGTCATGGGTTTCTCCTTGTTTTACTTAGATTCATTGTTTGAGTTCGGTTTATCATTTATCAATTTTGACAAATTGCTCTTCAAATTGGGTATCAAAAATTAAAATTGTAAATAAATTGAGGATAAAATTAAAATAAAATTTGCATGGCAATATTCACTGCTATAGACTATAGTGAGTTCCCCGAGTATTTCGGTATATTGTAAGGTAATTTCAACTCTTCATAATTAATATTGTCCACCACTTGAATGCCTATGCTTCAACAACATTGAAATAATAAAACACTAATTATTATGAATAAAAAAATTATTATAATAAAATACTATTATAAATAAAAAAGAATTAAATTATTGTTTGTGCTATACCATAAATTAAATTAATTTTTTTAATATAAAAAGATATTTAGGTATTATTAATATGTCTTTTAGTAGATAAATAAAATTACGAGAATTGATCTAAAATAATCTGATTGACTTAACAGATTTAAAGATAAACTTAGATTAGAATATTAAGACACTATCATACAAAGAAAATTAAAAAAAAATAAAATTTATTTTCTAATTAATTCAATGTTAAAAAATAAAATAAAAAATAAAATCGAGTCAAACTAGTTACTTGTATCATAAGATTATAGTAATCTCATAAAAAATAAATTATAAAATAATTATAAAATTCTATCATCAATCAATTTAATGTTAAGTATAAAGTTAAGAACAAAAATACTTATAAAAAAATAAAAAAAATCCTATATCAATATAACTAAATCGTAAAACTCATATGATACACCATATACAAAATAAAAAGTAAAAAAAAGAAAATATTACAAAATTTAATTCTCAAGGATAAAATTGAAAAAAAACTAATCTATTTAAAAAAAAATTACTCATAAACATTATTAACTTAAAAAAATACTAAATCATAAAACTCACAATTTAAATTATAAAACCACAATACATTATAAAATGTAAAAAGTAAAAAAATAAAATTATTACAAGACTTAATTTTTAATTAATTTAATAAAAAAAATAAAATAAAAAAATAATTTTTTTTAAAAAACAAAATAATTTATCAACATTATTAGCATATAAAACTTACTACTCAAATTGCTGAAATAACTTCATAGAATTATAAAGTTCTATATTACTAAATTTATTGTTAAAGAATGTAATTAAATTAAAAATAAAAAGAAAAACAAAAGAATCCTAAAACCATTTAAAGAACAACGTGAAAAGAAGCTCGACTTTTCAATATTCTAAAAACAGACTAACATCACCCCCATTAACTTGTTATACCACATCACAATTAATTTCCAGGGATTTTTTTAACCCATGAAGTTAAATTTTTGCCGAGAGTTTGCACCCCATTTCCACTCAACATCCATCAAACTTCTTTATCTGGTATCTTCCCTGGATTTTACCTTGTACGAGATTTTCTTTGTAGCTCGAGGACTACATCGGATTCATTCTTGTTGTCTAGCAAAACTAAATCGATCAGATGCACATATAACCTTAAGAACTTCAAGCCTCCAATTGATCATGCAGTGCTCCAGTAGCAAATATTACTCATTCATCCATTATCCATGACCAGTTAAATGGGCATAATGTAAGATTTGCCGATGCAAACAGCAATACCTAACACATTCACGATAGGGGAATACAGGACAACTATGTTTGATAAGCATATACACTTTATTAGACAACAATATCAGCTAGTCAAAAATCAATCCTTCAAAAGCTGACCTTCACCAGACTCTTCGTACCAAAACACAATCAGTATTGATTCAAAATGATAGCATCAACGCTTCTGATGCAGATGCTATAATATTTGCAACGCCAAACAGAGGAGAATCAAAATCAATTAACTTGATAAACCACTTGTACCAATGTGAAATTCAAAACCAACATATCTAACATGTGATATGAAAAACAAAAATATTGCCCCAGCTCAATCCAATGTGTAACATCCAGCATCAAGAGATAACATAAGATCCAATAATTTCAACAAAATCTTAAATTGGTCTTCAAAATACTAAAGAAAAAAGGAAGGCGCCTGGTAACTACTCAAAGCTCCCTAATAGCGACCAATTCCCCAGACTCTAATGACGCCATCAGTATAACCACTGAACAAGGTGCTTCCATCAGCACTCCAGTTCAAGCTTGTGCAATAAATCTACAAAACACAAAGCAAAATTATGTGAATTGGGATTGCTGTATAATTGTCCCTAAAAAAAAGACATATCATTATCTTATTCATGGCACCATCAAGTGATACTATAGGTATAAAAAACTCAAATGTATTGCACAGTTCTAGGTGCAAAATCTTACCATTATCAGCTAAAGCATAGTTTCAAAATAAGTACTTTTTAGAAAACAATCTATCAATCAGAAGGAAGAACAAATCTATATTACATGTTCGACTAGACCAGAATTAAGTATCTCAAATTAACTAATTGGTTTTCCAAATGAAACAAATCTCTCTGAATGGTCCATGCCTAAAAACAAGCACAATACAAGTCATAAGGATACCAAGAATATTCATTCATAGAACATTTCCAGTGTCCACAAACAAAAGACATTTTTACCTGCCATAATAGCTATCCAACCCTATTAACAAAAACCACCATAAAACAACTAGCAAAACGATTCCAACACATCTGAAAATCACAACCTCTCATAACAATTAACAACAGAACAGGCAGACAAACCAATTTTCTAGCAATACAAAACTTTCACACAACGAATACAAATTTAGCACTTGCCGCGCGCGCGCGCGCACAGAGACTAAACAGATAACAAACCATTTAACAGAAATCATCCAACTCAGAAAATATATAAATAACACAAGCAATTAACAGAAATCATCATTTTCAATCCAACAATCAGCAAAAGGATATCCATATAACACAACCTATTTAACAAAAGAAAGAAAACTAAAACTTAAAAAACAACAACAGCAGAAAAATGTATTACCTTCTTCGTGGTACTAGCAGCAGTAGCGGTAGTACCCTCGGATTTCTCAGCTTCAGCTTTGAGATCAACCTTCAAATCATCAACAACCAACTTACTCTCCAGATCCCAAATCTTAATGCTATTCTCGGTGGCAGCACATAGCCAGTACCTATTGGGGCTAAAGCACAAAGCATTAATCACTGCACCTGCATCCAAACTATAAAGCCTCTTTCCTTCAGCCAAATCCCACAACAAAATCACCCCATCTTTCCCTCCACTAGCACACAAAGACCCATCTGGCGAAACAGCCACAGTGTTCACATATCCGCCATGTCCTGCAAGGGTAGACCTCAACTTACAGTTAGTCAAATTCCAGACCTTTACTGTCTTGTCCCACGAAGCAGAAACAATCGTGGGCTGCAACGTATTTGGGCTAAAACGCACACACGAAACCCAATCGGTATGAGACTCGGCCTCTTGAATGGTATACTTGCATTCACCAAGAGTATTCCACAGCTTGATTGTCTTATCTCTGGAAGCAGAAACAATCTGTCTGTTATCAATAGAGAAAGCAACAGACAAAACATCCTTGGTGTGACCAACAAATCGGCGAGCAGAGACACCAGTAGCCAAGTCCCAGAGACGGAGCTCTCCGTCCCAGGAACCCGACAAAGCAAACTGACCATCCGAGGAAAGGACAACATCTTGGACGAAGTGGGAGTGCCCGGTCAAACGACGGCGAGCGACACCGTAGGTTTTTTCATCTTTGGTTAAGCTCCAAAGAATGATGGATTTGTCGCGGGATGAACTAACAATCATGTCAGAGTTATCAATTGGTGTAGCTATTGCTGTAACCTGGTCAGTGTGAGCTCTCATGGTGCCGCGAAGAACGAGGGTATCGGAGGCCATGGCAGGAACAGAGAAGAACAAGAGATGCTGCTGCTGTTTTCTAGGGTTTTTTTGAGCAAGAGAGGCAGCGAGGAGAGAAGGGGCTACCAGAAAGGAGATATTTATAGACGGAGAAAGCGTGAGCACAGGCAAACTAGGGTTTTGTGAGTTTTGATATCATCACTGGGCTATGCCAGCCCCGCGTAAGCCCAAATAATTTCTTCTCTCTCTCTCTAGTTTGAAATTATTTCAGACTTTTGAGTATATATTTGTTTTTGTTTTCAAAATCTTTTTGAAAAATAAAATGATAATTTTTTTAAAAAATTTATTAATGGCTTTCAAATAATTAAATATTTTCTATAAATTTTCAAAATTTTTATTATATTTTCACCTTATAATTTAACATTTATATTTTATATTTTAAAATTAACTTTAGAAATATAGATTGTATAGATTATAAATCATATCTAAACTCTAACAAATGATTATAGAATAAGACCTTGAGCTTTAATGAATGGTCTCAAACAAGGTCTGAACTCCTTAAATCAAACTAAGAGTTCATATAATATAAGTATTGGTTGTAATAATCTAATAAATTAGATGGATTTTAACAAACAAAAAATTAATCAAATATTTTTTTATTTTATAAAAAATAGAAAATAAATACCAATAACCTTTATGTAATTAATAAATTTGTCAACTAAATTATGTAAAAACATATGTAAAACCTCAATTGGTTTAATTATTTGATTGGAACTTCAAATAATAATAATAATAATACCTTTTCTTTATATTGATAATAATGATCTCTCTATGTCTCACAATATATTTATTTATTTATTTATTTGAATTTTCATTGTGCTTTTTAATTTTGTGTTTATAAAATCATTTTTTTCACTACTGCTTGACAAATGCCTTGTCTTTGTCTACGACTTTAAAAACAAAATACATAAACAATTTCAATTTAAAAGATAAATGATCACCAAGTTTATGATAATTTTTTAGACCAATAAGTTTGGTTTTAAGTTTTTTTTGGAAGTTTATATCTTCTTGTATTTTTCTACAAAATCCTTAAACTATATTTGAATTATATATATATATATATAATATTTACAACAAGTTTTATTGTGAAACTTCTTTAATTTATTTTTTATATTTTTTGTTTAAAAATTTTTAAATTGTTTTTAAATTAAAATATTTATTATCATACAATTTATTCTTTTAATTTTTTGTAATTCTTAGAAATATTTTAGGGCAACTCATTATTCTAGTGAGTATTAATTAAACTTTTTAATTTAAAACCAACATTTAATATATATATATATATATATAATATTTTTTATTTTTCATATCTAATTTTTTTATTTGAATATAATCAAGGTTTTTAGTATTGGTAATATAAAAAATAACATTATAATTATAAAATATTTTGTAAGTGAGATAAATTGATACTCAAAAAAAATATTATGAAAGGATTTTTTTAAAGAAAACTAAAAAAAATAATTTTATTGGTAATTTTATAAGTATATGAAAAAGGTAGTATAGGTAGCATTGTTAACTTTTAAAGATAAACTATAAAAATGAATTTATTATGCTTAAGAATTAATATCAAAATTAAGAAAAATGATTATAAATATCATAATATCTTATGAGTTGTATTCAATTTATATTTATATATTTAAATGTATCTAATAGAATCTTAAAAAATTATTATATTTCTAGATTTTTGCTATTAAAACTAGTTGATATACATAATTTCATTTGCATATGATTGAGTTTAGATTTGATATATAACCTCAAATTAAAAAGATATAAAGTAAGAAAAAAGGATTTGGAATAATTTGGATTTGATAGATTGAGAGTTAACACTCAATTTTAATTAGTTATATCTATAAGTTACTGTTCATCTATGAGTCATATATTGATATTTATAATATCTTGTATTTTGATTATAACAATTAAATAAAAATTTGACTAATAATATATTCGAATGAGATTAAGTTTAAACATGTTTTATATGAAGATCACTTCAACAAATATATGGAATTGAAAAAAGAAATTCATCAATAAGTTTACGATTGACATGACTGAAAGATTGATATTTTCTTTCAAGTGCAGGAATGTCGAAGTAATAAATAACCCGACAAGACTGGGATCAAACCACAAGGAGGTTAATTATATAAATTATAAATAACAATTATAAACAACAATAATAGTACTAATAATAATAATAGTAATATTATTATTAATAATAATAATAAAGAAGAAAAAGAAGAAGAAGTTAATGAGAACTTTGATATGGAATATCAATGTAAGGATTAGACAATGATAACAACAAATGTCAAGGTTAGAGGATCCACTAACAGTATTTCAAATAAGTATAGTATAAGATGATCCATTAATAGTATTTCAAACAAGTATAATATATAAACTCTTATTATTCAATTGGAAACCACACATAAAGGAGGTTACAATCGGATTATAAATGATTAACATAATTACATTAATTATCTTATTTGAATAATACTAATACTTGTAAATGTTGTCGGACATTTATGATTATAACTTATGTTAACAATAAATCAAGTTCCTTTCATTTAGCTTCTTCTTCAATAATTTTAGTTGATCGAGTAAGTGCTTTTCAGGCAAAATAAATGTGACATTTTCAACCATCTTTAGGGTTGCAACCACCACAATTTAATTGAGAAACACCTCCTCTATAAAGATTAGTTACTCTCATCAAATATTTATATCTCATTTTCTTTAATGATCTCAACAACATCTTTTTCTTGATCAGTCATTATTGTATTTTTAGATTTTAGGTTGATCACATTGATATTTTTAAATGAATGAAAGTGAAACTACAGATCTTTAAATTGAATAAGGTTGGATCCAAACATAGGTGTGCACACCCTTTACCAAGATTTGATGGTCTTTAATGATGATAACATTGAAACTGCTCCAACAAAACCTAGAAAGTAGTCAAGTCTTTAATTATGATAACATTAAAACTACTCCAACAAAGCCTTAGAAGTGGTCAACTTAGTCATCGATAGTCGTAACATCCATTTGACAAATCCACTAATCTTTTTCATGTGCTCACACATCAAGCCTTATTGGTGGGTTCTTATCAAATATTAGTCATCATCTCTCAAGATTGAAAGGTTAAAAACAAGCTTTTTGATCTCCAAGTTTAGAAAACCATCAAAACTTTAAAAAACCAAGTTTGATGCAAAACCACTATTAAAAAACTAGCATAGGTATAAAGCTTACAACTATGAAATGTACTCCAAAACCATCTCATTTTGATTAAAGGGCTAAGTTTTGATTGATCTATGTTTGAACCCATAAAAAACCTTAGTAAGACCCTATAAATACTTGTTGGAAAATCAAAGCATGAAGAGAGAAAGAGATAAGGAAAAAGACTGATAAAGAAACTCTAAAGTGTGAAGGTTTAGAAGCTTAGAATAAGGATTTTCTCAACTTTTAGAGAAAGTAACAAGCTTGAAAAAAAAAAAAAAACTAAAAGGGAGCAACCATTGTTTATGTTTGAAAGGTATAAAACATTTACGAGGCACATCTCTAGCCTATTCTTTTATTTTTTATGGTGTTTTAGAATGTTTATTACATTATATTGCTTTTAGCTTTGACTTTGATTAATGCATAAAATATGAGTTTTTTTTATCTTATATGGAGATATTAATTAATATTTTTGAATCTTTAGAATATACTTAGATATTTACATTAAATTAAGTTAAGTGATTTGGAAATCTAATAGTAGGGTTATTGATTTTTTTTTCTAGTTTGTTAAGTGTGTTCTTGGTTCCTAAGTATAGTTTGGGTTCTAAGTATTTAGAGAAGCAATTATGAATCAAAATTTAATGTTTTTATAAGCTATTTTAAATTGGTAATTTTGAAGTTTGGAACCTCTTACATGATTTTAATGTGTTGATGTTATTTATCAGTTTTTGATTCTAACATGTTTAATTATGGTTGTGTAACTTGTAAAAATAAATAAAACACATTTTAGAAGTTAAAAATGTCAGTTTTTGAAGCTTGAGTGTGTTGGGTATCTAAGCAATGTTCCTAGGAAGAACATTATCTTAACTCTATGGTTTGGAGTAATTTTGGTCAAATTCTTTGCACAAACTCCTGCATATGACTTTATTAGTCAATAATCTATAATTTGTTTACATTAATTATATGTTTTTAATAGGTTTTAATTCTAAGATTTTGGTTTTGAACTGAAATCTATTTTAATAAAATCATGATTTTTGAATGATAATTGAAGTGCATGAATGCTAGAGTATTGATCCTTGTATAATTTCCAACATGTCTGTGTTCTTAGTTTGTCCATATCTAATCTAATTTGAAATCTAAGTTGTTGGGCTCGTGTTGAATGTTCTTTGATATTCTTCAGGTTCTTTTTTTTTTTAGTTTTGATAAAAAGTTTTTAAGTTTTTGTGTTTTTTAAGTTTGATTTCATTGTAGATTCTGGTTTAGGTTTTGATTTTTTTTTCAAGTCAAACTAGTGGACTTTGATTCATTTTATAGTTGAACCAAAAGCTTTGGATCAACCTGGTCGAGTTAAAATTAGGTCCAAGGTTAAAACCCTATTTGGTTGGTAATGTTTTTGCTAAATATTTTTTTGTTTTGGTTTAAGGGCATATTCGGCAAACATACTTTAAGTCCATTTTAACAATTTTGATTTTTAAAAAAAATAGGTTTTTGCCATGTGTAACCTTAAAAGAAAAAAAATTCTAATTGTTGCATATAGTTTAATACTTAAACAAAATGCATTTTATTCATAAAAATATAATTTTACAAACTTCTTGTTTGTAAAATTCATTAACAATTTGGTTAATATTTCAATAACTATTTTTTTTTCTTTTGAAAATTAATGGTCAACATTCTAATATAAATATTGGACCTATAAGTATGTTGATATTTAAATATTAGAAGCTCTTAAAATTATTTTTGTATATTCGCCGATTTTAATTGGAAATATTTTTCACCACAATTTACGAGTTGCGAAAAATGCTTTTGCTTTCTAGAACCTTGTCAGGGCACTTATATAAATTCTTCCTATAATAATTTATTTAGGCATATGAGTTCATAATAAATTTGAAATGTTATTTTTGTACATAAGTGTCGTACGTTACCCACGCGGCGATCAACTAACGATTTTTCATTATATTTGCTTGATTTGGGTTCTTGAGAGTCGCCACCTAGTATTTAAATAAAGGCTACTAGAAAATTCGGGTGCAATGGTCTTTATTAGAGATTAGAGGATAAGAGACTGATTGTGGCTAGGGAAGGTATTAGCACCCCTAGCACACCCTACCTAAAATAAGCTTTTTTGCGGTTTGATGTGATTTGAAAATTTGAAATATTAATCAAATTCTAAGGTTTTAATAAATCAGTTATTAAATCCCAAAATATATGTAAAAACATGTTCTTATATTTTCATGAAAAATATAACATGATTTTATTTATCCTTGAGATATTTAACCATATTCAAATTAAACAATTAATTCTTTTTGTCTTTTTGTAATTCAATAACATAAATAAATAAATAAAAATACAAATACACACTTCCACATCACTTTTTACTATGTTTTTCTATTACAATTTTTACAACATAACATAAACTAAAAACATTCAACATAAATTTAAATACATATTCAAACATGTAAAAATTACAAAAATATCCCTAAAGAGTCCAAGAATTGCAAAGGAGGCCCTCAGGAATTGTGGAGTAGTGGCAGCGCGTCTACTCCACATGCCATCACAACTGGCAGCCTGTGGGTTCACGCGCCGCCGTGAAATCCAAAAAGCATGGGGAGATTTGTAATGGCTTCCTTCCCTCTTCACCCTCCTGTCAGCTGTGAACAATGTCGTTACCTGCAAAACACCAAAAACGCACACAAGCAAGTTTGTTTTAGCTTTTTCTTTCATTATTTTCAGATCTATTTGTGCTTTGTTTTCCATATGTTGTTCTTCCTTCTTCTTTAATGGTCGACCTGTTGTGGAGTAAGGAGTGACTCATCGGCGACTCGCACTGTCAGATACCCACTGGATCTGGGAAATCGTCGATTCCTCCTCCTTCTTTAGTTGGCGGTGAGGCAAATAAGGGTCTAAAGAAGGGGAACGAACCATATTAAGCTCGATCCCTTCTCCTCTCTTTCTTTTTTAATCTGTGTTGAGGCAATAGAGGACTGCTAGTTATAGAGAGGGACGATCTGTGAGGTCTGGTTGGGGCAGGAGCCAAACATGAGGCGGCTTTGGTGAGGCCGAGAGACGAGGACCGTGAAAGGGTTTGAAAACCACAGGAGGGGGGGAGAAATGATAGTTGTGGCTGATTTGTGGTGGTCTGGAGAGTGAAGGGGCTATTTGTAGCCGACTAGGAAAAGGAAAATGAGGGAGCGTTTTTTTTTTTTTTTGGAGAGCCCTAAGAAAGAGAACTCTAGTTTTTTTCTCTTCAAAGGGAGGGGGCGAGTGTCACTGTGTTGATGACTAGCAGAGGAAAATTGGGTAAAGGCTAGGGTCAGAAGGTGAGCGGCGTCTTCTGCCTTTTTGTGTGGGGTTTCTCTGGTTTGCTTTCAAGGCCAAAGGGGAGTCTGGTTGTAGGAGGAGAAAAGTTTTTTTTAGGTTTAGGGTTCTCTCTTTTTTTCTCTTCCCCCCTCAAAATTTTCTTTCCCCGGGTCACTCTTTTTTCTTTTCCCTCCTCTAAATTTTTCTCCTCCCTAAAATTTTCCCCCATGTAAATTTCTCCCCCCTCCTTTCTTTTACTGTAGACTAGTATTTATAGGCAAAATTTTGTTATATTTTCAAACCAATCCCTCAACTTTTCTTTCCTTTTCTTTTCATTCTTTTTTTTTTGTAAAATTTGAATTTTTTTGAAAACAAGCAATATCAACATCGACTCAACAAGAAAAATCAGTGATTGTAAAATTAACATGTAAAAAGTTGAACGCGTTCAAAATACCTTTGAAACTTTATATTCTTCTGAGATGACATTAAAAATGCTAAAAACGATGCAAATATATCAAAGTGTATTTTTTAAGGTTTTTCATTGTTTTTTTTTTTTTCTAAAAATTTATCAAAAACATGGGTCAAAAATTGAGTAGTAACAATAAGCATAAATTTTTATTTTGATCCATAAACGAATCACCAAGAACCCATTAACACATTTAAAGCATACCCAGATCACATAATACAACTTATCTTAAGTAAGGTGCATTAGAGGTATTAATACATTCCTCACCACAACCAGTTCATTATCTTGAAATTTATGATAAGACTAGTCCACCCAAGTTTTCTAGTAACCCTAAACCAAACAATTAGATGACGACTCCTTGACCTTAACATGTTGCCATTTTAGGTGTGCACATGTGTCAAAATGAAAAATTTATTTGGGATTTTCTATTTTTGACAATGTTGGGTTAGACTTCATGTGTTTTATGTGATTTGATGTGTTTAAATTTCCACATTTATCTTCTTTTTTAGTTATGCTTTAACATGTTTTATCGTGCTTATATATGTATGTTGGATATAAATGAATATCTTCATGTATCACTACTTTATTTGTGATATATCGCTTTGGAATGAACACACGTAGAAACTCCAGGTTAGGTTGGGAAATAGCAGTTTACCTTATGCCTTTCAGTTAAGATTTAAGTATGTGAAACCTTTCGACTCTTTGTTGAATGCTTGAACTGGTAGTAATTGATATACATACTATCTTACTATCTACTGAGCATCTATATTATCTTCATGAGAATAATTATTGGGATAACAAGAGATCCATTTTCAGACTAGATAGTGCTTATCTCAATGTTTCACATAAAAAGACAAAAAACCTACTTGTAGAATGCATGTTTCATAATTAAACGCTATTGTATTAAGACATGCTCAACCCTAAAAAACATCTTGAATTGCATGACTTAGGGCTAATAAAAAGCCATAATTAAAAAAATAATTTTTGTTTGATCATGATGAATTCTGAATCTTTATAGCTGCTAAAAAGGAATTGTTTAAGACTGAATTATAATAAATTGCCATCTATAAAAAATATGAGTTGATATTTAATAATTTGATTTTTTTAATTAAATACTAAGATGATATATTTTTAAAAATACTAGTAATTTTATTTAAAAAATAAGTAATATTTTAGATATTATTATTATTATTATTTATTAAAAAAATAAAAGAATGTCATCTGTCGATCTCGTTACATGATACATACATCTCAAAAATCTTTGTTTCTGATTATTTCTTAGCAATCATGTAATTCACGAACAAAAATCCATTACTTTGTTTAAATAAATTCTACAAAAACTAGTAGAATTACTTGATTTTAAAAGAAAATAGTTCAAGTAAGGCCACAATCAAAACTGAAAAGTTCATGGAGTAAATTTAAATATCCCAAAAGTTCAAGGATGATAGGCATCTTTCAGTAAAAAAAAAAAAAAAGAGTTTAGAAGAGTTGTGAATGTTGGCAAAACTAAGTACAGAGAGAGAACTACCGTAGTAGAAAGAAACGAAGGCGGACATTGGTACCTCAACAACCATCATTGGCTACTGCCACTTATTATCTTTAAAAAAAATTCGAAACTTCCCCTTAATAATTATTGTACTAAAAAACCTCATATTTCTCACCAATCCATCTCTCACTTTTCAAACCCTTATTTCTCCTTCAACACAATCTTGTATGGTCTTAGATAAGAAGTTTAACCTTTTGCATTGCCTAAAGTCAGGCTATCATTAGCCTGCCTGCAACTTACAGTATCAGTGATGGATTTGAATGGTGTAAGAGCTTAGAGATGGGCTTTTGGGTGTTTGCATAGCATCAGAGTATTTAAAAATGCTTTCTTTAAGGTTGTGCTTTTTACTGTGCTTAATCATCTGGGTTTATGCTAATTTACTCTTTTATTGCTTTAATTATCTGTTTCTTCAGATGAGTCCTCCTTATTTGTCAATCTTTATGTGGGAGTTCAGTCCATGTATTGCCCTTGTCGGTAGTTTGTGTTTTTATATTATATCTTCTGGGCGTGTGAAATTTTGTTTAAGTCTTTGCTAGAATAACTGTTTTGCATCTCAATTTGCTTGTTTGATCTTCTAGTTCTGTTCATTTTGTTTGTGAATGGTTAGATTTTATGTTATAAAGAACTATATTTGTGCTTTAATTATTAGATTTTGTTTGCGAATAGCTATTCCTTGTGGTTTTATTGCTTGTTGACTCTTTAGTACTCTTTTGACACTAGGAATTTTTGGAGAAGGCATAAGAGGAAAATTCTTATTACATCAGGTGTTTTAGG
Source organism: Populus pruinosa (assembly GCA_026413675.1). NCBI lineage: Eukaryota > Viridiplantae > Streptophyta > Magnoliopsida > Malpighiales > Salicaceae > Populus > Populus pruinosa. Next base: position 4,758,045 of record CM048606.1, read on the forward strand.
AAGTGGGTATTTTCTTTGTAAACTATACAATGCTCACCAACAGAAGCTCGCTGATCTGGAGAGGGAACTTGCTCGCCAAAGGGCAAATGATGAACTCATCAAGGCCCAGTTAAGAGAATTTGATTATGTTTTTGTCTTTCTTTTTTCCCCTCTTATTTATGATGTTCTGTTGGTTCTTATGCTGTGTCTTATGACTTGTATTTATAGATTGCAAGACCATTTCGAGAATGTGCAATTAATAGCTGATACAACAACATTGCCTCATGCAATGCAATATTTAAGAACTCGGATAGCAGAAGAACTGGACCTTTCTCAGCTCACTGAAAGGCTACAGAAAGGGAAGGATCAGCCAACCACGCTTACCTCTTCAGAGAAACTTGAACTGTGGGACAGACTCAAAATCCTAAGTATGCAGCTACATATTTTTTCTACATATTTATGGTGCATACAATATGTAATCTCACAGATTTTTTTTTCACTCAAATTTTATGGCTGTGTTTCCTCCAGGTTTCACACAAATGTTGGTTTCGCTGTGGGCTGTGACAATGCTTAGCTTATACATCAAAGTTCAAGTAAATATTCTAGGAAGACATTTGTATATTGATACTGCTCGTGGCCTTGGAAGCTCACTTTTACTTGTAAGATCCATTCTATTTCTGTTCCCATGTTTAAGATATATGCTCACATAGAACTATCATTTGCCAGAACTATCTGTGTTTCCTCAGGTAACTTTTGTCAAATTTCATTTTCATGTCTGTCATGCTATAATCTCAGATAGTTGTTCTTTGGCCAATCAGTCCAGTGCAGATTGCTATTGCTATTAGTTTGTCATTTAAGCAAGCATGTTCTATGAAAATTAGTCATAGCGGTTTCTTGGAAGAGCAATTTAGTCAGAGAATGAAGTATACATTCTATAACCAACCAAAATACTGCTCCTCAATGCCCATCTTTATTATTTGTGCTGTTAAGCTGCATTGACTTAGTTGGACTGCAAATATGTACTTTTAAGATTTGTACTCTCAGACCATTAACTGATCCAGAAAGCAGCTTTGGGGATCTGCATATCTGGACACAAATGTCAATTGTCACCATTGTTGAATTACTAAATTCATATTGTTTTACTCAAATGTTTCTCGATTATGTTCATGACATCACATAATGTTTAAAGACTCTGAAGTTATTTAGCCATGTCTGGAATTTAAAATTCTTGATGTTTGGTGGTATAGTGATCTGAAATAATGCATAAAGAGCTCAGTTCCGGAGAGATAACAATAGTTGACCTAGGAGAACTGATTATCTACAGAGATATTCCAGGCTTTTGTTAAATTGAAGTACGAAGACAGGTTTCATTTCTGACATTCTCCATTATGGTTGAGGTGGTGGGAGGCTTTTGAAGGAGCACATTTATTAATTAACATCTCATGCATACAGGAGTTCATTTTTTATATAAGAATAAATAATGTTTTTCTTGTAATTCATGAACAAACTGCATTGATGTGCTGAAGGGGAGGTTGAGAAAGGGTTTCTGGATGGTTGTCTTGATGAAGGTCTGTATTTGTGATTTGTAGCAGGGACAGTTGTTGAATGATGCCTCTTTATATCTCCGGTATGGAATTGATGTGATCACTATTAGAGACCCCCTTTCAACTCCCTATGGATATTATATGGCTTTAGATGTCAATGTTCTTTGTTTTTATTGAAGGTTTCAAGCCTTAAGGCATCCTCCATACAAAAATGCAAGTTTAGTCATCAGTTTTCCCAAACGTGAGCCCTTCAGCAGTTCCCTTCACATACATTGTGACTGTATATAAGTAAACCCTGTGCTTGCAATTGGATTAGCAGGTGGGAGAATGTTTCTGCATTTATGTGATGCAGGACAGCACTGAGAAATGAGGTTGTGTGATGTCTTGCTTTGGAAGGTGGCCGGGATGTGACGATAAAATGAATGTAAACTCCTAGCTTTTGAGGCTGTTAGGAGGGGCAAGAATAAGAGGAATTAGGAGAGAGGGTGCTTGAGGAGAAAGGCAAAGAAATGAGTGAGGAGGTGGGGGAATATATACTTCTCCACCTGCTCACCCATTTATCTCTCCTCTTCGAGTGCTTGCTCTTCAATGACAAAACAGCACCCTGGTCTCACAGCAATTCCCCGGCACGTGTGTCAGGCAGGTGGGAGGATGTTTCTGCATGTGTGATGCAGGACAGCACTGATAAATGAGGTTATGTGATGTCTTGCTTTGGAAGGTGGTTGGGGATGTGTTATGATAAAAATGAATGTTTAATTCCTAGTCTTGGAGGCTGTGAACTGGGGCCAGAATCTGACTTCTGTTAGAAACCAGATTTCACAGAAAGACTATGACAAGATCTGCTGAGAATTTATGCAAAGAGGAAATAGGGGAGAGAGTTCTTGAGGAGAACGAGAGAAAAATGAGTGAGGAGGTGGGGAAGGTTAGAATTCCAGCACTCAATTCATATTCATTTTTTTTTGTCTCAACTCCCCCTCCCTCGTATTTATATACCCTTAATTTCCTTCATCATGAACAATCTCCACGCGCCTATTTGCTAGCTATTTCTTAGCAACTTAAAGGTAGTAGCTAGTAGCTACTTATTACCTGTACAAGTGGCTGTATATTTCAGGGTTTGTTAGTTAAGTCTACATACCATATAATATATGTTCTAATGATTTCTCAATATTTTGTCCAGCGGCATGGGTTATGTTCACAAGTTTGTTTATAACTTGTTGTAAACATTAGGTGGTACTGGTCCTTTGCTTAGTGGATAAATTGTGAATAATGTGGTTGGGTACTTTTGGGAGGCTTCAGTAGGGAATGGAGATTGTAAAATCTTGTGGCCTTTGTATTATGTTTGTTGTGCATTTAAGCATTTGGATGGAACAGAACTCAAGAACATTTGATGATTTTTCTCTTTTGAGAAATTACTTTGGGATGGAGTTGTTTTCTGTCCTCTCTTTATGGACTTAAGCTTTAGGAGGTTCCTAGAGGAGTCTCATCCACGGATATGCATCAGGACTGGCATACTCTAGCGCTTTTAACAGTTGACGTGGAATCTTAGATGCTGACACTAGCTTGAGGTCATTGGCTTGATGGTGTTAAGCGAAAATATCTCTTGAACCAGATTTTTTTCATAACTGAATTGAGCTAGTTCTAAGTCCTCCCTTTTTGGCTGCTTGTTTAATGATGCATCTGAATGGAATGCACTATAGGTGGTTACAGAAGCATGGTAAGAGGTCTTTGTGATTCTTAAAGTTATGCCACCCATGATAATACAACATGTCTTTTGCAGTTCTGTTTCTTTCTAATATATTGAGTTTGCTCCTTAATGGGCCCAAACAGGCTACTACTTGTCAGTAGTGAGAATGCTGAATTTAGGATGGTTCAACCTCGTTTTCTGGGTGCTGTGATGTTCATGGTGCCTAGTGTGTCATCTTTAAGCCTATATAAACCTGAGCGACACCACAATGGACATGTTAATTCAGTTAATTAAACATCAATGAAAGCATGAAAAATAAGTATTCATCAGAGAAGTAAAAAAAGGGGAATGTGTACTGTAGTTTGGAGCCAGCAATTTATGTAAACCTGGGCAAACTTATCTCTCTGCATTTTTTATATAAACATTTGTTTTGATCATTCCCCCTTCATGTCTTTGGCCTTTTGCATGTGTACATGATATTTTAAATTCCTGTTTAAATTATTCTTTATCTGTCAGTTAGGTATGTGATGGTATCATGGTTGTTTAGTACATTGAAATAGTGTAACCCACTCTTGGTAGACAGACGATACCTGTGGTATTTTTCATGTTGCTTCTGGATGTCCTAAAGTGTCTTGTCATTTCCTGAAGTTAATCCATTTCATTCATTTCACACAGGAGAATGTTGATCTTGTTGATAGGGATGACCAGCAAAAATTTTTGGCTAGTGCTGATTTTCTCACAAATAATGGCCTGCTGGCATTGATTCCAAATATCCAAGCTGTGGTAACAGAAGTTCTTGAGGGGTAAGTGTTTCCATGTTTGAAAAATGGCATGTATATAAGCTAATAATTCTCTTTAAATTGAGAAGGTGCCTTCTATAAGATTAAAATTATGTTTGCATGCTTCTGATGATTGCATCTCCATTTTTCAAAATAAACATGCTAAAATCAGACAGTGAAAGTTTTCTCAACTGAATATCAAGCTTAGAATTTCACTATTTTCTCGATCAATCCAGAGTGAATCTGGCCTACGTTTGACTTTGTTGGTGCTTCATTGACTGCATGAAGAAGTTCACATCATCACAGACTCTAGGCACTATCTATGTATAAGGCTCATGAGAACAACCTCAAAGCAAATGCGTAGAGGCTCATGAAGTCTAAAAATCACTCATTCAATGACATCTGTTACAGTAACATCTGAGATAGTGAACAAAAAGCTAATGTATTGGAAGGGCATTTTTAATGAAAATTGTGAATATGAAGCATCTGTTGGAAATAATTATAAATGTTTTGACCATTGGAGGGTTGCTTAAATTTCTTATAACGTTATTCTGTGCAGAAAGAAGCTGACAGATTTGTTCAACACCACTTCACTTCACGAAACTGTCATGCAAATACTTAACAAGTTCATGAGCATGGGAAGTCCGCACCAATGGATAGACTACTTAATGCCTGAAGATTGTGGGCACTACAAACTAGGCCCAAGCTCCAGCATTGATGACATGATCCTTCCTGATAGCATGAATTTTGATCAGCTTATGGTGGAGGCACGGGCAGTGCTATCAAGGTATCTTTCTGTTCTAGTCGGAAAAACAAAAAAGGCTTATTATGTTTCAGGCACAAAAAATAATAATTACTTTTACCCATGGAACACAAGGGTGGAAAATTAATTACAAGAATAAACTGCATGAAGGTGCAATTTTCAAGGACTGTTTTGTATTGGTTGACTCAAACTGCTTAGGAAAATCCATTACTGCCAGCAGAAGGTCAACGATCTCTCATAACAGAGCTGACTATTCTCCACACTTATAATCTTGTGTGGTGGCATGGAAAACAATTGAAAATAACCTTTAGACTTATCTAACCCTTTCCTTTTTCCAGTGGATGCTTAATAATATCAACCCTCCAAAGTCCCCCCCTCTCTCTCCATTTCCCCTCCAAAGTCGCCCCCCCCCCTCTCCATTTCTCTTTTCTTCCTTTCTTTTTGCTGGTGGCTTCCTGAATGTACGAACTGTGCTTGGTGCTCTGTAATTTTAGTATCAGGAGATTCTCTGTTTCCAGGTTTTTTTTTCCTGTTTTCATTACAACATCAAAGAGCTTGTTGTCATCATAATCCTTGGAATGCCTTTCATTACATGCCTTTGAAGTTTTTGTTCTTGGTTTGCCTAGTACCAGTTGAAAGCTGAGATATTGAAAATTAATCAAACTAACTCTATGTTGAGCTCCTCTAAAAGGAATTTTTTCCCCCTCCATTGCAGTGCTGAATTTGGTAAAATCATGGAAATATCTTTGAAAGTAGCGGTGGATGCACTGGTAGATGATATGGAGGCTCAGAGTCAGTCCACTGGGGCCAATCTGACATTAGGGATGCCACTGGCAAAACTCCTATCACGAGTTCTGCAGATAGTACCATCTTTACTTGGTGAAGCAAGCCAAAACCAGATTATCCAAATCATCCGGAATGTACCAGAAGTTGAACTATTCTTCACTCTCCTCTATGCAAACAACCTCTTAGACTAGCGAGCCGGATTGCATCTTTATCCATCTCCTTTTTCTATTATTATAATTTTGGTTTTCATACAAGGGGGTGCGCACGCCCATTTTAACATTTGTATGGTACCAGGCTTGGGATCTACAAAATGTCAACCGCCTGAAAGGAGGAATGAAAGAGAAGGCTAAAAGAGATTTCATTTTGTAATTCTTTACTCGCTCGTAATATCTTCGTCGAGCCATTGTCACGTGTCATTTCCTTTGTGATGGATTCCATCTGTCTGGTATCAAAACTGGAAAAATGACAGAAACTGTGCATGAAGCACTATCTGGTACGTCTTTGAAGAGATTTCGTTTCAGTTATGCGACTTTCTTCTTCTATCTCCGTGTGGACTTGCAATATTTTTTTCTCTCTTTCTTAAAGATGCTTGAAAAGAATCTGCACTTAACGTTTCTGTTGAGGTGCTTGCTTGTTTAAAGTGGCTGCCATCCACAGAATGTTCTAACGAAGGTGATGCAAAGAGTCAATGTTAGAACTTTGAAAGCTAGTTATCATTCTGGCGATGGCTAATGGAGTTGTTGAGATCTTGGCCAGAGTAGTAATTCCGGCCTGGGGAGTAGGAGTATCCTTACAACCTATCAAGCAGTGGCACTGTGCAAACACCTCATGAATTATAATAAAGTGGTGATTTTTCTATAGCCATAGATACAATTCATTACTCCCTACAATAAAAAAGCGGTGTCTATGGCCTTCATTAAAAAAAAAAAAAAATTACTTGTTTTAGAAGTAGAAGTATTTTTGTCTTTTTTCATAATGCATTAGTTATTATAAGTTTGTTTAGGGGTATTTTTATCTTTTCTATATTTTAATAAACAGTTAAATAACCAAAAAGTCCCTAAGAATAAAAAAAACTAACACTGTCAGGAAGGGTATTGAAGTTTTTTTTTCTTTTTATGCATAGTGAAATTACAAATATGCTCGTGAATCTAAGAAACTTAGTAATTAGAGATAATAGTTCTTCTAACCTAGATTATTTTGTTAATTGTTAGTTTAAGTGAGTATTAATATAATTTAGTTTTTAATTAATATTTTTTAATTTAAAAGACCATTGATATATGAGAACTGCCTCACACTTTGAATAGCAAGTGTAGTAGTTGCTGATGGTAAAAAATATGCTTTTGTCATTTTATTTTATTATTTATCATCTTTTTTTTTAGTAGCGTGTGTTATCATATGATGACTGGTTTATTGTTAGTGACTATTTTCGCTCTTCATTTCTTTTTTATAGAAAAACACTTTGATCCTCAATGTTACTAGTTTTTTAGATTCACTCATTTCAGTTTTTATTATTGGTTTTTTGTCCTTTTTCCTTTTGTTAAAGTTTTTTTTTTTCAATCTAACACTCCAGTTCTAATATGGATATATAATGTTTTTTGATTTGATCCTTCTATTTTTAATTTTTGATTTTTTTCTTTTTTTTTGTCAGTTTTTATGGCTTTCAATTTTATTCTTAAAATAAAGTTTATGATTTTTTAATAGTTATAATAATTTCAATTTGGTTTTTCTACTTTTTATTTCTTTTTTCTTTCCTTGGTTTTTTTTGTCAAATTTTTTATGGTTTTCAATTTTACCCTTCAATTTAAGTTTATGTTTTTATAATAGTAGTGGTAGTGGTGGTGATAATAATAATGATATTAGTAATAGTAGTAGTAATAATAATAATAATGATATTAATGGTAGTAGCAAGTATTGTTGCTAATAATAATAAAAAAATAAAAAAAATATCCTTTTATTTAATATTAAAAATACATCTCACGTAGAAGTTTATAATCTTGGATATTTAAAAGAGAAAAAAAACATTTCATGTTTTTAAAATGTAGACCAAGTTCTCCTGACTTTAATGAATTGATTATTAAATTTAATATAATTACAAAATAAAATGAAAAAAAATATTTTTTTATATTTTAATATGCTAAATTATGCAAATATGATTTATTTTTTTAGAAATTTGGTCATAAACAATTGCAAAATGGTCCTTTAAGGAAGACCATAAATTAAAAAAATAATAAAGCTTTGTTTGGCCGGACAAGAAAAAAAAAAGTAAAGAAAATTGTCAAAATTTGTTAGGATACTTTATGGATAAAAGATAAATTTATTCTTTTGTAAAATTTTACGTAACCAAACACTATCTTAGACTTGGAATAACCTTAACTCCAGACCTAACAAAAAAAAAAATAGCCTATAAAATTTGCAAGTATAGTACTTGATCATGAAAAACCAATTAATCCATATTAATATAGTAGCCCAACTCGTTATCAAAGTAAATAAACCCATCAAAATTGTTAGCCCATGTCCAAAAACATTATAAAGGCAAACTACACCTATGATAAAAGATATATATCTAGAATGTTCTATAAAAAGTTATAGCCCCTACATTATTTTTATTTAAACTTAGGAACATATAAGCCTATAGGCATGCATTTTAAGCCAAACAAAAATTATAACATCATTCATTTAATAGCCTAGCCTAACATGCTGTATATTGTCCGTTTTGGATTTTATTATCCTCACGGTTTTGTTTTTGGTGACGCAAACCTACTTCTGAGCATAATGCCCTAAAATATATATAACATGTTAGCAACCATCACTATTAATAAAGTTCTGGCTCGAGATGCTTACTCTTGATGTGGGATATCACAATTCATGTTTTTATCAGTTTGAATTAATAGATATTAACTAAAAAGAGCATTATCCATTAACAAAACAAATAAGTATAGAACAATGGGAATTGCCCAAAACTTATCATTAAGTTTCAAAACATCTTTAAAGAGAGCATTGCCCATGACATTCACGATAATGTTTGTTTTGGTTGGTATTCCTCCTATATGCTCATTGGGTTAGGGTTTTGTGTGAGGTTTTTTTTATAAGAGAAATAAAAAGGTTTTCTAGGGCTTATAATTTAATGGAACCTTGACCTTGAGTTGTAAGAAAGAGATCTTTGTTGTTGGTTAAAGATGAAGACTCAAATTCATTTAGCTCAGTAGCTGACAAGTACACCAAATTGTTTTAAGAGGTGAAGTAGTGTTGGATAATATTTTTGGAAAAGATTCTGCAGGTGTTGTCTTTACAATTAAAGCTAGAATTTTAGTTTAGAGTGAAGTATAATTACTAAAGTATAAGCTGGCATGAAATTTGTGTGGTGTGGTAAAATTTGGGCTTTTTATTTAATTTATTCATTTTCAATTTAATCCCTATATTTTTGAAACTTTTCAATTGATTCCTCAATTGATTCTAATTCCATTCAATTTCGACTCTATCCTTATTCAATTAAACCTTTGGATTTCAATATTTTTTTACAAATGGATCATTAGTCTCAAACTTCTTTAAAATAGTCCTCAATTAACCTTCACACTTCAAGCTTCTTTCAATTAAGCTCTAATTCCACTAATTATGCTATTCCAAGTTTTAATTGGGTTCATGATTTTTTAATTTTTACAAATTAATTTTAAAAAGGCCTTCAAACTTAGTTTTTGTTGAATTGAGTCCTTAATTGAATTCATAAAACCCTTTAGAAGTTTAATTAAGTTCTCAAACTTGATTAATTCTCTTAAATTTTTTATCAAATTGACCTTCAAACTTTGTTTTCCCAATTAAGTCCTTAAATAAATCAATTATACCTAATGAAAGTTTAATTAAGTCCTTAAACTTAATTAATTCTTTTAAATTTTTTTTATCAAATTGACCTTCAAACTTTTTTTCAATCCTTAAATAAATCAATTATACCTAATGAAAGTTTAATTAATTCCATAAACTTAACTAATTCTTATAATTTTAGTCAAGTTTGGATTTCAACCTTAACTTTATCTCTATTAAAAGCGTGTTTGTTTTTGTGGTAACTTGTGCTTTTAAGATAAACCACAAAAATAACATGTTTGGTTAATATTGAAACATAGTTTTGTGAAAGTAAAACTTATTGAAAGTGATGTTCTAACCACAGGTTTACAAAAAGTAATTATTAGGTGCTTTTTACTGAAATACTATCTCAGTTTTGCTTCATTTAACAACTCTTTTTTAGAGAAAAAACTGTTGTTTTTTATAATTACTAAAATACCCCCTTATATTCCACATCCTCTCTATGTTACCTTCACCAGCCTGTTGTCGTCATTTTGCTTGTGTCATTTTTTTTTTATTCCTCAAAATATAAAATTCCCTCTTCCTCATCTCTTTTCTTCTTGTCTCTTAAATATTATGTGGACCAACATGATGATGACAGTTTGAGTGATGTGATTAAAGATGGAACATGACATGTGTGTTCCTATAGAGTAAAGGCATATATTTATGAAGCATTAAAAATAACATCCATTATGATGATTAAATTAACATTTTAATAGCATTGTAGTTCTTGAAAATTCATAATGATAGTTTACAAATCAAAATGCAACAAGGCTGTTATTTTCATGTTGAAGTGTGAATATTTAATAGGGTTCTATTAATAACAATAAACTAACTAAAATTCTATTAATGTTAAAAAATTGCTATTTAAGTTAAATTATGTTATACGAATGTATTAAAATTGCTATGCAAAATTAAAAATACTATCTTTTATAACCATTTAATTTACAACATCAATTTCAATTATAATTTTAATCAAATATTTTTAACATGCTTTTGATTGAGTAACAATTTCAATCACAATATTAATCAAACACCTATTTAAATCAAACCAACCATAACTAATAATTTTTCTAAACTTATTTTTTTAAACCTCAATCATAAAATTTACCACAAAAACAAACACGAGTGGCCCCGTTTGTTTTTTTATTTTAAAAGTGCTTTTGAAAAAAATTAATTTTTTTTTATTTTTACTTCAAATTAAATTTTTTTTTATGTTTTTAGATTATTTTGATATGCTGATATTCAAAATAATTTTTTTAAAATAAAAAAATATTATTTTAATATATTTTTAAATAAAAAATACTTTAAAAAATAACCACAATCAAATTTTCAATCAACCTCATCAATGTCTTACGATGTCATAGTTCAAAGACCTCTTTTCTCCCATGATGAAGGATATTTAAAGAATTTAGCTATTTAAGAAATATGCTAAAAAAAGTACAATAATGAGATTAGACAGATGCATCTAAAGAAAAATATTATTTTTGTCATGTCTCATCAGTTTGAGTTGTGTTTGTCTTTGTCAGCAATTTTAATCCATCTCTAATTTTAATGGATTAATGCATCTATATTATTATCATTAACTAATCAGATATTTGTATCAACTTAAATATTAAATGAGTTCCATAATTAAAATAATTTGCTTGTTGTAGACTATTAAATAGTGATTTTGCTAAATTGCATAATCAAGTGACATATGTCATTTAACTTATTTAACTCTTTACAAAATGCTTGAACCTAAGGGTTAAATTAATTTTATATTGAAATCTTTTTTAAGATATTAATTTGAATTTAAAATGAAATTTAATTTCTTAAAAAAATATAAAGGTAGATTAGACTTGCTATAATAACTCTTTTTAGAATTAACATTAAAAAAACATTTTAAAAATACTCTTAACAACGAAAACCTATTTTTTTTAATAAAATATATCACGTGAAAAAACATGATGTGTTGAAGAATAAATCAAAAAAGAAATGTTTTTTATAAAAAATAATTTTTAAAATAAAAGCAAAATAGTTGATATTGTTAATTTAATTCATTTATATAAGTATTACAATCAGTATAATTAAATCTAGTTTTGTGATTTAACATTTTATTCTGAACATAAAAATTATTTTTTTACTTTTATAATATAAAGAGTTATTAAAACTATGAAAAAAATAAAGATGACAACAAAAGAATTATAAAAACTGAAATTATAATTTTTTTTATAATTTTAATAAATACTTTTTATATTAAAAACAAAAAAAAATTAACAGTTCAAAGAGATCAAAGGAAAACTATCATTTAATTATATAATCTTTTTACAACCATTAACTAAATTAATGAAAAAATAAACAAGTTTAAAGTTAGTATAGTAATGATATGGATTGCTAACCCAATCTTAATGCATTACATAAATATAGAATAGATGATAAGGAAATATATTGCATATATATTTTTACTTATTTTTATTTTATTTTAGAGAATTTTATATGATTCTTAACTAGTTGTCTAGAGTTTTAAGTATTTTTAAAAATTATTTATTTTTTGTGGATTTAATATATTTTTCAGATATTTAATTATCAAAATATGATGAATTTTAGATTATATAATTTTAAGTATTTTTAAAAATTATTTACTTTTTATGAATTTAATATATTTTTTAGATATTTAACTATCAAAGCATGATGAATTTGAGATCACATGAGAAGACAAATAATGAGTTAAGTTTAGAGTTCAAATATTAATTGGCTTGTCCTAGATAAACCCAAACACTAATCGACTTTAGGGGTATAACAGAGTTATAGAACTCTGTCTCATGTATTTTTTATCTTTCAAAAAAGCTACTTACAATTATTATGAGAGAAGAACTTAGTCTTCATGTTTTGAAGTCTAAAAATTAAGATGAAATACGAAGTCTAAATCAGATTCAAAATTCATGCAACCTAAACATTGTCTTGATTTTCAATTTATATATTAAGTTTTAAATGTTCAAAAATTACACAGCTAGTTTTGTTAGAAGCAATATTTGCTTGTATACTATTTTAGAAATAAATAAGTTTCAATTTACACATTTTCTTTCTAAAACTAGCACGCAATATCAATAAAGAAAATAAAGTTAGAATTTGTGAAAAAAAAGAAAGTGATTTTTTTTATTTGAAGGTTAAAACTAAACTATAAAAACTCTTTTAAAACAAATAAGAAATGTTTTTGATACCTCAAACACACCACAAAATAAAGTAGTAAACATCTAGGAGAAACAATTAGAATTAAAAGAAAGAAGCTAAGGACAACAACCTCTTCAAGATGTTCAATTCTTTGATTTTTTCATACTCTTAAGAGATATTCGTTGTATTAAGTTTTTTTTTTTAAGCTATGAAATAGTTTTTTATTTTAATATTTTTTATGCAACCTAACTATGATAATATAAATATTTTTTATTAAATTAATTCAATATTTATTGAGCATTTCATTTTGAATTTGATGCTTATATATGTTTAATCATTGTTTACATGATTTAAGATTCAATTTAAGATTGAGAAGTGATAATTATTTCAATAATTGTTTGAAATACTATAAGAAATCTACATAATAGAAATGTCTATGGAACTTGTGTAATCATTAAGAGTTTTATTGTTTTTAATGAATTTTGACAAGTGTAGAATTTTCATATAGATGTATGAAGTTTCCTTGTTAAAATAACTCATTAATACTTGAGAAAGATTATTGATTAAATTAATAAAATTTGATTATCCACCATTTTTTTTTTGATAGGATTAACTCCATTGAAAAATTCACATAAGATTAGTTACTAGGAGGTTAGAAATCCTAGGATATCTTAAGCTTGATTTCATAACCATTTAAGATTTCATGTTGTAAGAAGATCTTTAATTGTTTTTGTTAGAACTCATTAATTGAAATATCAATTAACAAAATATTATCAAAGTTATTTAAAATTTTTTGCATATCATGCCAATTTAAAATTATCAATAAAACAATCATTAATATCATCCTAAAAAAATTAATCTTCTTAAAAGAAAGGACATTTTTTTTATTAGGATCATGATTGTTTTAATAAAATGGAGCAAAAATTAAAATAAATGTTTGTTAAAATTTTAAGCTAAGTAGAAAAAATATATTTGTCAAATCTCAATTCAATTCTGTTATTAATGTATGTCTTGATTATTTTAGTGAAATTATTTTTTAACTGAAATCACTATTTAAAAGATAAAATATTTTATGAGTGTTAAAGTAGGTTAAAAAAATATATCAAAATAATGTTTTTATATTTTCTATGTGATTTAAAACTAAAATAATAATAATAAATATGATAATATCATGTCAAAATATATTTATAAATTTTAAAAATAATAATTTGATTTTAAACAAATATTCATGAGGGATTTATTATTACTATTAATCTTTTACATATTATAGACACAATTGTTGAACAAACAATTGTTAACATTCTAATAAAACCTATAATATTATTTAAAAATCATGTCAAAAATAAAATGTAGGTGAATTATTATTTTAAACAATTTTTAGATTTGCAAAATAGAAAAAAGAAAAAGAAAAGGATCACGTCGAAAGCTGGGAGCAAACAAAAGAATGCAAGATTTGAGCTTGTAGGCTGTGTCCATGCATTTGGACTCTGTTTATTTATTTTTCTTTTTAAGGTGTGGAGCCTCCTTGGATGCGTTTGTTTGTTTGTTTGTTTATTTTTTTTTTTTTTATAATTTTTTATAAATTTATTTATTATTAAAAAAATTAGTAAAAAAAAAATACTTTTTAATAAAAAAATTGATTTGATTTCTAGAAAAGTGTTATCTTAAAAAATTTGAATGGAAAATGCTTTCTGAAAATTATGAAAAATTTAAAAATATCAATAAATATTTAGTCCTTCAACTTTTAATTGCTATATATATATATATATATATATATTTTGTTTTAAATATTTATTTTTATTTTGACCTATTAAAATTTAATTTTTATATTAATTTTTGTTCTCATTATTATAATTGTTATTTGATTTTTTTTATTGTTTTATTGAAATTTTTTATCTATTAAATTTAGTCTTCATTCATTTGATTGTTATTTATTTTATTTGAAATAATTTATAAAATGTTAATTATTATTATTTTAATTTCTTCATCTTTTTTTTTTTAGATTGGATCTCCATTATTTTGATTATTATTTATTTTATTTAAGATAATTTATGAAATTATATTTTTTTCAATTTCATTTTCATTCAACTTTTTAATTTGTAAGATTTATTTCTCATTATTTTAATAAACTTAAGAAAAACAAAACATTAATAAGTTATTTTCTAGTTTATTTTCCATAATATAGCCAAACACTAGAAAATATTTTCTAACTTATTTTCCATTACACTACTAAATATTAAAAAATAATTCACTTTTCTGGAATTCATTTTTTTAAAAAAAACTACTTTCCACCAAACAAATAAGCCTTTAATTTTATTCACCCACTAAGGGGTGATTGAAAAATCAAATTAAAGCAACTTAAGTTTAAAATTTTATTTTTAATCTATTTTAATATAAAAATATATAATAAACAAATAAAAACATCAATAATTAAATATATAAACTCAAAACTCCTTGTTCTTAAAAATAAAATCTAACTCAAATAAAACAATTTCTTTCAAGCTAATCTTTTTTTTTCCAGGCAAAATAAAAACCAAACTCATCAAAATCTTTTAACACAAAGTTTGATTATTTTATTTGTTTGAATCATAACAACTGATAATATTTTTTTTGTTTTTTTCTCTAAATAAAAATTAAAAAATAAATAAAATAACGTCTAGACCAAAATAAATTTATTTACAAATTTAGAATTCACCATATATTTTCCTTTTGTTTTATGATTTAGTTCTATATTTTTTATTTTGGTATTTTTACCACAATTATAAACTTAATTTGATCTAATTAGGTTTAAAAAGGATTTAATTGAAAAAATGAAAAAAAGAAGAAGTTAGGTGCTTCGAACACCATATGAAAATCCAGTTTTTTAGGTAATAATTAAGATTTAGCTTCGAATTTGGGAATTAATATGTATTTTGGCATAAATGAAATACATGGAGGTGAGGTGATAACGCAACTCTGCATTTTTTTTAATAGCACTTTCTAGTCAGGGCACCAAGGAATTATCAAACGTGTCAAGAAACAAAGTGTATAAAATTGCTTTTATAATATTTCTAAGGACCAAAATGTAACCCAGAGAAACTAAAAAAACCCCTCTTGAAGCCAGCACTTGGACTGATCAAACTCAACTTAGGTTATCTGAGCTTGAATTCGAAAAGGAGAGAATGGCGACAAGCAACAGCGCGAACGGTGACGTGTTGATGCTAGAAGCAGCACCAGAGGCCTCACGTCCCTGGTCCACCTCTTCCAATGCTGAAATAATTGATGCACTGCCTTACATCGACGACGATTACGGAAACCCTTCTGTCAAAGCTGAAGTCGATCGTCTTGTCGAGGAAGAGATGCGTCGAAGCTCCAAAAAACCCTCGGATTTCTTAAAAGAATTGCCACCCGTCCCCAAATTCACTTTCGAGGTTGGGTTTCTTGTATTATTATTTACTTTATTGAAAGTGAGAATTGATTTTGAGTTTTGGTTTTTTTTTCTTTGTGAATAAATAGAATTATCCGATGCTTGCTAAAGAGTACGAGAGAGTGAGAGCGGGAAGGCCGCCGGTTACGCTCGATTTTTCAAGGTATTCTCATTTGGATTTGCCAGCTGCGAACAAAATGAATGACGAGACTGCTTGGAAACAGGCTCTTCAGCGTGCCCAACGCTTGCTGCAGCATCAAGTAATCAGGTTAATTGTTTTATTACTGTTCAGTGTTCATCCGTTATTTGGTTGCTATGGAAATAATTGTTGGTGACAAGTTTATTGTGTTTGAGAGTGGAAGTTATTTCGAGAGATGTGGTTGAGATTGCTTTTAGTGTTTTGATTGTGTTTAGTTGTTTTGCAAAGGTTAAACAACTTATTAAATGGAATGTATTCTCGGAGTAGTAGGCATCATACCACTGTCATAGGGAGGGGCTCTGATGGTGATATGGAATGTCTTGATTTACCCAGTTCGTGAGTTCAACTCATGTCCTTGGATAGCTTGGATGGTTGCTGCCCTTGATAGTATCAGGACATGGGAGGCCCTTAGAATAAGACTCAGCCTCAAATTGGTGTGGCCAGTCCCGAGCAGTATTTGGATTAATTGCGGTTGCCTAAGGCCATGCACATACCCCACTGCTTTAAAACAAAAAACTGTAATAGATGTATGATTATTACTATGGGTGGTGGTCATTGTTAATTCTTCATCAATGTTGCTTCTATTTGGGCAGGAAATTGCTAATGGCTGAAGAGCTGCATTGTAAATTTTCTTTCTTAATCTTGTTTACTATCCCTGATAAAATCCTATTAATGCTGCAACTTCTAGTGATATTTCTATCTATCAATTAGTTTCTGCATATAAAATTTTTTAATGACCTTGTGTGAAGTATTGATGGCACTGTGATTGTGATTTTTCAGGCTGGAAAACTTGGAACTCATGTCAAAATATGGTCCTGAGGTTTGGATACAACACAACCGACAGTTGGAAACAATGTTAACCAGGTTCGTCTTAAGGTTACACTTTTTTGGGGGCATCTGTAATGCTGATTGTTTGTTCTTAAATCTATTGACTCAGACTCCTGAAATCATCTCTTGGCTGTTGTTTGCAGTGTGTAATGGTACATCAAAAGTTTTATTTGCACAAAGCTAACTTGCAAAAAAAAAAAAAAAAGTTCTATTTTGTACTTTTGCTGTGCAAGTGGTTGAGGTGGACACTTTGCGAACAAGTTAGAAATTGTTAAAAATTAGATGACCAACAGTGTTACGAGTTGGGAAAAAAAATTGTTGCAATTTCTTGCTGTATTTGCTCCTGCAACAACGTAGATATGCTTTAGGATGTTTTTCCATTTTTATCAACAAAGCAAGTTTTACTTTTGTACTGTTTTGTATTTCATAGTTTCAAAATTTTCTGAATCTTTCAGAACACAAAAATTAGCACTGGAACAAAATGAAAAGATTGAAGCTGTGAATCGTGAAAGGAAATATCATCAGGTGACTTTGATATCAAGCTCTCATCTTATGCTCTGCTCTAATACTATCCTGACTGTTACCTGCTAAATATTACTGTATTTTTTTAATGCTCAGCAAAATACTGCATATGAGCTGAATGCTTTATCCGCACAATGGAGGGAGCTTTGTCAAAAAAATATAGAAATCCAGGAGGCATGTATTAAAATTGAAAATCAGATAGAGGAACTTAAGAGAGAATCTTCAGAGAGGTGATATACCTTCTCCACTTGGTTGATTTTCTCTTATGAGCAGTTCACAAGTTTATAAGCTAATTACTTTCAACTTCTTCAGAGGCTGGAATGTGGAAGCTAACATGGAAAATGGTTCCCTGTTGCATTCATAATCAATAAGGTACTGATTCTGTTTTCATCTGGCATTTGACTGTGATTCATATAATATGCTTAGAGTATTTAGGAAGGATTACGTGCCTTGATTTCCCTCTGAAGAGACCCACCTATGCATCAGTGTAAAATATGCCAGGATAAGAAAAATATTTATAAATCTCAGATCAAAGGGATTCAATTAAATTCTGGCTCTCATCACAGATGATCACAAAGATTGAAGGAAATAATTTGCTAGTCAGATCGGATTAGCTTAGTGCTTAATCTTGACAAAGAGTAATTAAAAGTGCGAAAGTTTCTAAATATATTTCAAATGTCTTGTTATGTATTCTTGAAATTAATGCCAAGGGTTGTGCAATGAAATGTTTTCCTGCTGTTTTTTAGCCTTTTGTTTTTCTAACCTTTGAGCTTCTTCCTTAGTTTTTGCTTTGTTATTTGTTACCTTAAGGTCTTTTGATCTGGGTAACAGAACTATGAACTTCTCGGGGTATGCCCCTTGTATTTTGTACAGTTTTTTCCTTTTATACAATTTACACTTATCCAAAAAAAAAAGAAGGGTCAGTCTGTCACTCGTGAGGTATCTAGAATGCTATGTGGATCATATGGTATATGGAAAGTTTTCCGGATGGTTTGGGCGTAGGCTTGAAGTCTGAAATTGTGGAATGGGAACCTAGTAGATTTCTTATGAATATGTTCAAATAGAGTAAGTTTAGTTGTGAAAATTATTTTGGTGGTGATGCTGTCTCTTTGATGATAGAATAGTGTTTATATTGCTTTTGACAATGGAAACTTAGAATATGAACCATTTGGGATTATATTACTGTGATTGAATGTGGGGTATGTAACTTGAATCTATAGAAACACTAACAAAACTATCCTTTAGGTGTGCTTGACTAAATGTGTGCATGTCACATGGATGATATGCATAGACTTTTAGATATGGTTTCTTCGGTCAATATATGTGAATCATCAATCAGGTCAGCTTGTTAGGTAACTATTTTAGCCGAGCTCCAATATATATATATATATATATATATCGTTTTAATATTAATTCTTAGTTGAGATTCTAAACCTCCATGTCAATGATGAGATGGGATCAAACAAGGATTAGACAGATTCTGAACTTTCTCTGTCCTGATTGGCCTGCTCTTGATTGATTATTTTATTAGTCTATGCCATTCTCAGAACAACCTGAGCCAACACCAGATAAATATGTCAAAAAATTGATGCAAGGGTGTGCCGTGTGCAAGTGGGTGAGTGCAGGTGTGCATGAGAGGGGGAAAGGAACCTTATCCTAGACTCCAGAATGGGTTCAAAAGGGAATTTTGTTTAACTACTTTCCTTATTAATAATCTGCTCAATCCAGCTTAGTGTCTCCCCAACTCCACCACAAAGATACATAGATACGAGTAAACAAACTTGAGGTGAGGGTGCTTTGTTGTGTGTCTGTGTGGAGGGGATGTGTGATTGATGGAAAGGAGCTTTAGCCTAGACCTAGAGTGGCTCAATTGGGAATTTGTTCCACAACCATTATTCATGATGTACTTGATCCAGTTTACCATCTTAAATGTTACACTGTGTAGTGATTTCTAGCAAATAATACTGAATTGTGGCTTCCAAAGCCTGTTGCCTCAACTTTCAAACATGCGTTACTGAAAGACAGGGAAAGCCGGCACCAAAACCCTATTTGGGATGTATATCCTTGCATTTAACACTCATGTCCATCATGATCCCCGGAAAAAATACGGGTTGAAGATTCGCTCTCTCATGTTCTAGTCCCACCCATCACCTTCTCACTCGCCATTCTCTTCCAAAATTACAATGCATGAGTATACTTTGATATATAAAGTTTAGATTTAAGCTCTTTCATTGCCTGGATTAAGAAAATACTCATATTATTGTCATTGTGGATATTGCTGTTCAACAGGAATTTTTGACGAGGTATATTTGTTATTTGGTTGTGATCCAGGGTCCGTAAGCAGATTGGGAAGAGTCCAACCACATCAGTAAAAGCACAGATCTATACTGCTGCATATTGTGGCCTGTTCGTGAAGGATATATAGGTCCCCCTGTTGGCAAAGATTGATGTCTCTTCAGGAGTAAGAAATTCTAATGTACTTGGCCTCATTTCTACCTGGATTCTTCTTATGTAATTCGAATTAAACAATCTAATCAAACCCACACTTTGTGAACTTTGAAAGAGAAATCTGCATTGCAAAGAATTTGTATTGCATAGTGTTGTGTCATGCCAAGTGAGAAACTAATAGTTATTTAGAGATAATTAAATGTTAGAAAATATGCCGAAAAATGAATGCAGAGTCGCCAAGCAAATCTGCCGCTCTCCCTCTCCTTTTTTTAATAAGGAATCCCAATTGTATATGCATCCAGTGTCCTAGGTGATATTAATCAAATTGAATCGGTAGGGTAAATAGTATAGAATTTAGTGAACGATCACTAACTTGGCTTCCAAATGGACCATCGCTCCGGCTATAAATTCATGCTTGGGTTCATCTTCATTTCCGAAGATTAGTTCACAAAGCTACTGGCACGTATGTATCCATTGAGTGGATCTTAGTTCACAAAGCTACCCAGCATAACTTTTAATCTGATCTTTGGATTATTTTAATCTGATCTTTGGATTATGTTGAAATTTAAATGGTGCAATTCAAGAAAAAATTGAACAAAAAAATTTAAATTCTAGCATAATTATATCTATAATTTAGTTTTATATTATAGAGCATAACTTTTAATTCGATCGTTTGATTGGGTTGAGATTCAACTAGGAGTTTTCAAACATATTTTTCTACATTGGATTAAATTTTCAGATAAATTATGGTTCAAAAAGGTTTTGCGATATATTTCAACAGATGTAATACAAATTTAATTATTTGTTGTTTTTTAACTTTTAGACTTCTTATTTGAAGATGATTTTTTTTAATTATGATGCAAGAATATTCAATAGCTAATTATGATACTAGTTCTACAAGGATCTATGATAGACAACAACATAGTTTTCAAGTATGGTAAGAATTCTTTTAATGTTCCAAAATAATTTTCTTACAAGGATTTCTTATTTATTCTAGTTACACAAGAAAAAAAAAAGGGTTGGTAATATTTAATGGCACAATTTTTTTGTATTTCCTATCTTCTACAAGGAAACTAAAGGTTAAGAGTTATCATAACAATTTCAACGCTTATTTAGGAGAATTAAAGTCAGTTTTGAGTTGGTTTTTTCTAATGTATAATTTTACGCTAACAAGCATAATTTTCAATCCGACTATTAAATCAAGCTGAATTTTTTTCAAAAATTTTCACACGTCTTGTTTTATATATCGTTAAAATTTCAAGTCAGTTAGACATCTGTAAAGCCTTGAAATAAGGTCTAGAAGATATTATGAGAAATTTATATTAGTTTTCCAGTTAATTTAGGATTCTTTTTTTCTATTTTACTCATAACTTATTTATTATTTTTTCAAACTTATTTAAGATTTTTTACCTATTATAAATAGGGTTTTTACTTAGGTTTTTCGTTTTGGAGTCATGATGTTTTGAATAAATTTATTTTTTGCATGATACAACACTTTTTTCTTTACCGAGACAAAGAAGAAA
Organism: Populus pruinosa; assembly: GCA_026413675.1. Classification (NCBI taxonomy): domain Eukaryota; kingdom Viridiplantae; phylum Streptophyta; class Magnoliopsida; order Malpighiales; family Salicaceae; genus Populus; species Populus pruinosa. Next base: position 4,779,493 of record CM048606.1, read on the forward strand.
TTTGACTTATCAAGGCATAACTGATCTTGTGATGTTTTTCTTATACTTTCCATTCATGAATTGATATTTTTTAGCTAGGGATTCATTCTAATAGTATTGATAGTTTGGTCCAGGTAATCTTTGTGTCACTCCTATTGAACCCAATTCTTTAGCTTTCCAAGATTTTTCTTTGTTTAACTATGTGATCACATGGTTCACAATTATTGATATTAGAGCTCATAATATTAACAAGTTATATACCTTTAATCATTAATTTATATCATTTAATGATTTTTTCTTTCTTTCTAGTTTCAACAATGGACTTGTTTCTTAAAATACAATCATAAAAAGATTCCAAGTTAACTAGAAAAAAGAATGCTAAATCAACTAGGAAACTGATACAAATTCTATATAGTAGTTTCTCAACTTTATTTCAAGGCCTTGGCCGTGTTTGATTGACATGAAATTTTAATTGTATATAAAATAAGACTTCAAGAAACTTTTGATAAAATTTTATTTTTTATCTAATAGTTGAATTGAAAATTATGTTTGTTAATGTAAAACAAAATTTACGCAAAACATAGGTAGTGATAAACTTACATGAAAAGATACAACAACAAAAAAAAAAGAATGAACAATATGTATTAAGGCTAATAAAAGACACAAATTAGTAAGGTTTGAACCATGAGATTGATTTAGGTGCATATGAGGGAAGAAAGGTTTCCTAAAGAAAGGAGATCAAAATTGATGCCTCAAGGAGACGGTCCTTTTTAGATATTAGAAAGGATTAAAGATAATGCTTATAAAGTGAATCTACTAGGTGAGGATAATTTTAGTGCTACATTTATTTTTTTTATCTTTCTTTATTTAATATAGATGATGATTCAAGGATGAATATTTTCAAGGAGGGGATGATGCAATCCAAGCAAAATTAGGATATCTATTAGAGGTTATAGTTGGTTCAGTGATAATACTTAGGGCTAAGAGGTTTAAAGAGGCTTTCAATAGATTTCTTCAAGATATATAAACTAAGATAGACTTAAAAAAAAATTAAATATTAAATAATAAAGAACAAGTCTTGATTAATTTAATTCATATTCAAAAAGAGCTTGTTGGTAAGTGTTTAAAGATTACAAAAATATTGGAATGAGAAGATTAAAATATATCAATTTTGACATTCTTTACTATTTTAGTCATAACTAGAGCTGCACAAAGGATTTTGATAAGATTCTAGCTGGATTAAAAAATAGACATCCGTAACTTTCCATTAATATAATGAAACTTTTTTTTAATTCATTAAGTAAAGAGAGAACTATACATTTGAAGTTAGACTTTGATTATGTCGGCAAATTATAAAAATAACTTAGTTTATGTTGGAAAATTACAAAAATAACTTTAGTCATATTTAAATTAGTTGGACTATTATTTTATATATCTTTTAGTCATTATTAGTCCTTTTAGAAATATTATGTTCTTTATTTAAATTTGGGTTTATTGGATTATTATTATTTACTAGATTTATTCATATCCATTAGGGATATTCTATTAGACTTAGGATTTTTTTTCTAGTATAAATACTCTTTTATAGAGAGATTTTTATAGGTTAGACTATTTTTTTAATAAAAAACCAACATTCTTGTTATCTTTTGTATAGTTGAATGATTCTCATATTAAGGTCTTGATTGAACTAGCAAATTCTTCGAGGGATTGATAAACTTCGTTGTGATTTTGTATTACTTATTCATGTCTCTTTATAAATGCAGGGTGTGGGTGATTATTGTATATGACTTTAGTTCTCAAAGGCAAGTTTTTGTTGGGTCAAGTTACTATTCAAATCTAATTTTAGCATATTTTGAGATATATCTGCATCAATTAAGGGGTAAAAGATATCACAAAAATTACCATGCTCATTTAAGCGAGTTAAAGTCAGTTTTAGGCTGATTTTTCTTCTTCTAATATACAATTTATGCTAACAAGTATAATATTTAATCTATTAGATCAAGCTAAGAGTTTAATCCAATATAGAAAAATACATATGAAAAATCTTGGTCAAGTTTCAACTTGATCTAATGATCGGATTGATAGTTATACTAGATAATGTAAAATTGTTCAAGATTATTAACAAATTAACTTTGAAAAAAAAAGAAGCAAATAAATCATTTCTAATATGTCATTTACAGGTTTATCAACCTTAGTGACCATTGAGTTAAGTACTTCTTTTTTTTTTTTAAGGTTTCTTTATTGAGTCATATTTTCACTATCCATTTCTTGGTGTTTAGTCTTATTACTGAATAATTTATGCTTAAATTTCTTGAAAATTTCATTTTTATTCACAATAAGCTTTAATTTATATGACTTTGCCACTTGTTCAATAATGTTTGCTTTGGGGGCCATACTAGAAGAGTTGGTCTTTTTTTTTTTAACAACTTATTATCCTCTTCTATCCTAAATCCCAAAATAAGGAACTCAACTTCCATGTCCTTATTTTTAAGGTAGTTTTTATAATTTTTCCAAGAAGGTGATAATTTTTTAATAATTGGAGCCATTCAGAATGATTCACTCAAAACCATTCATTCATCATGAATATCATGCAAAATCAAGTGAAACTTTTGAACTTAGCTTATCATAGTACTTGAATTGACTATCTTCAAGTCCAAAACTATGTCAACCATAAGTTTTCTTATGCTAACACCTTCAAAATTTCACTCCAAATATTCACTTAGTATCTTTGCACTTTTTATTAAACAATACACATTACATAATATGTTATTCAATCCATTTAAGATGTAGTTCTTGAATTAAAACTACTATGATTTAATATGTCAATAACTACCATAATGGTGAAACATATTCATTGTCTGATAAGTATGATGCCTTTTTAAACAAAAACTTTGTCAAATTCTAAGTAGTCAGATAGAACAATACATTTTGTTAACAACTCTTATTCGAAATTAGTATTTATTGAAATAATATTAGTTGTAATAACTATTTTTTTGAGTGGAAGTCATGATAATTTTTTTAAAAAGAACAACCAAAGATATATACTTAAAATTTAGCTTTAAACATGAAAATCACAATGAATTTTAGTAGAAAATTAAAATTTCAACAAAAAATAACTACACAAAAAGATAATATAATTAAATTTGATAGACAAACACAAAAAGAACACGACAAATGAGTTTTAGTTTCAAGATTATAGGATATTTTAGAAAGTGCAATAGTTTAGTTTAAATTACATGAAAATTTATAAACTTAAACTTGCAATGGAGTTAAAACAAAATCCTAATATGCATACTAAGCATATAATAGAATATTCAAAGTTGAAATTTAACCAAACAACATCTTAACATGTATACTAACACAATATTAATGAAAGCAAAACTTAAGCATTACAAAAATAAAAATAGAGAAAAACAAGAGCATGATCTTGATTTGGAGACCAAGATGCCTCAATGCAAGGCAAATGCCTCATTTTATAGGCTAAAATTGAGAACTATTGATTTGATGACTAATTGATGAGTAGGTGGCCAACTTTTGACTTGGTGATAATCTTTATTTTCTATTGTTTGCCTAAAACATCATTGATAATATCAGAATTGGAACCACTTCAAAACATGAAAGTTATAGGAAATTTTCTCAGCTTTTTTTAAAAAAAAAATGAAGGTTATTTGAATTTTTAGAACTCCAGATATGGGCTAAACACTGAACAGTGTTTGGATTGTAGGACAGATTCAGACTTTTTCATCGTTGCTACAATTAAGACTTGTAAATGACTTTATTAAATCTTAGGCTCCAATGAAAGTTATAGGCACATGTCTTACCTTTCTATCCATATAAAATATATCTAAATTCGAGATCTACAACTCCAGATATGACCCAAGTACCGAACAGTATTCCAGTTTGGACTGTACAAACATCTTTTTTCTAAGTTTGACCATCTCTTTGTCATTTCAATTTCAGTTTTTAAACTCATCAATCAATCCTTTCATTTATGTGATAGACCTGCATTTAAATATTTACCATAAATTAAAGGTATCTTATATTATTAGATATGTTAGTATAAAACATACTTTAGTTAAGGAGTTATTGATACTTCAAGTGCAAAATGATGATATAAAATCTTGATAAAAATACACTTTTAAGTATTAATCACACCCTCCAAGCAGCTATTACTAGTCCCTAGTAATCAAAGTGTTAAAATAGAAAAATAATTTGTAAATTCCACAAAGCAAGGTATTCATCATTCAACTTTTATTGATCTGTTTGGATAAACAAACTCTCATTAAATTTATATATTTGCATGAAATTTATATATTTGCTCAATACATTTTAAATAAGATATTAATAAACTTTTCTTTTGTGATCAATATATCAACACATAGTTATGGGGCTTTACTTGGAAGAAAACAAAATTCTTGTTCTAATGTTTAAGGTTAACTTCCTTGGGTTGAGATTTTTTTTCTTTTTTTTTGTTTATATATGTATATATATATATATATATATATATATGTAACTTAAAATAAAATGCATCTTTAACCCATGTAACGAATTTTCAGGTAATGACTCTCAGACCAATTGGTCTTAGGGCATTAGATGTTGAAACACCCCTACGAGTTTAGTAACTTAGGTTACCAATACTGATATGTAGATAGTGCAATGTTTGATTTCCTTAAACTTTTCTCCTTAACTCATATAATAAGCATTAAGCCAATAGTTTCTAAGTCAGTTGACTTTAGGGTATTAGGTGTTAAAACACCCCTTCAGGCTTAATTGTTTAGGTTTAGGAGGCTATGAAACCAAACTTATCTATATTTTTATTATCATTATTTTTTTGCTTTTTTGTTTTTGTTTTTTTTTCAAATTATATACTATCCATTTCTCTCAATTGTTACCTTCAACAAAAGAATATAAATAATGTAATAATCCAATGTGCAACCCACAATCATATGTTAAAGTATGTGTGTGAAAATTAAGGTTTAAAAATACATGTTAAATGAATATATGAGCAGAATTAAGTGATAATAATATGAGAATTTATAAACCTGAATATTTCAAGAAGTATTATGATATACCTTGTTAAGAATGGTTACTAAGATGCATCTCAAGAGTCACTTTAACAAAAGAGCTCCTTTACTCTACCTTCCTAGTAACAATAATTTTGCATATGCTTTATGAAATAAAAAACATAGTTAGTTAATCTTTTTTTATCAACTACTATCGTCTCCCCCCAACCAAAATGAGACATTGTCCTCAATGTCCTAATACATAAAGATAGAGTATAGAAGACATCACCTAAAATAACAAACACTGACAAAGCTGAAACACACTTAAACAAATATAAGAAACAATAAAACATAATAATAAAAGTAAAAGGCACAAAGATTCGCAAATGAAGACTTAAATCCAATTTAAGATTTTTATGGCTTTCCGTAGATGATCAATTTACGTGACCTATAGAGGGATCAATTACATGAATAAAAGATTATAGTTGGTAAATCAATTGTTTAGTAGTAGCAACAAAGATTATGATTTGTCGTGTTGAAGATGTTAGAAATTTCTATTTTACAATATGATCAAGAAACGACAACAACTTATTATAATAACCATTAACATTTACCAGACCTATGGGTTTATGGTGAATGTGCAGTTGAGCCTAAGAGGAAATATGAAAGATCTCTTCCAATGTGCCCAAGCCACCTGGTAAGGCAATGAAGACATCACCATAGTTAAACATTGCATTCATTTGAGCAGATATTGTGGAGACCTGTAGTTCCTCTCCAATTATTTTTCCCATGATGTCCCCTTGTGCTAAAGCTTTAGGGACGACCCCAAAACTTGATTACCTCATAAAAATACAACTATTGACACACCTTTTATTAACCTAAGACTGCCTCCTTCATATACTAAATAATCTTTCTCTCAGCTAGCACCTGACCAAAATGATTTGTTGATTCTAAAAACTCATTTTCTTTTCCAGGACTAGATTCATTAAAAACACAAATATTTCTTATGTGATGACTTGAGGAATTGCCATTTCTACACACTTTTATATTTATTGAATGTATGGGTTGAGTAGAAATGAAAGGAAGGAAGAGAGGATTTTATAGATAAGAAATTAAAAAGGCAATCATGCCACCTATATGTAGGCCAGTTGGAGTCTCACACACACACTCTTTGTTTTTATTTATTTATTTTTTAAAAAGCATATGTATGTACAGGTAGTTGTGATTATAACTCATATCTTTCTTTGGTTTTATGTTCAAGAACGGTTTAAACACCCTCTATGGGTCAATGATAGCCTTCTCATCCAGTTTTCATAAAAACTGGCAAATAAAGTTTTTTTTAGTCAGATTCCTAAGACTATGTCAAGCATGTTCTTTATGATGAGACTTAGAAGTAAATAGAAGATTATCTAAAGACTCTCTGTATTTTGAAATAAATCCCACCTTTTGATAATTTTCACATGTTTTGTAGAATACATGTGAGTCTTTAAACATGGTGGGCCAGTACAATTCACTTTCAGAGATTTCTACAGTCTTTTTTTTTTTATGAGAAATAATCCCCAAGTGCCATAGAATGAAAAAATTTAATGACACTACTTAGCTCATTATCGGGAATGCATCTTTGAAATATCTGATCAGGACAATAATTGAATAAGTAAGGGTCATCCCAATAAAAATTTTACACGTCGCTCAAAATTTTTTTTTTGTCTTCAATACTCTAGTGAGTTGGCAAAAATCCTAAAATAAGAAAATTGATATTTTTAGCAAACCAAGACATTGAACTAAAAAAAAGTAAGGATTCGTTAGGAAAATGATAATTGATTGATGTGATGTTAAATGTCGAATCTATTGTCACTTTTGACAAAAGATCCACATCAATATTTTCGATGCCATTTTCATCCTTGATTTTTTTTGTTTGGTCATGGTATGAAATGGAAGTGCTAATGAGGAATTAGTCTTTTTTTTGCAATGTTCATATTCAACCCCTTCCTTACCCTTAGAGATTGACTCATCATCTTTCTCACGAGGTTCAAGAATTGGTTTTTGAATAACCTTACCACTACGAAGTATGATGACTGATTTGACTTGATCCACGTGTTGACTTCTAAAACTACTTACATTTGCATTGTATTTCCCCTTGAGATTTTGTTGTGGTTGAGATGGAAACTTACCTTTCTCTTGAAAACTAAGAACAAATATGAATTTTACAAGAGTATTTTTAAAATCTGTTATGCTTTGAACAAATTGAGTGTTGATTGTCTCTTGCTTTTCAATGAATACATATAAAGTTTCCTCATAATTTCTTCTTGGAGGTGGAGCATACATGAGAATTTTAGAAATTATGGTGTGCTTGAAACTATAGTTATGAAGTTTGTGCATTATCATTCTTCGAACTAAAATTTGGGTGATTTCTTGAACCAGGGTTATATATTTGTGAGTTTGGGTTATGATTGGATCTTTGAAAACTATTTAAAGCATGAGGTCATGGAAACATTTCTTAAAAGAAGGCAAGGTTGAACAATTATTAGTTGAGTGTTCATTTGTTCACAGAATTGACATGTAATGTCTTAAATATAATTTAATTGACCAGTTCTTTTGAATTCTAGTGCCTCGACTTTTCTAGCTAAAGATGCAAATTTGGCTTGAAAGTCATGTTCTACCATAAAGTTATATATACCTCCATTAGATGTATGAGATTTGATTTTACTTAGAGTCTTATACGTGCCTATAGTGTCCTAATTTTGAGCATTTTCAGCTAGTAAGTCTAGGTATTCTATTACTTCATTAGGGTCTTTATCTTTAAAGGTTCCATTGCACATCAATTCAACCATTTTCTTATCTTTAGGTGTTAAGCCTTCATAAAAATATGAAACCAATCTTTATTTTTCAAAACTACGATAAGGGCAAGTATTAAGCAAATTTTGATATCTATCCCAACATTGATAAAATATTTCCCTTGGTTTTTGAGTGAAAATGGTGGTTTGTCTTTTAAAAGAGTTTGTTTTGTGAGAAAGAAAAAATTTCTTTAAAAACTATTGTTGCATTTCATCTAAAAAACAAATGAATCCTGATCTTAAATTTTATAGCCATATTTTAGCTTTATCTTTTAATGAAAAAGAAAAAAGCTTTAATATGATGGTGTTCATACTACAATTTAAGTCATTATAGGTGTTACAGATCTCCTTAAATTCCCTTAAATGCAAGTATAAATTTTCCAATTCTAAACCATGAAAAGGAGGTAAAAGTTGAATAATGCTTGGTTTAAAATTAAAATGAGATGCATCAAGAGGGAAAACTATGAATGATGGTGCATTTGTTCTTGTTGGATTAATATGGTCTCTAAGTGTTCTAATACAATTATTCTCATTATTCTCATTATAAAGCGATTGGTTATCTTTGTTGACTATATTTTTTAAAAATGATGAGGATACCCTACAAAGTCTACCACTTAATGTACGTGACCATACTCTCATGTACGTGTAGGAATAGAATAAAAAAAAGAAGAAAACAAGAGAAAAGAAACAAAGTTATATACAAGAAAAGTGAAAAGAGAAATAAAATAAATACTATAATTTGTACAAGAACTTACCTTCCCGGCAACGGTGCTAAAAACTTGACACGACTAAAAAATTGATGTCTTCTTCCAAGTACAGGAGTGTTGAAGTAATAAATAACCCGACAATACTAGGGTCGAACCACATGGAGGTTAATTGTACAAATTATAGATAATAATAATAATAATAATAATAATAATAATAATAATAATAATAATAATAATACAACAACAACAACAATAGTAGTAGTAGTAGTAGTAGTACTAATAATAATAATAATAATAATAATAATAATAATAATAATAATAGAAGAAGAAGAAGAAGAAGAAGAAGAAGAAGTTGATGAGAACTTTGAGATGGAAGATTATCATAATGATTAAACAATGATAACAACAAATATCAAGGTTAGAGGATCCACTAATAATATTTCAAACAAGTATAGTATAAACTCTTATTACTCAAATGGAAACCACACATAAAGGAGATTCCAATCAGATTATAAATTGTTAATATGATTATATTAGTTATCTTGTTCGAATAATACTAATACTTATAAATGTTGTTAGACATTCATGCTTATAACTTATGTTAACAACAAATCAAGATCTTTTTATAGCTCAGGTGTCGGTTATACCATACAGTATGGGCTATGAAAGTGTCAAGCATTTGTTATACCAAATGTTATACAACATAAATCTAGATTAGTTATTTAACAAGCAAAGTATTAAAGAGTGAACAAAATAACAAATATAAAACATGTTAGTATCAAACATTAAAGTCCATGTTAAGTTTATACTATACTTATTCTTACATAATTAGTATAACCTTTTCACCTTGATATAATAAATTTAACTAAACATAAGAAAACAAATTAATAAATAAACAAAATAAGAACATAAAAAAAATAAAATTTAACTAAGTAAAGGAAAAGAAATGAAAGGCATGAACAAAATATTAATGAAAGAAAACTTAAGCATTACAAAAATACAAATAGAGAAAACAAGAGCATGATCTTGATTTGGAGACCAAGATGCCTAAGTGAATGACAAATGCTTCCTTTTATAGGCTAAAATTAAAAACTATTGATTTGATGACTAATTGATGAGTGGGTGGCCACCTCTTAACATGGTTACAATCCTTATATTCTCTTATCTGCCTAAAACATCATTGATAATGTCATAATTAGAACCACTTGAAAACATGAAAGTTTTAGGAAATTATCTTAGATTTTTAAGTAAAAATAATAAAGGTCATTTGGACTCCAAGAACTCCAGATATGGCCAAACATTGAGCAATGTTTAGTTTGCAGGACAGATTTGGACTTCTCATTGTTGGTACAATTTGGAAATGACCTTATTAATTCTTAGGCTTCATATAAAAGTTGTAAGCCTATATCTTACTTTTCTATCCATATAAAGTAAACTTAAATCTGAGATCTACAGCTCCAGATATGACCCAATTATCAAACAGTGTTCTGGTTTGGACTGTACCGACATCTTTTTTCTAAGTTTGGCCATCTCTTTATCCTTTCAATTTTAGGTCTTAAACTCATCAATCAATCCTTTTATTTATATGATAGGCCTGCATTTAAAATTAATATTTACCATAAATTAAATGTATCTTATATTATTAAATTTGTTGGTATAAAACATGCTTTAGTTAAGGAGTTATTGATACTTCAAGTGCAAAATGATGATATAAAAATTTGATAAAAATATACTTTTAAGTATTTTTTTATAGATATTTTAATTCAAAACAAGGAAATTATTTTTTAACAAATAGAGTAATATTAAAAAATTTAAGTGTTCAGCCTAAGAGAACAGATCATACACCTAGCCCAAAACAAAAACCTAAGCTTGGGCTACAATGTTAAGTCCCCATGCATGGACTTTTTTTAAATGGGTTGACACCAATTTATTTGATTGGGCAGATAATATGTTGTCACCTAATTTAAGGAACTTAAAACCAAGTTTTGGTATTTTCATATAAAAACTCAAAAACATTCGTTGTAACTTAAGTAAACTCATTTTAACCTTAAAATACCATTGACGATCTAAAAAAATAAAAACAAATTGATTGCATAAAATTAACTTTCTTTAAGCTTTGATCTAGTTTTTTTAACAAGATAAAAATTTTAAAGCAATTTCATTGGACAACACTCTTCAAAATGAATGCACTAGTACTAAGATTAACTTTTTCATGGCTAAAATATCGTTAACCAATCCGTTTCTCTTCTTTTACAACTCTTAAGAAAAGTGAAAAAAAATGAAATCAAAATATAAAATTAAAAAATAACAAGGACCAAGTAAAGGTGATATTTTTTTTATTTAGTTTAATTTTTATTAAAAAAACAACCAAACTAATTTTATTTTAAATCAAAATAGAATTAAAATCGATTCAAAGTGACTGGTTTGATTATTTTAGAACAAAAAAGGGTTTAAACCAACCAGTTCAGTTTGGCTTGGTTTTTTCTATTTTTGAATTAATTTTTTTCTGGTTTGGCTTAATTTTTTTTTTTTTGATTTAGTTTGGTTTTTTCAATTTCATACTTTTAAAACTAAAAGTGAATCGGTTAGTTTTTAGTTTTTTTCACGATTTGATTTTTTCATTTATTTTTTTTATTTTCCAGGTTTAATTGATTTTTTAATTTTTTTGCTCACCCCTAGGTCTAAGCAATCCTTAAACTAAAATTTTAGAGATCAAATTGAATATTTTTTTTTCACATAACTTAACAACAGGCTTTGTGTTTTATGGGTTTATTTTAATCATTATGTTTTTAGTTTTCATATCTGTCACTTTAAATTATTTTTAATAAAAATATTTCTTAATTTGATTTTAGAATTTTCTAATGTAGTGTGCATCACAAACTTTACAATGTTAAAAAGAACTTCAAGACATTATAGCTATCCTTGGGTTGGATGAATTATTCGAAGAGGATCCTTTTATTATAGCAAGAGCATGAAAACTAATTATTTCTTATCTTTAACTTTTTTTATATCCAAAGTATTTACTGGTTCCCGGTAAAATCTATCAGTTTATAAAAAATAATTAGAAGGTTTCAATTGATCATTGCTAGAGAATTAGATAGCGTTCCTGAATAGGCCTTTTATCTTGTCTGTAACATTGATAATATTATTGTAAAGGCTATAAACTTAGAAATGGAGAACAACTTGAAGAAATTATCTCAAGTCTTTATATATTGACCTCGAATCAATTTGTTTGGGATCAAGTGAAAGAAATCATTTTATCTATTATAGTGGACAAATTGATGTATTACCTAATCACACACCTATTACCATAGCTATTGATTTTGATATTTTGATAATATACCTTAATGACCAATGGTTAATGATGGCTTTGATAGACAATTTTACTAGAATGAGCAACCATAAAGTTTTTGTTTTAATAAATGATTAAGAGGGGAGTGACATTGATCCATATGAAGCTTAGCAAACTCTTGAAATAACATAAGCTAACTTAAGGAAAGCGGAAGGCAAGAGATAAATAATTGAGGCAAACCTAGATTTCAGACAAGCTAGAGCACGAGTAGAGGCTATCAATGTAATTTTATAACTATAACCAGTTTGTGGTGCACCCACATAATCAAAAGAAAAACTTATGAATAAATGTAAGTTCTGTTCATACGCTTTAATTTTTTTATTCTTCCAATTGAATAGAATCATAAATGGAATCAAATTATATCTAATACAATGAAAAACTTTCAAATTCAAAAATAAAATAGAGAAAGAGAAATAAAATGGAATGGAAAATCTCAAAAATAAATAAAATTAAGGCGAATAGAAAACCTTATTAGATACCATGGATTTGGATATCTAATAAGTTACACATTCCAATAACTCCCACCGTATGAAAGCAATATTCTAATCATTGAGTTAAATAGATCATTTAAAATTAGAAAAAAAAAAATGAAACTCATCATATCAATGGATTCTAAATAAAATATTATTTATAAGCAATACCAATTAAAGAGATAAAAGTTGGATCATGCAATGTTTTCATCTTGACAAGAAATTATTGAGATTATAAAATATATATCACAAGCAAAACGACTATAAGTTAATTAGGTAGAACACCTTGTTTACATGCAAGTTGATTTTTTTTTCTAAAGGAGTATATTATAAAATAAAAATGACTTATTAAAAAGTTAACGTCTTATTCCATGATTTTTAGGGAATAAGAGAACAATAGCTTGATGGTCCAACGCAGACATCTTTTTAGATTTATAGATTTTAGACAACTAATAGAACCCATTAGTGAAAGTATATAAAAAGAAATAAAAATCAATAAATAAAATATTACTAACATACAACTTTGAGATGATAAAATTAAAATAAATAAAGTTCTATAATAATAATAAAAACAACACAAACAGTGTTGTCCACATTGTTTCTACCTAATACTACTGTAGGCTATAATAAAAAAAACATTTTGTTTTAATATTTTATTTATAATAATAATAGTAGTAGTATAATTTCAACACATTGTCATGTATTTCAAATTTGATATTCAGGCAAATCATATTCAACAAATTTCTCCACAACTTTCTCTTTTACTTTTTGTACAAACAATACCATGAAGTTCAAGTTTTGATTTGGAAGAAACATACCACCACTGTATTTCTTCTCCTTTTTTTTAGTGTCAGTTTTTTTTTTGAACAAGCATTATTAGTGTAACATGAGACATCTAAGCAAGCTTATTAAAATTAATAAGGGTAAACTAAGAAAACGATTTGTCACTTAAAATTATAGTAATTAAAAATCATAATTAATCTTTTAGATATTTTAGATAAGAGTTAATTAAACCTCCACATCTTATTTAAAATAAGAGGTTTTGTATTTTATTTTTTTATAATAATAAAATTATTTATTGTGTTTACATGCTAAGAATTCATCTAAATTGGTATATATGTATTTATAGTAAATAAGTACTAAAATCTAATACAATGATTTGAAATCCAAGTTCAATTACATTGTTCAATCCTCACTTTTCAAAAACATGCATTAAATCTAAAAGAATAGTGAATTATAAATAAGGCTTTGAAATTATTATTTTTATTTATGTTTAACATAAGTTCAAAGAGCACCTTTCATGCTCTATAAGCCTTTGTTAAGATATATTGATCCAATATAGAAGTATTAAAATAAATAAAAATAGAGGAGTAAAACTAATATAAAGTAAGGATACGTATAGAAGCTTTTAATGAAAATTCTTTCACTCCATTGGAGATCACTCAATCTTCATTACTATATTCAACCATTCTCTGCCACACATGCACAAAGCATCATACAAACAATTCACTCTAATATTCTCTTCTTTTTTTCTTTTTTCTTTTTCTTTTTCTTTGAGAAAGAGATTCTTCATTTTGGTGACAGAGCACACAAATATTAGGACAGAAGGCCTTGTTTGGTCTCATAATTTGCAACAAATCTGTGTTAATCTTGTTAAGCACTAGACCTTCTAGCTCTTCCAATTGTTTCGGTCCAGAGGAAATCACTAAAAGTTTGCAAGTTTGGGTCTCGTGAAAGATGACAGAAAAATTTTACAGAGGAAGTTCGAGTCCCATGACTCCCATCCAAGACCAAGCTCTACAATTTGATGTTCCTGCAAATGAGAAATCATCAAGAATGGTAGTAAAATGAGAAGATCTGTAGTTTCTCTATCACTAGGATTCCTGAAAAACAGAATCCCCTTAACATTATGCTACTCTATCAAGAAAAATCGAGAGATAGTTGCATTATGCAAATTGGGCAAGGCAGTAATGGTAAAGAAGAGCAATTACCCACAAAGAATCAGCCTCTGAAGTAAACACCACAGCCCACAACCATCAACCCACTAGAGCCACGTTCTTATGGAACTAGTCAACCCCCAACCTCCCGCGTTCTTGTTAGGTTAGAAGTTTGAACATACTTTCCAGCTTCCACATGACCACCTGCTCATATCCTCATCTTATTAATAAACAAAAGCCCTGAAAGGGCTCATGGTTTTGCATTTTTAAAATATTTTAAAAAAATTAATTTTTTTATTTTTTTATTTTAAATTAATATTTTTTTAGTGTTTTAAAATTATTTTAATCTATTGATATTAAAAATAAATTTTAAAAAAATAAAAAAAATATTAATTTAATATATTTTCAAATAAAATTCAGGTCTCAAAAATCATTTTAAAATTTTGTTTATTGGAATCGTTTTTCTTTTTTTTTTTTCTAAAAATTTTTACGTTTTGATTTCTTAAATTTTTTTCTTGTTATTTGACTCTTTAATATGCATTTATTTGAGATTTGTTTCTCGTGCTAGTGTGTGTAGGTCTCTTGGGGTGTCAGAGAAATGTATCCGCACGTTAATGTTTGATTTTGTAAAAACAAATTGAGATTTAGACAAATATTTAATCTCATTTCTTTGTTAATATCACAAATGGATTTGTATAGTTAGGGGAATTGTTTTCTTTTTAATTTTAATCACCCAACTTTTTTTATTTGATCTATTCATGTTGGTTTTATTTGAGAATTAATTTTATAATTTATTTTATTTACTTAAATAAGAGATTTTCACAATGTCTAGTAAAAATTCTAACTCTCAGTTGATGTATAGTTCAGCCAATAAAACAAAATTTTATTGATATAAAATAATTACATTTCAAGGTACCAAAATTATAATCAAAACAAACTTTTGTACTAAGGTTGACAAGCAAATCTATTTAGGCTAGCACATAATCTACATGAGGTGTGTTTGGTATTATATTTTAAAAAATTATTTTTTATTTTTTATTTAAAATTAATATTGTTTAGATTATTTAGATATCAAAATTGATTTTTAATAATAAAAAAATATTATTTTAATATATTTTAAAATAAAAAATATTTTTAAAAAATAATCATTACTATATCGGTATATAAACCACCTTCAAATGCTAAATGTAGCCTTCTTTGATGGACAATTACGGGCATCCATCTTGTCACTTGAAGCATCGTGGCAAGGCTATCCATTTTGACAGCTCATATTTATCTCTGATGGTTTGGAAAAAGGTGATGTTGTTCCCTTCTTTGTTTTTTTCCTCGTCTTGGGTTTGTGCACAGTAAAAATATAAAAGTGTCTTATTTTTTTTTAATTTTAGTTTTTATTATTTTTTATTTTTTTTTTCATTCTTTCATATTTATTTTTTTAAAATAAGCTCTTTTTTATTTTATTTTTATATTACTTATTATTTTAATTATTATTTTTTCTTTGAATTTATTATTTTAATTATTATTTTTTCTTTGAATTTTATTTAAATATTATTTTTTTAATTTTATTTTTTTAATTTTTTTTAACTTTATAATTTTTTATATGGGATGATCTTATCTTTGTGAACTAAATTATAAATTTAAAATGTTAATTAAAGTTGATATTAATTTTTTTATTGATGATTTTTTATTTTATCATTTGATATTAAATTTAATGGAACTTGAATTTTGTGATTTTCTTCATAAATAAAAAGTTTAGTGAGTTTGTTAGTTTTCACTAAGCTTTTTTTATCCCAAATTAATTTTTTAAAGATTTCATTGTTTTTTTTTTATTTGGTTAGTTGAGAATTATGTTTTATTTTTTTATTAAATTATTATATTTTTATAATTCAATTCTCTTGATTAGATTTGCTGGTCTCATTTTTTTCCATTTAGTTAATTTTTTTCTTTCATCCTACGTTTGGATTATTTGGAATTTTTTAGTTAATTGCTCTCAAGATAAGTTTAGTCTATTGTCTCAGGATCGACAAAAATCGATTATTTTATTTTGTTTTATTATTTATTATCTAATTATTTGACAATATTTTTAACGGAAGTCTTATACGTTTTTTCACAAGCATTCC
This sequence comes from Populus pruinosa, assembly GCA_026413675.1. NCBI lineage: Eukaryota > Viridiplantae > Streptophyta > Magnoliopsida > Malpighiales > Salicaceae > Populus > Populus pruinosa. The sequence goes on from CM048606.1 coordinate 4,795,892, forward strand.
TTAACCTGTCATTGTGATCAATTTTCTTTCTTGTACGTGTCATTATGATCAATGTTATATAATTATCGTTGTTTATTTTTTATTATTTAAAATTAGATGAAATGTCTCATTGGACCCAGTCTTGTACATTATGAGTCAACTTTTTTACTTTTTCAAAACACGCAATCAATGTCTGAATTTTTTCCTGCTTGTTACAAAATCTTGTCCAACGACTGGACACCGAATTTCTTTCACTTATTTAAAACACTGCAAGCATTGTCTGTCTGACTTTTTTGTAGTTAAAAAAATCTTATCCGACAACATCACACGCCACCTATTCTACTTGTTTCTAACAACGTGCAAGGAAAGCTTGGTTAAACTTGATCCTTCAATTATGAAAAACAGCATTAGAAGCAAAGTAAACAAATTCAACAACGCATCAGATGACTATGTCAACACAACACAGGCTCATATATGCTTTACATGCTTGATTTCAGTACACAGCTGATGTTGTGCTCCGAAACTTGGGTTGTGTTTCACTTCTTTTTATATTATTTTGTATAATAAGAATATAACCAGTGTTATTAGAGAGGAAATCCATCAATATCAATAAGATGGTGTTAAACGAGATCAACAAATCTGACTGCATGCAGCCAGAAGAACATCAGAGCACAAAAGGCTCTGAAATCAACTATTGAAGCCAAGCAAGACAATTAGACTATCAAGTATCAACCCTGCCTGCCTAACAAGACTTTATAGCCACCGAATTCGCCTTCCTCATTCTATGGAGGAGATGGAAGTTGAGAGTCTTACAGATGCGCAGGAATTTCCATGGCCTGGTGCTCTTCCACTTGCCGATGGTACAAACGATACAAAGAACCAGTGGCCTCATTGTTGTCCATTATGCCTACTGGACACAAGAATATCTACAAAATTTAAACAGATTTTGTTCCTAAGGAAATTATTGAAATAAAACTAACAAAACAGTTACGCTCTAGAAAAAATAAGCACGTCAGTATATTTAACCTAACATATCATGGACCTTTTACGGAACCTTTTCTGATTAAAATAAATTACAAGTTAGTCTTGTGAAATTATCTTTCAGAAGCAGAGAACAGGAAAGTACAAGGGCGCAATCGTCACATATGAACTATAGATACCTTATCACGGATGACAAGCTTATATATGATTCATGTTATCTTGAATATTAAGAAAGTGTTTGCAAAAATGAAATTCAAAAAATGAAATAAAAATATTTTAATATATTTTTAAACAACTAATACTATAAAATATATTTCATCTGTATCTAACTGTTTAATAAGAGCATGTACGGGCGAATTCAATTTGCTGCACTGCATGTGATCTAACCACTCGAGTTTCTAATTAATAAGCTTGAAATAGATCTGCAGATCCATGCAAACTTGAAGATGCAGTCAGCTTCCACTAACAAAAATAGCAAAGCCAAGTGCTTCAACTCAAGTCATCAGTTCCCTGCAACGGAAAAGCATGGTCAAGGAAAAGAGCTGAAAACGAAGTGCTTTAAGCAGATAAAATATTCTAAACAGCGGTAATGAATTTGTACAAGAGAAAACTGCCAAAAAGCAATAAGCAAAAGATTTTAAGATGCAGAAGGCTGGCTGAAAAGATCAAAGGTTTAGAGCTCCCTTCAATCCAAAAAAAGATCTAACATTAGGTAATAAAGCTCCTGAGATATGCAAGCCGCAGGCCCATCAGAGTCACTGGTGGTGATAGGGCTGTGGGATTCATAGCTCAGCAGCTCGATCTACCAAGCAGGAGCTTCTATTGGACTTCAAGGAGCTCCACTCCATAATCCATCACTCATCTCAGCTTTGAAAAAACAAGGTATCGAAACCCTAACACATTCCTGACAAACCAACAACAAACAAACAGCAATAAATACATAGATTACAACCCTAATATCAAGTCAAAACAACTATATCCCACTTTTATTTCGCATAAAGTTACAGATCTATTTGACCTCAACGTTTCACTCTTCCCTTAGACAATACGTCATCTTGAAGGAAACACGGAAAATAGGTAAAAGAGAAGATGAGGCAAGGCCTGAGAAATTTGGAGGGGGCACATATCAATTTTGTTCCCAATAACTAATATCGAAGCCATAAAAAATAAGAGAAAATACAAGGAAGAACAGAAGGGTTTGGGGAGAAAACCACCAAAAAAGACGCCATCTAAAAGCCAGTTGAAGCCAACTGCATATCTACAGAGATGAAAGAGAAACACAGATGATTTCGGTGCTGGCAATTACATCGTGAAATCCTGACCTTATAAGCAAACCCTAGACCACTTATAGCTTATCTGCAACGACTCTTAAACGATACCTTTTATAGATATCTACATATAGTCCAAAGAAACAACTAGAGAACCCTGTTGAAACTACCCATCTACCCTGAAACATCTAAAGTTATGCACTGTAACCCTCGTAAAACGACCTTTGGTGAAAAGATGAGGCTGACAGCTGAACTTTTTTATAGTGGTTAGAGGTGATTAATAATATGGGCCGGCAGTAGCTATTTCATGGCTATTCTATGGGTGTTGTTGATGTAGGTTGCTGTTGATGTTTTAAAGTGTTTTTTTAATTTTAAAATAATATTTTTTAATTTTTAAAAACTATTTTTTTATAATATCACATTAAAAATATTTTTAAAAATATAAAAAATATTTTAAAAATAAATAAATCGATTAGAACACAATTCTAATCAGCCCCAGAATCAAGAGAGAGTCTTTTGGACTCAGGCTGGAGTGGCGATCACATGCCTTGTTTGCTTCTAGTCACGATATATTCGTCCATTTTATCGACATTTTCACTCCAGTACAGAGCTTAAAATGTTTTAAATATCTGCCATACTAGCATATAGAATGCCAAAAGGCACAGGAAGCAAGGCCTTCATTTTCACCTGCACCTCTCTGTGCAAACTCCAAAGCACTGACTTTAAACATATAGAAGTGAAAGTGAAAGGGCATATTTACATTCAAAGAAATGGCACGGCTTGATCACTTTATTCGAGGGCTTTTTTCATGTTTATTTTTATAGTTTAAAGTATTTAAAAAAATTAGTTTTTTATTTTAAATTAATATTTTTTAATGTTTTTAAATAAAAAATATTTTTAAAAATACCTAAAACAACATTTGCAGGTGTTTTTTCTATAATGAATGAATATTGGATGTGAGTGGGAGCATTTGGTGAACGTCATCACGCTGCTGATGTTAGGTGTGGAAGGAAGAAAGTGCCATTTTTATTCTGACACTCCCATGTTTTTCTTTTCCGGTGCCATTCTCTTATTTTTCGCTCAAGGTTAAAGCCATGTTTTGTTTTTATAAAAAAAATAATTTATATTGTTTAATGTTATTTTGATGATTTTGGTATATTAATTTTTTTAAAATTTTAAAATTATATTATTTTTAAATATTTTTAAAAAATATATATCACAATACTAATTACTTGGCAAACATAATTTATTTTTTAATTTAATTTTATTAAGTCTTTTGTAGACAATTGTATTATAAATACATTGTTGTTGATCCTTTTTTTCTAAAATTTCTAGTTGTGAAATCACCCTATTTTAAGGATTTTTCATGTTTTTCTAGTAATTTTGCTAGTATAATTTTCTAAATTTCTTAGTATATTTCTCTAATTTCATTATCATGATTAACTATTAGAGATCTTAATAATTTTCATTAAAGATTCCATTTGAAGAGGTAAAAAGAAATTTTGTTATTAATGCAAGGGATAACATTTTCAATTATTAATGAGAAAATTAACTTAACTTGGGATTTGTTTCTTGGAAGATATTTCTTCTATTTTAATATAAAACAAATATTAGAAAATCAAGCAATCTAAATCATTTTTTTAATTAATATCTAAATAGTTAATTTTAAAAATAATAATTTAATCTTATAAAAATAAAAATAAAAATAAATATTTTTTTGGTCACTAATAATTCATAAGATTCATTAAAATCATTATTTAATAACAATTATCATCATCATTATCCTCTTTACAACAATAACCACAATGATATTCCAACGATACTATAACCATTATTGTTATTATAATTATTATTACTATCATTTAATCCTTTATATAATTAGAGTGCAACCATCATTTTATTATTATCTTATCATTACTCCCTTTATATTTTTATTATCATGAAAACAATTATCATTAGTTGTCATTGTTGTTGTCATTGTCATTTTGTTATTATTGATTTTTAATTAAAAACCTAATTCAAACTTGTTTGTTAATAAAAAATTAGTTGTGGAGTCTATTTTAGGTTATATATATATAAAAAATCAAAGTTATAAAAACCTTAAGAAACTCTAATTTGAAATTTTTCTAGTTTTTTTTCTATACTATTTATAATATATATTTCAATATATCTTTTAGCCAAATATTTTTCCTTAACCATCGCTACAAACACATTCATAGCTATAATTGAGCTATAATTATAGTCCAACTTTTAAGCCAAATAAAACCTTAATGTAACCATTATTCATTCTTAATATCACTATCTCTATTACTATACTTGGAGAGTTGTATGCTCTTTTTAGTATGATAACCATTTTAAAGGTGAAAAAATCATATTCAAGAAGGAGGAGAAAGTATAGCCAAATAAACTTGCCTACACTTCTAGAAGTACAATTAAAAGTCTTTTAATTGCGATCGATCTCTAAACATTCCTCTAGCTCATAAGAAGAATTTAAAAAGATTAGTTCATAATCATTTCATTTTTTCTAAAACTCTATACCAAGCCTTTAAATATAACTCGAATAAAAATCCTTGCTGCCATCAAAGATAAATAATTTGTGTAATACCCCATAATAAAATATGATCCTCACATTTACAAATAGAAAAATATTATATATTCTATGAAGATAAAGTGTATGACATTAAAGCTTGTTATGCTCTAATAATTTTATGAAGAGCTCGAATAGACGGGGGAGTTGACACTCATCACGAGGTGTTACTCGAGATCAATATGTTCCTAAATAGGTTTATATATATAAGACTCTTGCTAAAAGATAAAAGCTTATGAAAAGCAGGTATTAATAACCTTTCATACCCAAATCCATAAAATAAGCCTATTGTCCTCAACCTAAATAATAAGGATGGTGTAGTTTTTTCTTATAAAGATGCTTTAGTAATTACCACCGTCCTTTCTAACTATATAATGCATAAATATTAGTAGACGATGAAAGCACGATTAATATTTTTTTCCTATGAAGTGTTGTATAAGATGAACATTGATAGCTCCAAGTTAACTTTGGTTAGGACCTTATTGATAGGGATAAAAGGGAAATATGTGCTAATATAGGGTGACATTGAGATACTAGTCACCATTTATATATATGTTTATTACAAGATTTTTTAATAGACTTTCATGGTGATTAAGATAGACTTGACATGCAACATCATCATTAGTCAATATTTCATTCATGAGGTCAACATCACAATCAACATGTTGTATTTGACCAAAAAAACCATATTGAAAAAGGGGTGACCATATTTAAAGGAATCAAATAAGTTGAAAAAGATTCACCTTCACATTTGTGAAAAGATAAAAAGGCCTTAACGATGGACTAAGATAGGCCCATGAAAGAAATAAAAAAGAATTCCACCAAGGTTATGGAACAATTATAGAAGATTGATCTACATAATAAAAATGTTAACACTACCAACAAGATTAAATCCATCTTAAACTTTAAATAAAAACAATCTTTAATAGAGCTCCTTAGTAATAATAAGGGGAAAAAAAGAAGAAGATAACTTGGCTTTTGGACTTGTATGTATATCTAAGCATCAACCTTACATGGTTGCCTATAAACTAAATATGAACCCCTCATCTCCTTTTATCCACTAAAGTAAGATAATTTTAGGAAAGTGATATTGAATAGCTAGCAAATATAGTTATGGTGAAAAAAGCAATGAGAAGTGGAGAATGTATATATATATGTATACTTCATTTACCTCATCAAAACATGCTAAAAAAAAAAACTTTCTTTATCAAAGATAACTAGGTTTATGGACTTCATAATCGAGTTCTAATTTCTAAGCTCACTAGATGTGAACTTAGATTACCACTAGGTCCTCATACTCCTTGAAGATGAAGAGAATATATTTTTTATGATAAATAACATGAATGTTTTATTCTAAAGATATGCCTTTTAGGCTTAATAATATAGGATTTATTTACAAAAAGATGTGAATAAGGTCTTTTAGGATAAGTTGGGTAGGAACATAGATGCTTATACCAACGATATGCTAATAAATAACTTAACATTTTAACAACACATTTAAAATCTCTAAAAGTTTTTCACTATTCTGTACTAATATAAATTGAATTTGAATCTGATTAGGTGTGTCTTTACCATCAAAAAAAAAAATCTTAAGATTTTTAGTCAATAGTAAGGGGATGAAGTGGAATCTTAAGAAGGTTCATGACATCCTAGATATGATGCCTCCCTTAGATGTAAAATATGTACATGGACTAACATGAAGAGTAATTAATCGTAACATATTTATTTTAAAAACATTTTATTATTATTATTCAAAATGTTGAAGACCATCTTTAATTTTTAATCAACTTCAAATTGCCAATAAGCTTATAAAGAGTTCAATGCTCATTTATCTTTTGCAAAATTCTTCTTATAAGTTAAAGAGGGTGAAAGCCTCTTCTTGTATTTAGGTGTAGGCAACCTAGCATGTAAATTTTATTTCATTTAGAAAAGAGAATGGGGTGCGAATCTAGTGTACTATACTTACAAAATTTTATATGACATTAAGAAGCTAAAGCCTTACTTCCAAACACACTAAGGTATTGTCTTGATTGATTAACATTTTTCCATAAATTCCTACTAAGCTGGATATATCTAGGTGATTGGTCAATAATGTTATTATATTGGAAGAGTTTGGTCTCTCATACCAACTAAGACCAACTAATAAACAAAAGAGAGAATATTTAGGTACTATATAAATTGTCATGGATGCAAAGTAAATAAATTTTATAAAATAATACTTACTCATAAAGGATCTTCTTTCAAATAAAAATGAGTCTATATGCCTAATAGGTTAAGAGGTAAGATATTATTTTATAGATTGTGTTTTATGTAAAATATATACAATAACCTCACTCTTAAATTACTTGTTTTTAAAGGAAAACAATTATATGTTAATAGAAATTCATAAAAAAGGTATGCAATATACATATGAGTGCAAATTCCCTATCCAATAAAAAACTTGAGTAGGATTTTATTAGCTTATCATTCTCTAAGTTATCATAAACCTAGTAAAAAATTATGACAAATGCTAGAGATTTGCTTTAGTTTTACACCAACCTTTAACTTAAATGAATTTCACCATCTCATCCTAGCCTTTATTTGAATAGAAGATGGATATCTTAGAACCATTCCTGAAAACCTAAAGGAAAAACATTTTATCTTTGTTGTCATGGATTCTTTCACTAAATTGATAAAGGTTAAAGTCAAGCTAAAATAACTATTAAAAAAGTCATATATTTTATATAAAAAATACCATATATAATTTTTAACTCTACAAGATCCTTATCATAAACAATGAGACCAAATTTACTTATAAAAATATAAGGGAGCAATTTTAAAAACTTTTCTCATTGATGTCCTTAAGGTGGTAGTGTTGACTTTGATCACTTGTGTTGTTAGTATAGATTATCTCATTTTAGAGCTAGTTTTCCTCTATTTTCTAAATTGTTAGTTGATTCTATCTTAAGACTAATGTCTCCTACTTTAAATTTTTTATTTTATAATTTAATGTTATGATATTATACAAAATCATATTAATTTGAATAAAACTAGAAAAAACAATTAAAGTTCAATAAAAGCATCTTAACAATAAGACTTGTTGTCATGACCATCCCCAACATCTTGGAATGGTTTTTTCTATTTAAGGTGTTTTCTTAAGGTTTTTATAGCTTGTTTTCCTCTGATTAGCCTTTTTTTAGGTTCAAAGGTCATTTCATCATCATTATCAGGCTTCATAACTAAGTATCGATTATAAGTGACAATATTTGCACACTTCCAAAAAAATCTCAATAAAGTTTAAAGTCTCTAATTAAGTTAGAAAACCTACAAAAAATCCAATATCCTCTTAGATAACCGGTAAAAGTAAAGATCATTCATCATTTTTTTTTAGCTTATCTTTCAAAGTCATCTTAATTACTTTAGACTTTTTAGTTAGAAGGTGAGTATCTTCTATTGGGTTTCTATAAAGCATATAAACATAGTGAAAATGATAATTTCAATTTTTTTTGGAGTCTCGAGATTCCTAGTAGACAATTTAGAGCCATTTAAGATTTATACAAAGATTACTTGAAGATTAGATTTTTCATGTGATTTCATTAGTGTTTTTTTAACACTAGATTATTACAAATCACAAGTTGTCCAATTACCCAACCTCTAATAATAATCTACACGAATCACTTGTGAAAAATCTCCTAAAACCTTTTAGGAGAGAGTGATCACTATTCTTTTAAGTGATAACTCTATATTTTTTATTTTGGTAATTCTTTGTAAGTATGTTTTGCAATTTGCATAATTTTATGCTCTACAAAAAAATATATGGCATAGAATTCTATTTATATAAAAATCCTAATAAGCCTATAAATGAAAAAGTATCAATTTTTCGTTGAATAATATCACTTATATTATTTTCAGGATAATTTTATAAATTTATTCAATCAATTCCTTACTTGATTTTTCTTAGTCTAAAATTGTAATTTTTATATTAATTAGACTCAATTTTTAATTTCTACAACTTATATTCAATTAACTCACACTTGATTAGTCATATAGTTTTAATTTCTGGCCAATAGTTTTTATTGTGTATGACCTATTATGTTCCTAATTTATTGGCCTAAATATAAATTATAATCCTAATCAAAATAGAATTAAATCAACTAAACAATCTAATTTATTATCAGTTCAATAGTTGATTTATTTATATTTAAAGATTAAGTGCATGTCATGATCTCTAAAATATTATTCTTGATCTATACTTAATAAGAGACCATACCTAGCTCAATGATGAACTTCTTGATCTATACAACTTTTTTTATCACTTAGATGTAGAGATGTATTTGGCTTCAGTTGTAAAATCTATTGTGGTCTCTTATTTATAACTCTTCTAACTCACATTATCACCATTTAGAGTAAAAACATATATTGACTAAAATTTATTATCATCAATATCTAATCAAAAACTAGCATTTGAATAGGCATGAACTACAAGTTCATCTTATCCATATACTAGAAAAATATTTTTATTCTTATTAAGTATTTAAAAATATTTTTAACTATTTTAAAGTGACCTTTACCTAGATTGAATTGGTATCTACTTATTAAGCTCAAAGGATAAAATACATATGGTATTGTACATAACTTCACATACATTAGGGATCCTATAACTAAAGCATATAGAATATTTTCTATTTTATCTCTTTTAATTTGTGTCTTAAGACACATGTCTTTTGAGAGACGTAGCTTATACTAGATAGGTAAGTATCTTAAGACACATGTCTTTTGAGAGATGTATCTTATACGAAATAGGTAAGTATCATTTCCTAGATTTTTCTATGTTAAATTATTTTAACCTCATGTCTATGTATATGGATTGAGATAATCCAAGAAACCTTCTACCTTATTGACACGACTGAAAGATTGATGTCTTCTCCCAAGTGCAGGAGTGTCGAAGTAATAAATAACCCGGCAAGACCGGGGTCGAACCACAGGGAGGTTAATTGTACAAATTATAAACAACAATTATAAAACAACAATAACAACAACAATAATAATAATAATAGTGGTAGTAGTACTAATAATAATAATAATAATAATAAAGAAAGAGAAGAAGAAGAAGATGAGAACTTTGAGATGGAATATTAATGTAACGATTAAACAATGATAATAACAAATGTCAAGGTTAGAGATTCCACTAATGGTATGTCAAACAAGTATAATATAAACTCTTGTTATTCAATTGGAAACCACACATAAAGGAGGTTCCAATGAGATTATAAATTGTTAACATAATTACATTAGTCATCTTATTCGATTAATGCTAATACTTGTAAATCTCGTCAAGCATTCATGATTATAACTTATGTTAACAACAAATCAAGTTCCTTTCATAGCTCAGGTGTCGGTTATACCATACATTATGGGCTATGAAAGTGCCAAGCATTTGTTGTACCAAGTGTTATACAACATAAATCAAGATTAGTCATTTAACAAGCAAAGTATTAAAGAGTGAACAAGATAACAAATATAAAACATGTTAGTATCAAACATTAAAGTCCATATTAAGTTTACATTATACTTATTCTTACACCATTAGTGTAACCTTTTCACCTTGACATAATTAACTTAGCTAGACATAATGAAAGAAAGCAAAATAGATAAACAAAATAAGAACATAAAAGTTAACTAAGTAAAGGAAAGGAAATGAAAGGCATAAACTTAATATTAATGAAAGCAAAGCATAAACATTACAAAAAATACAAAGAGAGAAAGGAAGAGCATGATCTTGATCTGGAAACCAAGATGCCTAAATGCATGGCAAATGCCTCCTTTTATAGGCCAAAATTGGGAACTATTGATTTGATGACTAATTGATAAGTGGGTGGCCAACTTTTGACTTGGTGACAATCCTTATCTTCTCTTGTCTGCCCAAAACGTCATTGATAACGTCAAAACTGGAGCCAGGTGCAAACATGAAAGTTGTAGACAATTGTCTCAGCTTTCTTGTTTAAAAAATTCAGCTCATTTGGACTTCTAGAACTCCAGATATGGCCAAAATACCGAACAGTGCTCGGGCTGGAAGACAGATTCGGGCTTCTTTGTTGTTGCTACAATTTGGACTTGATAATGGCCTTTTTAGATCTTGGGCTCCATATGAAAGTTGTAGGCCTATGTCTTACCTTTCCATCCATATAAATTGGACCTAAATCTGAGATCTGTAGCTCCAGATTGTGATTAGTACTTAAAAGTGCATTTTTATCATGGTTTTATATCATCATTTTGCACTTGAAGTATCAATAACTCCTTAACTAAAATATGTTTTATAATAATGTATCTAATAATATAAGATACCTATAATTTGTGGTAAATGTCTATTTTTAATGCAGGTCTATCACATAAATAAAAGGATTGATTGATGACTTGAAGAACTTAAATTGCATGGATAAAGAGATGGTCAAACTTAGAGAAGAGATGTCGGTGCAATCCAAACCGGAACACTGTTCGGTAATTGGGCCATATCTGGAGCTACAGATCTCAGATTTAGGTCCAATTTATATGGATGGAAAGGTAAGACATAGGCCTACAACTTTCATATGGAGCCCAAGATCTAAAAAGGCCATTATCAAGTCCAAATTGTAGCAACAACAAAGAAGCCCGAATCTGTCTTCCAGCCCGAGCACTGTTCGGTATTTTGGCCATATCTGGAGTTCTAGAAGTCCAAATGAGCTGAATGTTTTAAACAAGAAAGCTGAGACAATTGTCTACAACTTTCATGTTTGCACCTGGCTCCAGTTTTGACGTTATCAATGACGTTTTGGGCAGACAAGAGAAGATAAGGATTGTCACCAAGTCAAAAGTTGGCCACCCACTTATCAATTAGTCATCAAATCAATAGTTCCCAATTTTGGCCTATAAAAGGAGGCATTTGCCATGCATTTAGGCATCTTGGTTTCCAGATCAAGATCATGCTCTTCCTTTCTCTCTTTGTATTTTTTGTAATGTTTATGCTTTGCTTTCATTAATATTAAGTTTATGCCTTTCATTTCCTTTCCTTTACTTAGTTAACTTTTATGTTCTTATTTTGTTTATCTATTTTGCTTTCTTTCATTATGTCTAGCTAAGTTAAAAATGTCAAGGTTAGAGATTCCACTAATGGTATGTCAAACAAGTATAATATAAACTCTTGTTATTCAATTGGAAACCACACATAAAGGAGGTTCCAATGAGATTATAAATTGTTAACATAATTACATTAGTCATCTTATTCGATTAATGCTAATACTTGTAAATCTCGTCAAGCATTCATGATTATAACTTATGTTAACAACAAATCAAGTTCCTTTCATAGCTCAGGTGTCGGTTATACCATACATTATGGGCTATGAAAGTGCCAAGCATTTGTTGTACCAAGTGTTATACAACATAAATCAAGATTAGTCATTTAACAAGCAAAGTATTAAAGAGTGAACAAGATAACAAATATAAAACATGTTAGTATCAAACATTAAAGTCCATATTAAGTTTACATTATACTTATTCTTACACCATTAGTGTAACCTTTTCACCTTGACATAATTAACTTAGCTAGACATAATGAAAGAAAGCAAAATAGATAAACAAAATAAGAACATAAAAGTTAACTAAGTAAAGGAAAGGAAATGAAAGGCATAAACTTAATATTAATGAAAGCAAAGCATAAACATTACAAAAAATACAAAGAGAGAAAGGAAGAGCATGATCTTGATCTGGAAACCAAGATGCCTAAATGCATGGCAAATGCCTCCTTTTATAGGCCAAAATTGGGAACTATTGATTTGATGACTAATTGATAAGTGGGTGGCCAACTTTTGACTTGGTGACAATCCTTATCTTCTCTTGTCTGCCCAAAACGTCATTGATAACGTCAAAACTGGAGCCAGGTGCAAACATGAAAGTTGTAGACAATTGTCTCAGCTTTCTTGTTTAAAAAATTCAGCTCATTTGGACTTCTAGAACTCCAGATATGGCCAAAATACCGAACAGTGCTCGGGCTGGAAGACAGATTCGGGCTTCTTTGTTGTTGCTACAATTTGGACTTGATAATGGCCTTTTTAGATCTTGGGCTCCATATGAAAGTTGTAGGCCTATGTCTTACCTTTCCATCCATATAAATTGGACCTAAATCTGAGATCTGTAGCTCCAGATATGGCCCAATTACCGAACAGTGTTCCGGTTTGGATTGCACCGACATCTCTTCTCTAAGTTTGACCATCTCTTTATCCATGCAATTTAAGTTCTTCAAGTCATCAATCAATCCTTTTATTTATGTGATAGACCTGCATTAAAAATAGACATTTACCACAAATTATAGGTATCTTATATTATTAGATACATTATTATAAAACATATTTTAGTTAAGGAGTTATTGATACTTCAAGTGCAAAATGATGATATAAAACCATGATAAAAATGCACTTTTAAGTACTAATCACACCCCTCAACCAGCTTATTACTAGTCCCTAGTAATTAAAGCGTTAAAACAATTTGCAAATTTCACAAAGCAAGGTATTCATCATTTAACTTCCATTAATCTATCCAGATAAACAAACTCTCATTAAATTTATATATCTACTCAATACCACTTAACAAGATATTAATAAACCTTTCTTTTGTGCTCAATGTATCAACACATAATTATGGGGCTTTTCTTGGAAGAAAACAAAATTTTTGTTCTAATGTTTAAGGTTAATTTCCTTGGGATGGGATTATTATTTTTGTCGTCTTTTTTTTTTTTTACTTCTTTTTTTTTTTAAATGTATATACATATAATTTAAAAACATCATGCATCTTTAACCCATGTAACGAGCTTTCAGCTAATGACTCCCAGACCAGTTGGTCTTAGGGCATTAGGTGTTAAGACACCCCTACGAGCTTAGTAACTCGGGTCGTAGATACTGATATGTAGATAGTACAATGTTTGATTCCTTTAAGCTTTTCTCCTCAACCCATGTAACAAGCGTTGGGCCAATAGCTCCCAAGTCAGTTGACTTTAGGGTATTAGGTGTTAAAACACCCCTTCGGGCTTAATTGCTTAGGTTAGGGAGGCTACGAAACCAAACTTATCTACATTTTTATTATCATCATTTTTTTTTCTTTTTTTTTTCTCTTTTTTTTATGTTTTTTTTTTAATTATATACAATTCCTTTCCCTTAGTTGTTACTTGTAACAAAAGAACATAAATAATGTAATAATCCAATATGCAACCCACAATCATATGTTAAAGTGTGTGTGTGTAAATTAAGGTTTAAAAATACATGTCAAATAAGTATATGAGCAGAATTAAGTGGTAACAATACGAGAGTTTGTAAACCTGAATATTTCAGGAAGTATTATAATAGACCTTGTTAAGAATGGTTACTAAGATGCGTCTCAAGAGTCACTTTAACAAAAGAACTCCTTTACTCTGCCATCCTAGTAACAACAATTATGCACATGCTTTATGAAATGAAAAACAAATTTTTTTTTTTTATCAACTACTACCCTCTCCCCCCAACCAAAACGAGACATTGTCCTCAATGTTCTAAGGTAGAAAGATAGAGTATAAAAGATATCACCTGAAATAACGAACACTGACAAAACCTGAAACACACTGAAACAAAAATAAGAAATAACAAAACACAATAACAAAACCAAAATACACAAAAATTCACAAATGAAGGCTCAAATCCAATCTAAGCTTTTTACGGCTTTCCTTAGATGACCAATTTATGCGACTCATGGAAGGATCAATCACAGGAGTGAAAGATTGTAGTTGGTCAATCAATTGTTCAGCAGTAGTAGCAGAAATTATGATTTGTCGTGCAGAAGATGTTAAAAATTCCTGTTCCACAGCATGATCAAGAAAAGACAACAACTTATCATAATAACCATTAACATTTAACAAACCTATGGGTTTATAGTGAATGTGCAATTGAGCCCAAGAGGAAATATGAAAGATCTCTTCCAATGTGCCTAGACCACCTGGTAAAGCAATGAAAGCATCAGCATGATTAAACATTGCATTCATTCGAGCCGACATTGTGGAGACCTGAAGTTCCTCTCCAATTGTTTTTCCAATGATGTCCCCTTGTGCCAAAGCTTCAGGGACGATTCCGAAAACTTGACTACCTCCTAAAAATGCAGCTATTGACACACCTCCCATTAACCCAAGACTGCCTCCCCCATACACTAAATGAATCTTTCTCTCAGCTAGCACCTGACCAAGATGATTTGCTGATTCTAAAAACTCTTTTTCTTTCCCAGGACTAGATCCACCGAAAACACAAATATTTCTTATTTGATGACTTGAGGAACTTGCCATTTCTACACACTTCTATATTTGTTGAATGTATGGGTTGAGTAGAAATGAAAGGAAGGAAAATAGGGTTTTATAGATGAGAAAGTAGAAAGGCAATCATAACATCTATATGGAGGCCAACTGGAGTCTCACACACTCTCTCTCTTTTTATTTATTTATTTATTTACTTTTGAAAAAAACATGTGTATGTACAGGTAGTTGTGATTGTGGCTCACATCTTCCCTTGGTTTTACGTCCAAGAACGGCTTAAACGCCCTCTATGGGTCGGGGATAGGCTTCCCATCCAGTTTTCTTAAAAACTGGCAAACAAGGTCTTTTTTAGTCAGATTCCCAAGACTAAGTCAAGTATGTTCTTTATGAAAATGAGTTCATAAGTCATGAATTACACGATGCTTATCTCGACTATGATGAGACTTAAGAGTCAATAGAAGATTATCTATAGACTCTCTGTGTTTTGAAATAAATCCCACCTTCTGACAATTTTCACAGTTTTTGCGGAATGCATCTGACTCCTTGAATATGATGGGCCAGTAAAATTCACTTTGTAAGATTTCTACAATCCTTTTTTTTTATGAGAAATGATCCCCACATACCTTAGAGTAACAAAATTTAATGAAATTACTTACCTCATTGTCGAGAATGCATTTTTGAAATATTTGATCAGGACAATAATTGAATAAGTAAGGGTCATCCCAATAAAAATTTTGCTCGTTGCTCAAAAATTTTCTTTTGTCTTCAATACTCCAATGAGTTGGCAAAAATCCTGAAGCAAGAAAATTGATATTTTTAGCAAACCAAGGCATTGAATTAAGAGAAAGTAGAGATTCATCAGGAAAGTAATCATCGATTGGTGTGATGTCGGGTGTCGAATCTGTTGTCACTTTTGATAAAAGATTCGCATCAACCTTTTCGATGCCTTTTTTATCCTCGATTTCTTCCTGATTGGTCATGGCATGAGAAAATGGAAGTGCTAGCGGAGAATCAGTCGTTTCTTTGCAATTTTCAGATTCAACCCCTTCCTTTCCCTTAGAAATTGACTCATCATCTTTCTCATAAGGTTCAAGAGAGGGTTTTTCAATAACCTTACCACTGTGTAGAGTGATGACTGATTTGACTTGATCCATGTGTTGACTTCCATAACTACTTGTATTTGCATTGTATTGCTCCTTGAGATTTTGCTGTGGTTCAGATGGAAACTTACCTTGCTCTTGAAAATTAAGAGCAGATGTGAATTTTGCAAGAGTATCTTTAAAATCTATTATGCTTTGAGCAAGTTGATTGTTGATTATCTCTTGCTTTTCAATGAATGCATACAAAGTTTCCTCAAAATTTCTTGTAGGAGGTGGAGCATAAGGAGGTGCATATCCATGATAATTTTGGAAATTATGGTGTGCTTGAAACGGTGGTTGTGAAGTTTGTGCATTGTTGTTCTCACTCTTCCAACTGAAATTTGGGTGATTTCTCCAACCAGGGTTGTATGTTTGGGAGTATGGGTTATGGTTGGGCCTTTGAAAATTGTTTAAAGCATGGGCTTGTTTATGGAGACATTCCTTAAAAGAAGGCAAGGTTGGACAATCGTTGGTTGAGTGTTCATTTGTTTCACAGATTTGACACACAATGTTTTCAACAGATTTTAATTGACCACTCTTTTTCAATTCTAGTGCCTCAACTTTTCTAGCTAAAGATGCAAATTTGGCTTGGAGGTCATGATCTTCCCTAAGGTTGTACATACCTCCACTAGATGTATGAAGTTGAGTTTTACTCGGTGCCTCATATGTACCCGTAATGTTCCAATTTTGAGCATTTTCAGCTAACAAGTCTAAGTACTCCATTGCTTCATGAGGGTCTTTATCTTCAAAAGTTCCATTGCACATCAATTCAACCATTTGCCTATCTTTAGGTGTTAACCCTTCATAGAAATGTGAAACCAATCTCCATGTTTCAAAACCATGATGAGGGCAAGTACTAAGCAAGTCTCGATACCTATCCCAACATTTGTAAAATGTTTCTCCTGGTTTTTGAGTGAAAGTGGTGATTTGTCTCTTGAAAGAGTTTGTTCTATGAGATGGGAAAAACTTCTTTAAAAATTGTTGTTGCATTTCATCCCAAGCACGAATGGATCCTGGTCTCAAATTTTGTAGCCATGTTTTAGCTTTATCTTTTAATGAAAAAGGAAAAAGCTTTAATCTGATGGTGTTCATGCTACAATTTAAGTTATTATATGTGTTGCAAACCTCCTCAAATTCCCTTAAATGCAAGTATGGATTTTCCAATTCTAAACCATGAAAAGAAGGTAAAAGTTGAATAATACCTGGTTTAAAATTAAAATGAGATGCATCGGGAGGAAAAACTATGCATGATGGTGCACTTGTTCTTGTGGGATTCATGTGGTCTCTAAGTGTTCTAGCACGGTTATTCTCATTATTTTCATTATGAAGTGATTGATTATCTTCTTCGGCCATATTTTCTGAAAATGATGAGGACACCCTACAAAGTCTACCACTTGATGTGCGTGACCACACTCTCATGCACGTGTAGGAATATAATAAAATGAAGAAGAAAACAAAAGAAGAAGGAAGAAAACAAGGAGAAACAAAATAAAAGAGACAAAGTTATATACAAGAAAAGTGAAAAGAGAAAATAAAATAAAAACTATAATTTATACAAGAACTTACCTCCCCGGCAACGGTGCCAAAAACTTGACACGACTGAAAGATTGATGTCTTCTCCCAAGTGCAGGAGTGTCGAAGTAATAAATAACCCGGCAAGACCGGGGTCGAACCACAGGGAGGTTAATTGTACAAATTATAAACAACAATTATAAAACAACAATAACAACAACAATAATAATAATAATAGTGGTAGTAGTACTAATAATAATAATAATAATAATAATAATAATAATAAAGAAAGAGAAGAAGAAGAAGATGAGAACTTTGAGATGGAATATTAATGTAACGATTAAACAATGATAATAACAAATGTCAAGGTTAGAGATTCCACTAATGGTATGTCAAACAAGTATAATATAAACTCTTGTTATTCAATTGGAAACCACACATAAAGGAGGTTCCAATGAGATTATAAATTGTTAACATAATTACATTAGTCATCTTATTCGATTAATGCTAATACTTGTAAATCTCGTCAAGCATTCATGATTATAACTTATGTTAACAACAAATCAAGTTCCTTTCATAGCTTAGGTGTCGGTTATACCATACATTATGGGCTATGAAAGTGCCAAGCATTTGTTGTACCAAGTGTTATACAACATAAATCAAGATTAGTCATTTAACAAGCAAAGTATTAAAGAGTGAACAAGATAACAAATATAAAACATGTTAGTATCAAACATTAAAGTCCATATTAAGTTTACATTATACTTATTCTTACACCATTAGTGTAACCTTTTCACCTTGACATAATTAACTTAGCTAGACATAATGAAAGAAAGCAAAATAGATAAACAAAATAAGAACATAAAAGTTAACTAAGTAAAGGAAAGGAAATGAAAGGCATAAACTTAATATTAATGAAAGCAAAGCATAAACATTACAAAAAATACAAAGAGAGAAAGGAAGAGCATGATCTTGATCTGGAAACCAAGATGCCTAAATGCATGGCAAATGCCTCCTTTTATAGGCCAAAATTGGGAACTATTGATTTGATGACTAATTGATAAGTGGGTGGCCAACTTTTGACTTGGTGACAATCCTTATCTTCTCTTGTCTGCCCAAAACGTCATTGATAACGTCAAAACTGGAGCCAGGTACAAACATGAAAGTTGTAGACAATTGTCTCAGCTTTCTTGTTTAAAAAATTCAGCTCATTTGGACTTCTAGAACTCCAGATATGGCCAAAATACCGAACAGTGCTCGGGCCGGAAGACAGATTCGGGCTTCTTTGTTGTTGCTACAATTTGGACTTGATAATGGCCTTTTTAGATCTTGGGCTCCATATGAAAGTTGTAGGCCTATGTCTTACCTTTCCATCCATATAAATTGGACCTAAATCTGAGATCTGTAGCTCCAGATATGGCCCAATTACCGAACAGTGTTCCGGTTTGGATTGCACCGACATCTCTTCTCTAAGTTTGACCATCTCTTTATCCATGCAATTTAAGTTCTTCAAGTCATCAATCAATCCTTTTATTTATGTGATTGACCTGCATTAAAAATAGACATTTACCACAAATTATAGGTATCTTATATTATTAGATACATTATTATAAAACATATTTTAGTTAAGGAGTTATTGATACTTCAAGTGCAAAATGATGATATAAAACCATGATAAAAATGCACTTTTAAGTACTAATCACTTATCTTTATAGATTTTTATTTCTAGTATAGGTTGCTTCTCTCATATCTTTACAGAAAAATGATTGGACAACCAAATCTTTATTGAATGGCGTAAAAGAATTGTCATTTCCTCTTAATAATGTGTCATTTACATATAATGGAAAACAAATCACTCCTACTGACCTTTTTATAAATACAAGGCTCAACTATATTTATTTTTTTATAAAATGAAACTATTTGATTATCTCATCAAAAAATAGATATTCCAACTCTTTGAAGCTTGCTTAATTTTATAAATTGATTTTTATAGCTTGCATACTTTGGTACCAAATTCTTTAGATCCAAAACCTTAGGTTGTGTTATATAAATATTTTCATGAAAATTCTCATTCAAAAAGATAGTTTTGACATCCATTTTTTAAATCTCATAATCATATGCAACTATATAAAGCAAAATCCTCATGGATTTAAATAGCAATTAGTGAGAAGGTTTCATCAAAGTCAATTACATCTAATATATTTTATTCTATCAGATTAATCAACCAAGGTCAATACCTGATTGGTGTACATGAAATCTATATCAGATTTTATGGCCTCAAGCTATTTCTCAAAATTAATATTAGATATTGTTTCCATATAATTGATAAGTTTATCAAGTGTAAACTAGTCATTATTTTTAGCTTTCATAATAAGTTTATATCTAATTGGTGCATGATGCATCCTACTAGATATACAAAGTTCTTGTGTTTATTGAACTTCAGTTTGAATATCCAATGTTATAGTGTTAAGCTTGGGTTCTAAATGGATGTTAGTTTGTGATTATTAAAAAAAATGTGTTCTATTTTCCTATCAATACCCATTTTAATAACAAATTCTTTCTTTAGAAATGTAGTATATTTTTAAGATAAACTCCTTTTGCTTAAAAAGGTGGTAGAAATAATATTTAATATTTTATTTTGGATATTCAACAAACTTGTATGTATCTGACTTAACTCCTATCTTTTTAGATACAATATGCTTTACATAAGTGTCACATCCCCAAATCTTTGAGTATGATAAGTTTAGTCTTATACCTTTTTATATCTCATATGGAGTCTTATTAACATATTTTGGTGGAACTCTATTTAAAAGGTAAGTAGTAGTTTGTGGGGAATAACCCTATAAGAAAATAAAAGGTCTATGTAGCACATTAATTAATACTTAAAAGTGCATTTTTATAAAGGTTTTATATTATCATTTTACACTTGAAATATCACTAACTCCTTAACTGAAACATGTTTTATAATAACATATCTAATAATAGAAAATACCTTTAATTTATAGTAAATATTTATCTTAAATATAGGCCTATCACATATATGAAAGGATTGATTGATGAGTTTAAGTACTAAAATTGAAAAGATAAAGAGAGGGTCAAACTTAGAAAAGAGATGCTGATGCAATTCAAACTGAAATACTGTTCGGTAATTGAATCATATTTAAAGCTGTAGATTTTGGATTTAAGTCCATTTTATATAGATGAAAAGGTAAGACAAAGGCTTTCAATTTTTCTAGGAGTTCAAGATTTAAAAAGACGATTTTCAAGTCCAAATCAAAGCAACAACGAAGAAATCTGAATTTGTCCTACAGCCCAAACACTGTTCAGTGTTCAACCAATATCTTGAGTTCTAGAAGTCCAAATAACCTTATTTTCTTTTCCTGAAAAGCTGAAACAATTTCCTAGAACTTTTATAAGTACAAGTGGTTCCAATTTGATGTTATCAATGATGTTTTATTCAAACAAGAAGATAAGGATTGCCACCAAGTCAAGATGTGGCCACCCACTTATCAATTATTTATCAAATCAATAGTTTCAAATTTTAGCCTATAAAAGGAGGTATTTACCATACATTTAAGCATCTTGGTTTTCATATCAAGATCATGATCTTGCTTTCTCTCTTTGTATTTTTTGTAATGCTTAAGTTTTACTTTCATTAATATCTTGTTGTTGCCTTTCAATTCATTTCCTTTACTTAGTTAACTTTTATCTTATTTATGTTCTTATCTTATTTATTTATATTTCTCTCTTCCATTATGTTTAGCTAAGTTTATTATGTCTAGCTAAGTTTATTATGTCAAGGTGAAGAAGTTATGCTAATGGTGTAAGAATAAGTATAGTGTAAACTTAATATGACTTTAATGTTTGATACTAACATATTTTGTATTTGTTATCTTGTTTCATCTTTAATACTTTGCTTTTTAAATGACTCGTCTAGATTTATGTTATATAATACTTGGTACAACAAATACTTGACACTTTCATAGCCCATATTGTATGGTATAACTGACACCTGTGCTATGAAAGAAACTTGATTTGTTGTTAACATAAATTAGAATCATGAATGTCTGATAACATTTACAAGTATTAGCATTAATCGAATAAGATAACTAATGTAATAACAATTTATAATCTGATTGGAACCTCCTTTATGTGTGATTTCCAATTGAATAATAAGAGTTTATAGTATGCTTGTTTGACATACCATTAGTGGATCCTCTAACCTTGACATTTGTTGTTATTATTGTGTAATCCTTACACTAATCTTTCATCTCAAAGTTCTCATTAACTTCTTCTTCTTCTTCTTCTTCATTACTACTACTACTGCTACTGCTATTACTATTATTATTATTACTATTGTTGTCGTTGTATTATTATTGTCTATAATTTATATAATTAACCTTCTTGTGGTTCGATCCCGATCTTGCCGGGTTATTTATTACTTCAATGCTCTTGCTCTTAAGAGAAGACATCAATCTTTTAGTCGTGTCATTTATTATAGACTATACCATATCTAATAGGGTATAATTTCTCCTTATAAAAACTTCACTATATTGCAGTGTTATATGAGGTGTTTGTTGTGAGATAATCATATATATTTTTAGATGATTTTGAAAATCATGACTCAGGTATTCACCATATCGATCAGATCAAAATATCATAATACTTTTTCCATATTGTTTTTAAACTTCACTTCTGAATTCTTTGAACATTTTAAATTATTCAGACTTCTATTTCATCAAATACACACAACTATATCTAGAACGATCATCAATAAATGTGATAAAATATGTATATCCATCCAAGACATAAATCGTTATTATTCCACATACAACTATATTGTAAACCCCTAGATAAAATCCATAATATTAACAAGGGAAAAAATATGGTAAATGAGTAAAGTTACTATTTGAATTAAAAAGATGACTTTAGATTTTGGGAATTTGAAATAAAATATTCATTTATTAGTTTAAAAATAAAAATGTGGAAAATATTTGAAAAAAAACAAAGAAAAGTATATAAAAATCAAATGAAAGAGATAAAAGATGAAAGAAATGTTCTAATACATAATATAAAAAAATTTGATGTAGTTAGTTGAAACTCAACATTAAAATTATGTTTGAATCTATGAAATATGACCCAACAAACATACAGGGTACAAACCCATAGTTTAAACATTGATAAACTGTGATAAATATGGAGATTTTTCATAAATTTAAGATGAAAATAATTAAAAAAATATTTTTGACTTTTAAAATAAATTAATGTATGGTTTTATGAGCGAATAACCCAAACTGCTAGTATAAACCTTGTGGATGATCATGCATTTTTAACCTATAAAGGAGTGAAATTTAAGGAAAGTTTTTTTATTATAAATAAGTATGAAAGTTCCCAATGAATTAGCTAAAAAATTGGACAATTTATCTAGAGAAAACAATACAAAAATTGAGATTTTTGGCATACAAATTATCTAGTGTTTAGTTTAATGCTATTGGACATAACTCTTAATCCAATTGTTGGATTAAGATGAAACTCTTTAAATAACCTCCTAGCATATCATTATACATTGTTTTAAAATGTTAAGCCAATCAGAGCTCAAGAAAGTCTTCTAATAGTAAAAATATCAGATAAAAATATAGAAAATATCTTCTCCTTCTCATAAAACCTAAGAGTGTAGTTGGTTTATAAAGAAAAAGCCAAATGTTCGAGAAAAAAATTTCTCTTCTCATTTCTTTGTTAATTTCAAGTTTAAACTTATAAATTTATGAGTTTTTAAGACATTATAAGTGATTTTTAGAGGAGAAAACCAACTCAAAGAGTGGCTTTAAAGAGATAAATAAAATGGACAGCAGAGAGAGTAACAAAAATCTTTAAAAATAGTAAAGAATAAAAGGGAGGAATTATTGAGAAAACCAAGTCATGGTGTCCAAATTTGATGGTTAAGATGTTGCTTACCATATAATTTCTTGTTTTAATGAGTTTGTGATAAATGAATAAGAAAACACTAAATTTTAGACTTTAGAGTTTATGATATTTAAACAATTAATTATTGAATTTAAGGTTTATTATTAATGTTAGATTATAAATTATATGACGTGATTATAAATTTAATGCATAAAATTTCATTGTGAAATCATGTTTCTTTGAATAAGGCATTTAGACCTAAACTAAAATAATTAAGAACGGATATTGTTGATTGGCATTTTCAATGCCTCTGATTTTAGGCTAATATTGTGTTTAGCAAACACGTTCAACTACTTTCTCTTCTAGTTTTAAATTGTTTTTATTTTAGTATCTAACCAAACAAACTGAAAAATTCTAAAACAATTCAGGGAATATTTTGAATTATTTATGAGTCCCTCATATGTTTTTCCAGTATTTTTTTCTAAAATCTAGTTATAGATTTACACTATAAGATACAGATCTAATATTAAAAAAACATAGTTTTTCTCTAAAATTTGAAAAAAAAAAATCCAAAACAAATTATATTTCAAAAATACAAAAAATTATTTTGTTTATATGCATATAACTAAATTCAAAAAGTTTTTCATGAATATTTTCTAAAAAAATTATATTTTTGTCTTGTTTCAGAAATATCAAAATAGGTATTGTAACCAACTTATGATTATCCATTAGAAGTTGGTCAAAATTTTAAAAAAACCGTAAAAAATATTTTTTTCATTAATATTTGACGTATGAATTTTACAATATAATTCATACTGTCAGTATTAAATTAAATGAATTAATAACTATGAATATTAGGTATTAGTTGTATAATTTATTATTTGAACATATCAAATTACATTGTAAAGACTTTGTCATGAAGTAGGAAACAAGTGCAATGCTAAAATTTAGACCCTAACATGATGAGATAGAGAACTTTTCACAAAGGAAGATTTGTCTTGAACCTTAAATGAAATCAACAAATAGAAACACGACTTAAAATAACAATCAATTAACAATGCAATTTACCCATAAGTAAGGTGTACTAGGAGTGATACATATTTTCCTTGCACAACTAATCTTTTGACCTAGACTCTCACATACCATAGGTTTTCTAGTAACTATAATATAGGTGGTGACTCCCTCAAATCATGGTTTCATGATTCAAGCCAAAACCCTCTCAATCTAGGGGGCAGCTTTGTCATTCTACGTCATGCACGTCATGACAAATACAAAGATTTTTTAGGTGACCTACTTGTTCGTGAAAAAAAACAAACATGAAATTTTTTAATAATAGTTTCATTATAATAAGTGACCTGTTTGTTTGTGAAATACATGAAAGTGATTTTAATAATGATCTTATTTTCTAGGTGACCTTTTTGTTTATGAAAAACTCGAAAGTTTTTCAACAATAACCTTATTGTAATGGGTGACTTACCAAACTATAAAAAATACTAAGATTTTCTAAT
Source organism: Populus pruinosa (assembly GCA_026413675.1). Classification (NCBI taxonomy): domain Eukaryota; kingdom Viridiplantae; phylum Streptophyta; class Magnoliopsida; order Malpighiales; family Salicaceae; genus Populus; species Populus pruinosa. The sequence goes on from CM048606.1 coordinate 4,821,049, forward strand.
TGGTCTAATTCTCATAGACGACCTGCCTAACTGTGAAAAAATATAAAGATTTTTTAAAATTAAAAAATTCTTAAAAGTATTTTTAGATTTAGCCATTTTGAGGAGGCATGACTTTTAATGAGCCCCATCAGAGGTTTTTCTTATGAATTTTTAAAAAACACATTGTTTGATACTTTGGAGTTAGATGTTATGCATGTATCTTTACCTAATTTAAAATATAAGCCTCCTTATCTTTACAATCTCTTTCTTGCTTGATTAGTGAGGTTTGTTATTTCTTATCCAACTCCTCTTGTATGTTTAGCTTCTAGGCCACTAAATTGACCCGTATAAGTTTTTTGCTAGAGTATTTTCAATTTTACATAGCTTAGTATTATGGTGCTCGTCTCGACTTATTTGCTTGTTGGAAATTTTGTCTTATTGATCAACTTGAAAGGATCATTTAATATTTTTTTTATCTTATTACTAACAATATTCAATGTTATTTGTTATCTGGAAAAGTTCAAAATGCCTTTTTTAAACACCAATGCCTCCTTGTCTCACAACCAGAAGCATTCTTTTTTCACTGTTAACTTGATGGGATCAAAGTTTCTTCTAAATACAACATTGTCTCCCTGTTTTGACCATTACCTCTAAGTATACATTATCACTAACTAATATAAACAATGTCTTTGAGAAACCCTTATCTTTTTTTTTTTTTAGTTTTGTTTCAGTAAAGAAATTTTTATCCAGAATGAATTTTAAATTGTTGAACATCTTACATTTTAAAACAAAAAATGTTTTGATATAAGTTTAAAACAATTTGCTTTTGAAATCTTGCAACTCCTAGGGATTTTTGAAAAATAAATGATTTATTTTTATATTAGTGATATTGAAGTTGGTAAGTGTATATGATGAGTTGACCTTATGTTTTTAAGGATTTCAAACTAAGAGGTTCAAGTAAAAGCTTAAGGTTTTGTTTGGAAAAAAATTATCTATTTTTTAACACTTATTTTATCAGATTGAATAATAATAAGTAGCTAGTTGATGATGTCACAAATCTTATGAAAAGGTCTTTTGCATTTTAAGAATGTCATTTATTAGTTTAGGTAGCTTGCTTACTTAATTACAAAAGACTTTTAAAGACATGTAATGTAGGTTATGGTTCTTCGCTTTGAAAGAAAAGGATTATTAAAGCTCAAAAAGTATTTCATGCTTTCAAAAACACAGGATCACTATCATCTGTTTGATTTATCATGTCTTTTGATCTTTTTTTCTTTTTTTACATTTCTTTAATTTGTCATTTTTTTTGTAGAGCATCTTTATTTTGTTTCGACTATCACTTTTGATTTTGACTTGGGCATGTCCATTAGCATTGGAGTTTCTTAGGCTTTTCTTTCTCATGGCTTTTTTTTATTAATTATTGATCTTTGAAATTTTATTTGTCCCTAGTATAGGGTGTGATCCTAATTAGGAGTTTTCATGAAAGAAAATTTATTCATGCTAAAAAATGGACTATAAGGTATATATTCTAAAGAAAGAGACAACAAAAATAATGTTTTCTCATTTAAGGTACAAGCAGTAAAAATTAATGAACTTTGACATCGTATAGTGTAATGGTTTGAACTTTACAAAGAAATACATTTCATAATTCCATAATTATTAAATTTACTACATGTCATTATACGTAAAACTAAAATGTAGTTTACATATAATGACATATAATGGATTCAATAATTATGGTGTAGGGTTAACCATTTGTTTGTCCATTCATGTATTCTAGTTTAGAGTTTTGTCATCTTAGTGAGGAAGTTGTCTAATTCATAAATTTATTTTAAACAATCATTATTGAAATAAAAAGAAAGTTTAATTTTTCAAAATTTCATTGGGAAAAATATTTTTTATAGAAAAAATGAGTTATGCAAGACTATAAAATTGTGTTCATAGGTTCTTTAGGATTCACTTTTCAAATGTCTGAAAGCAAATGATGTTTGGTTTAAAAAAAGAGATATAATTGAAGGAAAAACTCATTATTTTATTAAAACTTTAGAAAAGAGGCTTAACAACAAAAAATTTATACCAATATCTTAAGCCATAATTATTAGCAATGTAAAACATAGTAGCTAAACAAAACACATAATAAGATAAAACACTTAATAACATTTAATTATAACTTTCCAGAATCTCCTAATCATTCAAGTCTTATGAACTTACCAATAAAGACATTTTTTTAATAGTCAGTTGGGGTTATGTGGAGACCATTCTCATCATAATGACATTATAACTTCATCTTCACATGGTTGATTTCTTTATGATAATTTTTCTTTCATTGTGTTTTTTCATCGTCAACTAAAGCGGCTTAAAATGAAAACATGTATAGAGTCATTTCCTCATTGAAAGTTTTGAATTTGAAAAGCATCACATCAAGAAAATGTCCTCTTATTAATACAACCTCACTATCGTAAAAGACAACAAGGTTTATATTAGGTTCTTTTTTATGTTTTTATATTCACTATATATTTTTTATTCCTCTCTTTTTAATTATAGTTTTTCCTAGCCCATAATTATATAAAGATGCATTCATCATCTATACAGGTTATGGAAAATTTTCCTTCATATTTAACAATCATGACATGCTTGTTATGATCATTCCTAAAAATCAATGAAGGAATCATAAACAAATCATAACGTTTCTTATTCATGTAAAGATAAATGTTTTTCCTTTTTTTTTTCCTGTGAAACCTTTCTTTTCAATCGAGTCATCAATATTACCCAACCAGATAGCTTGTTCAATATTCTCAATTATAATAACTAACTCAATGAAATGTTGTGTAGAGCTTCCAACCAAACATTCAAAATATAGAGACTTAAAAGTATTGGAAAATAAACTGACCATCTCTTTTTTCAATGGATAGGAATTAACCTGTACAGTTACTACACATGCACTTTTAGGCGTACTATCTTATGAACTCTTTGTTGCCATTCTCTATGACTTACAGCCTATATTAGACTTATAGTGTCTAATAAAGATATCAACTAAGTGCTTTTACTTTTTTTTATTTTGGTATTGTCCAACCACAAACACTAAGTGAGGGTAATGTCATTCAATGTATCTTAAAAAAAAATGTCATTAAATTCTCATTATAAATCATTTCAGTGATTTTATTACAACATGATTTGAAATGGGTTATAAGGTATTGGGTTTAGTATAGTTAAAAATTTTAGCACTATAAACATTGATGTGCCGTGAATGATTCGAAAATCGACAACAATGAATCTGATGAAAATGGATGAAAGATGGGTCTGACTGTGTTGTCTTTCTTTTGGTGTTTAGGCTAGATTATAGTGATTTTAAGGTAAATAAAATGGAGGATAGACTAGAGTGATATTTTGATAAGTCGATCTGGACGCCATAAAGATCAATCTAGGATTTTGACGCCACACTCTCTGTGATTGAAGAGTGATAAGTCAAGTAAGGTTCTTCACAAATCAATTTTGGAAGAACAACTCTTAATTCTCTGAATTAAGTTCAAATCTTGACCAAAATTTCTTTATTACATATTCTAATGTCATATTTATAGTTGGAACATCCCTCCATAGTTAGGAAAATTCAACATGACAGAAATCAAGCCTAAAAATTGGACTTTGACAAAGTAACAAGACAAATTAAACTATTTATAATTGGAACATCCCTCCATAGTTAGGAAAATTCAACATGACAGAAATCAAGCCTAAAAATTGGACTTTGACAAAGTAACAAGACAAATTAAACTAGCACATATTTTCTGACTTTAATTGAAACATAAACAAACCGAATTTAAAATGTCTATAACTTCTTGCACAAAAGTCCAATGCAGTCATGGTTGGACAATCTGGAAATATCACGTTCTGAACTTGAAATCCACCTTGATTAGTCTTGTTTTCACATGCAATGGATGACTTCAAATTCGGGTTCAAATTCATCTACTGTTCTAATGTAAACAACATCAATTCCTTAACTTATTTGCATTATCAACTCAAATTCAAGTAGCCCAACATAAAAAAGAACCATTAAGGGCTCTTCCTATCTTTAAGTTCCAATTGTAGGCAAATAAGCACCCTTAAACCAATTTGAAACTGATTGCCAATTTATAACTATGACGCAACTTCAATCATTCCAATTTGACTTGTTAAGGTCTTTTATAGTTATTTCGCTCTCGCTCTTATCATTGGACCATCTGGATCCTCTTGCATATTAGATTTACCTTAACAAGATGGATTATCATTCCCATGATGCACATCATCAGCCCCGAGTTGATAATGATTTGTCCTTAAATTAGAGTTGTCGTCATCATCCAAGTATGGAGTCAAGTCTTTCACATTAAAAGTAACTGATACATTGTAATCGTTAGGAAGATCTACCTTATACGCATTATTATTCACCTTCTCTATAATCCGAAATGGTCCATTAGCTCTTGGCATCAACTTGGACTTACGTTTGCTTAGAAATCAGCCATTACTAAGATGAATCCAAACAAGATCACCAGGTTCAAACCTAACCATTTTCCGCCCCTTGTTAGCTTGTTTAGCATACTTTATCGTTTTCTCTTCAATATGCAATCAAACCTTAGTTTGTCCATCAGTTTGTGGATGACATGCCGTACTAAAAAGTAATTTCGTTCCAAGCTTCCTACAAAGTCTTTTAAAAATGGCTTAAGAACTTTGTTTCACGATCAGAGACAATGCTTTTAGAAACTTCATGCAAACAAATAATCTCTTAAAAGAACAAATTAGCTACATATACGACATCATCAGTTTTGTTGCAAGGAATGAAATGAGACATTTTGGAGAATCGATCAACCACAACCATTATTGAATCCTTTCCACGCTGTGTTCTTGGTAACCCCAGTACAAAGTCTATACTAACATCCATCCATGATTGCTCTAGAATAGGCAACGACATATACAACCCATATGCATTCTCTTTACCCTTAGCTTTCTTGCAAATAGCACATCTCTCAATCACCTTGTGCATATCTCGTAACATGCTAGGCCAAAAGAAATGTTCTTTTAGTAACTCATAAGTCTTCTTCTCCTCAAAATGACCATTAAGACCACCATCATGAGCCTCTCGCATAAACAACTCTCGTAATGAACGTGAAGGAATACACATTCTACCCATTTTGAACAAGTAACCTTCATGCATAAAGAACCCATCACAAGCTTCCTTTACACATTTGGTAACCATATTAGCAAAGTAGTAATCATCAGCTTACTGATCCTTTACCTGTTCAAAACCCATCAGCCTTGCATTCAATATAGAGATCAGTGCATACCTCCTAGAAAGAGCATCGGCAACCACATTAACTTGCCCTTTCTTGTACTTTATGACATAAGAAAATGACTCCATAAACTCCACCCATTTAGCATGTCTTCGATTCAGCTTGCTTTGCCCCTTAAGATACTTCAAAGATTCATGATCAGTATGTCTAACAAATATTTTAGGCAACAAGTAGTGCTGCCATACCTCTAGAGCCCGAATCAAAGCATAGAACTCCTTGTGGTAAATAGAGTAGTTCAAACGTTCTCCATTTAACTTTTCATAGAAGAATGCAATCGACCTCTTTTCTTGAATCAAAACAGCCCCAATTCCAACTCTAGAAACGTCACACTCTATTTCAAATGTTTTAGCAAAGTCTGGAAGTGCTAAAACTGGAGCAGTACATAACTTTTCTTTAATTAGCTCAAAAGTTTTATGCGCATCTGTACTCTATCTAAACTCGTTCCTTTTTTTCAAGCATTCTGTTAGATGAGCAACAATAGAGCTGAAGTCTTTCATAAATTGCCTGTAGAAAAAAGCTAAACCATGAAAACTCCTCACATCAGCAATACTAGCAAGTTTTGGCTAGTCCTGAATTGTCTTCATTTTCTCCTCATCAACCTTAACTCCCTTGCTAGAGATAATATATCCAAGAAACACGACACTTTCTTTACAAAAGTAACACTTTGTGAGTTTCCCATACAACTTAGAATCTTACAAAGTTTCAAACACAACTCTAAGATGCTTCACATGATCATCAAAGGTCTTGTTATACACTAGGATATCATTAAAATATACGACAACAAACAACCCAATATACTTCCTTAAAATATGATTCATAAGCCTCATAAATGTACTAGGCGTATTAGGTAACACAAACGGCATTACCATCCATTCATATAAGCCCTATTTAGTTTTAAATGTTGTTTTTCATTCATCTCCCTCTTTCATTCTAATTTGGTAATAACCACTTATCAAATCGATTTTAGAAAACAATGCAGCTCCATGCAACTCATCAAGCAAATCATCAAGTCTGAGTATAGGAAATCGATACTTAACTATTATTTTGTTGATAGCACGACTGTCCATACACATCCTCATGGTACCATCTTTTTTCGGTACAAGCAACGTAGGTACGAAACATGGACTAAGTGATTCTTGAACATAACCCTTCTCTACGAGCTCACCAACTTGCCTTTGAATCTCTTGTGCTTCCTTTGGATTACATTTGTATGCTGGTCTATTAGAAAGTGAAGCTCCCGGCACCAAATCAATTTGATGCTCAATTCCACGAATAGGCGGTAACCCTTTAGGTAATTCATCTGGAAACACATCTTTAAATTCTTCAAGCAATTCCTTAATCTGTGTTGGTAAGTCCAATCCTTCTACTTATAGTAATTGCTTTGCCCAGATCATGAAAACAACCCCCGTCGAAGCTAATGCTTGTTTAATATCTTTTTTTTTTGCTAATAACAGCCTCTTACGTGATTGCACCTCCTTTTATTGGCTTCGTAACTAATCCTCTCTAATTTGTTGATAACTCAATGGTAACAAGTTCACCTTCTTTCCATTCAGCATGAAAGAATAACTGTTCTTTAGTCCATTGTAGTCATATCCTTATCAAACTGCTATGGATGACCCAGTAACAAATGGCTAGCTAACATCAGCGCAACATCACACAAAACCTCGTCATGATAGGTTTTAATGGAAAAAGGCACAAGACTTTCTTTGTCACCCGAATCTCCCCATTCTCATTCAGTCATCGCAAACTATACGGTCTGGGATGTGGAATGGTAGTTAAGCCTAATTTCTTCACCAAGGTAGTTAACGCAACATTAGTGCAACTTCCATTATCAATGATCATCCCACACACCTTATTTCGAATCTGACATCGAGTATGAAAGATGTTCTTGCGTTGCTCATCACTAACATCAATTTGTACATTCAAAACCAGTTGCACAACTAACAAATCTCCTTTCACTGGTTCAAAATCCTCTTCCTGTTCCATTTGTGCCTCATTTTCATCTTCAATTTCAGCCTCATCTCCACTGATCAACTCTCTATGATCCCCATGCAATATCATCACCCTTTTATTTGGACATTCTGAAGCAATGTGCTCATGTCCTAAGCACTTGAAGCACTTGATGTCCCGAGACCTCCCAGGATGTGGAGGTTCTGTCACCTTCTCCTTTACCTTTAAAGAATCAGAATTGGTATTCCCTTTGCTAACCTCCACCTTCTCATCTTGTTTAGGTGTACTCCATGTTCATGTAGGCATAAATACAGCCCTTGTTGTACTTGATGTAGTTACACTAGTTCGGACACCTCCTCGTTTCTGTTGCCTCTCTAATCGAGTTGCAAGCTTTATAACATCCTCAAGGAAGATGTACGGTTGCAATTTAACAACATTAGTTATATCCTTCCTCAACCCTCCAAGAAATCTAGTTGTTGTTTGCTCTTGGGGTTCCATCAATTCATATCGAATCTGCAGCAACTCAAACTCTTTCACATACTCTTCCACACTTAAAGATCCTTGTTGCAAAGTCTGAAGTCTAATGTATAGCTCTTGTTTATAGTAATCAGGAACAAATCTCTTCTTCATCACTGTTTTCATAGTTGCCCACGTTCTAATCTCCGCTTTTTCATCCCTTCTCCTTTGAATCTTTAAGTGTTCCCACCATAAAAGAGCATAATCTGTAAACTCAAGTGTTGCCACCTTGCACACCTTTTTTCAGAATATTCATACCATTCGAACACCTTTTCAACCTTCTGAATCTATTCTAAGTATTCCTCGGGTGAACTACTTCCTCGAAACGGTGGAATCTTAAGTTTGAGACCACTAGAAGGATTATTATTCTGTCTTCTTGGTCTGCCCCTCTCATTGGCCTCATCATCCCCATTTGGATCTCCGTCAGCTTTTACAAAATCATTTCATGGCACCCTAAGTGCTTACCTCTGCTGGGGTTGCAAATTATTTCTTTGCATCATTTGTATAAGGGTATGCAACTGTTCAAGAATTCCAGTCATTTCATCCCGAATCTCAGCATGAAATCGTTGTAAGCCCATAAGCTGTGTCTGTTCTAAACTTAATCCTCTTGACAAATCTTCTTTATCTCTAACCATAATTAAGTTTATCAACCTCAATTCCAGCAAGCCTTTTTTCTGTTTTTGGCTCCTACCTTAGATCGCAACTGATGCTCTGATACCAGATGATGTGCCGTGAATTATTTAAAAATCAACAACAATGAATCTGATGAAAATGGATGAAAGATGGGTCTGGTTGTGTTGTCTTTCTTTTGATGTTTAGGCTGGATTATAGTGATTTTAAGGTAAATAAAATGGAGGATAGACTAAAGTGATATTTTGATAAGTCGATCTGGATGCCATAAAGATCAATATAGGATTTTAACGCCACACTCTCTGTGATTGAAGAGTGATAAGTCAAGTAAGGTTCTTCACAAATCAATTTTGGAAAAACAACTTTTAATTCTCTGGATTAAGTTCAAATCTTGGCCAAAAGTTCTTTATTACATATTCTGATGCCATATTTATAATTGGAACATCCCTCTATAGAAAAATTCAACATGACAGAAATCAAGCCTAAAAATTGAATTTTGACAAAGTAACAAGATAAATTAAACTAGCACACATTTTCTGACTTTAATTGAAACATAAACAAACCGAATTTAAAATGGCTATAACTTCTTGCACAAAATTCCAATGCAATCATGGTTGGATAATCTGAAAAGATCACATTCTAAACTTGAAATCCACCTTGATTAGTCTTGTTTTCACATGCAATGGATGACTTCAAATTCGGGTTCAAATTCATATATTGTTCTAACTTAAACAACATCAATTCCTTAACTTATTTGCATTATCAACCCAAATTCAAGTAGCCCAGCATAAAAAAGAACCATTAAGGGCTCTTCCCATCTTTAAGTTTTAATTATAAGCAAATAAGCACCCTTAAAATAATTTTAAACTGATTGCTAATTTGTAACTCCAACGCAGCTTCAATCATTCCAATTTGACTTGTCAAGGTTCTTTGTAGTTATTTCTCTCTCGCTCTTGTCATTAGATCATATGAATCTTATTGCATATTAGATTTATCTTTACGAGATGAATTATCATTCCTATGATGCACATCAAACATTTTTGAAATGATAACATTAGGCACTAAACACATCTTAATAGCCTTTACAAGATCACACATGTTATTTCCTTTAATTGCCCTTATTCTTTCTTCTAGGGTGGCTAATTTTTCGAGGCCAACTTCTTATATTACCTTGTCATTTTAAGATTTTTTTATTATCAAGTCAACAGTAAGCGACATTCTTATGAAATATGTTGGTTGAGCATACAAAAAATATATAAAATGTTAAGATTTAAGTGATGCCTTATTTGCCCCCAGATATTATGATTGAAGGGAGTTGCAAGCATAAATGCAAATTAAGGTATAATTACTGGTTGTGTAGATGTTGCTTCTCTAAATTTAGATCTCAAAGCCTATTCAAGTGGACTAGTAAATTTTATAACATCTTCTTTAATACTTTCCAACTCTCTTTAGTGTTGGGTATCTGATCGAGTTTTTTTCATTTTCCATTTATCTTTTTGTCAAGTGAGTGTTATAGGTGTGGTTTAATAGAAGACTTATATATCAACTTACTAAATAAAAATAATGTAATTATACAAGTAATTATAAGATGCAAAAGTTATTATGATAGCAACAAGAAAATGCATATTAAAAGTGGATTTGCTTTTTGAGGGGGGTACCAAGGGTCTTTATTCATGGAATTTAGAAACCTGGTGTTATTATCATGCGAACAAGAGGATCCTTGTCCAATCTTACCTAAGTTTGAGCTTTTGACAACCCTTCGACTTCGGATTCATGATAGTTTTCTGTTTTGTCAATTGTAACAACTTAGAGTCTTCGATTTTTATTCTTTTTAGTACAATATAATTACTAAAGTACCATTTAAATTTAAAAAATCTATAACTAAAATTGAAGGACCTTTTGGTCTTTTATTATATTTTTTTAGTTAATATTATATGAGGTTAGGGTTACTTAGGTATTTGCATAAATTAATTAAAAAAATAAAGAGAAAAGTTATTGGTATCTGTAGCACATATGCCAATGTGTATGGAGTTTTAACCTGATCAACATAAATCTTTTTTTTATTTTTTTGCTGATTTTATTTTATTATTTTATATTTAATTTATTAAAGATTAAGCATTGTTATTTTTCTTGTTTTAATTTATATGACGATATCCTAGCCTCGCCATCCAGGTCACACATTTGTCATGCCAGTTTAAATTGACTCTAGATTTTTACATCATTTTATTATTTTATATTTTTATGTCAAATTTAATTTTTATTTTTTTTATCTTTTTTCTTTTCACAAGTTTATCATACCAACTCAAATTGGATTGAGTTTTTTTTTTATTTCTCTTTGTTCTTTGGCATTTAGATAACCTAGTCACAAAATTTTCTTTTGCCTTAAAGTATTCTAACAATGCTTTAACATTGTTTTTTTTTTAATGTTATGAAAGAAATCAACTTAATTCGGGAAGAAGCACGAGCCACCTATCTAGTCTTATCTACGTATTATTCCACTTCTTTACGGCCATAAAGCCCAAAATTAGGTTAATGGCTTGAACTATTAAGGTTCTACTCAAGTTACAATTTATAATGAAATGAATGGTGAAAGCCAAGGAAAAAATAGGGGAAATGGGTATAATTATATCAACTCAAAATGAAGATTATATACAAAGCAATAATATATTAAATGATGAAATTGAAAAATAAAATATTTAATTAAAAAAAAGACTTGGGTCAAATTAGTTTAACTTTTCAAACCTGTGATCTATGTTATGAAAATGTGATAAGCACACAAAATACAAATTGAAAAAAAAAAACATAAAGCTTAATTGTCTATCAATCTAATATTGAATGATAAAACTAAAAAAAAAATCAATTTATAAACAGGACAAAAAAATCCAAGACAACCTAGATTAGATTGTCTAACCTATGACTCGGGTTAGTTTGTTCTGAGTTATGAGATTATGATAAGTCCATAGAAAATAAATTGAAAAAAATAATCATGAAGCTCAATACCCAACCAACCTAATATTGAAAGATGAATTTAAAAAAGAAAGAACACATTAAAAAAGGAGTACCGAAAAATGAAATAAGAAAATCTGTGATAATATGTTAAACTCACGACTATGGTCATGATATAAAGATAATCTCATAAAACATAAACAAAAAAAAAATCATGAAACCAATTACAATGCAACCCAATGATAAATGATGAATCAAAAAGAAAACAAAGTAAATATAAAAATTAAAGATCAAATTTGATATCCAAAAACAAAAGATATACCATTTTGTTACTTTGGAGAGAGTTGGACATAGAAATCAAGGAAAGTAGAGTGACAAAAACAAAAGAATAAAAAAATAAGATTAGGTCATCAAAGTTAAAGTTGACCTCCTATATTTACATATATCGCCATATAAAAAAATGGTCACCGAGATGAATGAAATGATACTAAGGAAACTCACAAAAGAATGTTGGTGGCCATTTCACTCATTGTATAAGTGCGTCAACCTTTCTCATACGGTGATAGCGCAACATTTCTTTTGTTTTTGTTCACTTCAGTTCTTGAGTGTTAATTTCAGTTTTAAACTTGATTTTTATAGTTTTAGTTGTTTTGAATTAATTAAATTGAATTATATTTTTTAAAATTAAATATCAACCAACTATTGTAGTTTTTCCTAGACATCATAAAAATCCATGAACTTAATTGAAGTAAATCTACAAGTCCAAAGTAAATATGTAAATTGGTCTAGAGTGCTTCTCCTAAATGTTTTAGATTCCTTTGTAATATTGTTTTATTTTTATCAATATTCACTGTTATCCAAAACTATTTTCAACGGGTTATGCTGATGAAACGAGAAAAAGCTTGTAACTAATGATATTTTCTTATGAAATCCATTTCTATGTCAATTACTTTGAAAGAAAAATGAATAATAGCTATTGGCTAGGAAATTATCGACTAATACTTGCAGTTTGAACTCTAATAGTATAAAAACTAGATAGCTAGTTCTCACTATGCCGTAAACTGGATCCACGCTTTCCAAGTAAAAAAAAATCAATTTTAAATATATATATATATATATATATATATATATATATATAAAATAAAATAAAATCAAGCTAATATTGGTATGTTATAACCTGGTTCATGAGATATGATTGTTTTATAAAAAACAAATTATAAAAATTATAAAATAAAATTTTTATTAATCTAAAATTAAAAAATAAAATGAACATAAAAAATAAGAACAAAATCTGTTAAAAAATTAAAAAAATAAAGCAATGAGGAATTAAATTGAAATATAAAATAAATTAATAAAATGATAAAAAATAATAATTAAAAAAATTAACATCAAATTTAATATTAAAATTAAATGAAATAAAATTATAAGGATCAAATTAAAAAATAAAATAAATTAAGATAAGGATAAAAAAACTAAATAAATATTGACCAAATATGATAAATTAAAAAAATAGAGAATAAAATTAAAAAAATATTTTTATAAATTATTTTAAATAAAAAAAATAAAAGAAAGAGCATTAAAGTCAATAAGGATAGAATGATAGAATATATATATATATATCGTTGAAGTAAAATCCACATGCACCATCATGTGATAGAGAGATCGTCTTGAAAGTCACCGTTAGGCTACTAGAGCACATTATGCAACTTTCTAAACGGCATAAATGCCACCCACATCCAAGGCACATCTCATGTTCTATTCATTTTAAAATAATATTATATATATATATATATATATAAAAATATAAAATTACCCCTCAGCTTAATAATAACAAAAAAATTTAATTCACATCAATTTAATAATTTTTTATTCTACAAGCAATTTCATCATCTAAATAAATTTAAATTTTAGTACGAGCCATTGATTTAAATGAGTTAAATAAATTTAGCTAATTTAATAATATAATTATAAAAAATAACAATAAAAATAAAAAAAACCTCTAAAAAAACAATGTTTACTAATTAATAAAAATAAACTCTTATCAATATTATTAAAAGACACCTTCTAAATGTTATTAAAAAATCTAAAAAATTAATTTAAAAAAAGATAAAAAAAACTAGACTCGAGTTAGCATAATAAATTTGTAATATAATTGTTATATCAAGATAACCCCATACAAAAAAAAAACAATGGATGTTAACTTTTAAGTAAATTAAATAGTGAAAGGTGAAATAAAAAAATTAATAAATAAACATTGAAAAAACCCTAAATTAAATTAATTTAAATCGACTAACTAGCGACCTATAATACGAAAATGAGACAATTTTATTAAATGGATGAAACTGAACAAAATTAATTTTAAAAAATATAAAAAAATTAAAGTCAAATCAAGTTAATATTTGTATCTCATGAGCTGGTTCATGAGATCGAATTATCCTATAGAAGACAAATCAAAAATATTATGAAGCAAAATCCTCAACCATCCAAAATCAAAAAATAAAATGAATAGAAAAAATAAAGACAAAACTTGCTATAAAAATTAAATTAAATAAAATAATGAGGAATTAAATTGAAATATAAAATAAATGAAAAAAGTTATAAAAAAATAAAAATAAGAAGAATGAGGTTTAAATTTGATATTAAAATTAAATAAAATAAAATTAATAGACATCAAATTAAAAAATAAAATAAATTAAGGTAAGTATAAAAAATAAAAAAAATATAGACCAAATATAATAAATAAAAAAATATTTGAGAATAAAATTAAAAATTTTATTTTTATAAATTATTTAAAATAAAATAAATAGTTATAAAAAATAAAAATAAAATTTAAAAAATAAAGTGAAAATTTATTTTTTAAAAAATATAAGGTTGGTATTAAAATTAATAGGGATGAAAAAAAAGAAAGAAAAGAAGCATTGGTGTCATATCCATATGCGCCATCATGTGATAAAGAGACCGTCTTGAAAGTCACCGTTAGGCTGCTATAGAGCACATTATGCACCTTCTAGATGGGGTAAATGCCACCCACGCACATCTTATATATTTTTCATTTTAAAATAATATTTTATATTTATAAAAATATGAAATTACCCCTTCAGCTTAACGATAACCAAAAAAAAAATTTACACCAATTTAATAATATTTTATTCTAAAAGCAATTTCATCATCTAGATATGTTTAAAAACGAAAAAGACGAATAAGTTACTTACTGCTAGTTTATTTTTTTTTTGTTTTTAAAAATAATAAAGTAGCTTTATGGTGTTAAAAAAAAATTAAACACTGTAACATGGCTCAAACAGGAAATGATAAATAACTTATGTGAACAAAACAATTGCAATGGTTTTTTTTAGGAAGGACAAAAATATAAAGACATTGCTAGAAACTAACGTTGTTTTATATTTTAGACCATAATGTTTTTCTAATTTTTTTTTTATAATTTATATTTTAAATGAGGAAATGATAAATAACGTGATTTAATAAATTGATTCAAAACTTAATTAATTTAGGATTGGAATTAAATCTGACTGATTTAACAAGATCCAATAAAAAATTTAATTATAATTTGTTAATTTTTATTTTTTTTATTAAAATAATATTATTTTAAATTAAAAAATTAACTTAAATAACTTAATCAAAACCTAAAATATAAGTTTTAAACTGAATTTAGATCAGGTTTGAAAGCTACAACACTTTTTTTGTTTTCCCCTTCCATGCCGTTAAATAAAGACTTCTATTCATTTTAAAAACCAACAAATGGTTAGCTAGGAAAGTGGCCGAAGATGTCAGAGTTTGTTTTGGAAATTTTTTTTATGATTTAGGCTTTATTAGGTAGGATTTTATGTTATTATGAAAAGGGATGATAAGACCTTTTTTTCATTTGTATAATTTTCAATGTTATATTTTTCATGTTAAGATTTTTCCTGTGAGCACACTTGTCTTGGTTTAATGCAAACCATAAAAAATAATAATAAGAAAACCATAATAAAAATAATAAAAATGCAGACAAAAGTTGTAATAAACCACACGATATTCAACAAAGAAACACGAGACAAAAGTCGCGAGATTGTGGGTTCGATGGACAGGAAAGTTTTTTTTAAAAAATAAGAGGTGAATCATGTGGTAGGTACGTGTTGAATGCTGACGTGACTGCACAAATACTGGGGTCCACCACCACCCTCGCCTCGATCACTGTGGGCTGCTGTTCTTACGGAGGTGGTCGCACTGCACTCGAATGTGTCGTCCTGCCGTTTATTGGCACGTAATCCAGGTACAAGTCATCTATCAAACTTTTTCCATCTAACCCCGTTTAACATTGCATTCTAAACAGGAGTTGGTAAAATGTAAAAAATTATTTTTTTATATTTATTTTAATATATTATTGTTAAAAATAATTTTTAAAAAATAAAAAATATTATTTTAATATTTTTTTTAATAAAATATACTTTAAAAAAACAACAGATTTCATCTCCAAAATACCTATTAACTCAATCAATAAAATTATGGTATGGATGAGAGATGTGATTGGAATTGTTTTTGTTTATTGACGAATTTGATAATCACATAATAATTGATGGGTGTATTTGGATATTTTCATTACTTGCCAATAAACAGCAGGACGGCATATTTACGACCGACTCCATAGCCTTGCAACTATATCAACACAGAGCGCATGTTAGCAAAGGCGCGGGTGAGCGAGGTTTCAATGATTTGAAGATGAGATTTATTTGGATATCTTTTTATGTGTTAGACCACAGTTATTTAAAGTGGCTCAATTGTTATTCTTTTCAACATTAGAGGAGGCTTGATTTTGTATTTTAAAATTATTTTTAAAAAATTAATTTTTTATACTTTGATTTAATTTTTCTTTTGTTTTTTTAATTATTTTAATATATAAAAGTTAAAAATGAATTTTATAATTATTTAATCTTTTTCCTCTATAAAATAGATTTATAAAGAAAAATCGCAACCTCACATGCATTAAAATATTTGAAAATAAGGTAATAATTTTTTTAAAATAAGTTATTTTTGAGAATATATTAAAATAATACATCTTTAAAGGGTAAAAAACATTAAAAAAATTAATTTAAATAAAAAAATAAAACAGACATGTTTTTAACGTAAAATGTACCCCCCAAGCAGAAAAGAAAGAAGAAAGAAGAAAAGGCAAGGTGAGTGCCTAGCGGGGCCAAAAGTCGAGAGAAACGGCATCTGAAAATCTAGGGTAGATCTTAAATAGTACCGGCGTGATGATGTAGTTGTGTCGGGGTGCCCTATCTGGAATAATTAAGCAGACAAGAGTCAGGAGGTCACGTGATATGGTAACAACAGCATTTTCTTTTCATCATGTGGTAATAGTCGCTGATTGAGCTGACGTCTTGTAGCAAGATTCTAAGCCTGTTTGTTTTCTGTTTTAAAAATATTTTAATAAATTTTTTAAATTAATACTTTTTTATGTTTTTAGATTATCTTCGTATATTAATATTAAAAATATTTTTTTAATAAATAAAAAATATCTTTTTATTATATTTTAAAATAAAAAATATTTTTCAAAATAATTATATTTTCCAACAAACTTTCTGACAGATATAGACCCACCTCAGTTCCCATTTGTACACAGATAATGCGACGGATTGACTGAGTCAGGTGAGTGATGATTATTTTTTGTTTGGTTTTTATTTATAAAAAATAATTAAATTAAATTTTTTTATACAACTGCACCATTCTTTTCACTTTATAACTATTATTTGTATTTGGTAGGGTGGGGTCAAGAAATTTTTGTTTTTAAGGTATCTATAGCATCATATAAAATAAAATCTTATTAAATTAGTGCAAAAGGTCTTATAAACTAAATGATTTTATTTCTATAATTCACATTTAAGATATGAATATTATATGTGATTTAAAAATATAAAATTGTGACATTAAATAACGTTAATGATATATTCACATTTAACTTGCATTATATCACTTTGATTAGGGTCACGAGGAGGCCATGGCGCTCCAGAATTTATTCTGTTCTGTATAATTATTAAATTTCTCAATTATCCCTTAAAAAATATAAATTAAATACTAAAAATCAGTCTATAAATGTTCATTTGCATTTATAATTCAAATAAAATATTTACTCGTAAAAAAAAACTATAATTTTAATAGTTCAAGATATAATACAAAATCTAATAAAATTATGAGTTATTGGGTCTAATAAACACGTTAACAAAAGCCAAGAGACCTTAGAAAAACAATTTTGATCCAAACTTAAAAACATTGGTTATTGAAATAGTAAAATGATAATTTTTCTTTTCATATAAAAAAATTTTAAATTAGTTATTGGAGGTATTAAGATATTTTTATAAGATGCATTTGTTATTATTAAATTATTTAGGGGAAATAAAGTCTTTTTACATTTAAAAAACACGGTAAACAATCAAAATATTTTTTTTTTTAAAAAAAAAGATAAAATCAATTTCAGATGCAATTTAATTCATGACCAAAATGACTAAAATGTACTTCAATTACTATATCTAATAGAAAATAAATAAAAACATATAATCAAATGACCAAAATACTATTAAATGTTAAAAAATTAAATTTAGCTTTAAAAGTCTTTTTTTTGTTTTTTTTAATTCTTTTTTATAATTATCAAGTTAATTTAAAAAAAAATTAATTTATTCATAGATAAAAAATAAAAATAAAAAGTAGTTGGCAAGTGTGTGGCACATACCAACAGTTAGAACACACCTGCGTTCTTTTAGTAACACCTTATATAATCTAAAAATACTACTTTTATGTTGTGTCTTTATAAGCTTTTTCATGTTTTTATTTTATTGGGGCAACGCATGTTGATAATAAGTTGTCACTTTGTTATTGGTGAGCTTTTTTTTACCCTTTTTTTCATCTCTCTTCCATCTGAAATGACAACTTTGTACATTTTGTTATTGATATTTTAATTTTAATTTTAATTTTTTTTAATTTAAAATTTTAGTTATTGGGTTTTTATAAATATTTTTTTTGTTTTTAATTTCATCATTAAATATCAATATATCATATATTATGTTTTTTGATTTAGTCCTAATTGTTTTCTATCTTTTTATAAAACAATTATTTCTTTTCAATCTTATTCTTCTATCCAAGTTAATGGTATATTATTTTTACCAATTTGAACCTCATTCCTTTAATTTTTTTGGATCCTTTTGCTAAATGTTTTTTTTAATTCACTTTTCAATCAAATATAAAATTTATTTTGTATGTCAATTTTGATCATCATTTTTTTTTAATATTTTGTGGTTTTTTCTTTTCAATTTCACCCTTCAATAAAATCTAAAATTTATTTTTTATTGCAATTTTAATTCTAATTTTTTAATTTCTTTTTTTAATCCTTTTATATAATTGAAATTATTTTTGAATTTTATCCTTCAATATTTGATTGATTAAAAATTTAATTTCATGATTTTTTCAAATAAAGTACTTCAGGTCTAATAATTCAGGTCACAAGTTTGAATAGTTAATGCGAATTGATAGTTTTTTTATATCGGGTTATTATGATATCATAATTTAAGCCAAGAGTCTCTCAGGATAACACTCAAAATTGATTATTAAAGTTACAGGTTTGTCATGTTAACTCGGGTTGACAATGACTAATTTTTATAAGTTATTTTTTTACCCCATTTCATTCATTCATTCATATTTAATAAGATGAAAATTGAGGTAATGTATTTGTTGTTTTTTGAAAAAAATATTTTTTTATGTTATCATGATCACTTAAAAAAATGATCCATCTATTTCATTGTATTTTTTTATCTAATTAAAATAAAATTAATTAATTTAACATAATTTTATAACTTAAAACATATATTAAAAAAACACAATTACTATATCTAAATATTATTTTTTATAAAAAAAATCCAATCCACAGCAAAGTGAAGACACCCGCGCTAGAATATCCTTAACATGAAAAAACTGCACATTAGTTGTGGGAAACCATAAGTGTGGACTTGTGACCAAGGTTGTCAATTCTGTTTCGGTAAGTTTTTTTTTTTTTTTCAATTGGAATGGAATGTTTTAGTTTCGGAGTGTTTCGACGTGTCATTTCGGGGTTGTACTATTCATATATATATATATATATATATATATAAACAATTCAAATTCAAGATAAATTAATTATAAATTTTGCAATACAAACACAATGTCAAACAAATATAATTTTAAATTTTAAAATATTTCTAAATAGTCAAGATTAAATAAATCTTTAACTTAAAGTAATTCAACTTAAACAAAATATCAAAATATTATGAAAGTAAAATGTTTTAATACAAATATTAATAATTTTTAATATTATTATTAATAGCATTGTTAATGAAAATAATAATAACAATTTTTAATATTATTTTTAATATCATTGTTATTGAAAATAGTAATGAAAATAAGCTTTTTATACTTGAGTGGTTTAATTAATCAAATTGAACCTAGCTTTTTAAAAGTGGAACGGAACATGTTGAATGAAATTGGAACTTTTCGGGTAAAATTCTAGAACAGATTAAGATTTAAAATAAAATAAAAATTATTTTGTTTTGTTTTGTTTTATTTTTTAAATTGATATGAAATTTTTCAGTCATTTCAAGTGAAATAAAATAGAATTAACAAATTTGCTTGTGATGGTGGTTCAAGCCAACTAGCCTTGCACACTTTGGATAATGGTTTCTACTTTATTACAAACAAAAGGCTTAAAACCTTAGTGGTGTGGTAGAGTTCTGAATCGCCTGATTTAAGGCCCCTCCTCATAGACCGACAAGAATCAATGTCAAGATTGACTCAATCATAGCCTTTTTGGCTATTCCCTTCAAACGGGCAGAATTAGGCCATGTTTGTTTCCAGGAAAATAGTTTTTAGAAAACCACTTTCCTATGTTTGTTTGCCATTAGGAAAGTTGATCAACGGAAAATATTTTCCAGTCAATAAAAAACACTTTCTAGTCAACAGAAAAACACTTTCTGGTCAACGGAAAACTCTCTTAGGATTTATGAAAATGAATAATGCTTGGTTATAAATTAATGGAAGATAATTATTTCATTGAAACTTTATAAGAGAGGTTTAACAACATAGGCTTTATGTCAATATATTGAGCTATGATTACTAGTAAGGTAATATATAATAGGGCTAAACATTTAACAATTATTTATTAAAATTTATAGAATCTTTCAGTCGTTCCTCCCTTGACAGGAACATCTTTTCAATAGTTAATTGAAGTCATACATCGACTAATCTTGGCCTAATAACACTGTAGTTTCATCTTCAAGATGATTGATATCTAGGTGTCTTTGTTTTGGTAGTTCTTTCCCTTGCCTTTGTAACCACTTTCGATATTATGAACCTTATTTTTCTGGTGAGATTTTTCTTCCCAGTTGAGTTATTAATCTTTCCTATATTTCAATTTGCTAAATGAAAATCATGCAATCATGCATAACTGATAATGTTATTAATAAAGAAAATACAAATTCAATATATAATCGCCTTTCATGGGATGACAACAGTTGTTTATTCATGGACTTAACTTTGAGAACCTAATGTTATCATCATGCCAATAAAGGAAACCTTGTCCAATCTTGCTTAAGCTTTTGATAAGCCTTTTGCATGACCATTTATCACTTAAAGGTCTTGGAATTTATGATGCCATATGTTGGGCTATAATGAGATTACATAGGCTATAATGTAATAAATAAGTTCTAGTTGTTAAATGCATCAATTGATAGGCTACTGTTTAGTTTTAAAAGGTCTCTCATATGTTTAATGGTTATCCTTGAAAAGTCGGTATAAGGATTGCAAGTAGTGTAAAGATAGAAACCTTGAGTAATATTAGATCAGTGTACCAACCACTATCGATTAAACATTCAAGCGAAAGTTGGATGATTTAATAACTTTTTCCCAAACTAAAGTCGTTGGACGTATCGTTACTTCCCTGCCTATCCTAAATTTTAAAGTGTGTGCTCATTAAAGTGATGCATGATAATATAAACAAGGATGCATGCTAAAACAGTAAAGACAAGAAAATAAACAAACATGAACAACACATAATATTGTAATAATAAGACAAAAAAGCAAAGCTTAGTCAAAGAGTCTCTAGTGGAGTCATTATTTTATCGCACTCGATATAACTATAAACTTTAAAAAATAAGTTACGAAAGAACAAATTTTTGAAATTTTGTTTTAGGGAGGGAAATGTCTTGTTTAAGAAGTCACCACTTTATATTTTGGTTACTAGAAACCCTAACTGGTTATCAAAGATTCTATGGTACAAGATTGGTTACGCAAAAAAAAAAAAGAAGATATTATCACTCCTTAAGCATCCTACCTTTGGTAGGTTGTGTTGTTGTTTTGTTTTAAATTGCCAAGAGTTTGTTGTATTACGCTACCGATAGTGTACTTGTAATATTTTTAACTCTAACATCAATAAATATTGAGATATGAATACTTTTAACTCTAGCGTTGGTAAATATTACATAACACAATAAAAAACATGATATTCATGACTCTAACGCTAGTGAATAAACTAGTAAAATTTGAATTGAAAGCAAAACATACATATTTTTTATTGTTATTTTTTATATAAAAAAGACAGGTATATATTACATACCAAATTTGTATTTCATAGTAAATATATATAAATAAAATATATAATGAAATCATTAAAAAAATAGCATAAGGGACCCATAAATAAATTCAAAGGGTCTATGATTTTTTTTTCCTAGAATTTCTTAAAAGATATTTTTGGTAAGATATCAAAACAAAAGGGTATTGAAATAAAAAGGATAAGACATAAAGATGTTATTTTGCCAAACACACTCTTGAGCCAAAATAAATTGGGCCAGCTGAGCCTTGACCTCATCTATTCTCTGTTTTTTCATGGCTGGACCCAGCAGGCCTAGTATGGTCACTAGCCCAAGCTAGTGACCCAGCTGGCCAGCAAAGGGCACGCGTGAACTAATTCACGTGTGAATGTACAATGACTAGTGAATTAAAATTCACATGTAAGAGGTGAATTAAGTTTTACATGCACAGAGATGAAAGAACTTACCTGCTATATAGACGAGGCTGGTGTTTGAGGATGAAGACGATGATGATGGAGGGTTGGTCGTGTGAATGTACTCTCTTGTTGTGTTTTTTTCTCTTACTTCTTAATTTTCTGTCTGTTATCTTATGTGGTTTTTATACTGTGTTTATGTGTATCACATTCTTTTTTTTTTTTGTCTTTGTTCCCATGCTCGCTATTGGAATGTTCTGTTTCTAGTGCGCTACTGAAGATGGAGCTCTAGAGCAGCTACTAAAAATGAATTTGAGGGCATGCAGCAGGAACACAACTATCTCACCTTTTATTTCTTTTTTTTTTGTTCGTTCAAGGGCATGCAGCAGGAATACATCTTACAACTTTTCTCTAAAGAATTTCTTTGTATTAATGAATGATTTGTATGTTAGGGTTTGTTTGGGAATAAAGGGAACCTAAATTTGTTTATAATTTGATAAAATTAAGTTTGATTTTGTATCTTAAGTTTGTTATAATGGAAAAAATTATGAGTTATTTAATGGGTATCAATCACATTTCATGAATTTTATTATGTTAAGTTGGAAATTTTAAGAAAATTGTTTTTTTAAAAATTGATAATAATTAAAATGTATTAATTTAATTAGATTGAATAAGTCACAATGGTAAAAATGCTAGATAATTATTTGGAAAATGATTATTTCTTATTAATATGATTGTTTAGTTCATATTTTAATGCAACATTGATTTTATGTAGAAATGATAATTGGTTATTAGATTGTAATTTCATTTGTAATAAAAAAGTTGAATTTTGAATTAATGGTTACATTATTAATAAATATTGTCATTAATAGTCTATACAAGTTTCATAAGTAATAATTGATTGTTCTTGGATGTATCAAGATTTAACCAAAGAATTATACACGAAAAATTATCTTTAAGGGGTTGATGTTATTAATTTCATACTTTCTAATATGAAAAATATTAGTAAAGGTAAAATCAGATGTCTATATGTGAAATGTAAAAATAAAAGGTTCTATTATAATGATGTAGTGATGATACATATTCTAAAAAATAGTTTGTAGAAAAATACCTGTGATGATTTGCATATAAAGAGCCTTATGTTTTTTATGAGAACATGTTAGATAGGATGGTCTGCTCAACTTTCAATTCTAGCAACATACATGAGTTTGTGGATAATAATAGTAATCCTTATAGGAGTATGGTGATGAATACAATAAGTATGAATCAAGGTTATTCAAGTGAAGGTTTATGTAACATCTTTTTAGATGAAAAATCAAATATTGATTCACCTAGGTTTTTTGAACATTTAAAAGATTTTGATGAATAGTTATGGGATGAGTGTAAAAATTACAATAAATTATCAATCATAGCACAAATATTTACTATAAAGTCGAATTATAGGTTGAATAAGGCCAGTTACAATAGTATTATTGAATGAGAAAAAGCATGTTACCTAAAAAGAATAAGTTTGAAAAGAACTTAGATGCTCCAAAATCCATGATGAAATCATTTAGCTTAGGATACGAAAAAAATGATATATGTTCAATCTTTTGCATTTTGCATTACTTTGAATATGTAGATTTTATCGAGTGGAAAACTTATCAGCATACATGGTGTATTTATTTATTTAAGATGCTTCTCAACCATACCTAAATTATAGAAGTTATTTATTTCCCCAAAAATTATTAAGCATACGACATAATATTATTCATATGATGAGATTGATGGAGTCATGGTGCACATTTATGATAATAAAGCTTAGAAGTAGTTTAATATGGTGTATAATTTATTGTTCCTTATTCTTGTTGATTGATTATTGTAATAATTTATAACTTGTCCTCGAGTATAGACCATATTTGATAGATAAAAAAGCGAAAAAGGTTGAAATTGAAAGAAAATTTTAATTTTATGAATTATTTAAAATAAAAATAGTAATAAAAAAATAAGGATAAAATATTAAAGAAAAATAAATTAAAAGGCTGTGTTAAAATTTTATAGGAGTAGGCATGAAAATTGAGAAGGAAAAAGAAAAAAAAAGAGAGTCAGCAATGCAAAACCAGAGGGAATTTGATCACCTCAACCACACAGGGGCCACCATAAAGATTCAAACGCGAGCATAGAAGCTTGCATTTGGCTGTAAAATGATGCCACATATTCTGTCCTAAAAGCATGTATATAGTCACGCATGCTTGTGTAAAAGTGTGCTCATTTGATCAACACTTGCAACTAACTTTTTAATATTAAATAGTATTTTATTTTTACTAAAATGCCAAATTACCCTTGATTTAACTTGAAAATCACAAAAAAACCATAGGATGTAAACTTAATAAAAAATAAATTCAATGGCAATACAATCATTCTATTCTCATATGGAAAGGGAAAATCGAAACAACCCAATTGTTTTTTTTATATTATTTTTAATGTTTTAAAGGGTATTTTAATTATTTTATTGTGAAAAAAATAAAAATACCTTATTACTCCTATTGCCAATTTTTTTTTCTTTTCAAGAAAATAAAAATCATAATTTTTCTGTTTAAATTAAAAATGCCAATAAGTCTAGAACTACAGTAAACATTGCTCTATTAATTATGAAAATAGCTAGTAAAAAAAGGAAAAGAAAGGGATAAGACAGTATGGGAGTTTTTTTTTTAAATTAATTATTTCAAATAGAAACTAAAATTATATTTTACTTATTTCAAAGAAATTTAAAAATGATTTTATATTTTATTTTCAATGGACATGAAATAAAAATTTAGTATGTATTGATAATTTAATTGGAAATAATTTTTTGATATTTTTAAAAGTACATAAAGAGTAAAAAAACTACCTTTTCAAATTATTTTTATTGGAAATAATTAAAAAAATGAAATCAAGAAATAAACATATATATATTCCATTAGTACGTAATTCTGTTAGAAATTAGGGCAGGAGGCAGTACTGCAAATATTATCTTGAAAATCTGTCTCTCCTAAGATTATTTTGCTAAAATAAATTATCCACGGAATATTTCGTGTAGAATTGGTAGTTAATTCAAATTTAAACTAAAATTTGATTTCCTCTTCCTTCCAAAACAACGTTTCCTCTACCCCGTATTTTTCCTTATCTTTATCTTTTTCATTCCCGACAGCAACATTTATTCCCTCTCGCGTGCGTTCTCGCATTCCTTCTCCCACCATTTTGTCTTTGAATATATTGACAATTCATAAATACATGCCTTGTAGCACCTCACAAAATCTCTTGTAGCACCTCACAAAATCATATTATAATAAATTAGTATAAAAAATCTTAGATTCTTATTGATTTTATTTTTTAAGTCACATTTAGAATACTAATACTAGATGTGATGTAATATATAAAATTATGTCATTGGATATCCTTAGTTACTAAGTACTTATTAGTATATTATTAATGATTGGTACAATTATATATATAAATTATTTAAGATCTCTTTTATATTTTAAATTATAAATAGTGTTGAATTATATGTTTATTAATTGTTGCACGACTTATATTATTTGATTTAAGAAGAACAGATTAACTACCTGACTTGCAATATATATCATTTAATAATGAATGGAAATATATTACACTAAGGGAGACTACAATACTAATTCTACATGTTCTTAATTAACAATAATCATCATTATATTTTCATAATTATAAATTAAACCTCAATTAACTTAGATTGATTCTCACAAAGTTTCAATATAATAATATAATAATTATATAAATTAAGAAAATTAATTTTTTTTTTGTAATTCATAAAGTAAAATTTCGTTAAAAAATAAATAAGTATGTTTGCTTTACATATATATATATATATATATATATATATATGTATGTATATTAAAAATCCCACCATAAATTTTTGTAATCCAATTGATTGGGGAGATGAATAGGTTGTTGATTTATATAGTTTTGGAATTGTTACAGTCATCGCTGTGATATATATAAAATATTATTGATTAAAAGAAACTTTATAAAGTATTTAAGGAGTGGATCGTATTATTTTCTTAGAATTTTAAAATTATTTTACTCATACAAATAGTTTCTTGACGGGATTCGATTTCAATGATTTGAAATATACTGTTTGTAGAGATTATTATGAAGTTGTATATACGAAGATTCATAAAATGCTTTACAAGTCTAATTAAAATATGTAGTCTTGTCACAATTTGTTTATTTAGGTAAAGTGAATTATTGTTTTTGTTGTTTAATTAAACCAATTATTTGAAATAAATAACTTTAAATTTTAAATTTTTTTTGATGTTTTTAAATAGTTTTTAAGTATTAATATTAAAATAATTTTTTAAAAGTAAAAAATATTTTTTATATATTTTTAAATAAAAAAATATTTCAAAAAACATCTATTATCACACTAAAAAATGTTAATGGTGTTTAAAAGGGTATTAATATTTATTTTTTAAAATATTTTTAAATTAAAAATAAATTAAAATAATATTTATTTTTAAAATATCTTTCACATTAGTGTATTAAATAATTTTAAAAAATAAAAAATAATTTATAATAAAAAATTGAAAATTTCATTTAGAATACCATCCAAAACGACACCTATATAACCGACTAAGGTCATTTCAGTCCATTAACTATAGCTCAACGTCTTCAAAGTCAAGAAAGGATAGCAAAATGTCAGGCCAAATAATAATGCAAAATGAAGGAAACATTAAATTAAACAAAAGGTCACGATCTCCACTATGAGGATAGCAACTATTCAAATAATTGAAGATACTATTTGGTTTTATATTTTAAAAGTTATATATATATATATGAAAATCATCTATGACTGGATGGTCTACATGTCAAGTGCATTATTTAGTTTGAATTTTTCTTCTTATTGAAAAATAATAAATAAATAAATATTAAAATATAAACGACAGAAAGAGTGGTGGCCAATGGGCTTTGAGGAAGCAAGCTAACAGACAGCTAAAACTCCTTTTGAGTCAGCTTTCATCTTCACGGGGGCGGAGGCATGAATGGGTAGGATGGGCTCTGGTCTAAATTAAAATTTTATTAAATGTTTTTTTGCTAGTTCTATATAAATTTTTTATAATTTATAATTATAATATTAAAAAATTATGAAAATTTACGTGTTGCTTTTTAATATAATGCTTTAACTTGAATTAAAATTTTAAATTTTTTAAAGAAATTCAGAAATATAATAAAAAATCACAACTTCATGAATTTTATGTTATATATTAGGTGTAATTTTCAATATAAACATTAGATTGAACTTAAATTTCATGAAGGATTTTAAAATATATTAAATAAAATCTGGTTAAAATTTAAGGATAAACAGAGTTTGGTAGTGATAATAAAAAAATAATATCAAATAAAAACAAAACAACTTATTAAGAGTAAAATAGTTTATTTGCTATTAAAAAATAAAATAAATCAATTCTTTTTTTCTTTTATATGTTGTTGATTGGGCAGAAATGAAATAGAAAAAGAAAGAAAAGAAAATGCAAGAGAAAAAGAGAGAAAAGTAAGGAAAAACCATAGAAAAATTCAAGAATAAAAAAAAATAAATAAGAAAATAACCTTGTAAATTTATAAAATCTAATTTATAAAATACTAATAAAAAAAAATCTAATGAAGAAAGGAGGAATTGAGAAAGAAAAAAAATTAATTATTTTATTTTTTAGTTGATATAAAATTATTATTTTATTTTAGTTAAGGGATTGTTATAATATCAATTTATATTCTATTATGTATAAATTATATTTCACAAAAAATCAAAAAATGTAAATTTAATAGTGAGTTTGTTTTCACTTTCATTTTAAATTTATATAGTTTTAAATTTATTTTTTAATATTTTAAATAGTATATTTAAATTAAAACTTTAAAGTTAATTTTAAAAATTTATATATATTAATTAATAATTTATCTTAAAAAAATTTATATATTTATTTAACAGCCATGAAAAATTGCTGGCTTGCATCTTTATATGCCAAAAAAAGAAAACACGATAAAAAATTCGTGCGGCACTATTACCAAATATGGTAAGAACCTCTATACAAGTGATAGAATTCGTAGAGTGCTCCACACTCGGAGATGTTTTAAACAGAAAGATAGCAAGAATAAGCAATCAAATGGCTTTCTCCAATGGCCAGCCAATTCAGTAGCAGCTTTGTCTCTTCCTCAACTAAGAGGCTTGCTGTTCCTAAAGACATAAATATTGGAGCTACATTTAGAATCTCACCCGCTAAGAGAAGCTTCCTTATCAAAGCTGTTCAGGTAAAGATTCTTTTTCTTGTGAGTTCTTTACATTAATGTATAGGCTTCTTAGATTTTGTTATTATTATTCAAACAAATAGTCTGATAATTCAACCAATCTGCATGTTATATGGAGCCTTGTTCCTAAAGCAAGATATATGTATATGTTTGTGATAGATACCGAGAGAGATGGAAGCAATAGAGGAATATCCAATGAATGGTGGGCATGGAATCTATAGTTATGCCAAGAACTCTTACCGCCAGGTACAGCACAAATTGGTGGTAGAGATCGAAGTTAAGCTTGCTATAAGCAAATCATAATGGAAATAGCCACAAAGAAAATTAATAGTGACATTTTCTTTGCTTACTTGCAGGGACAAGCTATAAATGCTGTCAAGGAACTGATCAAAGAGGAAATTACTGAAAAGCTTGATATCAATAAATTTCCTTCATCGGACACATTTCGGATTGTAGATATGGGTTGTTCTACTGGACCTAATACGTTCTTTGCAGTTCAAAACGTACTTGAAGCAGTAGAAAAGAAGTATCAGCGTGAAGGACTGGATCATTGTAGATTGCCTGAGTTCCAAGTTTTCTTTAATGATCATTCTTCCAATGATTTCAATACCCTCTTCACATCCCTTCCTCCGAACAAGAATTACTACGTTGCAGGCGTGCCTGGTTCTTTCCATGCTCGTTTATTTCCTGAAGCCTCTCTTCACATTGTCATCTCCTCCTATGCTATCCAATGGATTTCTCACATACCAAAAGAGTTGGTTGACAGGAGCTCTCCTGCATGGAATAAAGGGAGGACATATTATGCGCATGCAGGAGCTGAAACTATCAAGGCTTATGCAGATCAATTTGCAAAGGACATGGATAACTTCTTTCATTTCAGGGCACAAGAGGTTGTCCCTGGAGGAATGGTTCTGCTAACTATCCCAGGTGGCCGATGGGAGTATCAAATTCTTTCCAATACTTTACATGACCTCTTGGAATCCACTATTGTGGACCTGGCTAAGAAGGTCAGTAGCCTCTCAATCTCTAAAATTTCTCTTACTCTCCGATTGCACAAGTAGGACAATTAAGGATCTATAACTTGCTGTTTGGATTAACCAGTTTTTCTGTTTTCCTTTGTGTTTTGCCTTTTCCCTTTTGAATGCACTGGAGCAGGGAATCATAAGTGAAGAGAAACTGGACTCCTTCAATGTACCACAATACTTTCCCTCTCCACAAGAAATGGAAGCAGCTGTTAAACGAAATGGGTGTTTCAGCATAGAAAGAATAGAGTGCCTCCACGATGAAAAGAAGCAAGCCAATCCAAAGGAAGCAAGAGTATTTTCCTCCCACACGAGAGCTGGGCTAGAGTTTCTGCTGTCGGAGCACTTTGGACATGAAATCATGGATGAGCTCTTCGACTTATTCACTAAAAAAATTGAAGAATGTGAAGTCTTTGATATGGGGGTCGCTTTCAAATTGCTTGTGGTCCTTAAACGCAACTAATCCACTATTTATTAATAATTAGTAGAAGATCAGGTAGAAAATCTTGACGGACACGTTACTTCAAGATAAGACTAGTCTGATCATATATCAATGTCTATCGTGTTCCCGGGTTTCAACTCTTACTTAAAGATTTGGATTGGGACGCGAGACATTAGATTAATTGAATAAAAAGAGTGCTAGACTGGAATCTCAATCCCCTATAAATATTATAAATGTATTTCACTGTGTTATATGTTTGAAGAATTTAAATTTAGATCTCTTTGTTTTCCTCACGATATGCATGAATTGGTTTGTTCCTTAGGAACCAAATCCATCTAAGAATTGTGTTCCATTGCTGCATCCAAATAGCCTATGTTATCATCCCCACTAAAAACTTTCTTCCCTTGAATATGCTTCTTAAGAATTGCAAATGATTCTAGCGCAAACTCTATTTCCCTATTTCTGCTCCCTCTTTCCAGCAAGCCATAACTGAACCCATGACAGTGTACCATGGGCGGGCTTGAGGTTTGAGAATGTTGAGAATGTTTGAAATCTGCCATACTAATTTGGTGGTGAGTGTGCTTGAATTTATATACATCTAATATGTAACGTATTAGATGAGAAATATGTGACGTATTACATGAGAAATGAAGGTAACGTTATTACATAAGTGTGAGCAAGAGAAAGGGTAGGAATTAGATATGATTGTGCTGTGATTAAGGTTGATGATCTTCAACACCCCCTGCAAGCTGAACGCTGGGTTGGACCGATGTGGAGCTTGGATCGAAAAAATTGGAAGAGAGCTTTAGGCACACTTTTGGTGAAGATATCAACAACTTGTAAGTGAGAAAGAACAAATTGTGTGTGAAGCTTGTCGGCAAGAACAAGTTCACAAAGAAAATGATAAGCTAACTCAATATGCTTGGTCCTCTTGTGAGAAACAGGGTTGGAGCTTAAGAAAATGACACTTTTGTTGTCACATAAAAGAAGAGGCCGCCGTGGAAGAGAAACCTTCAGATCACAAAGGAGATGTGTGAGCCAAAGCAATTTTGTGGCAGTGAGAGCAAGTGCACGATATTCAGATTCATAACTTGAACAAGACATTGTAGGTTGCTTCTTGGCACTCTAGGAAACCAAATTGTTACCAAGATAAATGGAATGATTAGAGGTTAAGCGACGAGTGTCAGGACATCCGGCCAGTCGGCATCATAATAAGCAACTAAAGTAGTAGGGGTGGCAGAGGGGTGGAAAGTGAGATCAAAATGCAGAGTTCCTTTGACATAACAAAGAATGCGTTTTACCGTAAGAAAGTCGTCATTAGTCGGAGAATGTAAAAAATGATTGATAGAGTTGACAACATAAGCAATATCAGGATGCATGATGGTCAAATATTGAAGGGCCCCAATAAAAGATCGATAAAGAGTAAGATCCGAAAACATAGAACCATCATAAGATAGGTGTTGAGAAACAATCATGAGGGTATGGACAAGCTTGCTATCAAGTAACTGAGCACGAGTGAGAATGTCATGAGCATATTTTAGTTGCCTAATAAAGAGACCATCAGTTGTGGATGTAGCTTCAAGACTAAGGAAGTAACTTAGAGAACCCAAATCCTTAGTAGCAAATTTAGAATGAAGCTTACAAGTAAAACCGTGAAGAAGAAAGGAGTTGTTCCTTGTAATGATGATGTCATCAATATAAAAAGCAAATAAATAACGTTAAATTTCTTGTGAAAGACAAAAAGTGATATGTCAGCACAATTGTAATAAAAGCCGAGTTGGGTGAGGAAAGAATTGAAACGCTGAAACCAAGCATAAGGTGTTTAAGTCCATAAAGAGCTTTCTTCAATTGACAAACATGATTAGGAAAACGAGGATCAATGTACCTAGGAAGTTGTTCCATGTAGACTTGTTCAGTGAAGTGACCATTGAGGAATGCATTCTTGACATCAAATTGGTGAAGAGGCCATTTATTTGTCACAGCTAGAGATAGAACAACATGGATAGTGGTAGCGTTTATAACTAGGCTAAAAGTATCGGTGTAGTCAAGACCAGGTATTTTTGTATAGCCTTTGATAATAAGACAAGCTTTAAGATGATCGATGGAACCATTAGGTAAATATTTGGTCTAAAATACCCATTTAGAACCCACAATATTAGTATTGGCTGGTCGAGGGACCAAATTCCAAATGTAATTATTTTGTAAAGCCTAAACTTCTTCATCTATAGCGGCAAGCCAAGAAGGATTCTTGGCAGCAGATTTGAATCCTTTTGGTTCAACAGATGTCAATAAAGCTGAGAGAAGACTAGAGGATCCTAGAAAAGCAAGATTGGCCAGGTGTTGAGTTTTAAAAATTCCAGATTTGGCTCGTGTGAGCATAAGATGAGAACTCATGTAAGAGACAACAACTGGAAGAGGAGGAGTCGGTTCGTTGGGTGTAAGGGAAGTTGAACTAGGGTTCAAGTACTGTAGAGAAGAACCTACAATAGAATTGTCCATCTGCATAGGCTCATTCACGAAATCAGTACAAAAAATACATGAGTTAGGGTTGGACTGTGTAATATGCGGGGAATGTGATGTTGGGAAGAAGTAGGCATGTTTGTATATGGAGGGGTTGGTTCCAAAAAGTTGGAAAATTAGAGGGAAGACATAGGTTGAGCCTAAGAGGTATCTAGAGAGGGAAAGTAATTTTCATCAAATTGAGCATGTCGAGTGATATATATTCTAGATGTAGAAGGGTCAAGACAACAAAACCCTTTATAAGAAGTGTTGTAGCCCATAAAAATGCAAGGAATACTCCGAGGGAAAAAATTATTTGGCATATAATCACGTAAACATGGATATACACAACAACCGAAAGGATGAAAATTTCATAATTGGGAGGAGAACCATATAGAAGTTCAAAGGAGGACTTACCTTCGAGAAGCTGAGCGGGCAATCGGTTGATGATGTAGGTTGCAATGCTAAAGACATCAACCCAGAAGTGAGGAGAAGTGTGAGTTTGGAAAAGAAAAGCCAAACTAGTTTTAGTTACATGACGATGTTTTTTTTCAGCACGACCATTTTGGGCAGGAGTATATGAGCAAGATAGTTGATGATGGATACCCGAGATACGAAGGTGAGTTTTGAAGCAATTGCTTGTAAATTCTGCACTACTGTTACTTTGGAAAATTTTGTTTGGAAAATTTTGATGCGAGAAGAATATTGATTTTCAATAAATTTTTGAATTTAAATAAAAGTATTATAGAAGTTAGATTTCAATTTCAAAGGATAAAGCCAAGTAAAATGAGAATAATTATCAATAAATAAAACATAATTATTATGGCCAAATTAGATTTTACAGGTAAAAGATCCCATATGTTATAGTGAATTAGATCTACCATATTTAGTGAGTTGTGTTCATTACAAGTATAAGGTAAACGATAATGTTTTATAAGTTGACATGTGTCACATAATTTAGGAGATGGCAGTAAAGAGGTGAGATGAAGTTGTCCTTTTTTATTTAATAAAGCAAGAATAGAATGATTCACGCGTGCATGCCATAAATCATACGAAACATGAAGAGATTTGTTTTTAAGGAAAGAAATAAATGCAGAATTGCCGCGCTTTAGCACATACAAAGCCTCCATCACGTCTACTAGTTGCAACCACTTTTCCCGTTAGGCAATTCTGAACAGTGAAAAAATTATTAGCAAAGGTAACTGATAAAGGAAAATCATTTGTGAGTTTACGGATGGACAAAAGATTTTTAGTAAGGTGAGGAACAACCAAAACATCTAATAATTTAAGATCTGGGGAATAGGAAATATTGCATGTATGAGTAATGAGTAGAGACGCACCATTCCCTACAATTACACATTCCTTACCCGTGTATGTGGACTACTCCAATGTGGAATTATCTGAAGTCATGTGAGCCGAAGCCCCTGTATCCAAAAGCCAATCAGACACAGCAAGGTATGTTGTGGGTTCATGCCGATCATAGCACTGCGTACAGCGATCAGCATAATGTTCCTCCAGTCGGCAGATCTGGCAGCGTGGTGGACGGTGACCTTGGTTGGTGTGAGTACGACTCTATCTAGAATAAGAAGAGTTGTTGCTGGGCTTGTATCCACCACCACGATTGTGGTGAAAGGAGCTGCTTCCACGATGAGAAGAGCTTCTGTTGGCAGTGAATGCTGCAACTGGAGGCGCTAAAGTCTCCAGAGATTTTTGAAAAATTTCAAAACTCTCAGCTTTAGAGATGAGATTAGAGAAACAGGGGAGAAGAGTTTGTGCCATATAGGCAGTTGAGAAAGTGGAGAAATCTGGCCCGAGACCATGAAGAAACTAGTGAACTTTGTCGGTTTCATCAACTGGGCGACCGATTGCATGAAGCCAATCGCATAAAACCTTGAATGCACGGGCATAGACAATGACTAGACGGGTGCCGCGCTTCATCAATTGAAGGTCATCTTTGAGAAGAATCTCACGAGCCTTGGAGCGGTGGCTGAAGGTGCTTTCCAATGCTGTCCAGACCTCACGGGATGTGGAGAGGCCGACAGCTTCAGCCATGGCTTCCTCCATGAGAGAGGAGAGGAGAAGGCTGAGAAGACGCTGGTCAGTTGCTTTCCATGCTAGGTGACTGCTGTTTGGTGTCTGAGAGGTGGGAGGATCAAATGGTGATGGCGGCACAAGGGTGCTATCCACATGACCCAGCAAACCTTGGCTGCCAAGAAGAGGAAGAAGCTGATTCTTTTATAGAAGATAATTGGAAGAGGAGAGCTTGATTGTAACCATGTGAATTATGGTGTTGAAAGGAAGAAGGGTGGGAGAAGAATCAGATGAGCTGGAGGCCATTAGGATCGAGGGATGTTAATCCACTACAAGATTTCAAAAGTTCTGCCGGTACGTGAGTAGAAGTTCATCATTGATTTTTTTACCGACATTATAACCGATGAATTATGTTCATTAGGTTATGTTTTTATCGGTGATTCAACATTTTATCATTGTATCGGTCGGTAAAACAAAAAATTATTTACTGATGGTTTTACAGATAAAATTTACGTGTAAAAAAAAAAGATTTTTACTTGAATATACCGACAGATTTGTATTCTGTCAGTAATATTGTGATTTACTGACATAAACTAATCGTTGGTAGGGCTGTCGGTAAGTGTATGAAATACCAAATAAATATTTTTGTCTGTAAATTCATCAGTAAGTGTGGCAGCTACTGTCAAATGCCGAAGGAGTTGTTCCATTGGTAAGTCGGTCGGTGAGTGTATGAAATACCGACCAAATATATTCGTCTGTAAATTCATTGGTAAGTGTAGCAACTAATATTAAATGCCAACGAAGTAATTTCATCGGCAAGTCAGTCGGTGAGTGTTTAAAATACCAACCGAATGAATCCATCAGTAAAATCATTGGTAATTTTTTTTTTTTTAAATTTTCTTTTTAAAAATTATTTAGGATATATAATATAAAACTATGTAAATTAATTGTAATACAAGTCAATTATGCAAATAAAATTTATATTAAACAAAAAAAACAAAGTTAAATAATATTCATTATAAACTGAATATGTTTTAAAAAAATTATTAAATAAAGTTTTAAAATTAAATAATATTTATTATAAATTAATATAAAGGTGGTGCTGGAGAAGGAGAAGGAGATCCTGGAGGAGGTTGGTGGTTATACTGATAAAAAGGATTAGGCGCACATGTTCCACTATTTGCCATGTTCATAACCATTTCACAAAGTTGTTCGTAAGTCGTTTTTTGTTGTTTATACTCTGCTTTTTGTTGCTCTTGAGACGCTTTGAAGTGCGCGTACTCCGCTGATAGGTGGTTGTATTTCTCGGTGAGCTGAACCGTGTGTTGCTACAAGGCCTCGAACTTTTTAGATTTAGAGCTCGATATTGATTGGGAGCTCCCAACGGTTGAAACACTACGGGTCCACTGCAAGTTGTCGGCTATAGTGTTGGAGAGTCCGTAAATTTGATTTTTATCGGGTCAACTTGAGGAGCCAACCTCCATTCACAAATCTAAATCGAATTCTAGATGGTTCAAATATCATCCCTATATCTCTCCCTCAACCGATTATTATAGGTCTTCTAAAAATAAAAATAAAAATAAAAATAAAAAAGTAATCATCATATTCAATTCAATAAACATAATAATTTATATAATAACTTATAAAATGAAATTGTTGAGCAACCATATCATGAAATATTGAGCACGGTTATCAACGAACTGTTGCACCCCCTTTTGGCGGTCTTGACTTCGCACGTACGTCTCCACAAACAGCTCCATCGGGCTCTGCTCATGTCCAAGAGACGCAACCTATAATGAAAAAAGATATATTAACAACAACTGAATTTAACAATATATTTCATTTAAATTAATCTTACCATCTATTTTCCATGTGCAGCAAACGGAATGGAGCCGTCAGTGTACGTTGTCACCCCACTATGAATTGGCCGATTCTGGTTGCTAGTACTGGACCATGAGCGTCGTCTGAATCGTTCAGACATCATGTGCTCAATATAGTTGTCCATATATCTTCCGGGATGTATATCAATTTGAAATCCCTCCAAACTGCAACATCGTTCCAGCCTTGGAAACCCCTATCTCTCGCGGCTTTTTTTGTCTTTTTTTGTGCTTCATACTAAAAATCACGCAATCAAAAATTACATTTCAAAACATAAATTTTTGTCTAAAATAAATCTTGTATTGTTTTCAATCTTACCTAGTTGCCGCGTGATTTTCCCACACCTTCCTCACAACACTATTATGCTCACTGTCCTAGCAGAATTTGTATTGTGTATAAATGAACAAGTTTAGATAAAAATAATAATTTATTTACAATTATATTAATAAGCTAAAAATTATAAATTAATACCAACCTTAAACTTGTTAAACCATGCATTGATTTGAGACATCCATTCAGGATGCTTGAATATCTGACTCCATTGAAATAATGGAATCTCCATCGACGATTTAAATGTTGATGATATTACTCGGGCAGCTTCAATGTTTGTGAATAAATGAAATAAATTCAATAGTGATTATTTCATAAATTATGTTGTAATATAAAAAAAAAACTAAAACCTTAAAAAACTTACATTGAAAGGTCATCCTTCCAATATGCCTCGTGCTGGGGGGTAAATTGATTCCATTGTGAAGGCACGCCACCTCCGTACTGTGAAGTAGCACTGGAAAAGGTAGCATCAGTTGATAGCGCAGGTGGTTTAGGTGCCTCTTCTTTAGAGGCACCTAAGGAGATATCATCATCGCTGCTAGATGAACTAACTATGACCATACGTGAGCGACTAGCTTTGGTTTTCGATCTACACATGTACACAATTTTGTACAAATAATTATATAATTAAATTCAAATGTTAAAAAAAATCGACAGCACCTCCACTATATTAGATACCCAAATCCACAAACCTGCACATATTAACAATAGCCACAACCAATTTACCCAATCTATACTAATTATTCCAACATATTCAATTCCTAATCCTAAGGTAAATTCAACATTAAAAATTACAATTCCACAAATTATTCAATAATTATGCCAATACAACAAAACAATAAATTAAACAAAAACTCTAGAATAACAATCAAAATAAATAGAAAAAATTAAACCCAAATCATGCAATAATAAAGTAAAATTAATAATTATTCCAACATATTCAATTACTAATCCTAAGATAAATTCAACATTAACAATAAATATTCAACAAATTAACTAATAATAATTATGCCAAAACAACAATAAAAAAATATTCAATAAATTCAAAAAAAAACTATAGACTTTAGCAATGAATTATGCAAACAAAAACTATAGACTTTATCTACATTACAAAAAATACACCAAAACAAAAAACATAACAAAAAAAAAAGAAAACAAAACCTATTAAAGTAAAATGAAAAAGAAGAAACACTAACCTTTTCAATTGATAGAGATTCACGACAAAAAATGCTTGATATTGTCGGTGAAGAATGGAGATCAGCACAAAGAGGAAAAGAAAGGTGAAAAACTTAGGAGAAGAGAAAATGAACTGAAGAGGTGGTGGGGGGCACTTATATGACAGTTTTACCGACGGATAGAAAATTAATTATTATTTTTAATTTATTCTGTCGGTGAGGTGTAAAAATCAGTCGGTAAATTTTGAATTTCACACCAAAAGTTTTAATGTCCCTCTATATTTTTCATGCTCCGTCAGTAAATCCATCGGCAATATGACGCAGTCAGAGATGCATTTAATGCATAATGCTTTGAAATGCGTGCGGTCCGTCGATAAGTTTGTCAGTAAAATTGATCTGCTGCCAACATTCTGACAGATTCAAATTTATCGGTCTGGTCGTCGGTGATGTGGTGGCATTTGAAGTAATTATTTTCAAACTCTCTGTGAAATGTCGACGGCCTTAAGTCCGTTGGTGTAGCCATTGGTGATGTGGTGGCATTTCAAGTAATTATTTTTGAACTCTCTGTGAAATGCCGACGACCTTGAGTCTATCGGTGTGGCCGTCGGTGATGTGGTGGCATTTCAAGTAATTATTTTTGAACTCTCTGTGAAATGTCGATGGCCTTAGAGCCGTCAGTGATGTGGTGGCATTTCCAGTAATTATTTCATGTTATAAAATATATCATCCATAATCAATAATTATTTCATAATTGTGACATTTCAACTAATTATTTCAAGTAGTAAATATTTTGTGTTCAAAATATATCATCCATAATCTAAATTACATGAAAAAAAAGGTTTTACATAGGGCTATATTATGATAGTTAGTCAGAATTTTCTTCTTCATCGTCATCAATTAAATTATCATCACCTTAATCGCAATCTTCAATATGAATATCATCTTTTTCATCGATAATTACTTGTCTGCTAGAGCTTAAAACAAAATTCAACTCCTCTGCGTCAACATCATTAAGACTATCATCGAAAACATAAAAATTTAAATTTTCTTCCAATTCAATCGAAGGAGCAGCTCGATATGTTTCAACCACCTCACTAACTTGAAAGACTTTATCTTGCACACTTGTGTCTTCGTTCTCATCCTGAACAACCTCAACACGACCCCGGGGTTTCTTTTTTAAAATGGATAGCCAATCCACTCTTGATCGATCCTTTCTATATGAAGGGGTGTATGTGTAATAAACTTGTTGACATTGCTTTGTGAGAACAAAGACATCGTTTATGTTGCGGAGTCTAGCTTTTGAGTTGATTTCGACCAGACCATAGTGCGGATCAACTCTGATTCCTCTATCAGTCATGTCATACCAATAACATTTGAATAAAAACACTATATTCTGCTCGTTATGATATTACAGTTCGACAAACAAGTATAGTATAAACTTTTATTATTCAATTGGAACCACTCACAAAGAAGATTCCAATCAAATTATAGATTGTTAACATGATTACATTAGTAATCTTATTCAATTAATGCTAATACTTGTAAATCTCGTCAAGCATTCATGATTATAACTTATGTTAACAACAAATCAAGTTCCTTTCATAGCTCAGGTGTTAGTTATACCATACAGTATGGGCTATGAAAGTGTCAAGCATTTGTTGTACCAAATGTTATACAACATAAATCAAGATTAGTCATTTAACAAGCAAAATATTAAAGAGTGAACAAGATAACAAATACAAAACATGTTAGTATCAAACATTAAATTCCATATTAAGTTTATACTATATTTATTCTTGCACCATTAGTGTAACCTTTTCACCTTGACATAATAAACTTAGCTAGACATAATGAAAGAAAGAAAACTAGATAAACAAAATAAGAACATAAATAAGATAAAAGTTAACTAAGTAAATGAAAGGAAATGAAAGGCATAAACTTGATATTAATGAAAATAAAGCATAAACATTACAAAAAATACAAAAAGAGAAAGCAAAAACATGATCTTGATCTAGAGACCAAGATGCCTAAATGCATGGCAAATGCCTCCTTTTATAGGTCAAAATTGGGAAATATTGATTTGATGACTAATTGATGAGTGGGTGACCAACTCTTGACTTGGTGACAATCCTTATCTTCTCTTGTCTGCCCAAAACGTCATTGATAACGTCAAAATTGAAGCCACTTAAAAACATGAAAGTTGTAGGAAATTATCTCAGCTTTCTTGTGTTAAACATTCAGCTCATTTTGACTTGTAGAACTCTAGATATGGCTAAAATATTGAACAGTGCTCGGGCTGAATAATAGATTCAGGCTTCTTTGTTGTTGCAACAATTTGGACTTGAAAATAGCCTTTTTAAATCTTGAGCTCCGTATGAAAGTTGTAGGCCTATGTCTTACCTTTCTATCCATATAAAGTAGACCTAAATATCAGATCTATAGCTCCAGATATGACCCAATTACTATATCCTTTTAAT
Source organism: Populus pruinosa (assembly GCA_026413675.1). Lineage (NCBI taxonomy): Eukaryota > Viridiplantae > Streptophyta > Magnoliopsida > Malpighiales > Salicaceae > Populus > Populus pruinosa. The sequence goes on from CM048606.1 coordinate 4,861,553, forward strand.
TTCAGTTCTTAAATTCATCAATCAATCCTTTCATTTATGTGATAGACCTACATTTAAAATAAATATTTACCATAAATTAAAGGTATCTTATATTATTAGATATATTATTATAAAACATGCTTTAGTTAAGGAATTATTGATACTTCAAGTGCAAAATAATAATATAAAACATTGATAAAAATACACTTTTAACTATCAATCATATGTCTTTCTTCCTTACCCTTATTTTTCAGTATGGAAAACATATCCATTGACAAAATATCTGTTGTAGCACTTACATTTTCTTTCAAGCCCCAGGCTTAGTGAAGACACTTAGGTACACTCATTCCCATTTGATAAACCTTGTATGTAATATACATCAATAAATAGTAAATGAATGAAAATCTTGTAATGACATGAATACGTACAATAGTTTTGCAAGTTAGAATGAGTTTGTGATAGTGCTTATATGCGTTCTGAACCACGTTGTAAACTGCTCATCTTGTAATTGAAAGATTTGGGATTCGATCAGTTGTGAATTATTAGAGAGCAAATATTATCGATGTTGTCTGCAAGTGATAATGAGTGTATGATATTACAATATATAATTAACAGTATATTACTAACAAAGTTTAATTAGTATAAACTTATTGAATAAAAGGTCCCAACTTGTCAGAGTTAAATAGAACGTAGTTGTATGCTTGTTTGAACTCTATTTCCAACAAATATCTTCCTCTTACGGTATTTTTAGGTGTGAGTCATTTAGTATTGGAGAATATTGACAATTTCCCACTAGAAGGCACTTCACTGCCATCATTATGCTAGGGAACATGATTGATTCTCATTCTCAGATGAGGTTCAAAATAGTACAAGATAAATGTTAAGATCTCCTCAACAATATAAGCCTCATATATCGAAGCCTCAACATACACCTTTTTCTTAAGATTAAATAAGTACCTGCATTGGAATATTAATCAAGTATTTTCAATTAAGAAAAACATATAAAATACTTTTATATATGAATTACATTGCAATTGTAATGTCTAACCGTTCGAATGGGTACATCCATCTATATTAGACTAGTCCTTCAGCTTTTGGGTCAAAAAATGATAGAAGGAATATCATCTCAAGTTTGCATAGTGTTTCGACAATATTTGACACGACTAAAAGATTAATATCTTCTCCCAAGTGTAGGAGTGTCGAAGTATTAAATAACCTGGCAAAACCGGGATCAAACCACATGAAGGTTAATTGTATAAATTATAGATGACAATAATACAATAACAATAATAATAGTAACAATAATAATAATAATAATAATAATAGCAATAATAATACTAATAGTAGTAGTAGTAGTAATAATAATAATAATAATAATAATAATAATAATAAAGAAAAAAAGAAGAAGAAGAAGAAGAAGATAAGAACTTGAAGATGAAATATTAATGTAAGGATTAAACAATGATAATAACAAATGTTAAGGTTAGAGGATTCACTAATGGTATGTCAAACAAGTATAGTATAAACTTTTATTATTTAATTAGAAACCACACATAAAGGAGGTTCCAATCTGATTATAAATTGTTAACATGATTACATTAGTCAACTTATTCGATTAATGCTAATACTTATAAATCTTGTCAATCATTCATGATTATAACTTATATTAACAACAAATCAAGTTCCTTTCATATCTCAGGTATCGACTATACGATACAGTATGGGCTATGAAAGTGCCAAGCATTTGTTGTACTAAGTGTTATACAACATAAATCAAGATTAGTCATTTAACAAGCAAAGTATTAAAGAGTGAACAAGATAACAAATACAAAACATGTTAGTATCAAACATTAAAGTCAATATTAAGTTTACACTATACTTATTCTTACACCATTAGTGTAACCTTTTTACCTTGACATAATAAACTTAGCTAGACATAATGAAAGAAAGAAAAATAAATAAACAAAATAAGAACATAAATAAGATAAAAGTTAGCTAAGTAAATGAAAGGAAATGAAAGGCATAAACTTGATATTAATGAAAACAAAGCATAAACATTAAAAAAAATACAAAGAGAGAAAGCAAGAGCATGATCTTGATCTAGAAACCAAGATACTTAAATGCATGGAAAATGCCTCCTTTTATAGGCCAAAATTGGGAACTATTGATTTGATTACTAATTGATGAGTAGGTGACCAACTCTTGACTTGGTGACAATTCTTATCTTCTCTTGTCTACCCAAAACGTTATTGATAACGTCAAAATTGGAGCCACTTGAAAACATGATAGTTATAGGAAATTGTTTCAGCTTTCTTGTGTAAAACATTCAGCTCATTTGGACTTCTAGAAGTCCAGATATGGGCCAAACACTGAACAGTGCTCGGGCTGAAAGATAGATTCTGACTTCTTTGTTGTAGCTATAATTTGGACTTGAAAATGGCCTTTTTAGATCTTGGACTCCATATAAAAGTTGTAGGCCTATGTCTTACCTTTCCATCTATATAAAATAGACCTAAATCTGAGATCTACAGCTCCAGATATGACCCAATTACCAAACAGTGTTTCAATTTGGATTGCACCGACATCTCTTTTCTAAGTTTAACCATCTTTTTGTCCTTTCAATTTTAGTTTTTAAATTCATCAATCAATCCTTTCATTTATGTAATAGGCCTGCATTTAAAATGAATATTTACCACAAATTAAAAATATCTTATATTATTAGATACGTTATTATAACACATGCTTTAGTTAAGGAGTTATTGATACTTCGAGGGCAAAATAATGATATAAAACCTTGATAAAAATACATTTTTAAGTACTAATCAATATTCATTTGAAGCCTCTCAATGTGATCAATATTCTACTTGCTGGAGCATATATCTCTAAAGAAATGACTAATCTCCGTGAGTGCATCCCATATTCTTTTTGGTAACAAATCATGAAAAGTTAATGGGATGAGTGTTTGCATAAACACGTGGTAGTCATGACTCTTCATTCCATACAATCTGCAGTCCTCTATATTAGCCAGTCATGATATATTTGATGCATGTCCATCTGGAAAACGTAGACTCTTAATCCATTTATAGACTAGCAATTGTGCGTTTTTATCTAACACGAAGCTTGCTTTTGGTTTTGCGGCCCGTGACTCATCATAAACCAACTCTATATTTTTACGGTTACAATATAAAACTATATCCAATCTAGCTTTGATGTCGTCCTTTGTCTTTCCCTTCACATCCATGATAGTGTTGAAAATGTTCTCAACCATGTTCTTTTTTATGTGCATGACGTCAAGGTTATGGCGGACCAGATTGGTCTTCCAATAAGAAAGTTTCTAAAATATACTTCGCTTTATCCAATTATAGGTCAAACCAAAACCAGGAAACTTTTGCTTACCTGATTGAAGGCCAAACACAATGTCACTATACTCTGAGATAACATCATGCAATTCTTTACTAGAAAAACACGGGGATGCAACATCTTTTTCAACTCTACCAATAAAAAAATCCTTTTTGTTCTTTTTGTACCTGTGATTAAGTGGCAAGAAGTGACGGTGACAGTCAAAAAAAGAAGCTTTGCTTCCATTTGCTAGTGTGAATGCCTTGTTGTTTTCCATGCAGTATGTATATGGGAGTTTCCCATGCATGCTCTAACTAAAAAGCATTGCATAAGCTAGAAAATCCTTGATAGTCCATATCAAAGCTTCCCTCTTAAGGAAATTTTGTTTCCTCGATATATCATAAGTCAGAGCTCCGGAGGACCACAACTGCACCAACTCATCAATCAACGGTCGAAGATAAACATCTATATTTCTTCCCGGGCTACTTGGACCGGGTATGACAGTAGATAAAAATATGAACTTCAGCATTATACATATTTCTAGTGGCAAGTTATAAACTATAAGTATGACCGGCCAATAAGAATAAGGAGCAGCAAATGACCCAAGTGGGTTGAATCCGTCTGTACACAACCCAAGACGTACATTCCTTGATTCAGCTGAAATGTGAGGATGAACACTGTTAAAGTGTTTTCACGCTTCACCATTAGAAGGATGAACTATCACTCCATCAGCTGCATGGTGTGCTTGGTGTCATGTCATGTGCTCAACAGTCATTGGTGACATGAATAACCTCTGCAATCTAGGTGTGATCGGGAAGTATCTAAGTTTTTTATATACCACTAGAGTCTTTCCCCTGCCAGTTCTAGCTTTGTAATGGGAATGCCCGCATGTTATGCACTAGATCATCTCAGCATTTTCAATGTAGTATAACATGCAGAAGTTAGGGTACATGTCAATTTTCTGGAATTCTAAAGAAGTTCTCTTTCAGGCTATTCTCTTCAAGTAAAATGCTTCTTGCCCATTCAATGATCTTGCCATACTTGGCCTCACTCAACCCGTGCTCTGACTTGATGGTGAACACCCGTGTTACGGCTGATAATTTACTATGGTTCGTGTAGCCATCCCATAATGGTTCGTTAGAATCTTTCAACAAATCAAAAAACCTAGCTGCATCTACATTAGGTTCTTCTTCTACAATTGGACATTAACTGACATTATCTTGATTCATTCTCATTGCATCCATAACCATATTTCTGTAAGGATTAGTGTTGTCATTCTCGTTGCTAGCACTAGAAGTAGACTCAACCACCGTTTCTTCCATTCTCTTCTCACTAACATATACTTCTCCATGTGCATACCAATACTAGCAATTCTCTATAAACCCTTTGTGTAAAAGATGTATCATTACAACATCTGGATGTAGATACCTTTTATTTTGACACTTCCTGTATGGACACCTAATACCACCTCCAGTAAAATTTCTAGAAATAGATGTTGTGAAATTAATAAAACCCTGAACCCCGTTACAATAATTAACTAAGTTAGGTAAATAAACTTGCAAAAATATTACTTTACCTCAAGATTATCCAACAAACCAATCACAACTTCTCATAAATATTAAAAATTCATTATCATTTATCAATGTTTTTACAAATTAAAATATATAAATTTATAGAGAAATTATCACTCCGCAATACTATTAACAAAACTTTAAACGGGCCCAAAAAGTAAGCTATTAATTATTTCAAAACAGCACATGTACTTCGGTAGTTCTATAAAGTTTTAACAATTTACAAACAAATACAATCTTACAAAATCTAAAACAAACCATAACAGGTATAGAATTATACATTCATACACTACAAGTTTGTTTGAGAAATAACAATAAAACATGTACATTTACTAACAAAATACATATACTAAAAAAATAATAAAATTGACATTTAATTAAATATTAAGATTTAAAAAGAAAGAATTACTTATAAAAATTGATAAAATCCATCGATAAATCAGAACACGGATGCTGTGACCACCAAACTTCAAGAAATATAACTTGTTATGCTGATATGAGGGAGATTTTTGTTTGGGGGGATGGGGGGCTGGTTGTTTGTAGATGGGGAGAGTTGGGATTATGAAGAAGAAGGAGAAATAGGGGAGGAGAGGGTTGACATTGTGAACATATATTAACTTTTCTTGACGGTTTCACCGATGGAAAATCCATCGGTGAAACCATCGATGATTCTGATGGAACAATTGACATGTCACCATATGGATTTGTCATTTCAAATCCTTCGGTGAATCCGTCGGCAGTATAAACAGCGGTCACTATACGACCTGTCTTTTTGAATCCGTTAGTGATTTCGTCTGAAAAAATAACCCGCCAAAACCTCCACGTCAGTGATCCATTTTTTTTACGATGGTGACGTTTCCGTCTGTAATTCAGTCGGTAATTACCAATAAAAATTTTCTGTCGATAGTTACCAACTGAATTACGAACGAAATATAACCGTCAGTAATTTCAATCTTAAATTACCGACAGAAATATTCTGTCAATAAATCCGTTACTATTTAGCGAATTTATGGTAGTGTTGATACCATGAGAATGTTGAGAATGTTTGAAATTTGCCACACTAATTTGGTGGTGAGTGTGCTTGTATGTATATACATCTAATATGTAACGTATTACATGAGAAATATGTAATGTATTACATGAGAAAGGAAGGCAACGTTATTACATAAGTGTGAGCAAGAGAAAGGGAAGGAATTAGATATGATTGTTCTGTGATTAAGGCTGATGATCTTCACCAAGGTTAACCACTTGGCGCTGTGATAATGAGGTTGATCTGGCCGGAATGGCTAGTGCATGGTGGTGCAAGAAGCATGCAGTGGAGGCCATGTCTCTTTGCTTCACTACCTTAAAACCTTCAACTGGAAAAGGTCGATTGTTTCGTGTATAATAAACTATCAAGCTCTGTTTGCTGGGCTTTGTGGTGCCTGGAAAACGGGTTTTGATGTTTGTGTCTGTGATATGTGAAGGGAATCGGATGGTTTTGCATACTTGATGACGAGAAAGAGATCAGATTTTTGATGCGGGATAAGGTTGTAATGCCTCTGAGTGGTGCCACCTGGAATCAACACTCCAAATCTTCTCTCTGCTCTTGCATTGAGGCCCATCGATCATTCATAGGAATAGAGATAGGTGCATAAAATGCACTTATAATCTGTTCTCCTTCCCTCACAAGTAGCTAGCACAAGTAGGATAATGAGCAAAACTAGAAGAATGCTTGGTGAATTCGAAGAGATGGTCTTCGTGATACAAGGATAAGAATATATACTTTCCTGTATAAACAAATTACTTGATAACATATTAACATAATTTTTTATTTTGTTTTTGATATCATACATTAAAATTATTAAAAATACTAAAAAAATATCAATTTAATAATTTTCAAAACAAACACACTTTTAAAAAATATTAAAAAACAGAAGTTATCATAATCCTAAATAATTACAATATATATATATATATATATAGAGAGAGAGAGAGAGAGAGAGATGGTTTCCTTTCTTCTTTTATAGAAAAATAAAAAAATAAATATAGAACCATTTTGGTTAAATAAATATAATAGCTAGGGATGAGCTTGTTTCCTATAAGCTACAAGTTTTGGACCGGTAAGAGCCTGGGTTAAAAAAAAAAACAAAAAAGAAGAAGGAAGACATTCAGGGCAGTAATAATATAAATGCGTACGAGGGTTAAAATGTTATATTTTTTTTTATAAATGTTATTCCCATATATCTTTTAAAAAAATCAAAATCAATAAAGTAAGGCAAAAAAAAAAAACCAATTAAATATAACTATATAAAGACTGATAAAGAATCATTAAGAAAAATATAAAACACTTATTTATTTTATTCTAATATAATTGACTTTTTCTCATTGAAATATATATAGTAAAAAAAATATTTATATTATTCAAAATATTATTTTATGAATTTAACTCTTTAAAATAATATTTTTTATTGAAGATGCTATAATAGAAGAGAATTCCATCTAGTCTCTTCGCAGCTAAAGGTACGTGGAAGAAGTTGCTTCGGTTCCTCTCCTTCAATTAATTACTAGCAATTCTATTAAACCACTTGACAGATGAGAGGCACACGCATGCGATGTATTACAACCAAATTTAAGGAGAACAATGAAAAGAAAAATTAACAGCACATATTGAAGCTTTAGTTCTTCTCCTTCCTGCCATTTGCATGCAGCATGTTAATGCTTGTTTGAACGCTTTAAGCCTATAATTTTATGGAAGTAGTTCAAGAGCACATCTCTTGGCGGAAGACGTTCTTTGATGAGTGGGATTTCAGTGAAGTTCTGAGCCCATTCAAGAAGAGATGGGAACTTCTCAGCATCAACTAGTTTCATGCCTCCAACTTCTTCTATAACATCAAGACAGAGGGGAATCCAGCCCATTGCAAGATCTAAATAACCTATCTTATCATCTCCACTGAAGAATTTCTTCCCTTGAATCAGCTTCTCAAGAAACGCTAATGATTCTTGTGCAGACTCTATGGCCTTCTCCTTGTCTTCTCCCTCTTTATAGGCAGCCGTAAATGTTTCCATCAGACACTGCCCTTGCAATAATAGAAGAAGAAGAAAAAAACACAAGACATGAAACTTCTTTTGCAGGCAAAATTTCCAAGATAAAGATACAAATGGTGTGGATATGAGTAGGATATCTATTCAATCCCCCTTTAATTCTGTGATAAAATTTAAAAATTGAAAATCTAAATTCATGTCATATGTAATGAATGTAGGAAACAAACTATAAAATAAACGGATGATCTTAGCCCATGCCATTATATACACATGCTTTCTCGTCAGGAAACAAACTGTAACAATTTAATAATTTTTTTTAAAAAAATAATATATTTTTAAATAAAAAATATTTTAAAAAACAATCATAAATATATTTCTTAACATGCTACGAGAACAAATCTAAATCTTTGTTTATTTATTACTAAATCTGATGAACTTAATGTTTTACATTTTATTTAAAGATTATTTTATTTTTCTAAAAAAGTATCACAGTCTGTTTTATAACTTAAAAAAAACAAATTAAAATATAGGCGCGATAATTAAAGTTCGTGATTCGTGGCTATAGGGATAGCCGGCTTTAAGCCCTGAAGACAATGGCACAAGATTTCAGCATCAGCGCTCAACTTCCCATCTTGTAGCCCAAAAACAAAAGGCCCAAGGATGGTCTGGGCATGGGACCACCAGAAGCCCAAAACTAAGGGGTGCCAAATTCAAAATGCCCCCTTTTAAGTTATATCATATCATAATAAATTAGTTTTTTTTATTTGTTTTAATCTCTTGTAGCACCTCACAAAATCATATCATAATAAATTAGTATAAAAAATCTTAGATTCTTAATGATTTTATTTTTTTAAGTCATATTTAGAATATTAATACTAGATGTGATGTAATATATAAAATTATGCCATTGAATATCCTTATTTACTAAGTACTTATTAGTATATTATTAATGATTGGAGCAATTATATATATATATATATATATATATATATATATATATATATTATTTAAGATCTCTTTTATATTTTAAATTATAAATAGTGTTGAATTATTGAATTATATGTTTATTAATTGTTACATGACTTATATTATTTGATTTAAGAAGAACAGATTAACTACCTGACTTGCAATATATATCATTTAATAATGAATGGAAATATATTATGCATAATACTAAGGGAGACTACAATACTAATTCTACATGTTCTCAATTAACAATAATCATCATTATATTTTCATAATTATAAATTAAACCTCAATTAACTTAAATTGATTCTCACAAAGTTTCAATATAATATTATAATAATTATATAAATTAAGAAAATTAAAATTATTTTTTGGTAATTCATAAAGTAAAATTTCATTAAAAAATAAATAAGTATATTATATATATATATATATATATATATATATTAAAAATCCCACCATAATTTTTTGTAATCCAATCAAATGGGGAGATGAATAGGTTGTTGATTTATATGATGTTGGAATTGTTACAGTCACCACTGAGCTATATATTGAATATTGTTGATTAAAAGGAATTTTATAAAGTTTTTGAGGAGCGGATCATATTATTTCCTTAGAATTTTGAAATTATTTTACTCATTCAAATAGTTTCTTGACGGTTTTGATTTTAATGATTTGAAACATATTGTTTATAGAGATTATTATAAAGTTATATATATGGAGATTTATAAAATGTTTTACAAGCCTAATTAAAGTATAAAGTCTTGTCACGATTTGTTTATTCAAGTGAAGTGAATTATTGTTTTTGCTGTTTAATTAAACCAATTATTTAAAAGAAATAAATTTGAAATTAATATTTTTTTATGTTTTTAAATAGTTTTCAAGTGTTAATATTAAAATAATTTTTAAAAATAAAAAAATAATTTTTATATATTTTTGAATAAAAAATACTTTGAAAAATATATGTTATCACATAAAAAGATAACAATGGTGTTTGAGAGGGTATTAATATTTATTTTTTAAAATGTTTTTAAATTAGAAATGAATTAAAATAATATTTATTTTTTAAAATATCTTTGACATTAGTGTATTAAATAATTTTAAAAACTAAAAATAATTTATAATAAAAAATTGAAAATTGAAAATTTCATTTAGAATACTATCCAAAACGACACACCTATATAACCAACTAAGGTCATTTCAGTCCGTTAACTATAACTCAACTTCTTCAAAGTCAAGAAAGGATAGCAAAATGTCAGCCCAAATAATAATACAAAATGAAGGAAACATTAAATTAAACAAAAGGTCACGATCTCCATTATGAGGATAGCAACTCTTCAAATAATTTAAGATACTATTTGGTTTTATATTTTAAAAGTGATATATATATATATCTGAAAATCAACGATGACTGTGGACCTGTGCTGTTCTACATGTAAAGTGCATTATTTAGTTTGAATCTTTCTCCTTATTGAAAAATAAAAAATAAAAAATAAACATTAAAACATAAACGACAGAAAAGGTGGTGTCCAATGGGCTTTGATGAAGCTAGAGACCAGACAGCTAAAATTGCTCGAGTCAGCTTACATCTTCTGAAGAGGTGGAGGCATGAATGGGCTAGATGGGCTGTAACGTCGATCAAAATTTTATCAATTTTTTTTTTTTGCTAGTTTTATATTAAATAATTTTTAATTTTTAATTAAGATATTAAAAAATTCTGAAAATTTATGTATATCTTTTTAATATAATGATTTATTTTTATTTAAAATTTTAGAATTTTTAAAAAAATTCATAAATATTATAAAAAATCATAATTTAACTAGTTTTATATTATTGAGTGTAATTTTCAATTGGACTATCAGATTGAAAATTTTATGAAGAATTTTAAACTATATTGAATAAAATCTGATTAAAATTTTAGAATGAATAAAGTTTAGTAGTGCTAATAAAAAAAATATCAAATAAAAACAAAACTACTTATTAAAAATAAAATGGTTATTTGTCATTAAAAAATAAAACAAATTAGTTCTTCCCTCCTTTTACATATTGTCGATTGGACAGAAGTAAAATAGAAAAAGAAAGAAAAGAAAAGGCAAGAGAGAAAGAGAGAAAAGTAAGGGAAAAATATAAAAAATCCAAGAAAAAAAAAAAGAAAAGTGAGAGAATAATCTTGTAAATTTACAAAGTCAAACTTATAAAATACTAATCTAAGAAGGAATCCAATGAAAAAAGGAGGAATTAAGAGAGAAAAGAAATTTAATTATTTTATTTTTCAGTTGATATGAGATTGTTATTTATTTTAGTTAAGGAATTGTTATAATATCGATTCATATTCGATTATAGATAAACTATATTTTATAAAATATCAAAAGATATAACTTTAATAGTGAGTTTATTTTTATTTTTATTTTAATTTTATATACTTTTAAATTTATTTTTTAATATTTTAGATAGTGTATTTGAATTAAAAATTTACAATTAATTTTAAAAATTTATATATATTAATTACTAATTTATTTTAAAAAAATTTATATATTTATTTAATAGCTCATCATAGTAAAAATATCGAGCTCTGCTTTTGCATCTTCGTATGCCTAAAAAGTAAACACAATAAAAAAATCTTTCGGCATTATCACCAAATATGGTAAGAGCCTCTATATAAGTGATAGAATTCGTAGAGAGCTCCACACTCGGAGATCTTTTAACCAGAAAGATAGCAAGAATAAGCAATCAAATGGCTTCCACTGCTTCTCCAATGGCCAGCCAATTCAGGAGCAGCTTTGCCTCTTCCTCAACTAAGAGGCTTGCTGTTCCTAAAGACATAAATATTGGAGCTGCATTTAGAATCTCACCCACTAAGAGAAGCTTCGTTATCAAAGCTGTTCAGGTAAAGATTCCTTTTCTTGTGAGTTCTTTACATTAATGTATAGGCTTCTTAGATTTTGTTATTAGTATTCAAACAAATAGTCTGATGATTCAACTAATCTGCATGTTATATGGAGCCTTGTTCCTAAAGCAAGATATATGTATATGTTTGTGATAGATACCGAGAGAGATGGAAGCAATAGAGGAATATCCAATGAATGGTGGGCATGGAATCTATAGTTATGCCAAGAACTCTTACCGCCAGGTACAGCACAAATTGGTGGTAGAGATCGAAGCTAAGCTTGCTATAACCAAATCATAATGGAAATAGCCACAAAGAAAATTAATAGTGACATTTTCTTTGCTTACTTGCAGGGACAAGCTATAAATGCTGTCAAGGAACTGATCAAAGAGGAAATTACTGAAAAGCTTGATATCAATAAATTTCCTTCATCGGACACATTTCGGATCGTAGATGTGGGTTGTTCTACTGGACCTAATACGTTCTTTGCAGTTCAAAACGTACTTGAAGCAGTAGAAAAGAAGTATCAGCGTGAAGGACTGGATCATTGTAGATTGCCTGAGTTCCAAGTTTTCTTTAATGATCATTCTTCCAATGATTTCAATACCCTCTTCACATCCCTTCCTCCGAAAAAGAATTACTACGTTGCAGGCGTGCCTGGTTCTTTCCATGCTCGTTTATTTCCTGAAGCCTCTCTTCACATTGTCATCTCCTCCTATGCTGTCCAATGGATTTCTCACATACCAAAAGAGTTGGTGGATAGGAGCTCTCCTGCATGGAATAAAGGGAGGACATATTATGCGCATGCAGGAGCTGAAACTATAAAGGCTTATGCAGATCAATTTGCAAAGGACATGGATAACTTCTTTCATTTCAGGGCACAAGAGGTTGTCACTGGAGGAATGGTTCTGCTAACTATCCCAGGTGGCCGATTGGACTATCAAATTCTTTCCAATACTTTATATGACCTCTTGGAATCCACTATTGTGGACCTGGCTAAGAAGGTCAGTAGCCTCTCAATCTCTAAAATTTCTCTTACTCTCCGATTGCACAAGTAGGACAATTAAGGATCTATAACTTGCTGTTTTGATTAACCAGTTTTTCTGTTTTCCTTTGTGTTTGCCTTTTCCCTTTTGAATGCACTGGAGCAGGGAATCATAAGTGAAGAGAAACTGGACTCCTTCAATGTACCACAATACTTTCCCTCTCCACAAGAAATGGAAGCAGCTGTTAAACGAAATGGGTGTTTCAGCATAGAAAGAATAGAGTGCCTCCACGATGAAAAGAAGCAAGCCAATCCAAAGGAAGCAAGAGTATTTTCCTCCCACATGAGAGCTGGGCTAGAGTTTCTGCTGTCGGAGCATTTTGGACATGAAATCATGGATGAGCTGTTCGACTTATTCACTAAAAAAATTGAAGAATGTGAAGTCTTTGATATGGGGGTCGCCTTCAAATTGCTTGTGGTCCTTAAACGCAAGTAATCCACTATTTATTAATAATTAGTAGAAGATCAGGTAGAAAATCTTGACGGACACGTTCTTCAAGATAAGACTAGTCTGATCATATATCAATGTCTATCGTGTTCCCGGGTTTCAACTCTTACTTAAAGATTTGGATTGGGACGCGAGATATTAGATTAATAGAATAAAAAGAGTGCTAGACTGGAATCTCAATCCTCTATAAATATTATAAATGTATTTCACTGTGTTATATGTTTGAAGAATTTAAATTTAGATCTCTTTGTTTTCCTCACGATACGCATGAATGAGTGATTGGCTTGTTCCTTAACAACCAAATCCATGTAAGAATTGTGTTCCATTGCTAGATCCAAATAGCCTATGTTATCATCCCCACTAAAAACTTTCTTCCCTTGAATATGCTTCTTAAGAATTGCAAATGATTCTAGCGCAAACTCTATTACCCTATTTTCCCCTCCCTATATCCAGCAAGCCATAACTGAACCCATAACACCGTCCCATGGGCGGGCTTGAGGTTAACCACTTGGCGCTGTGATGATGAGGTTGATCTGGCCGGAGTGGCTAGTGCATGGTGGTGCAAGAAGCATGCAGTGGAGGCCATGTCTCTTTGCTTCACTACCTTAAAGCCTTCAACTAGAAAAGGTCGATTGTTTCGTGTATAATAAACTATCAAGCTCTGTTTGCTGGGCTTTGTGGTGCCTAGAAATCGGGTTTTGATGTTTGTGTCTGTGATATGTGAAGGGAATCGGATGGTTTTGCATACTTGATGACGAGAAAGAGATCAGATTTTTGATGCGGGATAAGGTTGTAATGCCTCTGAGTGGTGCCACCTGGAATCAACACTCCAAATCTTCTCTCTGCTCTCGCATTGGGGCCCGTCGATCACTCATTGGGATAGAGATACGTGCATAAAATGCACTTAAGATTTGTTCTCCTTCCCTCACAAGTAGCTAGCACATGTAAGATAATGAGCAAAACGAGAAGAATGCTTAGTGAATGCGAAGAGATGGTCTTCGTTATACAGGGACAAGAATATATACTTTTCTGTATAAACACGCTACTAATAACAGAGGTTATTATCATCTGAATTTAGCAACGGATTAAAAATCTGTTACTAAAGGCAACATAAAATTTACAACGGATTATCCATTATTAATTGTAAAAATAATTCTTTAAATTATAATATAAAACCAAAATTATATATATCGTTAATTATTTTTTATATGATAAAATCTCAACCATTTAATTTCACTAGAGTACTCTCCCCCCTCACTCTTAAAAACGTGAACAGAGAAAGATTAATTTGATTTTTATTTGTCCTCCATTTTTCTTCGCCCCTAATAACATTCAAAACGGTAGAAAAATACCCTTTTTTTATTGATTTAATTTTTATTTGTCCCAAACTTTTCATCTTTTTCTCATTCCTCTTCAACAACACTAATTTTTTTCCTTCATCTTAATAGTTGCAATCTTTCTCTGCAAACCATCAAAAACACAAACCCATGACAACTTTGCACCAGATCTATCATTATCACCACCAAACATTTTAATTTACCCCTTCTCTTTGTAAATGGGTTGGGTTTTACACTTTTTTCTTCAACAAATCAGGTAATCAATTTCGAATTTATGTTTTTTCTATTGTAATTTAACTTACATAAAAAAATTTTAACCTAACTTTTCTAATCTCAGGTGTTATGCTGTCGTGCAGATTCATCTCGCTCACCTATAACTCAAGAACACAGGTAACAATTTTTCTTTTATTGATACTTTGAATACTGGTTTTAGACTATTAATTCGATTATATAAGGTTTATGAAATGTTTTTACCATAATTTATAACCTAATTATGCATGTTTAATTGATAATTTATCAAAACTTCCAATTTAATTTTTAGGGTTTTGGTTCATAAATTGAATGATTTTAGGCAATTGGACCAATGTTGGCAATTCATGTGTCTGGAAGAGAGTGATTGATGGAATTTATGCATGTTCAATTAAAAATTTATCAAAACCTCCAATTTAATTTTTAACAAGTAATCTTATTGATGTTGGGTGTTGTTTGATGTCTACAAGTCTTTTTTTCCTCCTGTGTGCCGACACCTAGATGTTTTGCATGTATTCATATGCTTTTATATATATATATATATATATATATATATATATATATGAAAGGAAATTTGCTTGTTGATGTTGTGTTTCATTAATAAAATTGTTATTTTATTTTTATATCTTCATTCATTCTTCTTTTTCTTGCTGTTTTACTTGTTATATATATAAGTAGCAGAATTGGGTGGTGAAAGAGGTTAAAATTCATGGTTGCCTCCTCTTTATATGGTGATAAGTTAATTTTCCATATTAGTTATATATGTTATTTGTTTTCACTTGATTGTCCTGTCTTGAAGTCAGTATGCATAATTTGAAAATATTATTGATCACCAAATGGTTTAGGTGGCAGGCTTTTAATTCAGTTTAGCTAAAAATGTTAGATGATATCTAATTTTTTTTTTTAATCCTTCCTTCCCCTTAATTAATGTCCATTATTCTCACCTTACCTAGCTAGACCAGCAACTCATCCGTAAGGATGCAGGATCCCAAACCCTAACTATTTTTTTAACCTAAAATGCTCTTAATTATTTTTTAATATGATAGTCACATTGATAATTTAAAAAAATTAGAGAAATAATGTAAGAAATGGGACATGATTTTTTAGTACATGAAATATACTAATTTCACTATTTAATTTCATTCATTTTTTTAATATTCTTTCTCTATTTTTAAAAATTTCCTTATTTTAACTATTTATTTTATTTTATTTTGTTCAACTCAAAGGCATTCTAGATATAATAGGGAGTTTGGAACTGGCTATATAATTCATCTACATATATGCGTTAACTATTGAATTTCAGATAAGAATCTGTAATATTTAATTTTTTGTAATCCAATCAAATGGGGAGATGAATAGGTTGTTGATTTATATAGTGTTGGAATTGTTACAATCATCGCTGAGGTATATATTGAATATTGTTGATTAAAAGAAACTTTATAAAGTTTTCGAGGAGCGGATCATATTATTTCCTTAGAATTTTAAAATTATTTTACTCATACAAATAGTTTCTTGACGGGTTTCGATTCCAATGATTTGAAATATACCGTTTGTAGAGATTATTATAAAGTTGTATATATGAAAATTCATAAAATGTTTTACAAGCCTAATTAAAGTATGCAGTCTTGTCACGGTTTGTTTATTCAGCTGAAATGAATTATTATTTTTATTGTTTAATTAAACCATGAAAGAAATAAATTTGAAATTAACATTTTTTTATGTTTTTAAATAGTTTTCAAGTGTTAATATTAAAATAATTTTTAAAAATAAAAAATTAATTTTTAAATATTTTTAAATAAAAAATACTTTGAAAAATATATGTTATCACATAAAAAGATAATAATGGTGTTTGAGAGGGTATTAATATTTATTTTAAAAAAAAAATTAAATTAGAAATGAATTAAAATAATATTTATTTTTTAAAATATCTTTGACATTAGTGTATTAAATAATTTTAAAAACTAAAAAATAATTTATAATAAAAAATTGAAAATTTCATTTAGAATACTATCCAAAACGACACACCTATATAACCAACTAAGATCATTTCAGTCCATTAACTATAGCTCCACTTCTTCAAAGTCAAGAAAGGATAGCATAATGTCAGCCCAAATAATAATGCAAAATGAAGGAAACATTAAATTAAACAAAAGGTCACGATCTCCATTATGAGGATCGCAACTCTTCAAATAATTTAAATACTATTTGGTTTTATATTTTAAAAGTGATATATATATCTGGAAATCAACGATGACTGTGGACTGTGCTGGTCTACATGTCAAGTGTATTATTTAGTTTGAATCTTTCTCCTTATTGAAAAATAAAAAATAAATAAATAAATAAATAAATAAACATTAATTACTAGCAATTCTATTAAACCACTTGACAGATGCGTGCACGATGTATTACAACCAAATTTAAGGAGAACAATGAATAGAAAAATTAACAGCACATATTGAAGCTTTAGTTCTTCTCCTTCCTGCCAATTGCATGCAGCATGTTAATGCTTGTTTGAACGCTTCAAGCCTACAATTTTATGGAAGTAGTTCAAGAGCGCATCTCTTGGTGGAAAACGTTCTCTGATGAGTGGGATTTCAGTGAAGTTCTGAGCCCATTCAAGAAGAGATGGGAACTTCTCAGCATCAACCAGTTTCATGCCTCCAACTTCTTCTATAACATCAAGACAGAGGGGAATCCAGCCCATTGCTAGATCTAAATAACCTATCTTATCATCTCCACTGAAGAATTTCTTCCCTTGAATCAGCTTCTCAAGAAACGCTAATGATTCTTGTGCAGACTCTATGGCCTTCTCCTTTTCTTCTCCCTCTTTATAGGCAGCCGTAAATGTTTCCATCAGACACTTCCTTGCAATAATAGAAGAAGAAAAAAACACAAGACATGAAACTTCTTTTGCAGGCAAAATTTCCAAGATAAAGATACAAATGGTGTGGATATGAGTAGGATATCTATTCAATCCCCCTTTAATTCTGTGAGAAAAATTAAAAATTAAAAATCTAAATTCATGTCATATGTAATGAATGTAGGAAACAAACTATAAAATAAACGGATGATCTTAGCTCATGCCATTATATACACATACCTTCTCGTCAGTAAATTTAGCCCAAAAATGAGCCATGGCTCTCTCATACGAATCTTGAGGCAGCAAGTTATTATCATTCCATGTCTCATCGATGTATTGAAGGATGATGAGTGACTCAGGAATTGGTTTGTCGTCATGGACAAGAACGGGGACCTTCTTGTGAACTGGGTTGTGCTCAAGAAGAAGGGGACTTTTATTGAATACATCATCTTCAACGTACTCGTATTGCACTCCTTTCAGCTTCAAAGCCCATTCAACCCTTGTGCAGAACAGGCTTGTATAAGATCCAATCAGTTTCACCGCTCCTGTCATAATTAATATCTTACAAAAGCTTTGTCTGTCTAAACTCGAGATAGAGCTAAAGGATGGATTCTTGAAGCGTAGGATGTAACAGTGGAGGTATTTATACAGATGGGTTCTGCTTGTTTCGCATAATGAAAATCAAGACAGCCATTTTGGTTGAAAAGTTTGGATGGGCTTTGTTTCCCAGAACGCACGAGCTTTGACTAGGACTAAACCAAGATGGTGAAGACAGCAATATTGTTCAATGCAGTGCTGGTCCATGTTTGGCAGAGAAGAAATTTCAACACGTAATTGTATAAAAAGGCTGCATTTGATGCAGATTGTACATTAACATTACCACCAACCACTTACATATTATTCACTTAGAATCAAATCTTATTCATTTATTATTTTATTCAATGATGTTTTAGAAAATTATAATTGTTTTTTTTTTTTCAATGAAAGCTTTGGGTTGATTTTGGATTTTTATTTATTATTATAGTTTGTGTTTACATATCAATCCACATTTTTCATAATCATTTAGTTTTAAGAGATAATATTTTAGTTGCTTTGTATTTTGGTCCATGAAAAATGGTGTCATTGGCATCGTGAGTTCAAAATGCTCGGGAGACTTAATTTATGGTGCCGATTGGTAAGTCTAGAGATGGTTAAAAGACAAAAATTAGATTTTTTACTCCTAGATTTTTCAACATGTTTATGATTACACTACAGTATTTGTATTAGCTTATTTCTTGAATAAAAAAACAGCTATAAATTTATAAAGATAAAAAAAAAAAAAAACAGAGAGAGAAAGACAATACATGCAACCTAACTATAAAACTAAACATAGTATTTTCTTTAGTCTAAGCCATTTGATTTATTGGTTGACATTGTGTATTTAGCCTAAACATAAAATTATGCAATCATTTCTAGGACAATTCCTGGAAAAAGTTTTACTGGATTTCCGATGTAACAACCAATATTTTTATAATTTCTTTGGTTATATTTACATTCCTAAGATAATGTTTGATTATTATAAAGCAGAAAAAATACAGACAATAAAAAAAAACTTGTTTGATTGAAAAAAATAAAAATAAAGATATAAAACTAAATTTATTAATGAAATAATCTTGAAGTAAGTTTTGTATTTCTAAAATAGAAGGAACAAATAGAACATGTCTCTATAAATAAAATTTTTTATTTTTTATTTCTATAGTAATTACTTGTAATATTTATTGTCATAACCCAAGTTTTGAACCCTTTCCAAAACAATTTCTAGAAATTCAAAAAAAAAAATTTCATCCATTGACATGCTTATTTTACTATTTTTTTTTTAATGTCTTGTTGAAAAAAATAAATGAAATAAATACATTTTGATACATTTTTAATTATCAACATTTTTTTTTAAAATCAAATATATGCTTTTGATGCACTTCAACCATTAACTCATCCATTTCACAATTCTTGATTATTTTTTTTATTGAAATGATGTTAATGTTATATGTTATTTCTTAGTGAAAAAATTAAAAAATCAAAATAGAGAGTAAAATAGACAAGTAGGCTACAATGCTTAAAGAATAAGAAATCAAAATAAAATGAAGTTGCTTGAGAGCAAGCAATTGAAAAGAAAATTAACAATTTATAGACTATAAATATATGTGAATTGTAGAAAAAAGAGAGAGCAAACCTTAGCTACCATAAAAGTAAAAATAAAAAGAAAATGAAAGAGAGAAGAAAGCATGTTGAAATAAATAAGAAAAATGAGAGCAGAACAATAGTCGTCTTCTCCCATTTTTTTCTCCCACAAAACCCTTAACTTCATCTCTCTTTAAAATAAAAACTTTCCTCCTTGATTTCTTTATCCTCCAACCTATATTTTTTATGGTATCACCATCATTCTCTTTATCTATATGCCCTCTACAAAAGCCCTCTATCAATTAAAGTTAATAACCTCTTCATAACCATAAATCAATGAAAAAAAATAGTTACTAAAACTTCCTTTTGATTTCTCTCACTTTGACCTCTATTTTCAAGGAGACCATCACCATTTTTCTTCATTTAATGAATACTAAACAACTATATAAGTCATCTAACCCAACTCAATTATCTTTATGTAAGTAAATTTGAGAGATAAGGGAAAAGAAAAAATAAAGAGAGAATATAAACCCCCAATCAGAATTTTTACTATTAATGAAAATTCAAATTTTCTTTGAGAATAAAATGAACTAATTAGAAAATAAAATAAGGAGACATTGAATGGATTGAGATGACTTTGAATGTTTAAAAAAAAAACAAAAAATGACCAAAAAATAAATAAAAATGTAGAAAAACAAATAACAATTAAATGAAACTCATGCATGAGGAAAGAATGGTAATGGTATATAATTCAATGAAATTAGAAATAGTCCATCTTAAATTCAAAATAAACATATGGAATCTGGAAAATATTATCTGGAAAACATAAAAACGATGTAAAGAAGGGATATAATGGGAATTAACAAAATTCTTATATATGTGTGTATGTGAGAGAGAGATAGGAAGAAAGAGGGAATGAAAGTTCTTCATTTTCTTAAGCTTAATTTTTGTAAAACCTCGATCAAACTAAAGATTAAGGAGGAGTGTGATATTTTACGAGTATAAATACTTAATCACTTGAAATTAAAAAGATTTCGGTGAGAGAAAAGTAATTAATTAGAGAGATAAAGTTAGGGAGGTAAAGGAAGAAAAAGAAGAAAGCTTGGAGCAATTTTAACTGGTTAGCTTTCAAAATGCATATTATTACATACTAACATGTTCTAAGTTTATTTAAATAAGTTATCAAGAAGTTTAATTGTTTTTTTAATTCTTGAATTTAGGGTTTTTATTAAAGAATTTAAGGTTTTGTGAAATTGTTGTAGGGTGATGTTGTTAGGGTAGAAAAACATTGAAATAACTTAAAATCATGAGTAATTAAAGAAAAAAACTTGGTAATTTTAGGTGATTAGAACTGATAAAATTTAAAAGGAATTGGATAAATAATTTTAAACTTGTAGAAATTATTTATTTTGATGAGAATTGATGCAAAAATAGTGATCTCAGATGAATATAATGATTGTATATTGTTGTGGTAGAAATTTCAAAGCATTTTAGGTAAGGAATTTGTAAGATGTTTTGATTTGTGAAGAGTGGAGGTAATATTGATAAGATGATTTGGGATGGAAATAGAAAGAAATGAATGAGAAAAAATTAAGATTTGTAGGGTTGGTCAAATGAAGAAAGTTAGGAAGTTTGGATAGTTAATGTATAATTTTGTGACATTGTAACTAAATAATAAAAAAGAAAATATAGGGAGAAATTAGATAATTATATATTTTGTGAAATTAAGTTAATAAATTTATATGACAAATAATAAAAGTTATAGTTATGCAAAATAAGAATATATGAAATGTAACATGATGGAAATTGTTATATTGAAACTTAGTTATGGTTCCTGAGTTTATAAAAATAGATAATAATAAATTTATTTTATTTTTAAAAGGAATATCTCAACAACTAGACCAAAGAGCAGAGTAAGTATTGAAACATCATGTACAACATATAGGCATTTTACACTTTGATATATTCAAATTATTTCTCTTAAATTATGTTAATTATAATTTCTTTAGAAACACAATTCATGAATAACATATAAAAAATAATAAGGTGAAAGAAAAGAAATAATTGTGAACTTGATTATCTACCCAAGATAATTTGAAAGCAATGATATCAATGTAATATATTGATATTGACATTTACTAGAATAAAAACTTGATTAACTATTCTCAAATACAAAAACACCAAAAATATGAAAAAAAAAATCAAAGGAAACTTAATTAGCCTTATAGGTTATAAAGGCTAATGATATCATGTTGATATCAATAATTACATGGACTAGATTGGCCATTCTAGAATTATAGAAGCTAATAACATATATAGAGTTATATTGATGTCGATATTATTTTGAAATGTGATTAGTTATTCATGAAGTGAAAATTAATGATATTAAAAAAAATGATATCGGTATATTTTTTATTAGTGATGACTAAGATAATGATTAATAATATCGATTTGGAATTAGTATCTATATTGATTTGGTTGGCTTATTACATTAGATTACTGACATGTTATTATTTACATTTTTTATATTGAGGTTAAATAACCTTGATATTATAAACTTTACTATGTTTATGTTTTTTTAAAGTTCATCCTATTTGAGATATGATTAGCTCTTTAATTAAAGATATATTTATATTGCTACAAATTAAATCGAACTTTTTCTAAATAGAAAACTAATGTATTTCAAATTAATGTTCTATATGGAATATTTTGGAATGTTAACGCAAACTTAAAATTAAGGAAATGATAGTATTCTTGATATTTTCTTTGTTTGGATATCATGCAATGAAATAAAAGCTCTATTTATTTATGTGTTTTAAAAGCATTTTTGAAAAAAATTAAAATTAAATTTTTTTTTATTAATTTAAAATTAATATTTTTTTAGTGTTTTTAAATTATTTTTATGGGCTGATGTCAAAAATATTTTTTTTAAAATAAAAAAAAATTATTAACATATATTTTAGTAAAAAAAACTATTTGAAAAGTAACCGCAACTATATTTCTAAACAAACCTTCAAAAAAAAATGAGAAGGCTCCATCATAAAGCTAGTGATAGATGTACCCTTTATCAACTTTCCATGCTTATTATGAAAATTTATTACATTTATTTAAATATATCAAAGTAATATAAAATATATGTTATTAAAATTAATAAGAAAAAAATTTCATTTTATTTGATACATAGATCAATTCTAGAAAGCATTTAATACTATGTAACAAACAAATATAAGTTTTTAACCATCTTTCCATCTAGGTTGCGACCGATGGCTTAATAATTTAAATATTGATATAATGAAATATAGATACTCTAATAAATTAATTAGTGATTTAATTAAAGCAAGTAAAATATTATGTGATTAATTTCTAGGTATTTTAAAAAATTCAAATTATTTTTAATATAATAATTGATTAGTTGTTTTTTAAAATGTTTTTTCAATATATCTAAATATAATTTTTTATATATTTTTAAAAATTTATTTTTATTATATTACATTAAAAATATTTTAAAATATCAAAAAATAATAATTTAAAATAAATTAATTTTTTTTAAAAAAAAAAAAACACGGCGTGGAGTTCACTCAAAAGTGTTTTCTTGCCTTCAGTTTTGTGATAGAGCTACCTTATAAGATATAGCACACAACCAAACTACAGACTCGGATTGGGTTATGGCGGTGGGTTTGCGGTGATAAGGGGGTTGAGGAGTGGTCGGAGGCGCGGTTGTCATTTTTGTTTAACAATGCTTGTTCCTCTCTTCAACCTCGCTCCTAATTTGACAGTTTCAAGACTCTGCTTAGGTTTTTCTTTGCCTCATTTGAGTTGAATTCCAACAACAAATTGTACCTAAAACTAACTCTATATACATATATGTATATTCCAGGAACAATGACTTTCGGTGAACAGAACTCGCTGCCTCAATCCTTTGGCCTTCTTGACGAAGCCTTCAATGCCGGCGTCAACTTCTTCGACTCTGCTGAAATGTTTAATTCCTCCCTTTTAGCTTGTTCTTTCAAATTCCATTTTATCTACCTTCATTTCTCTCACATTTTCAGTTCTTAGGTATCCGGTACCTCAACGTGCTGAGACTCAGGGAAGGAGCGAAGAGTACCTTGGCCATTGGATTAAACGAAGGAAAATTCCGAGGGATCGCATTGTCTTAGCAACAAAGGTTGCTGGACCTTCAGGCCAAATGACTTGGATTCGAGGCGGGCCCAAGTGTCTGGACTCTAGGAATATCACTGACGCCATTAACAGTAGGTTTGTTGGTTCTAAATTTTAACTGTGTCAAAATCAAAATGTTTTATTATCTGTAATTGTATTTCTATTATGCTCAGATTGACTAAATAATTTTTTATTGATGCAGCTTGAAGAGAATGCAGGTTGACTACATTGATCTTTACCAAATTCATTGGCCTGATCGGTTTGTTTGTAGATCCTTATTTTTTGTTGATATATTACCAGTAGACTTAATTTTTAACAGTTGGAGGAAAAGCTCTTATGGTTGCTTAATTAAATATTTGCATTTGTCTAGCTTCGACCCAGCTCTTTGTTATTCTGTTCAAGTAATTTATGGTTTTTTAATTTTGTAGCTATGTTCCGATGTTTGGAGAAACTGAGTATGATCCCACCCGTCAGTTCTGTTCGGTTGGTATAGAGGAACAACTCGATGCTCTAGGCAGAGCTGTTGCTGCAGGGAAAGTAAATGATAGAATGTTATGCATGAATACCCACTCTCTTGCAAACATGACACCCATTAATATAAATGTGTCTGTATGTAGATCAGATACATTGGAGTCAGTAATGAAACACCATATGGTGTAATGAAGTTCAGTCAAGTTGCTGACAGGGTTGCGCATTATCCGAAAATAGTATCTGTGCAGGTTGTATCATTTGTTCCTCTTTAGTGAAGTGATGCTTGTTGTTTGTCTTGTTGTTGTTCCACCTTCTCTCCTTGCTCTTGCCTAGGCTAATGTTCAACTCATTGTCTCAATGATAGAACTCCTACAACTTGCTCTGCCGAACTTTTGATGCTGGAATAGCTGAGTGCTGTCACCATGAAGGGTATGTTGTGTTCCACCTGTCATTGTATGCTAAGGGTAGAAGTTGATTTGTGGCATGTATCCCTTTTGTGCAACTTTTTACAATGAGTTAGTGGATTGAGCAAAGAGACTTTTGATCTGAAAACTTTAATTTGAGCTTATGACTCTGTAAAGGCTCTGCTGCCATGTTGGGGAGGGGGTTGGTTCCTCGTATCAGTGTACCACCACCTTGGCCTGCTACAAGGTTTCCCTTGAATGCAAACCAGCTTCGCCACTTCCAGTTTACATATCATATGGGTTCTAAATCTGTTGGATTTTGTTACTGAAAGTGGTTTATTTTAGCTATGTCTTTAACTTAATGATTAATTACTCTTTTGCATCTTTGAAACTTTTTAGGATCAGTTTATTGGCATACAGTCCCCTGGCAATGGGCATACTTTCTGGGAAGTATTTTGTAGCTGATGGGGGTCCAGTAGATGCGCGATTAAATGTTTTTAAAGGTTGATCACTGTTTTTTTATGCTTTATTATTTCACAACTCTCCATAAATTAGATTGAACTCCCTTGACCATATTTTTTTCCCATGAATGATGCTGTCTTTGGTTTTCAGGAATGTATTCAGAAGGGGAGTCAAGGTACAAGCTCTCCAATAACATCATAAAAGCTGCTGCCTTAGTAAGATGACTTCTTACAGTTTTGAACTTCAATTTGTGTGCTTTAGGATCACAAGAATAGGGGGAAAGAAAGTCCTTCCTAACAGACTCTCTCCATCTGATGCTGTTTTCAGGAATATCTTGCCATTGCAAAAAAAAATGGTCTTCATCCTGTATCTCTTGCTATTGGTATGATCTCTCTCTTTCTCTCAATGCTGGTGCCTTTCCAGTTGTGTGTATGATTAATTTCCTCTCATGCTGGTAAAATCTTAAAGTTGTACTGCGAAGATATGAAGTACTAAACAAATTGCAACATTAGTTTTTTCTGAAAGTTTTGAACTTACCAGTGGACTGAATTTGGAATTTTGTTGCTTCCAAATCAAATCTGCATATGTACATCTTTAAGATGGAAAATGTTATATCCCCTTATAGTTATAGTGGTTCCTGAGCCATTTCCATTGTTTTTAATTTACAATTTTATTTTTATTTGTTCTGCAGCCTTTGTTTTGAAACACCCTCTTGTTGCAAGCGCGGTATTTGGAGCCACCAAATCATGGCAGCTCCAAGAGGTTCTTAAAGCATGTATGGTTGAGCTTACACCTGAAATAATTGCAGAAATCAACAACATTCATGCAAGGATCCCTAATCCATGCCCCTGAATGATTTTGTTATTTATACCGTTAGACTCTTAGGATCTGTACTGGATAGATGTTTTGTTTTCCTTTTGGGCGGTAAAGTATCTACTTGTCATCTTTACCCAATTAGCGTTGCAAAATGCTAATCTGAGAGAGCTCGAGATGTGGGTGAAAATCATGGTACTAAAGGTTGATCAGTAAATCCTTTCGGAACCCAAAATGATTTTCTTTTTTTTTCTTGGAAGCAGAAAACCTTCTTCTCGTCTGTGTGATGAAAGATCTTTTTAATTGTAAAATAATCATGATTGATGGATATTTAGGCCGAACAACAATGAAACCATGATGTTTCATTATGTAAGCATGTGTTGATACAATGTAAAAAGCTCACTTCATTTTGGACCATGCGTGTTTATAAATGTTCATAGTACTCAACACGCCCATGACATAGACAAATTCATGAAATCATCAAAACTTCTGTTGAGAGTAAAGAGGAGTTTTCTTCTGAAACATTAGTGCTTGATGTTTTGAGTTGGATCAAAAAAGTCTGTCCCCCTTATGGAGTGCTACTTGTGATCAATCTTGCCCAGTCATGACCTCTCTGCATGTTATTCTTTTTCGATATTTTACAGTTTACAGTCAGATTTGTTTGATTTTCGGAGGGGTTGGATTTGGTTTGTTGAATGTTAATAAATCAACACATATTCCATGTTTCTTGCGACATAATAGAAGCATTGTAAACTCCACATGCGATTTCATATGTTTAAACCAAGTTTTGCTTTTGAATGTGAAGCCGGGAGTTTCTGCTCAGCTAATTTTTCACTTGTTGGTTCTGCTTGGCCAACTCGCAAAATTATTGCTTCCGTCATAGGAAATGCTCCTCCTGGTATGTATTTCCTTAAGAATTTTCTTTTCTCACTCCACACAAAAGAAAGTGCATGCAGTTATGCCAATGGTTGAATCGATGATTTAGCTTCCATCTCTTCGACTGAACCCCAAGGAGAACTTGATTATTTAACTTAAGCTGATGAAGGTTGTCATCATCCAATTTTTATCCCTCTTTGAAAAATAGGGTTTCAACATAAAAATTTTAAGGAACAATGAAACATTGAATTTTTGTAGGAGTCCAAGTCCAATTTTAGACTATACAAGGGAACGTTTGTAAATTTATTTCCTCTTTTTTGAGCTTGAGAAAAAGGGGAAAAAAATATGAAGAGGACAAAACTTAAAAGAGATATTTCTTGATTTTAGGAGCAAGACTAAAAATCATAACCCTAGCATTATAAATAAGTTGTTGCCTATCCATTAAAAAAAAAATGGGGCTTCAGTACAAAAAGCCTACCAAAACAAAAACTCACTGCACCCATTAAACTTTCAAAGCTTGTTGCTCTCTCTCTCTCTCATCCACAAAATCAAAGATGCACCCTACCACCATCTTTGTCCTCTTCGTTGTACTCTACCTCTTGGAACACCCTAATTCGACCTCTGACTTGCTCCTATGCGGGTGCAGCAACCAAACATTTATTGTACTCTCATGTAAGGTTGTTATACTTTTCCTACTTGTAATTCATGCTATAATTACAGATTTGTACCCAACTTCTAATTGATACAATTAGACCACTCTTGAAATATGATACGAGATTAATTGATACAAAATTGAAAGTTTTACTCCAATTCTTGTTAATTTTGAGTTTGGATGATATCTCATCATGATCTAGAAAAGAAAATTTAATAAAATTTTATTTAGACTAGGATTAAACTGAAAAGGCAAGAACTTTATTGTTAAAAGTTATCTTCTGGTTAATATACTTTAGATTTAGGCTTTCTAATTTATTTATATTAGAGTAGATTCAAAGTATAAATAATTAATATGACATAAAATGTAACCTAGATTAATTTTGTGATATAGGTTTTATTTTTAATCATATTTTATGAAGGATTCTCACTTAATTGATTAATTTTGTCATGATAAAATTAATTACATTCATATACTTACATATACTTAATTTATAGACGGATCAACTCACATAAGGACTTGTAAATATAATTGATGTAAGTACATATGTGAAAAGATTTTTTTACGATAGATTCATACTTATACACATAATAATAATAATAATAATTGTTTCTTTCCTTTTATGTATATAAATTTATTTCTCTATCTTTTCTTATTATGTTTTCCAATCATCAATCTCATTGTTACCTTTGCTTACTAACTCTTTAATAATGGCACCAAAATTGCTTCACCGTTATGTGTTTTATTAACTTGTTTTAACTCACAAGAGTTGGAGTGTGTAATGTAAAAATTAACTTAGTAAGATCAATATCATATCCACAAAGAGCAGGATTTAGAAATTAAGTTAGGTAACAAAAAAAAGACTCATGAGAGATTAAATTAAAAATAACTTGGTTAAAAATGATTAATAAATTTTTTTAAAAGGTTAATGAATGTAAATAGATATTAAAGGATAAAGAAATAAAAACAAAGTGTTTGCTCCAAATAAATTTTAATGGTGATGTATTATTGATTACTTCAATAAATTTAAGATAACTTAACCTAACATCAACATTGATGATATTAAATCTAAGTATATTATAATGAAGTTTAAAGAAATAAATATGAATTCTTGCTTAAGAATGGACTAGTAGTTTCACATTATGTAAGACATTGAATCAAACAATCTCTTTACTAAAACCAAGATTTGTGCATTAAGATTTAAGATTATAATATTACCAAAATTATTTCTAAAATTTATTTACAATAATCAATCATTCATGAAAAAAATAAAAAGATAAAACATTAAAGTTTATTTATACTTCAAAGAACTTACCTCAATCACAATCATTCTTGATTTAGGCTATATTTGTTTTCCGGAATTCACTTTCCTGGAAACCATTTTTCAAAATTTCTTGTATTTGTTTGCTATTAGAAAAGATAGTCAACAGAAAACATTTTTTAGTAAAGAAAAATTTGGCTTGATTTCCAAGAAAGTACTTTCTTGAAAAATTTGGGGGGAAAACACTTTTTAAAAGTTGTGAAAAATTTAGAAATGTCATATTATTTATTGATTATATCAAATTTGGTTCTCAAACTTTTAATTGTCATATATATTTTATTTTGAATATTTATTTTTCAATTTCATCTCTTAAAATTTAATTTTTATATTAACTTTGGTATTCATTTTTATAATTGTTATTTGCTTTTTCCTTATAATTTTTTTATTGAAATTTTTTATCTATCATATTTGGTTTTCATTATTTTGATTGTTATTTATTTTATTTGAAATAATTTATGAAATGTTAATTATTATTATTTTAATTTCTTCATCTTTCATTTTTTTTTATTTTTTAGATTTGATCTCTATTATTTGGTTATTATTTATTTTATTTGAGATCATTTACAAAATTATAATTTTTTTCAATTTCATTCTCATTCAACTTTTTATTTTGTGAGATTTATTTCTCATTATTTTAATAAACTTGAGAAAAATAAAGCATTAATAAGTTATTTTTCATCTTATTTTTCATGACATAACCAAATACTGTAAAATGTTTTTCAATTTATTTTCTATTATACTACTAAACATTAGAAAATAATTTATTTTTCCAAAATTCACTTTTCAAAAGCAAACTACTTTCTAGCAAACAAACGGGGCCTTATAACAAAGAAAGAGACTAGCCAACTATCATTATGTATATAAACACTTGAATAAAAATGAAATAACTTGAATTAAAATTCAAATAAGAAGTTTTACAAACTAAATAATTAAATTCTACAAAAAAGAACACAATACAACTTTGGTATAACTTTTAACACAAATTTAACTCTAATTTTGGAGATGTCTATTAGGTATATATTTATATATAGTTTTGTTATCTTTGTATATCATTAAATACTACTCATTTAGACATCAGAGTCAAATATTATAAGCAATATACCAAAGGTTGTTCTAGAAAGTAAACTTTGGCTAGCTTGGAGAAGATGTTGGTACATATTTTTCTTTTCTTGTTTTGACCTAAAATGATGTAATGTTATACCGTCTATCTTTCTATCCATGTGCTCGCCCTCTTTGATTAATTAACTACCTAGAATAAGTCAAGTGTTATTGTTGGTGGACTGATTATGGGTTGAGTTTGGGCTGATTTGTAGGCTATTTTTGGACATTAAACAAGGATAAAAATGTATCTATTACTTTAGCTAAAATTGGCATTGAAATCTTGAATGTTTGGTGGTTGAAGTTTACACACAATATGAAACAAGTTTAAGCTTGAAATGCATCATATACTAGTATTTTTAAGGATTAGAATGCAACTGATATTTGGACAAAATTTAGAGCACTTTTTTAACTAGAATTTGCTTCAATCTTCAACTAAATTATTATGCAAAACCCAAATAAAACAATATATATATATATATATATATATATGTAAAATATGAGAATTAATGACACTTTTAATGCAAATCACCCATCAATTTATTTCATCCTTACAAGAGGTAAAAGGTTTTTAAGTGAGGGGAAAGGGAAAAAAAATCTAAAGAGAAAAAAATAAAACAAGAAATATTTGAAGATGAAAAAAAATTAAACAGGAATATATTCCTTGATTTTGGGAGTAAGCCTAAAAATTAGAACTCTAAAACTCTAAATAGGTTTCCTATAAATAAATAAAAAAAAAGGCAACCTACCAAAAAAACTCTTTCCATATTCCTAAAACTTCCATAACCCACTGTTTTTTTCTCTTTCTCTCTTCCACCAAAGCAAACATGCACTAACCAGCATCGTCTACTCGTTCTTTGTTTTCGCCAATATAAGCTCATAGCTAAAATTTTCTAAAAATATAAAAACTTAAACTTGAAAATAAAATGGGTTAAATTAAGATTTAGGATGTAAACTCCTAGATAAAAATCTACAATATTAATAGAAGAAATATTAGGCTAAATGAAGAAAGTGATAATTAAATTATATGAATGATGATAGTCCTGAGAGTTTTAAGTAAAATGTTATGTATGGGTGATTAAAAATTAAAATATGAAAAATAAAAGGAAAATAAAAAAATAAAAACATGAATAAAAATTTAGTATAAATGATCTATACAAAATCAAAAGTACTAGTATGTAACTAAATTAAATGCAAAATAACTAAGGTAAAATTTATTATAAATAGGTGTCGGGATTAGGACTTTATCTGGAAAAACATAAAAAAAATACTATTGAGGGATATAATAAAAATTTGACCAGTTGTTATATGTTTGTGTGTGTAAACTACGAAGAGAAAAGATAGAGAGGAAAAATAACTTGCTATCTTGCATGGGAAAGTGATAGAAATCCTTAGGAAAACATTAAAAAAATTAAGAGAAAATATTGGAAAAACATAAAATTAAGCATATCAAACACTAAGTTTGAGAGAAAAAGAAAGCAAGGGAGAGTAAAGAGAGACAGAGAGGAGGCAACAAAGTGAGAAGAAGAAGAATTGAAAATTTTGATTTGTGAGTGTTTGAAGCCCTAATTATTGCTTGGTAGGGTGTTCTAACACATTTGAATAGGTTCTTGTAGGTTAATGCTTTGAATTCATTGAGTTCTTATAAATTAGGATTTAGGGTTCATGGATAAAATTTGAGAAAATTGAAATTGTTTGTTAATGGATGTAATGAATGATTAGATAATTAGAAAAATTAAGAAATTTGTTCAAATTAAAGTAAAAATTATGGTGCCTTTAAATGTTAATGGCAGACTAAAAAAGAGAAGAAATGTAGATATGTTGTAAAGTAGTTAAATGTTGTAAATTGTATGTATTTAATATGTGCATTTGTAATGATGATAATTTGAAATGAAATGAGAATTCAAATGTTGGTTGGGAAGAAATTTGATTGTGTTTTGATATAACAACTTTGCTAACCTTGCTAATCTTTATGAAAGAATTGTGTTGATGATATGTTCATTAAATGTGATATAAGATGTACATTAAAGTATATTTAGATGAAAATAATTATGAGAGGATGATAATAAAAATACTAGTTATTCATGGTGAAAGTTTAGACATCTTATACTCATAAAAAGAAAGTTTTTGGGAGGAAATAACGAGGGAATAAAATATCAAAAATAATTTGATGATTAAATAAAAAATTGTATGTTGAATTGAATTAATATTATTTTATAAGCAATTTGAGTCTAGGCATATTAAAATTATTGATAAGTTAATAATACGGTGAAATCTTGTTGATTTTGGAAAAGTTGAATTGTCTTAAGCAAGAGATAGGTGTCATGCATCTTATCATTTTTCTCTACCTAATATATTGTAATAGTTATTTGTGAATGTAATGTTATGTTGTGTTTATAATTGTGGTTTAAGATAGATGGAAATAATTTCCTAAGAATGGGACTAACAGCTAGTAAAGGATAATAGAATTAGTTCTCTAGTCGGGGGTAATAGAATTAGTTCCTCAATAATGAGACTAATGCTTAATAAAAAATAAATTAATTAATTTCTCAATAATGGTACTATTTCTCAGTAATTGAACTATTTTTCAGGCGTAGGTAAAAGAAACAAGGTACTCGATGAAGAAGTATTACTTGGAAAATAGGCTTGGAAATTTTGATATCTTGTTAAAGGCTATTACCAGAAATGGATTGATCACTTTAGATCGATGATAACTAAGATAATAGATATTTATAATAACTTTGTTAATTTTGAATGAATGTATAATGAAAATCATTTTTATATTGTAAATGAGTTTGGTATCAAATAATAGTTGTTTTAAAGTTTATGTTGCTTCAATTAGATTTTTTTTATGTAAACTTATGATACCTTATTAGTTCTTTATAAATATGTAATGAAAATCATTTTTATACTGAGTTTGGTAACAAATGATAATTGTTTTAAAGTTTATGTTGCTTTAATTAGATTTTTTTTTATGTAAACTTATGATACTTTATTATTTTTTTCTATTATATCAAAATATGATTGCATATGATTATGTTACTCTAATTTTATATTAAATGATTTTTTTTTGTGTGTATGTATGTGTATGCGTGTATAGTATGATGAATAAAATATTGAGAAATTAAGTTTAAGATAATAATTATAAATTGTACCTATAAAAAACAAAAAACTATTGTACTTTTCCTTTATATAATCCATGTTATAATTATATATTTGTATTCATATTCTAATCATTACAATTAAACCTCTCTTATAATATAATATGAGATTAATTGGTACAAAATTGAAAGTTTTATTTCAATTCTCTGTAATTTTAAGTTTAAATGATATTTAAAAAAATGAATTGAATAAAATTTTATTTAGGCATGGATTAAATTAAGAAGACATTAACTTTAATGTTAAAAGTGTCCAGACCTCCAAATATAATTAATTTAAGTAAATGTGTGGAAAGATTGGTTTTTTAGGATAGATTCATACTTATACAAAGGATAAAAAATTAATAATAACAATAATTGTTTCTTTCCATTTGTGTATGTATATTTATTTGTTAAACTTGTGTATGTATATTTATTTGTTAATCTTTTTTTATCTAGTTGATTCAATTTTACTAGGTTCATAATTTGAAAGATTTCAATGTAAAAGAATTGTAAATATGAAATAAATTGAACACTTATCTGTTTTTTTTTCTTTAGCATATAAATCTCTAGAAATCCCTCAACTCAAGTTTTAAAAATATATTAAAGGCTATAATTTCCAAGAATAAATTAAACGAATTTCTCATGAATTTAACCGAAATAGGCAAAAAAAAACATTATATAAATACCTGTAGGGTGTAACCATATTCCTTACCCAATTTTTGGTAACCAGTATTAGACTTTTTCATTGATCTATGAAGCACCCGGTGACAAAGGTATCATGCCACTTGGAATTCCGAAAACTATTCTTCTTCTTTCCAATATTAAACATATCTATAGTCTTTGTATTAACAGTGCATTAACTATTATATTATATAAAAACCCATTCAAACTAGGTATCTTTTTCTATATGCATGTGTGTGTAACAAGTAACTTCAAATATTTTTCTTTTTAATTTATTAATATAGTCAAGTTAGCCTAACCTGTCAAAACGGCAGATTTTATATTTAGGGAGACATCCCATGTCATAAATTATTCAGCCAAACTCGGCATATATGTTAGCAAAAGCTGTTTCAATAATATTTGTTTTACCCAAATTATGTTCCTACCAAGTATAGATCTCAAAACCCCTCAATTTTTAATTCAGCATATATGTATTGCGTTTGTCTCCTTCCCAAGTGGCACAATATTTATTTAATAAGATTGACAATAATTTATTTATGCATATTAGCATATGAATATGATATGTTAACTACTTGGGATTAAATTTTTGCACGTCTTAAAATATAGTATTATGGTTAGTTGTGGTGTACATTTCTATGTTAATGTATGGTATATAAAGGTTGATAAAGCATGAAGGGTGGTTGCATTATCACATTCACGGGTGACTATTTTATTTTTTATTTTTTCATAAAGTCATTATTATTATTATTATAAGAAACCTAGTTAAAATGTCAAAAAAAGGGAAAACAAATCTAAAAGAACACATTATCTACGGCACACATGTACCCCCTCGAAACAGACAAAAATATACTATACAGTGAATTGACTCAGTTTGCTGTCGGCCAAAGACTCTGTCGTAATATCCTTATTGTGTGCGTTGCTTAATGACCCGTTCTCATGATTGAGCATTCATGTGTTTGGTGATGTGCTAACCACATATAACTGCGTTCAATTTTTTGATTTCAGTGACGATTTTCTTGTCTTTTCTTTTCCTTTTTACTGCTTCTTTGTCTGACTCGGTAAATCTCCAATCCATTCAGCTCGAAAACTCAGCTTTTCTGTTATTTTAAACTCAGATAAGAAGAAGAGAAACATCCCAGGCTACAAGGTCCATATATTTTACATATGTTGGGCGTGCATGCATAGCATTAAGATTTGCGCAATTACTTCAGCAAAATTCTCAAATCATTCAGCAATATTCATCAGTACCATTAGTCAACTAGGGCAGGTTATAGAACAATACAATATTTCAGCGATAATAAGAGAAATGTTCATGTTAATTAGAGTTAATTTTCATGGGAGGACATCATGATGTGTTAAGATGGTAGAAGTATTAGTTTTATTTGATAAAATTAAATACAAAATAATAAAAATTTGTGCATGTTTCAAGACCAAAAAATTTTTATTTGAAAAA
This sequence comes from Populus pruinosa, assembly GCA_026413675.1. Classification (NCBI taxonomy): domain Eukaryota; kingdom Viridiplantae; phylum Streptophyta; class Magnoliopsida; order Malpighiales; family Salicaceae; genus Populus; species Populus pruinosa. Next base: position 4,896,944 of record CM048606.1, read on the forward strand.
GTGTTTTATAAAATAATATAAATTATATTATAAATTTTTATATAATAATTTAAATTATTGAGTTGAGATAATTTTTTAATATTAAAATTATAAAATTATTAGCGTTTTTTTTTTTTACTGAAAATCTGACGTAATTTACTCTTATGTTTTTTTAGGTAACGTTGAAGTAGATTGCAGCACCAACACAGCAAGCAAGAAAAGTTAGCTGGCTTGAGGCAGACTAATTTATATTGATTGAAGGTTCAGTTGGTTCATATATACCATCCAAATTCAATAAAAAATGTTTTCAGTCTCTTCAAGAAATTAATTAAAACCAGCTAAACGATTCTATACTATCGATCGTGAAAGGAGATGTATGCCAGCACAGTCAACCACCATATTATATAATTTCATACATTTGGACAATCTTCCTATAATTTTATTTAAGAAATCATAAACCTCAACTTCCATAGCATTCAAAAGTTGCCATAACAATTCATCGTTTCATGAACTTATTTCGAGCTAGTTCTAGTAAAGAGTTTTTGTACGGATTTTGTTCACTTCGATCAATAATGATATAGCATAGTTACATATGTGCAAAAAGGTGTTTTAGCAGTAGAAAATGATGTATGATAATTTACTTACCAGAAGCTTTAGCAAGCATGAGCGAAGGAGATTGGGGTATGGGGCGTTGGCTGCGTGCTTGCTCATTACGTTGAGTTTTTTCATCGTCTTCAACCCTTATTTGGGTCCTCTACCACTTTGTAAGTCTTCCATTGTTCTTGCACTTCAGCTATCAAATCTGAGATGGCGCCTATGTATCGATTTCTTTGAACGCTATTTTTCTCAACATCCGATGGTTTTGCAGTGAATTTCATGCTATCACCGGGGGATGATCAGAAACTATTTGCTGTAAATGACGCAAGTAGCTCTTTGCAAATGGACAAAGGTAAGTTTTTTTTTTATCATGAATGCTATTATGCCAAAAAAAAGGGTGATTATATCTAATTTAATTAGGTCTATTCATTATTTATTTTGAGGATGCAGAAATTATTACAATCAATGATGCAAGCAGCTCTCAGGAGGCAGTAGCTAGGGGTGAGTTTAAAGATAAGAAAAGCTCAGCTAGTTAAGCATTAAGGACTCCTGATAGTTTCTGGGTATATAATGAGGTGCAATGTCAAGGAAGTTTGTATGATTATCAAGCCTTGCTAACAAGATTTATTCCTGTATTTTGAAGATGCAGAAATGGTTAGAAATGATAACAAATTGATCAATGATACTGGCAGCTCCAGGCAAACAATCAATGGTAAGTCTTGATCAACTCTGAAACTTCAACACGTGATGATTAGCTCAAACTAGGTCAGTTATCGCTCTGTTGAATTGAAGGAATTACGTAAATTTTAACACAAGTTATTTGGTGTTGGTTCTTAACGATGCAGAAATTGTGCTTAAAGATTCCCTGATAGTCAATGGTACAAGTAGCTCTCAGCAAATAGCTACTGGTGAGCTACACATAAGCAGAGTTAAAATTACCTTTTGACTTGATGACACTTCATAAATCCCTCACACACAGGCTCTTTTCAATTTTCCTAGATGCAGAGGCTGCAACAATGAATGAAAAGATCAAGCTGCGCTGCAATATCATGGGAAGATCAGAGTTCTGCGAGATAAAAGGGGACATCAGGATTGATGGAAATTCCTCCACTGCTTTCATTGTCTCATCTGAAACCGATACCTTGACAGCAGAAAACACCTCATGGAGTATTAGGCCTTATGCGCGAAAAGAAGCTCTAGGGGAAAAGGATTTTGCTAGGAAATGGTCAGTAAAACTTGTAACTGATCGCCCAGATATCCCTCGATGCACTCGTAATCACAGTGTTGCTGCAATCCTTTTCTCTGTTGGGGGATATTCAGGAAACTTTTTCCATGCCTTCACTGATATAATTGTCCCACTATACTCAACTGCTCAACCTTTTAATAGAGAAGTACAATTTCTCATTACCAACAGAAAATCTTCGTGGATTGCAAAGTTCAAAACATTATTGGAGGCACTGTCTAGATATGAGATCATAGACATCGATGACAGACATGGTATGCATTGCTTCCAGAGCCTAACAATTGGCCTTAAAGGTCGAAACAACAAAGAGCTCAGCATCGATTCTTCCACCTCTCCATATTCTATAAAGGACTTTAGGCAGTTTTTAAGAAGTTCGTATTCCTTAAAGAAAATAACAGCAGTCAAAATCAGGGATGGCGATAAGAGAAAGCCTCTGCTTCTAATCATTTCAAGAAAGAGATCAAGAGCTTTCACAAATGTTGGTGAAATTGCTGAACTGGCAGAAAGCTTGAGCTACCAAGTAGTTGTCGCAGAGCCTGGGCCAGATGTATCAGGATTTGCAAAAATCATCAACTCTTGTGATGTAGTGATGGGAGTTCATGGTGCTGGCCTAACCAACATTGTTTTCCTTCCTGAAAATGCAATCTTGATTCAAGTAGTTCCATTTGGAAGGGTAGAATGGGCATCGAGAGTCTCCTTTGAAGACCCTGCAAAGGACATGAACATAAGGTACCTGGACTACAAAATTAAGGTAAATGAGAGCACTTTGATACAGCAATACCCAGCCGACCATGTAGTTTTAAGGGATCCCTCTGTAATCGGGAAACAGGGTTGGTTGGCATTTCGTTCAGTATACTTGGACAAGCAAAATGTAACGCTAGATGTGAATAGGTTTAGACCCACTTTGGTAAAAGCTTTAGAACTTCTGCATAAGTGAATACGTTTCTCTCATGATACAAAGCATTACCTCATTGTTTTCTTACAAGTTTTACAGTAAAAATTCATTTTATATACAGTCATGTTGGTTTTCTTAGCGATGCAAGATCTTCATTTTGTACTCTGGCTGCCTGCTCTGACCAAGAGTGGTCAGAAGAGAATGATTGTGCATTTACCTGACCCAATCCTGTTATTCCTACAAGGAGGTTAAAGAGCCAAAGGCACTACTCATCCATCCACAGATAAAAAAGAGTTCATGTTGACCTCCTTAAGCAGCACAAATACCAGGGTGGAGATTTGCTTGTTGCTATAGAACTTTAGTCTTGCGTGTAGAAAAATCTAACCTGTTTTTCTATGTATTGTTCTTATCTTTAAATAGGCATTACAGGGGATTGATGCAGGAGTGATTCTTGCTCTAGACACACACACATGATTTCTATGATTTGTATGTAGATAGTAGATATTATGGAAACATAATGAAGGACACGTATTGAGAAAATCAGGAAGAGAATAAATAGGGATCTCTTCATATCTTTTCATGCACCCTCAGGCTTAAGACAAGGTTGAACCGAGATAGAGTTTGTCACGATTTAGAATGAACTTTGTAGCATAGAGGGATTTGATAAAAATATCAATAATTTAGTCATATTTTGAAATATGTATCAAGAAAAGAACACCACTTGCAACTTGTTCACAAAAAAATAAACATCAATTTTAATATATTTTGTATGAAAAATAGGTATAAAGCAGGCAGAGGAATACAATAGCATATATTCTTAAGCAAATGTACAAATCATATAAGCTCAGTTGTAATTTATATTAAGACATGATATTCAATCTTAACTATCGACCGAGACATAATAGTTTGTTTCTTAGCTTCTTAAGATATCAAATTATCTCCAAAAAAAAATAGCAAAACTAGTAGTGGAAAATTTATCATCCCTATATCAAGTCCAATCTACATTATAAAATCCACAAGGTTCATGAATAAGGGTTCAAACATAATGAAGGCCACTATTAAAAATACCATTTAGATATCAAAAGATCCTTTTAACAGCAATGAGGTGAATATCATAGGTGCTTGTATGAAGTGATAGACTTGATGAACAACATATGAGATATCGAGTTTAGTTAGAGTGAGATATTATAGCAAGCCAACCAAATAGCAATAAAGGGTTAGATTAGTTAAGGGAGTACCATCAACAGCAAATATGAATGGCCCTAAATCTAGTGGAATGCTCGTAGCTTTGGCGCCATCAAGACCAAACTTTTAAAGAAGAGACAATAAATACCTTGTTTGAGTGACAGTGATTGATATGACCCAAATCCCGGGTTCATGATAGACAATGCAGGAGCGTTATTGAAAAGACACCTCAGACCTGACATATCAAAAGAACAAGTTATTTAAAAATACTTAATATTTTATAATCTTCAAAAATATTATATTATTGAGAACTAATGAAACTAAATGATAATTCAAAACTTCTCATCAATAATTAAAACAAAAACAATAATCCATAATACTCATTACATTGTCAAAATTCAAATTTAATTAAAACAAGGTAACAATGGAGTGTCTAAGACATCAAATCAAAACTTAAAAGAAAGTCTTGCAAAACAAGCAAGACATACCGACTAAAACTGAAAAAGCAAGAACACTCAACAAAGTCTACCTGCTATCAAAAACTAACAACCTGAAATAATATTAAGAACAACAGGTGAGTTCAACCAACTTAGTGAGTAAATAACATTTAATATATATATATATATATATATATATATATATATATATAATTTCCAAGTTGATTTATCTTGATATAAATATATATATTAAGCATATTATTATAAAGTATTGGAATACAAGTTAAAAATCAGATGACACCCGAAGGTGACTATTGTGGGAGGATCAACCGCCATATGCTGATATCTCTCTCACTAGCTAGGTATACAGAATATTATGTGCACATAAGCCAACTATTCTCTGTTAGTATGGAGTTACAGACAAATCGTATATCAAGGCATAAAAGATATTTGCAAAATCATTGAAGAGATATATATAAAATCAAATAGAATTTAGTTCAACAGAATGTGAGTGCAAATTCAAAAATAAATGAATACTCAAAAAATAGAGTAAATATTCAAGAGATTAATTGGTCATACTCATCCTATAATCAACATACATTTCTATAATCAACATACATATTTATTTGTATTATATACATATTAAAAATTATTTCACTCACTCAAAATAATATAAAACTAAAAGAAATATCAGATGAAAGACCCAAAAATTCTATTGATAATCGTTAAGAGAACATACAACAATATACAAAATATGCTAAAAAAACAAACAAAATATTTCAATGCATAAAATAAAATCAAGTTTAGTCTCCTAAGTTTAGGGACCAAAACAATAATTTTCCAAAACAAGGACTAAAACATGATTTTACCAAAATTATAGGACCAAAATGTAAATACATAATCATACTAAAATTTTACTCATAAATCATCCTTAATTATTCCTAGAACGAATCAGGGAACAAACTATAATTTTTATAAAGTTTAGGGACTAAAATATAAATTACAAAAAATTAAGGGACCAAGCTGAAAATATTCTAAATCAATTATCAAATTGAGATTCATTATATTAACCTTACAATAACATTTTCTAGAATCTCAAAATACATTTAGGGGTCAAATTATAATTTTTTCAAAGTTTAGGGACTAAACTGTAATTTGTATAAAACAATGAACAAAATAAAATTTCATCACCTTCAACCTCAAGACCATTTTGTCCATATTTTCCAGCAAGGTTAAAATGAATTTCTTAACTTATAAAATTAATTTGAACAAATAAACTCACAAATCTTTATTTTTAACAAAATACTCAAAATCAATCACCTAATATTAAACCCTTAATAATTATAAATCAATTTTAACAACATAAACTTCAAATCCTTATAAATCATAATCTTATAAACAAACTATATTTGAAAGTAACATGAAAGAGAATCACTTACTTACTACTTCCAGTTTTCTTAAACCAAAAACTCAAGATCAAAAATTAAAATATTTGGTTTGATAAGGGGAGAGTCATGACAACCACAAGAATTAGAAGAAAGAGAAAAATAATTCTCTTACAACTTTTTCTTATATACCTAAGTTTAGACTGACTTGGGCTAAAAATTTAGGTTTTACAGTGATAGTGAACTCATCACAAGTGATTTAAAAACCAAAAAGTAATGAATATCACCAAGGTTTTTAATATGAAAAGTGGTAGAAAGGAGAGCAATAAACTTAAAAACCTGTGAAAGGAACTTCCTGTTAAAAAAATATCATCAATAGAAATGAATAAAAGAAGAATGTTTGATAACATTTAACTCTAGTGTGGTGGATGGAAAAATAAGTTCAAGAATTGAAAACTGAGGTGTTGACACACCTTGGATAGTTGTTGTTGAAACATGATGTATTACTTGTTGAGTTGAAACAAGTGATTTTTCAATCACGGTCTTGAGTAGTCTAGGAAGTGCTCTGACTTTAAACAACTGAAAAGTATGCTTGTCAGTTCCTGCATGAATATATAAGGAAATTGAAATTCATTGAATTTCACATAGTGATATATATATATATATATATATATATATATATATATGCGATTTGTCTGAGGTTCAAAATAGCAATATCCTTTGTGATTATTTGAGTAATCAAAAAACACACATCATATTAACTTAAAGTCTAATTTTTATTGACCAAATGGTGCAAGTAATAGGTAACAAGTGCACCTAAAAACTCATAAAGAGTCATAGGTAAGAGTAGAACCAAAAAACACTTCATAAGGTGACATATAGCTAAGAATTGAAGTAGGCAGATGATTTATTAGGAACACTGCAATGTTAAAAGTTGTTGGAACAAAAACATGTGATAACAACGTCAATCTAGTTTTCACGATATGTCAATGATAGCATTCAGCCAAGCTGTTTTGTTTTGGTGTTCCTAATAGGAGAATCTATGAATGATACCATTAGTTTTGAAATGAATGTGTACAATTTGATTAACAAGCTCACCACGCTTATCACTTTGAATTACTTTAACATGAGTATTCAATTGAGTTTCCATTTGATTGAGAAATGTAGAAAAAATTGTTGCTACATCAAATTTGTAATTCATAAGAAATAATTATATATATTAAGAATATTCATCAACAATGACTAAATAAAATCAAAATCCATCATAAGAAGAAACAAATGCAGGACTTTAAATATTAGTGTAAAGTGTATACAGAAACAAAGTAGTATAGGATTCATGAGATTTAAATGACAACTTTGTTAATTTTCCCAAAACACAACCTTAATAAAAGGCATTTGTTTATTCATAGATGGTAAATATAATTTTATAAAAATTCAGCTTAAGAATGGCCAAGTGGTGCATGCCACAAGCTACTAGGTATTTTATTGGCTAAAAAACTGACTAAGATTTTAAAAGTTATTGCAGGTTAATCGAATACAACTCATCCTTCATTAAGCCCTTAAAAATCACCTGCTTTGTTTTCATTTCCTTGAGAATAAATCCATATGGATAAAAAAAAATAGCATTTATTTTCCCTTGTAAATTAAGAGACAAGCAACAATTTCTTCTTAATTACAAGAACCATAAGAATATCATTCAGTTTAAAATTAGTAATAGGAAAAATAATGTGTCTCATGCTAGTAATAAGTCATGAACATTGCCAACCATGACAGAATTATTATCAAGATAATAGTTAGTACCTTGGACTTCCTTTGTGTTAGAGGTCAAATGTTGGTTTGCACCAATATGACAATACCAGGTCTCATTTGCAATCTCTCTAATTTTGATAGCAGCAAAAGTTTTATACTAATCAGCTTCTTCATCGAAAGCAAAATATTTGTCTGCTTTGTGATTAGGCCCCCTACATCGAAAACAAATGATGTTACTATGTCCACGACCACCACAATTTGAAAATTGTTTATGACGAGTTTGAAAGGAACCTCCATTTGAGCGAGAGAATCAAGTCTCTTTAGTTGTAATGATGAAGCAATTCTAGTTCAATTTCAACCATTACGGCCATAAGTACCAGGATTCACCCATGGCTTTGGGTTTGTTCGATCATAATTTATATAAAAAGCAACATTAAAAGTAGTTGTTCGTGCTTTTTAAAAGTCGAATTTCAAAATTATAGAGTTTGTCAATAACTCTTATAAGAGATAGAAAATATCTTTAGCATTCAATGCTGCTATTATAGGATCAAAGTCAGATTCTAATCCTCAAAAAATATAAATGATAAACTCATCCTCAATTTTACTTTATGTAAATAATCTTATAAAGAAGAAATATATTTGTTCAAAGACTGTAACTCATCTTTGATTTGTTAAATGCGATCTCAAGTGTAAATATCAGAAAGGGTTTCCAACACCTATTAGATATCATATGAAGATTTGTTATTGATGACTTGAGATCTCAAGTGTAAATATCAGAAAGGGTTTTCAACACCTATTAGATATCATATGAAGATTTGTTATTGATGACTTGAGAGGGGAGCATCAAATAGGGAATTATTGAACCACCAAAGGATCAGTTGATCAATGTTGTTCAATGCACAACCAAACTACTACTTCAGGATTTATTAGCAACATACCATTTTCTTTAAAGGCTGTTGACACTATACAAGAAATCTCATTCTTTATATATTCAAGAAAACCATAATCATGCAAGATGGGAATGACTTGGGCTTTCTATACAAGATAGTTGTCTAAGGCTAGTTTAATGGAGATATCATGGATGTGTGTTTTTGGAAATGAAATCTCAAGAGAAGGGTCAAGGGACACAATTTGAAATAAGGAAGGATGTTATTGGGTAAAAGACTTTCATGCCATGTCGAAAATACTAGTTTTTCTAGACATTGTTTTAATCTTTAAATAGGGGATCGATGCAGGAGGGATTCTTGCCATATATATACATGATTGGTATGCAGAGATTATGGAAACATAATGAATGCCAATATTGAGAAGATCATGAAGAGAATAAATGGGATCCAGCAGAGAATCCCTTTATATCTTTTCATTGCGAACAAAAGAAAAAAAAAAAAAAAGCATTCTTGCTGACTAATTAGTTGTGCCCGTCCTGTGCCCCGATAAAAATCTCCAAAACTCGTCATTTCCAAGCTATGGCCAAAAGGAGATTTTAGGTAACAACTCCGCGACTTACAATTGAGTGTCTCCAAAGTGAGGGGATTAATTCGCAGGTGCAAAAAGTCAAAAAGCTATTTCAATTAGATCTGGTAGACGCTAACCAATGATCACCTTTGTCTTGAGTTTGGTTGCTTCATCTCCAATTTTCTCTACCACATGGGATTCTTAAGACAGACAGCGATCGATTCCCCCCACAAAAGTGTTATCTTGAAAGCATCCATGGCGGAAAACAGGAAGAACAGAAGGGACTCTACGCATGATTGCACCTAACCAACTTCCTTTGGTTCCAGAAGGGAAGGACTGGATATATATATATATATATATTTCATTCCACTAATCACTCGAGACAGCGATAGCAGTAAGTAGCCAGACACGCAGTTGATAGAGACATGCAGAAAGAATACTGGCTACTTAACCTAATTTCGACGAGACTACTTATATAATCCTCCATCCCTGTAAATCAAACGTCAAGGGATGCACATGCGAGTTAAGTGATTGAAATCATGGTGATTGATTGTGACAGTACTGTACGTTTATGATTAATCAAGTGAAAATGGAGCACAATCATCCGAATTTGCTGGCTTAATTTGATCACTACAAGGGTTCATTAATGCTTTTCTCAGAATGACACGAAATCATCAATGATGGAAATAGTCCCCCGTGGATCTCTCTCTTTCTCAGGTGCTGTTTACACCATTTTTCGAGCATATTATATATGGGAAGATTTCAGCACTTACTCCGAACTCAAAATTAATCACACTCCTTCCATGTGAACTATCACGCACGCTAGAAAAAACCCCCCAGAACATTCAATAATGTTATTATTTATATATAATATTTTCAATAATTTGTGAATGCGATATCTTAACCACTTAAAGACTTAATTAATTTACATTCTAAATAAATGTAAAGTATAGAGAGTTAGGTCTCGTGTGCATTTCTAAGCATTGAAAGGAAGAGAGAGTGATATCCATGGTGTGTTTGTCTTCCTTGTGGCTTTAGCGTTTTGAAAGCGCCATGGTTTTTTTTTACGAAGTTTACACAATACCTTGTTTAAACCAAACAAATATTTAAATTAACGATTAAAAATAATTTTTTAAGGCTTAAAATCAAGCTATAAATCAAAGGGTGGTTGTATACCGTGGGAGACAACTAGTTAGTTTATTTATTTTATTATATTTGGGAAGACTAATTAGTTTATTAATTGAAGAGATGGAAGATATTAAAACAGAATTAAAAAAATGGAAGGAGACATAATTAGTTTATGGCGCGCGCACAGGTATTCCCTCGAAGCACACAAAAACTATAATACTCCCTTGCCCTTTCAACACCATGCATGTTGATTGTTAACATGTCTTATCCAATCTAACAAGCTTCTTATTTTTTTATGCCTTCAGTTTTCCTCGCTAATTGATCAAATACTGTGAGTCGACTCAGTTGTCGGTTGAAAAATGTGCTTCCGCGTATAAACCTAGCTGTTTTGATTAAAAAAAAACATAATTTCCTGATTTCTTGAAATAATCATGTGTTTGGTGATTTGGTACTAAATATAAATATAGACATTTTTTAGAAATGATTTTGTTAAATTCTTATTGATTCCAACCCTACCATGATCATTATTTTTGTTATAATTACATGTTGAGGCCTTCATTAAAATTATTTTCTATATAATTTACGATTAAAAAATATAAAAAATATATTTTTTTATGAAATTTTATTTAGATTTCGATTCCAAACATTGTCAAAAATTCTCTCTTTTTTTCCATGTTTAAATCTCTACTTTGTAAATAAGAAAAATACGTAATATATAAAACTAGCTAGCCCAATATTAGGAATTAAAAGAGTGATATTAAATTCAGTAAACCTTGATTGTATTTAATGTAATAATCACCCTTTTATTTGTGTTAAATGGTGTGCGAGCTAAATCAATTTGCATTATACCTTTCAAATTAAGCTGCAATCCAAGGACGGAATTTTAATTATAATTTCAAGAACATGCAAGAAACATCACCTAATCACGAAAAGAGAAGTTCGTCACTACAGTCAACGATGTCCCTTTCAACTGCCCATAATTTCATGCAATTGGACAATCTTCCTCGAGCTAACAGAATATATGCGTGAGGTGCAATAGTTTTCAAATCTATATAAATATTAAGCCCCAACGTCTCCTATTGACATTCGTAATGCCTTCAAAATCTTGCTTCCCACATCCATTCTGGAAAAATAGAATGCTTGACAACTGGGTTTAGAAGCTTAAGACGCACAACTTCTTCTTTGAACAAAGGTTTTAAATCTTGTTCGTCGCCATATACGCGTATACAGAAGAATGAGCTACAGATGCTTGGAAGGTCTTGCTTAGGTTAGTGAAAATGTACGATTCTGTACTTGGTAGAAGCTTTAGCAAGCAAGAGCAGAAGAAGTTGGGATCCTGGGCATTGGTTGCTTGCCTGTTCATTGCATTGAGTTTCTTCACCAACTTTAAGCCTTTCTTGGGCCCTCTATCAGTTTGTAAGTCATTCATTATTCAGTCTGCTATATACACTTGTTGCTATCCCTCTTTAACCTATATGGATCATGCAGTGAATTTGAGGTTATCAATGGAAGAAGATGAGAAGCTTCATCCTTTTAGTGATACAGACAGCTCTTTGCTGATAGCCAACGGTAAGCTTTGATCCACAAAAATATTCTGGAGCTAGGGACTGCCTAGCTCAATTCGGTTGTGTCAGCAACGGGCTATGTAATCCAAATAAAGTTTATAATATATCTAATATTTTTGTTTACATAATTATTATTTTTTTGTTATATTTAGTCTATGTTAATTAATGTTGATTTCTGATGATGCAGAAACTCTAGGCAGCAGCAGTTCAACTGTCAAAGATACAAGCAGCTCGCATGAAAAAGCAGAAATTATGAGGAGTACATTAATTGTCAATGATACAGACAGCTCTCATGGAGAATCAGAAATTCGGGGTAAATTTTTCTTTTACGTGTTTTCTTCTGAGAAAAGCAGCTATATTGATCACATCAGTCGTCCATTAATTGTCCATTTAACTGATTTTTGAAGATGCTGAAATTATAATGAATAGTACCTCAATTGACAATGCTACAAGCAGATCTCAGAAGGAATTTAAGGGTAAGTTTTTCTATTTTTTAAGAGAAAAATAAAATAAATCAGCTAGTAAAAGATCACCTCAGTTGGTCAACCTGAGTTTAATCTCAAGCAAGTTACATTGCATCCAACTTAGTGTTCATTTTTTTCTTTATTTAAAAAATATTTTAAAACAATTTTAAATTTTATTTATTTATTTTAAATTAATATATTTTTAGTGTTTTCAAATTATTTTATGTGTTGATGTTAAAAATATTTTTTTTAAAATAAAAAAAATATTATTAACATATATTTTTACAAGAAAAATTATTTAAAAAGTAACGCAATTCCACTTAATATTTTTTTTCTTGATTTTAATGCAGAAAGTCATACACAGAACATGAAAGCCAATGATACAAGCAACTCCCCACCGTTAGTCAAAGGTGTGTTTTAACAGAGTGATGATTCATTATGTCAATACAGCGGTTAGCTATGCAATGATGAGTTCAAGAAAGTTGGTGTATTCTTACATGATTTATTTAGTTTTTGCAGAAAAGGATATTTACATGGTCAACAATACAAACAGCTCTCTTCCAAAAGCAGCAGGTGAGCACTTGGGATCATTTCTTAGAAATAAATTTCTAATTGCTTTAAAAAATCTGAATCATTGAGGATGTGAACAGAGTCAACCAACATCACATGATGAAAGCTCATAGCTCCCTGACTTAATTATGATAATGTTGATTAATTTTTGAAGATGCAGATGTTGTAACAAAGAACAACACAATCGAGCCTCTATGCACTCTTATGGGTAGATCAGATTTCTGCGAGATTAAAGGGGACATCAGGATTGATGGAAAATCCTACACTGTTTTTATAGTCTCATCTGAAACTGACATCCTGACAGCAGAGAATACTTCATGGAGTATTAGGCCTTACGCGCGAAAAGGTGACCAAGCTGCAATGGGTGCGGTTAGGGAATGGACAGTAAAACTTGTGACCGGCGCCTCAGATATCCCTCGATGCACTCAAAATCATAGTGTTCCGGCAATCCTTTTTTCGGCTGGAGGATATGCAGGAAACCATTTTCATGCCTTCACTGACGTAATTCTTCCTCTGTTCTTGACATCTAGACCCTACAATGGAGAAGTACAATTTCTTATTACCAACGGTTGGCCTGCGTGGATTTCCAAGTTCAAAACAATAATGAAAGCGCTCTCTAGATATCAGCTGATCAGCATTGATAACAGCCAAGATATACATTGCTACGATAGTATGACAGTCGGGCTCAAACGTCGAACCAACAAGGAGCTCAGTATTGAACCTGATCCTTCAAGTTCTCCATATTCCATGAAGGACTTCAGGAAGTTTCTAAGAAGTTCCTACTCTTTAAAGAAAACAATGGCAACTAAAATCAGGAACGGTTCAAAGAAAAGGCCAAGGCTTCTAATCATTTCGAGAAAGAGATCGCGAGCTTTTACAAATGTTGGTGAAATAGTTGCCATGGCTAAGAGATTGGGATACAGGGTAGTCGTAGCGGAACCTGATGCAGACGTATCAGGATTTGCACAGATTATTAATTCCTGTGATGTGGTGATGGGAGTTCATGGTGCTGGTCTAACCAACATTGTTTTCCTTCCTGAAAATGCAGTGCTAGTCCAAGTAATTCCCTTCGGAGGAACAGAATGGCTGTCAAGAACGTACTTCGAAGAGCCTGCAAAGGGGATGAACATAAGGTACTTGGGCTACAAAATCAGAGTAGAAGAGAGCACTTTGATACAGCAATACCCAGCAGACCATGTAGTTTTGAAGGATCCCTCTGCAATTTGGAAACAGGGCTGGTCTGCAGTTGAGTCAATATATTTACGTCAGCAAAACGTAACCCTAGATGTGAATAGGTTTAGACCCACTCTGGTAAAAGCTTTAGACCTTTTGCATCAGTGAATATGCTACATTTTTTTCAGGATACAGAGTCTTCTTTGCCTCGTTGCCTCGGTTTTCAAATTATACATATTCAGTTCTTACAGCAGTCTTCTTCTTTTTCTGTTTTTTTTTTTTAACAAAAAGGAGATTCCAGCTCCAGGATTAGATAAAAAAAGATTTGATCCATGTATAAATAATGGTTTGTAGCATCATTAAACTTGTACAAGGTAGCATTGCTCATTATAATATCTCTTTCTTTTCCCTCTCTCTCTCTCTCGAATTAGTGGTGATGATTCTGACTATTTAGAAAACAATTAAGTGATTTATTTTGAATTACCCTATTTACTAAAGGCTCATGACACCACCGAGAAAAACACTAAGAATAAGCAAAACATAATTATGTTAAATAGGATCGACCCGTAAACAAACTTAATTTTAAATTTTATTATTAATTTTTTTTTCAAGTAATTTATCTCTTGAATAAGTTTATAACTTCACAAGTAAACTTAAAAATCAACTTTGATAAACTAGAAAATCCAAAAAAAAAAAACAAAACTAGCTTAAATAACACTTTCTAACCTCATTTGGAGGTTTTCTAGACCTCATCCGGTTACATTGAGTTAATCTTTACATAACTAAATTTATAAAATCTTTTAATTAAATTTAAAAATGATATAATCATTAAATCATATTAAAAGTTATGGATCTTTCATCAGATATATTATTATATATAATCCAAGCATCTATTATTATATATAATCCAAGTCTTTTCTTAGACTTAACTTTGTCCATCAATTCATAAATATTCTTACATGGCTATTCAATTATAAGAGATTCATAATAGAACCATAACATTGCTCTACAATGATGTTAAAACCCTCCTAATAATACCTAAAATAAAAAATAAATGTTTTTATTATTTGATTCAATTCAAATAACTAGAATTTTTTTAGCCTAAATGACTGGGATTTTCATCCCAACACTAAACCTAATCTGACCGATCTTGCCCTAATATACCCTTATATGTTTTTTTTTAGTTTAGTATAAGCCATACATACAAATTCTTCATGTAAATAATTTTTTTTATGCACACACAATTTTTTTTATATAAAGTATGCATCGTTATTTTGCGTCATTAATATTGCTTATCACCAATATTTTTTTTATTTATATAGTCCATGACACATCAATCATGGCATTGCACAATAACTAACATAGCTAGCATGATTAGCTAATTGTCGCAATCAATTTCTCCATCAATATTACTCTCCCTCTCCTTCGTAACAAAAAAAAAAAATCAAGATGTTGGTGTATAAATATACTTGCTTATCATACAAAATTCAATTTCTGTCTTAGCCACACAAAGATAACCAATCATTTAGTGGTGCATGCCACACATACACAAGTTCTAGCCACACAAAACCTAAAGCATTAATAATTAAATAGAGCATAGTTTTGAAACTCAGCTCAATCCGATAGGTCAATCTGAAACTCGGCCGACTTGGAACTAGAATCAGGCTGGGTTTAAGAAAAAATAAAAGAATTCAAAATCTGGTATGACTTAGTTGACCCAGTCAAGAACCCAATTATAACTCATTGACTTTTTTTTCTTACTAAAATGACATCGTTTTAATTTTTTTTTAAAATCAAAATTGACTCAAGTGACCCGATGAAAACCTGAAACTTGACCTTAAATCGAGTTAGTCATCGAGTCAGGTTTAAAAACTTTGATATAAAGATATTCTTAGTTATTAAAAGTTCAACCTACAAACTATGACTATTAACAACCATGGCCATGCCATGCAAGCATATAAGTTTTAAGTCCTTGAGACACAATTTACACCTAAATATGAATTCACAGTAACTTTATTTTATTTTTATTTTTTTATACATTATTTTATGTTCTTAGATTTATTAACTTAAGCATTAAATTATCTCATATTCTTATAAAAGATTGGTTTTTCAATAACAACATAAGCTCATAAAAATAGATATTCAAGCCACCATCAGCCCATGATAAAGTCATGAAAAATCCATATGTTGTTTGAATGTTTTTAATGACTTCATCAATTACATCGTTTATAAGAAATGAAACAAAAATTAGTTGATTCTTTCTCACTCATCATATTTTTTAATGTCAGACAAAACTTCAGAGTAAGGAAGAGTAACTAAGTAACTAATTTTTCTATCATAAAAACTCTAGCTTCTTCAATTGTCTCTCGTGAAGTGCATGTGCTTAATAATAATATTCTAGTTATATAAGAATAGTTTTTCACTTTTTCATTCCATTAACACATTAACATGAAATACAACAAGCAATTTATTTGCATGTATAAATTATTAGCTAAGCTCAAAGGGTTTAAAAATTTATTAGACCTATATTATTTTCAGTATAGGTTATTTATTAAATTTATATTATTTTGGGTTTAATAAATAACTAAATTTAAAATTATTAATTAAAATAATTTGTTAAACTCACGTTATCTTAGATTTAATTAATGGTTAAAGAGTTTGATAATCCATAAAGCTCACGTAATCTAAGCTATAAATTATTAAGTCAAAAAACACTAGCATTGGGGAATTTTTTATCCTCCTATATCTATTAACTTCATTAAATTCTTTTGGTACTTTCGGTTTTCCTTCATTAACAGAATATGTTCGCTAAAGAACCACGGGGTTTGCAGTATAAAAGAAAGAAAAAGAAAAAAAAAATAACAACAATAATTTTATTGTCTTGGATGGTGAAAACATAGGGAAACACTTTGTAGTATTTTTCATGCATTTAACTTATAAAAAGGAAGTTTCTGTCGATTGTCATCAGGTATATTTTTATACTGGTTTGTAGCTTAATCAAAGTTAATTTTTCTTTCCAAATGATTTTAAAGGCACAGCTTATAAATCTACATAGTACGTTGTGGGGATGGAAAAAAAAAATCAATAGATAGAATAAACTTTCTTAACCATCGGATCTGCCCTTTAAGAGTAGCAATTTTAACAAATCGTGCATAGATACCGTTTACATCTTTTTCCATAGGAACAATATACATAGGAAAGCTCGGGTCGGACCCTAATATGTTGTTTGTTTTGTTTAATAAACAAATATTCCAATCTAAAAATGAAAGGAAGAAACTTATTCTTCAAAAAGAAAAAAAACATGTTCTGTCTATTACATACACTCGAGTCATCCCAATAGGTGGTTTTTTCGGTTTAATTTTTAGTTAAATCTTTAAGGAGAAAAATGAATAAATCTCAAAAGGTTTTGGGGTACAGTAACATATATATATATATATAAATATGTGTGTGTGTGTGTGTGTGTATCACTGTAATTTTAGAGAGAGAGAAAACAGAGGTGCCAAGTGTTGGGCTTGTGCCGAACACACTGTCATCAACTGGGTCTTGCTCCTTGGAAGCAGCTGCTGCTGTCTGTCATCGACTTGGGTTTGGCTTCTGCCTGGCAAACTATCCAAGGATATTAGCATATGCTTGAGCTAGAGTGCCTAGCATTAAACTCCAATCTTTGAATATGCTTGAGCTGTGTTTGTGATCACTGCATATGAAACACAGCTCAAGCATATTCAAAGATTGGAGTGCAATGCGAGGTACCCTGGCACAATCAGCCTTTTCTTGTCTTGTTTTTTTTTCTTATGCAAACTTTTGCTGCCTTGAAGTTAAATATCACTTTGAAAGGGCATTGCAGACGTAGCATCCAATTTTGGAAAATCATGCAAACTCTTGGCCCTTACCACGAATCCAAACACGAATGCCAAATTTACAAACAACAACTTGAAGGTGATCTTCTATAATAGTGCCTTCTATATCAATAACAGACTTTGGCTCCACCAACCAAAAAAATATTATTTTCGTGATCATACTTGTACAATTTCACGATCAAAAGAACATTATATGCACAATCAACCAACAGAAATGGTGATAATTTTAACCTCAATCCAGGCGCAGAAATATGCTGACAACTTTGCCTGTTGTCCCTGTAACCCAAGAGAAGTGAGTTGGATATGAATCAACATGTGAACAATGTTTCTACGTAAATTGAATGTTGGATGTAAACACATATAACTTCCCTGGCTAACCATTCTCAATACAAAATTTGGATAGCCAAACAAGAGAATTCTAGTGTCTCGCTTCCTAAACGGACCATCTCTCACAAGTTTTTGGAGAACTACCAGCTAACCAGGATAGCTTTCGAGTGTAGAAGACAATGTGGCAGTCGTTCAGACGTGGTTCAATCACTATGTGAACCTGAAGAAGAGTGTTCTGAAGAAAGACATCAAGAAAGTAATAACGTTGACAATGGAGATTCACTAGCATCAGTTTTGTTCCAGGACTGTAACCACAGCAAGTCATTAAAAAACTTACACCATCTTCTACAGATTACAGGAGAAAAGGAGAGTGATGAGATTGTTCGGGGTGAACTGTGTGGAAAAGAAAGCTCTAAACTATGCAATTGATACCTAGTGAGCTCCAGCAAAGCGCGAGCTATATGTAGTAGCAACTACCAACACAGCAACATTCTTGCAGACAAGAGTGTTGAGACTTCTACTACAGCCTCAAGAGCAATCAAGTATAGGATATAGTCACATACATAAGGGCAGGCCTGGCTTGCTCTCTTAGTTTTCGTTCATTGGCTATTTGTCCTGTAATAGCCAAGAATGGTTGCTTTAATTGAATTCATTATCAGGTGTCAACGTGACTGCAGCTTAGCATGATTTTATTTTTTAAAATGAATGGCACAGGTATTAAGATATAACAAATCCACGTAACATTCTATTCTTAACATTTTAATTTGAAAAGTGGAAATTTTATTCCTTAATTAGCACAAAACAAAACTATTCCAAATATTTTTGACAATCCAAGCAAATAAGAAACTGTAAAATGAAATCACAAGATCATGATATCAAGTCCTAGCAACATATATGTAACATGATCAGAGATCAAATAACAAAGAAACAAATAAAACAAAAATATCGACAGTAAAGTCAGGCTTGGAAACATCTTTATATCTAGAACCAAAGAATAGAAAACATTTATCTTTTAACCATTAATATGGCATGGTCAACAATGGATGAGAAGTATATTACCTACAAGACTGAACAATAATTCTGACAAGCTAATTGATCTCAGGGCTTTTCCATGCGCCAAGCTGTGCAAGTTGACCAAACCATCCAATGCTAGAAGGTAGGCAGAGGTTTCTGTTGGCCTTCCTTTACCATTTATGACATCAGTTACCAAAATTTGATGGAAAATAAATAGATGAATAGTTTAAATATTTTGTTTTACAAATGAATCCTCACTTGTTGTAATTTTGGTAAGAATTATAATGCTATTCATTCACTATACTGACAGTAGTTAGATATAGAAGTGACAGTGGCCAGATATAGAAGTGACAGTGGCCCTTTCATTCAGCAATACATGTGGATGGATGAGATCTTTGAACTGAAGCACAAGGACCAGTGCATAGAGAAATTGTGTCTTCCACTCAGGTGGGTAGAAATGGAGCCTTCTGACTTTGGAGTATCTTATATCTCACACCTTTCTAAGAAACAAGAGGTGCATTGAAGTCTGAGTTTCCTTTCAGCTACCATTTGAAAACTGGAGTATCTGAATCCAACATGCGGGTCCACAAAAAATTGCTTTAGTTCTTCCTTGCTGTAAATGATATTGATAGTTTATTACTTAGTTCTCTATCAGCACCCTAATTCCATTTACCACCACGAACTGGGATTCTGTTTTGATTTGTGGTCTTGCTCTTCTTCAGAAGCACCGAGAAGTGGTCAGTATTTCTGGAATATGAATGTGTCTCCCCCTTCAACCACAGTAGAGCTGCAGCAGCTGCATCCTTTTCTGCAAGTTTCTTACTGCTGCAAGGCTGCCCAGCAAAGTCCAGCCCGTTAAAGAAAACAGTAGAACGGAACTGGTTGTTTTTCAGTTGTTTTGTCTTATAAGCAGGTGATTCATGCCCTGCTCTGGCAAGTAAAGTTTGAAGCTCATTCTTAGAATTGTCACCCCCATCACCAGCAACATTTTTGGCCTTTTCTGCCTTCTTTGAGGGTGCTGGCAGCTGTCGACCAAATACAAATCTACCCTCACATTGGTCCTCTGAAACCAGCAATCTTATTGCCATCAGAAGCTCGTTGTGGGACTGTATATCCAACTTGGGATCTAGAAGCTGCCAGCAGCGAAAAAACATCAAACACCCAAATATTAGGACAGGGTGGATAGAAAACTCTAGAGCTTAAATGTGTCTAATCATCAAATAATTTGAACACTTGCACAAAAAAACAATACTTACTTTATTCTGAATCAGTTCCTCAAGCTCACGTTTTAAGCTTAAATACATATCTCCTAATGTGGGTTTCATAAAAAATTCCAAGTATCCTCCCAACATTTTTAGGTGCCCATCCTATCAAAATAAATAAATAGTTTCAGCAAAAGGAAGCATAAAAATGGATGTAAAAAGAGAAGAGGAGGAGAAGCAAACAAGAAAACCATTAAAAAACTTACTAGTCCACCCCTCTCAATGTTTCCTCCAAATAAAAGCAGCACGGAATCAGAAACACCAGTTGAATCACGGAGAAAAACTGAATTCACTTTCACTTTTTCATTGAAAACTAACCAAGGGTATGGAATTTTGGGCACCCCAGCATTCACAGAATTCTGTTGTGAAATACATTCAGAAAAACAAATGAATGATTGTAAATTTGAATGTGGTGGTATCCTCAATTAAAAACAGGGTAGATAGAACAATGCCTTCAAGGAAGACCATGGAATCTACAGATGTGAAACTTACCGAGTACAGAAGCACCTGGCCATCCTCCATTGTTTTCAGTGTTATCGACTTCTCTTTGTTCTACATAACAAAATCATATGATGCAGACATTATACCATCTCAACAAGAAAAGGTTCACTAATTACTAGCACTGAAAGCCTGTGATTATGTTCCAATTAATAGAAAGGCCCTAGCACTTCATAACTGTTTCTCTTCTATTCCTTGACCTACCCATGCCCTACTTCTCCAATCCATTTCTTGAACAAAGCCTAAAGCACCATTCATTCTATTTGGCTCATTGGAATTTCAGGTTATATGACAAACAGAAGCTGGAAGCATGAACTAGGCGAGGAATAGAAACTGTTTCTTGAATGTAAAAAACTGAAAAATCAAAGAGAATAAAGAGCAATACACAGCAAATTTGTGGTATGACTCACCACAACAGAGCACAATCCAGGGAACAGGCCAGCACAGATGACTGCTCGCATAAGATGCTCATCAATGCTCCTTGAATTGCAATTTTCTATCTGCTTATCAACCAGTCCAGTATCCTTGAGCAAGTAAAAGAATTGTTTCCTTAAGGAATCAATGGCTTTTAGAGTCTGTGCAGAAAGAAAATTCTTCCAACAGTACTCATGACCAGATTGTTGTCTTTCTGCATCTTTCCAACCATTATAGGCCCGGACAAGTGCAAGATGGTCACTGCAATCACGACCAGCGAATTGTGCTTTTGCAGACTCTGCAAGCTGCGAGGAAAAAATTGCAAGTCATTCCTAGACTCCTTGTAATTGACAACATGAAACTTGGTCTTAAAACATCATCAAGATTTCAACAAAACACCTGCCACAGACAAGACAACCCCTCAAGAGATGAACAATTGAAATTTGACCAAAGAACAGAAAAGGGATAAAGACGTGGTTTCTTGTGTATATTCTTGGTCAAACAAATCTTTTTCTGCATCTCTGAACTGCTAATTTTAAATATTACAAACTGAAAATCTCTTAAGAAAGAATGTTGAGATAAAAACTCATTTTCCTTTCATCAAGTAGATTTATTTGACAGGACCGTAACAAACAACAAGAACAGAAACATGAAGAAAGGAGAGCTAAGACCTTGAACTCAAGGGATCCAAATCTTCTGAGGAAGAAAAAAAAACTAGAAAAAGAAATATGCATAGGTAACCAATGGAACAAGGTTCTCAGAAACATTCACTTGACATCAAAGGCAGTTCTCTCCTTGCCTCTAAATTCTCAGAAACATTCACTTGACATCAAAGGCAGTTCTCTCCTTGCCTCTAAAAAGTCTTCTATTACGTCTCAATCATATACACCATGGTAAACAAAGCATAAGTTTCCAAGTTAAAGCAGCCATACCCTCCTATCATTCTTACATATATTTATACATTTATGCCCAAAAAAATCAGATCAAGATATGATGATAGTTCTACCAAACTAAATCCATGGAGAAAAGAATATCATCAATTACACACTAAAGATTAATCAAAACATCAGGCGAAACTATAGATGTGCTGGAGACTTACATCCTTCTTGTCAAATGGTATTAAGAATGGATCTCTAACACTGAGACCAGCAACGACAGTCATTATTGGATCTAAGCAGTTGAAAATGGTCCCCAATATAAGCATTTTCCCGAGCTTAGGCTCAACTGGAAGCACCGACAAATGACGTCCTGAAAAGCACCAATCCTGATTTAGCATCAATTATTTGAAGAATTAACCATCACTATCTTAAAAAAAACTCAGAAAATTGGATATGAGATCCAAAATGAACTTTTGGAAGAAAAACAAATGCTGCACCTAGCACTGTCAGATTTTCATGCTCATCTAAAGCCCCAATCAACTTCAAATACTCAACAGCATTTTGAACCTACAACACAAAACAGATGTAGAAAACTTAAATGTAGACCAAAAAGAGAGAGAGAGAGAGAGAGAGAGAGCAAATGTTGGAGCTGTGTTAAAACTCGAAAATTAAAGTGGCAAGCCAGAAGACTGGCACGAGCAAGATCACCAATATGCAGATTTTGATAACAGGCTCAGTTAGGAATTACCGATAGAGGCTCTGGTGGCTGCAGGGCCCTTGATAGGAACTCTGATATACTTCCAAGTTGGAGACTTTTGATTTGCAAACTCAAAGACTGTAAAGGTGTCCTCAAAAGTTCTGGTAATTGATAGTCAGCAAATGCATCATAAACACATCTGGGATAAAGATGATAACACTCGCCAGGTTGAACACGACCAGCTCTTCCCTTTCTCTGAAAAGCAAACACCGAACACCATTATAACCAAACCAGAAAACTAACTCTCAATGCAAAAGCAATTGTCCAGAGAAACCATACCCTTAAAAAAAAAGCCCTAAATCATTTTAATTACAGAAAAATTCTCTGTGCAACAACAAGCATGTGGAAAATTGACAGAATTTTTCATGCGAAAGCTAAGTCAAAAAGATTTAGGCAGATTGAAACATTATTGTTAATAAAAATAAGAATTTTGGCAAGCTGCACATAAATTAATCAAAAATATTCTGGATGTATGTTTGGATTTGGATAAAAGATCTGCTATCCAGTCTACCTCCCTTTTTTCCTGCACCATACCATCTTTATGCCAAAGAACCAAAAGGGAAGACCATTTCACTATTAACAACTATTTTATCAACTGTACTTGGAACTTCCACTTGCAATGATTTAGCATGCAGAATCCAGAATGTTTGGGAGAGTTTCTTGATCATATAGAGATTGTAAATAATGCAGTTTAAAATCTACAAACTAACTCAATAATATGCTGCTTTTAGGGCTATAAAAAAAGCCTAAGAAGGGAATGTTTTTCTGCTTATTAACAATTTATGTGGACAATACACATTATAAACAAGACCAAACATCTTATAAAGTAATGTTCTGGCCACTTTCCTATGGACATCCAACCTAACTTTTGTAAAGTTGATGTTTAAGAGAATGGGCCTTACTTGCCGGGCAGCAGCCTTTGAGATCCAGGATGGAAGCAAACAAGGAGTATTATTTAAAGCATCATACGATGTCTCCTTTGCCTTTCCACAATCAACCACAAATACCACATCATTGATAGTAATACTAGTCTCAGCCATATTCGTAGCTAAGACAATTTTCCTCACTCCATCTTCAGGTTTATCAAATATTAACCTCTGGATGAAAACAATACAAAAGGGATCAGGAATCAGGAAAATGCCAATCGCTGGAATAAACAATACAAATTCACTGCATATCTCCAAACAATAACGAAAATGTGGGAAACAAGAAAAAATGGCAAAAAGGAAAAGCAAAAATTAGGGGTTTAATTTATGTGCTATTTCAATATCATATGAAAGACAATGAAATCACCTGCTCAGAGCTGGCCATGGAACCATGGCAGGCCAGTAACAATACTCTGCAAGGATCACCCAAGATAGGATGAGCTTGTAGCTGATCTTTTAAAGAGTTAATGTCATCCCAACCAGTCATAAAAACCAACACAGCACCAGGTCTCTCTTTCTTAACTATGTGACAAAGAACATGCTCAATGAGGTTAAAACCAATTGAGTCAGGATTCCAACAAGATAAAGACTCCCGAGTGCGTGAACTACACCCCTTAAAGTCAGCAACTTCAAGGGCATCCTGTCAAAAAGTTTTAAGGCAGATATAGCTTGGTGAAAAAACAAACTCATGCATGTTACATGAATCAGACAATTTCATGAATTTATATACCTCAACAGAAGAAGCAATCTGGCTCTTCCTCTTTTTGAAAGCTTGAGCTTGTTTTTGCATTTTCCACGTCTTTTCTTGACCATAATCATCAATTTGATTGTAAGGAGTCAGCCGATACCCAGTTATTTCAAGAATATTCTCTAAAAAATGTGCACGGACAGGATATGTGAAACCCTGGAAAATTGGGCAAAAAACCATTACCGTCCAAAAAGAGAAAGACGTGCTGAATCTACCAAACGATCAAATCATGTTCTTTCTACTTTGGATTAATAAAATATGTTATCAGAAATCACAATTGTAACATAAAAAAAGAAGTGCATGCATGACCAAAGAGAAAAGAACAAAAATAATGCACACCGAGAAGTTATGTTGCAGGTAAATTAACAAGAGAAGCACAATCTTTTACATCTAGGAGGTGTTTGGTTTGGGGGTGAAGAGGGGGAAAATCTTAATACATTCTCTTAAGAGATTGGATACATAAGAAAGTAACCATTGTTAAGTATTTTTCATGAAGAATAAAATAAAAAACATGACATGTTTACTCATTCTTTAGCTCGTTGCACACACCACTTCTTCGTTTTTCTACTGTATCTAACTCAACATAAGTCTAAAACTACATGTCCATGCATCAACCAATTTTCAAAGGTTAGTATTATGTCCAAGCCAAACCATATTGTTTGCTATGTTCTTATGATGTCGAACAATTATCCCAAGAGTTTATAGACTAGGTTGAAATATGAAGTTATTGTATTTCTTGTTTTAATTATTTTCCTAGTTAATTTTGGATTTTTATTATTTGTTTTCTACTTAGCTTAGGGCTTTAAATCTTTAAATTTAATTATTATTTTACTATTTAGTAATCCTAATATTAGATAGATTCTATTAATTAGATGGATTTTAATTAGAAATCCTTTCCTATAAAGGATTTATTTTAGTACTAATATAAATAAGGATATCTAGTTTATTTTATGAAGATCAAGACTATTATTCAGATTCAATAAAATACCAAAGAATTTTCTCTACATTTCTCTACAATTTGGTCAATAACCTTAGAGCTTGAGAACCCTAGTTTTATCTTCGCTATATTGAAGTAGAACAATTATCTCAGGAGTTTATGAACCAGACTGACAAGAACAAGCCTGAAAAAAAAGTCCACAAAGAAACCCAAAATCATTTGATATAGAGTCTGAAGTTAATGTTTTCCTGTTTTAATCATTTTCCTGGTTAATTTTGGATTTTAATTCTTTGTTTTCTATTTAGCTTAGGACTTTCAATTTAACCAGTAATGGAGTATGCAGAGAGGTATACAAATGGATTGCACCAAAAACAAGGGTGGCAAAAGAACAAAGAGCAAATGAACACTGGCGAAACCAAAAAAAAGGAGTGAAAGAAACTCTAGAGAAAGCATTCTGCCACCCAAGCATCAAGAAATTCCAAAAAACTGAACAGGCAACCAAATTAGTAAGTAGTAACTTGAAATAAGCTAAGAGGTTAACCCGTGCAGTTAAATTAAGCAGCAAAATTAACAAGATCTTTGCCTGCTGGTTTCAAAGGGTAAGGGATTGGCTTCCTACACTTTATCAGGACAGAAATTAGCAATATAAGACTTACAGGAATATGAATTGTTGGAGCACCGCCAAAGTAGGAAGAGAAAAGCTCCGCATTTAAGGTTGCACTCATCAAAATCAATCTCAACTCCGGTCGACGAGGAAGCAGATCTCTCAGTACAATAAGAAGGAAATCTGACAAATAAGAGAACCATGGTAAATATCAAGTGATATAACAACAAATACCTTAAATGAATTCCAAGTTACCTTCATTCATTCCACGTTCATGAATCTCATCAACGATGACATGAGTTACACCTTTTAAATTTCTGTCCAGAAGTAATCTCCTCAACAATATGCCAGTCGTACAGAATAGAAGTCGAGTGTCCCTTCCTCTCATACCCTCGAGCCGAACTTTATAACCAACCTTTTAAAACGAGAGCAAAATAGCATAGATCAAAATAATTTACAAACTCCTGATTTTTAATAAAAGATTCATCACATCAGAGGCATGGACTAACTGATTCTCCCAGTTTCTCCCCTCGTTCTGCAGCAACTCTTTCAGAAACAGCCATAGCCGATATTCTTCTAGGCTGTGTACATATAATACTACATGCAGCTCCGCGAGCAGCTTCAATCTCAGATTCTAGTATGTATTGAGGAAGTTGTGTGGTTTTACCACAACCAGTTTCACCAGAGACAACAATAACCTGCAAACATGCATCAGTTTGTTGTAAATATAAATGCTAGTTGCAACCATAATCATTTGTTCATGCACACATCCATCACTTGGATGACTTGAGTGGTCCATATTATATTAGATTCAAGAGATGGATTTTGCAAAATTTAATTCTCAAAGCAGGATTCCTCTGAGACAACTCGGTCACATAACAATTTTGTTTTAACTCTTCAAATTTTATTGCCTAAGCAGCTTGCTCTTTTCTATATACAATTCGTGTCTCTTACATTTAAGAATGCACCTACTTGAATTGAGGACACTGCTTACAATTGACCAATATAGTTTCCAAACAGGAATTTATTTTCAATCATTAGTGGACCTTCTCGTGCATCGCTACCCATAAAACCATAAGAACACACAGCGTAGCCTCCATATGCATTAATTGATACACTGTCACTGTTTAAACCATTTGAGGTGTTGTATTAAAAACAAAATTTGGTCATGCTCCAAACCATCTGCATCAGGTATCAATATACTATATAATCCTACTTGCTCAACAACCAAACTGGAGAGAAATGCATTCCTTGACATAGCATATAAAATTGTCCAAGAATCCCAAGAGAACAAATTTTATTGAAAAAATAAACGAGTTCCATCTTGGTCAAGACTTAGCATTGAATTATGAAGGAATGCTGAAATTGAAGAAAAAACAACTGTCCTAGCAGGAGTTACAAACTCATAAAGGCAAGGACTGCAATCGGAAGACAATTACAAGAAAGAACATATCACAATCACCTGATTTTCAGATACGGCTTTTAACAGCACATCCTTTTCTTTATATGCAGGAAGGCTTCTACGAAATTCGATCATCTTTTGGCCCTCAGGAGATTCCTACACAAGAACTAACACCCATCAACACCATATCTTGTAATGTTACATTAATGTATAGCAGAAAATGAGAGGTAAAACATGTGCTTTAACTCCTTATAGAACCAATACTTTATGATAACATATTTGACAGCAGAAACTCGGAAGTTCCAGCAGGAACAAATATAAAATTAAGGATGTTTAAGATGCATATCCACTACACAACCTTGACAGAAAATAAATTTACAAGAGTTTTAAAATGTTCATGTACTTCCTGAAACATAATGCCAACGTTCTCAAAAAGTGGAAGAGCCACTACCAAAGTTTACCTAAAATATACCAAGTGCTTCATCACAAAATTCAAGAACATTGAAAAACAGTACTAAGGCACAAGCTACTAAGTTATCATAATATACACTAGTGCACCACTGTTTTACTTGTATGTAAAGAAAATCATGGTAAGTTATAATGCAAAACGACTTGACAGACAAGAAGGGCAGTTGTTGCAAAAGATAACTCTGTGAAACTGATCAGGGTAAATTTACCTGCCACTTTTCCTGTTGATTACGAAGCTGCAAACTCTTCCGACTAAGAATTCTCTCCATGGCAACACTATTTTGTACTGACAGTTCTGGCTGCTCATAGATTCTTTCATCGGTGTCCATACTCCCACCACTGTTTGATCTTGACAAGGAATTGGGAGGAAAAAATCCTCTGCTCGTGGGCTTTTTGGAAATGTAAGCTTTGAAATGAGCATCTACTTCTCTTTGTAACCCAAAAGGTAAGATCACCTATAAGTTTTTCAAGAGCATTGCAAAAGTGAATTATATGAATGAAGAAACTTAGCCCCCCAAGAATTATGCACATGCTTCAATTAGTGATAAGAACAATAAGTCCCCCCCTGGATCTAATGAGCTGAGAAGTATTTGACAGCAAGTTTCTAACAGAATGATCAGAGCTTATCAATTCATTACTCTGTTATATTGTAAAAATATAATACACTGAACAGTGAGGGACATGGACTAAGAAAAGAAAATACCTCTCTCTGTGGACGCTTATCATCCAGATCATGTCTGTAATTTGGCAAGGGGACTTTACTAAACACAACAACTCTTGAATATTGACGGCTGCAAAAAATAAATTATATTCAAACTAAGCACGCAATGGTTATAATGAAGAAACAGCAAAACAAATGCTTACACTTTAAGAAAAGATTAAAAATACCTGTGTAAACCCATTCGGGTTGCCATAGCTGATAGATGCTCAAAATCACGTCTGTCCTTTTTCTCCCTGGATACAACTTCTTGCTGATCTTTACTTTGAAGAAGCATGGTTAACTTCCATTTCCAATCATCAACGTTGTCAAGGGTCGAGCCAGTCTAAGAAACATGAATCAACAACAAATACGAATTAAAGTTGTATGAGTGAGAATATTGTTCATTATGTGCTTAAAAAGCCAAGAAATTCCATTTCTTAAAAAAGACTACATTTTTCCTCAATGCAACCAAAGAAAAAAAACAAACAGGTTACATGCTCGAACTTCACTTTAATTATAAACCCTACAGATAAATCACCAGCCCATAAAGGAACAAAGTTTCATCGAGTGTGCTGAAAATAGGCATAGTTTTTTCTTCAAAGGTACAAAAAGGGCAGCTGAAGCAAATGATATATTCAATCAGCATTGAAAGGGGGGGGAAACACACTTTTAAGAGCTAAATTGTGAAAAATCAAACAAAATCGAACTAAAAACCAACCATTTCCTTCTGGGAGGAGCCTAATTCATAATCGGATTCATCACTAGAAACATCCCGGTAAGCAAACCTGCCATAATTAAAGCTCTGTATAGACCTGGTATATGGCAAAGCAAGTTCCTTGGAATGAAAATCAGCAACAACAAAACACTTGAATGAAAAAATCCCATGATGCCTGAATCGAAGAGGGCGGGGCAATGGCTGGTTAGTAAAAGATAGGGTTTGGTGGTTTCTAACGGAAACAAAAGATGATGAAGAAAATAAAGAGGGTTTAAGGGTGGTTTTAGCTTTGTAATGGAAATGGAGAGATTTTGCTGTTTTGGTGGAAGTGGGTCTTAGAGACATGATTGTGTTCATTCTGATACAGCAAGGCATGGTTTTCTCTTCTTTTTTTTCTTTTTTTTCGGTTGCTTGCTGGGGTTTTAGAAGGGTTTTTGTTACATTTGCTTGAATTAGGGTTTATGGTTCAGAAATACTACTTCTACAACTCTGACAACAACCTGTGTTGTTGAAAATTTTAGTGCAGCTGAGCGAGAAGGTGGGAGGGTTGTATTCTTTCTCGCTGGGTTAGTTGATTGTGGAGAATGAGGGTTGTTTGTAAGTTTGAAGAATGGATAGCCCCCCCTTATTTTTTTCTTTTTTTGGTTTATAAATTGTTTTGGGCAATTTTGGATGGTGGAGCTTTGGAGGAGCTTCGGCCTCCTCGGCTTTTTACCTGCTATTTTCTACGTAGATAGAATTTTAAGTTAATTTTAAAGATTAACTTAAATAATGTGTTGATAATATAAATATATTTTAAAACATTAAAAAAAATATTCATAAACACAAACATGTTGTTTATATTACAAGTAAAATTTTATTTTAATTTTTAACATAGTATAAGAAAATGTATCAGTTTTACAAATGCATTTTATTGTATAATAATTTTTAATTAATAAGTAAAAATAAGTTATTTACTTTTAATAAATTAAAATAGTAAATAAATCCTACAAAATAGTTTTTAATACTAATTAAATACTTAAATAAAAAGCTAAGTTTTAGTTGCGCATGGAAGTATTTAACCCAAATTTTTTTTTTAATTGGCATTATTTTTATTTTTATTTTTATTTATTGTTTTAGAGGTTTTTTTCTTACTAAAAAAATCATTTTTATTTTTTATAAAAACACCATGCAAATAAACTCTATATATATCAAATAAAAACTTAATAATCTCTTTAAGACATTATAAAAATACAAAATAATTAAAAATAAACAAACTACTATTTAAAAAAGGTGAACTAAAACATTTAAAAAAAAAGAAAAAATATTAATCTAAATCAAAAAAATTAGTGAACCCATAAACTAGAAAAGAGATTTAATATTTTTTTTAAATCACGCATAAAAACACTTAAATTTGCAACATTAAATATATTGCATGCTTTAATTCTAATTATTGATTATATATGAAATTTTAGAATAATATTTTTAATATTTAGAAATATTAAATTAAACTCAATTTGATAATTTTGTAAATTTTACTTAATATTAATTTGCTTGATAAACCTTTTTTTGAGACTTAATAAGAAAATTAATCATATTAAAATTCTTATTAACATCATAAACTATTTTAACATTAATTAAATACAATATTTCAACATAAAAAATCTCTTTACTTTAAAAAAATTATTTTTTAAAAATATTTTAATGAAAAATTTTAATTAAATCCTAATCCAATATTTTAGAAATCAATTTTTTTTTATTTCATGGTGGATTCCGACCGCATTTGAAAAATCCAATTAATTTGACTAGAACAGTAATATAAGATATTAAAAAAAAGTTATTAAAAAAATAATTTTGAAAAAAAATAATTTTACATAAAAAAATTAATTTATAATTAATATCAATAATAATTAAAACATGTAATGACCAACTTTAATTGTCCACTGATGGCTCTAATACTATTATTGAATTTTTTAAAACACATACACACAATAAAAAAATAATTTAGAATTTTCTTAAGAGTCCCAATAATTAAATTATGAATTTAGATTTGTTTAGAGTTTGAGAAAAAATTGTTTGAAGATTTGATCTATTTTTTAGGTTTAATTAATTTTTTCAAAGTTAGGTTATCACAAAACATAAATTATTTGAGTTTTTATCTCTAACAATAATTTACACAAATTACTAATAAGAAATCTTCTAAAACGTTTTTTCAAAGGGAGAGAAAAACAAAAAAAAAGATTAATAAGCCTTGAATACTAACTTTATATATATATATATATATATATATATATATATATGTATATATATATTTAAAGTGTTTCTCTATATATCTTATGTAACATTTATACCATTCCAACTCAAAATATGAAATATAATATAACATTTTATTTATAAGAAAAACCTAATATCACTATAAATAATAAAATATCAATCTAACTCCTGAATAATATCACTTATATTATTTTAGCATAATTTTAGAAATTTACTCAATTAAGTTTCTATATAATTTTTTAATATGTAGAATTGTAATCTCCTATATTAATTAGATTCTAGTTCTTAATTTATAAAACTTATTAATAATGAAGTTACACTTAATTAATTTTCTCAATTGAATTTTCAACTAATGATTTTTAATATGTATGATCCATTATATTTCTAATAAATGGACTCAAATATAAATCATAATACTAAATAAACTAGGATTAAATAAATTTAATTATTTAATTATTTATCAATTCAATAATTGATTGACATATATTTGAAGATTAAGTATATCATTTAATAACATGTCATGATCCCGCAAATATTAAAAAAATCATAAATGATTTGATTTAATCTTTAATAAGTAGTTTCACAGAATAATTATTATACATTCATTAATAATGTTTTGATTTATATATTATAGTATGGAATGTATCTACTATGTTAAGTCATAATTGTTCTTAACATTATAATTATTAATTCTTTGAATTAGATTTAATTTTTTTTTTCAAATACTATTTTACTTTGCACAAGGATTTCGTAATCAATATTATTTGAGAACATATACAATATTTTTAATTTATTTAAGGTGATGAATCCTCTCTTTATCACTTAAATACATTCATATAGTTCATGTTAGGCTCAATATATTTCGGCCCTGTTATTAAATTTTTATTAGCTTTCAATTTCATCATTCAATTAAAGTTTATATTGTTTTATTTTTTTTAATTTGACCCTTATTTTTTTGATTTATTTTTTATTTTGTTAAAGTTATTTTTCATTATAATTTAACCATCCAATTAAAATTCTTGCTTGCTTTCTAATGTATTTTTTTTTAATTTTGATTTTAATCTTTATTCTTTTAATTATATATTTTTTAAGATACTTTTGTGTAACTGATTTTTTTTCAAGTTTCATGCTTAGACATTTAATTTGTAAAGGATTGAGCATTATTTTTTTTTAATTTGTGGTGCTTCTAATCTAATGACCCGTGTCACGAGTTTGAAAAATCAATGTTGTTTGTATTTTTTTTTTATTTTTTGCTCATTTTCTTTTATGATCTTATCATTCTATATTAATTTCTTTTTTAAAAGATTGGTTTTGCGTTTATTTTTAATTTTTTTTCTACTATTTTATTTCAGTCTTGTGACCTAGGTCATAGGGTTCACAGATCTTTTTTGAATATAAGTTTTTTTAATTGTTATTTTTATATTTTATTTTTGAAGATATTATTCTAATTTATCTAAACAGATTTTGTTTTATACAAATGAAATTTATTTTCTGAAAAATAATTATTTTTAAATAATGTTCTTGATATGTTCAGTCTTGTGCAATATTTGTTTTGGGTTGTGATTTATTCAATCAATTTCATTTGTGTTTCTATTTCTATTATTTTTTATTGATTTAAATAAACAAGTTAAGTAAACACCATCGAATAAATATTTTATTTTGTGTAATTAAATTTCTTGATTTATATTCATATATCAAATTTTTCAATTTCTCTTTTAATTATTGTTAATAATTTTCTCATATTTATTTACATAGATGATTATCGATTTATTAAATTATATGTTTGCATAGGTTTTTAGATTTATATTTTAAATTTTTTTATATAAAAAAATATTAAAATAGTTTGTATACCTATATCGCAAGTTAAATAGCTAATTTTATTTTATTTTTTGTAATTAAATTACTTAGATATAAATATTGTACTTACTTTATAGTAAAAAGAAAAGGAAAATTAATAGAAACTAGAGCTTATTGCCAAAATATTATGGCTACAAACACTGTTTATTCTCTTTTAAATCATTATGGATTGTAATAGTCAAGTTTTTTAAAAATTTTAAATTGATTTTTGAATTTTTTTTTATATAATTGAGTTATTTTGAGCCTAAATTAGCATTTGATTGCATAGTTTTTTTGAAAGGAAAGGTGAGAGATTGGATTGAAAATCAGAGAACCAAAGTAAAAATGGTAGATAAAACAGGTGGTGGCTTTAAATTTCATTCAAAAAAATTATTTTGATCTCCCATATTTTTAGGTTTATAGATGATTGGTCCTTTTAGTTGTCAAAAAAAATAAAATTTGATATTTAAAGTTTATTTTTTTTATTTTTCAGTCATTTTTCTTGTTAGAAGAGAGAGGGGACACTAAATTCTAATATAAAAGGAGAAAATGACCATTGACAATAATTTTGGCTACCAAAAAAAATTTAAATCGGTGTTAATAAATTTTATTTCATAAGAGTGGTTTTACCTAAGTGTTTGTTGCTTTCTTCTTGCTCGATAAGACAAGTTTGATCATGAGAATGTTTTTATGTTGGAGTTGATTTTGGTTTTTTAAGGTCATTGATAGTTTTATCAAAGTGTTTGAGGATATTCTCAAAATGTTTTAGGTAAAAAAATAGATTGAAAACAAGTTTTAAAATAAAAAATAAAGTTTTATTTTTGCAGTGACCTCTTATTGCTAAATTTTGTAAAAGTATACGGTGTATGTTGACTTTTTTTTTTTTTTAGAAAGATAAAATGAATGATAT
Organism: Populus pruinosa; assembly: GCA_026413675.1. Taxonomy (NCBI): domain Eukaryota; kingdom Viridiplantae; phylum Streptophyta; class Magnoliopsida; order Malpighiales; family Salicaceae; genus Populus; species Populus pruinosa. The sequence goes on from CM048606.1 coordinate 4,931,275, forward strand.
ATTGTTTGCTCTTATAAAAATATTTTAAAAAATAAAAACAAGCTTAGGTTCACAAGTTAGGCTAAAAGTCTCATGCGTCTAAGCTCCTTTTACATGTTTTTTTGTTTTTATTATTTTATATTTGAGTTAAAAAAATTAATAAAAAAGTTATTTAACTTGATTGAATTTATGAGCTGGGTTGTAGGTGTAATAGGTTAATTGATAATATTCAAATTATTATTTATTTTTTTTTAATGTTTTTTATGTGTTTCATTTAAAAAAAATATAATTTCATTTTTTGTCATCAATGATGTGCTTTGATTATCTTGGTAGAATATGCTTATCACCATTTTTTTTACTTTTAAACAAAATATTTGATATAAAAAAATATTATGTATTTTATTGTTGATAATTATATAAAAATAATTTTTAAAATAAAAAATTTATTAAATATAATGGTTTGTTTTCTTAATTGATTTAAGTTCATTTAATTTTTTTAAAATAAATATTATTTTTTATCGATTTTATCTTAAATTAATTTAAATTTAAACTTTTTTTTAAAGAAAATCCCCATAAATTTATAGATAAACTCATGTTAACCTAAATAAATTTAATATTTGCCATCATAATATTAAATAAAAAAATCATTTAATTCATAATTAAAATTTGTTAAAAAAAAAGATATATTTTCATTGAATATTTTGTTTTTGCACTTTAATTTTTTTTTACGTGCCAATATACTAGTTGAAGTCTATTTCTCTATTTAAAAAACTCAGTCGCTTCGCCGTTTAGAAACCCCACTTTTTTCATCGTCACAGAACTCTCTCGACCTTACTCCCTCGCTCTCTAGGGTTTCTCTCTTTCTCGTTTACCCCTACCTTCTTTTTTAATCTACACTCTCTCGCCACAGAATTAGGGTTAGGGTTTAGAAAAACAATCAATGGCACTTGTAGCAAAATCCGCTCCTCGATCTTCCAAAACCGAGTCGTACGTCGACAACAAGCGGAAAGAAGACATCCGCCATGCCAACATCAAGTCCGCTTGTGCGGTAGCTGACGCCGTCCGAACCAGTCTTGGTCCTAAAGGAATGGACAAAATGATTTCAACTGCGAGCGGCGAAGTCATCATTACCAATGACGGCGCTACTATTCTTAACAAGATGGAGGTTCTCCAACCGGCTGCGAAGATGCTTGTTGAACTCTCTAAATCTCAAGACTCCGCTGCTGGTGACGGCACCACCACCGTCGTTGTTATTGCCGGATCGTTGCTTAAGCAGTGCCTTTCACTCCTCTCCTCTGGTATCCACCCTACGGTAATCTCCGATTCATTACATAAAGCTTCAATTAAAGCTGTTGATGTTTTAACTGCCATGGCTGTGCCGTTAGAGTTAACGGACCGTGATTCGTTAGTGAAATCTGCCAGTACTTCATTAAATAGTAAAGTTGTTAGTCAGTATTCGTCGTTGCTAGCTCCATTAGCTGTTGATGCTGTTTTGACTGTTGTGGATCCTGAGAAGCCAGATTTAGTTGATCTTAGGGATATTAAAATAGTGAAAAAGCTGGGTGGAACCGTGGATGATACAGAGATGGTTAGGGGTTTGGTTTTTGATAAGAAAGTGAGTCATGCTGCAGGTGGGCTGACGCGTGTTGAGAATGCCAAGATTGCGGTTATTCAGTTTCAGATTTCCCCGCCGAAGACTGATATTGAGCAGAGTATAGTGGTGTCTGATTATGCACAAATGGATAGGATTCTGAAGGAAGAGAGGAATTATATTTTGGGTATGATTAAGAAGATTAGGGCAACTGGGTGTAATGTGTTGCTGATTCAGAAGAGTATTTTGAGGGATGCGGTGACAGATTTGTCCTTGCATTATCTGGCGAAAGCGAAGATTTTGGTGATTAAGGATGTGGAGAGGGATGAGATTGAGTTCATTACTAAGACTTTGAATTGTTTGCCCATTGCAAATATTGAGCATTTCAAAGAGGAAAAGTTGGGGCATGCAGATCTAGTTGAGGAAGTTTCACTTGGAGATGGGAAGATTGTCAAGATTACTGGGATTAAGGATATGGGAAGGACTACCTGTGTGCTTGTACGTGGGTCCAATCAATTAGTTCTCGATGAGGCAGAGCGGAGCTTGCATGATGCCTTATGTGTCATTAGGTGTTTGGTGAATAAACAGTTTCTGATTGCAGGTGGTGGGGCACCAGAGATTGAATTGTCAAGACAGCTTGGAGCATGGGCCAAGGTGCTGCATGGGATGGAAGGATACTGTGTGAAGTCATTTGCTGAGGCACTTGAGGTTATACCATATACTTTGGCAGAGAATGCAGGGCTGAATCCTATTACTATTGTGACTGAACTGAGGAATAGGCATGCTCAAGGAGAGATCAATGCAGGAATCAATGTGAGGAAGGGGCAGATCACAAATATTTTGGAGGAGAATGTGGTTCAGCCTCTGCTTGTGAGCACAAGTGCCATCACATTGGCAGCAGAGTGTGTGCGGATGATTTTGAAGATTGATGACATTGTTACTGTCAGGTAGATTGAAATCGAAGATGAAATGTGTTAGGCTATCTGACTAGTAGTATCTATGATGTATTGAATGTGTGGCTTGAGCCTCATATGAATGGGGCTGTTTTTCCTTTTGTTTTTTCTTTTCCTCCAGAACTATCTTATGAATGGTTTATGCTTAAAGAATTTTGATGGTATCTGCCTTGTTACTTGTTACTTGATGTTTGATTTATTTTTGGATATTTTGTGCTATTTTGTTTGGAGATTTCTTTTACTCTTTCACAGCATTTAGCTTTCCTGTCTTTTGATCTATATAGATCATGGTATTCAATTTGCATATTACATCTGGGGTGTTGCTGAATAGACTTGGATTATTCTAGTGAAGCATCTTTTCAGTAAGTAAAACTGCCGAATCAATGTTTATTGAGTTTATATCAAAATGTACATGTATTATGCTCCGATGAGAACCTGTCAACTTTCACAGATGCACTCTAGCATTTTCTTACTGGTTTTTCCATGATGTGATAATATATAATTCAAGCAAGATGATGACAATGTTTGCAGTCGTGTACGATTGTGTAAATTGCATGAAACTAAATTTAGTACCTAATGTTACCTGTAGCTCCGATTTCTAGCTTCTACTCTTTTTTTCCTGAATACCCACCATTGTTGTCTTGCTAAACACCGGCCGCAGAGTTATGGTATTATGGTTTTTGTAATGCTTCATAGCATTTTTCATTTTAACCCCTCTTCTACACATCAAACACACTCCTTGTTACCCTGAAGTAATGCTCCCATTACTTGTGAATATTTTTAGCCTTTCAAGTTCCTTGTTCATGTAGTTTACGAGTCTACATCATCACTAGGCTCAACACAACCTTCCCTACATGCCAAACGACTCTCTCCTTGTCAGGGGACAGAATTACCAACAATCAAGACCACTTACCAAAAATCATTCTACGACTGCCTGTTAAATAAATCCAATAATATACTTGGGTATCCATAATCGCTGCGCATAAATGTATGTCTATTGTGTTCACAATCCTGTTAAGCAGTATCCTACTATAATTTATCCAGTAAATTATAACACTGCTTTTGCTTTTAGCTTCTGGTCGTTAAAAATAATCCGGCTACATAGTTGTTGGTCTTCGTTTTTTATTTTGATGTTGATCAAGTGCAACTTAAAAAAAAAAAAGCCAGGATCAATCATGCTTCTATTACATGATGTGTAAAATGGATTGTACCTGGAAGCATTATGTCGGTCTCAGGAAAAGTTTAATTGCTATATAGGATGGCTTCATGTTTTCTGTAAATCAAGTTGGCTTGTTAAGGCTCTGTTTCAACTACTTGATTTTTTTCTTCTTTCCATGTGGACGATGCAGTTTTGGTACATAAAATGGGTATGGAAAGGAGTTGATCACATATAGACCGCAAATTTCTTTTAATGTAAAAAAAATAAATTTGAGTATTGTTAATATTTTATTAAAAAATAATTTAAATCACATAAGAACTAATTTGATGAAATCTAGTTATTTGGTAGGTTAAAAGATAATCTAGATAATTAATAAAAATATAATTTAATTAAAAAAAATTAAAAATATACTAAGTATATTAGATTGATTTATATCAATTCGAGTTAACTTGCAAAATCTATAATCTAAGTTATGAGACCATGATAATTTCATACAAAAAAAATTAAAATAAATTATGAAACTCATTTTTTAATCAATCTAATATTGAAGGATGAAATTAAAAAAAATTAACCCGAGTTAACCTACCAAACCTCCGAATCAAGTTATAAAATCAGGATAACTTCATAGAAATTGAATCAAAATAAATTATGAAATTTAATTCTCAATCAACTTAATATTAAAGGATATAGTAAAAAAAAATTAATTAAAAAAGAATAAAAAAACAACCCGAGTCAACTCATAAAACTCATGATTTAGATCATAAGACTCAAATAACTATATATAATAAATCATGAAACTTAATATTCAATAATTAAAATGTTAAAGGAAAAACAGGAGGGACAACTATTATAATAAATAATATTTATAAAGTGGTGCACAATAAGCACCATTTCTTTTAGTTTTTGTTACAGTAAAAATGGAAAAAAGAGGTCTAGTTTAGTCTAAAATTATCTTTTGTTACTTGGATGATATAACCCTCAATGAACATCAAAACTTCACAAAGAGTTTAGGAGGTTAAGAGGTTTCCTAGGATGAATATGCAGAGGTTTTGTTGACTTTTAGAGTCATACATTCATGTTTTTATATATTTTCATGATAACAATAAAATGAAAAATAAACTAATAATATGCTTGGTGAATAATAAGTGTTAAACAAGTTTTATACAAATAATATATCAACAAGCATGATAAATTATGTAAAAAATTCAATCCTGAAGTCCAAAAAGGGAGCAAAGTGAAGACTTAAAATAAATGTTCATTTTAATAATTAAATGTAAATATTTATATATTACTTGATAGCACAATTAAAATAAACTCATATACTTCACTCTATTTGCATTAAATGATTGATAGTAATAATATAAAATCTAAGTTAGATGATTCTAGAAATTTATAGAAATTAAACTGTTAAATCTTAAATTCTGCATGAACCAGTCGACTATTTATTCATCATTGATGAACACCTAATAATTATATAGGAATTAATCGATTGATTGACTTAATCAATCTTAACCAATTAACTGTTTTAATTTTCAGGGAGACTGGCTATAGACAACTAGTTTATATTATCTAATTGCAAAATTAGAAAGAGAATCTAAATATATATAATAGACTAGTTATTCTAAAAGTAAAACAATATCAAAATTATCAATTATTAATTATAATCCAATTCATGCTATTAAATCTTAATACTCTAGCATAAAAGAATTCAGTTTCATTATCACTGCACTTAAACACCTTCATATCTTATAAGTATTATCTAGTGAAGTATAAAGATACTAGAACTTCATTTTGTCATATCGATTCTATTAAAAAAGTTTGATGTGAAAACAAAATCATCATTTTAAACCTTTAAGAGTTAGATAAAAACTCCTGTTATTGATGAGGTAATCTCACCAAAGGAAAAATATAAAAATAAAATCTATAAAAGGGTACATCTTAAAGTGAAAAAATATTGAAGAAAGGGTTTTTTTCAAGTAAAGTAAAAAACTTCGTGTGAATTCATAAAGTGAAATTATACTTTTGAGCTTGGATTAATGAGGAAATATAATACTCAAGTACAATTTGATACTTGAGATGTGGATGTAAACTTACTTAATTATGTTAAAATTTTTTTGCAAAATTGCAATACTTGAAGTACTTTAATTATATTATTGATTATTGTATTTACTTAAAGTAATTTGTCTTAAGTGTAAAATTTAGTGATACACCTAATTCACCATTTCTTTGGTGTTAATTTACCTTAATTTTTGAACAATAATTGATACCATAGCTTAGTTTTTATATATAAAGTTTGCTTAAACTTTAAGTAGAATAACAACTAGTTATAATCTCTAAAATAAAGGATCATGCACATCCAGGCCACTATTTTTTATAGTAATGATTATATATATTGGAAAGCTATAATGATAATTTATCTTCAGTCTATTGATTTTGATTTATGGTTATACATAGAAAATAGATCTCAGAGACTTATTAAAATTAAAAATGGTGTTAAGATTTCTAAAACTAGAATTGAATATACAAATAATAATAAGAAATCACCTTTCTTGGATGCCAAAGCCATCAATACCTTATATTGTGCTTTAAGTAGAGGTGAATTCAACAGAATTACATCATATAAAAATGCTAGAAAAATTTGGAATGCCTTAGAAGTAACTTATAAAAGAATTAACTTATAAAAAAACTAACCAACTCAAAGAGTTCATCAATATGAATTATTTAAAATGCTTTTCTAGTGAATCCATTAGTAATATATTGAATAGAATGACTATCATTATAAATAGTTTGGATGCACTTGGTAGAACATGCATTAATGCCAAAATTATGAGCAAAATTCTTAGTTATCTACCAAAAACTTAAGAAGCAAAGGTAACAACAATTCAAAAAGCCAAAAATCTCACCAAACTTTGATTTAAGGAGCTTATTGGATCTTTAATGCCTCCTGACATTATTATAGATAAGAAAAAACAAGAAGAAAAGCCAAAAAATAACTTAGCATTCAAAACTGTCCATCACATTAAAGATGATGAAGATGATCATATAGACAGAAGATAATACTTTAATTAGAAAACACTAAATCTAAGTTAAAAATTCACCTAGGTTAAACTATTCAATATAAAATATTACATAAACTAATTTATTGTTTGAGGTTACCAAATCAACCAGTTGACTGTTTATTCATTATTGATGAAAACTTAGGAATTTTACATGAATCAATTGACCATTTTAGTTGTTAGTGGAACTGTAATGACTACAAACCATTAATTTTTCTTAGAAACTTATATATAACTAGTCTAATTGAAAAATTAAAAAAGGAATCCAAACATATATGATATACAAACTTCTGAGAGTAAAATAACTTCAAAATCATCAATATATTTTAGTTTATGCTATTAAACCTTTATATTCTAGTATAAAAAGTATTCATATTGTCATTACACTTAAACATCTTCATATCTTATAAATGTTATTTAGTGATTAAATTGTAATATCCATTATATTAAGAGAGTTTGATGTGAAAACCAAATCATCATTGTAAACTTTTAAGAGCTAGGTAAAAAATTTCAGTATTGCTGAAAGAATTTCATCAAATAAAAATAATCTTGACAAGGGTATATCTTCAAGTGGACAAAAGCTGAGTTTTCTTCAAGTGGTGTAAAAAGCTTATTGTGGATTCATCATGTAGAATTATACTCATGAGCTTGGATTAGTTAAGGAGTACAATACTCAAATACGATTTGATACTTGATTATGAATGTAAGTTTGTCGAACCATGGTAAAACTAGTTTACAAATTTTATTCTTTAACTCTTTACTTTAAGTACTTTAATTATATTGGTGATTATTGTATTTACTTGAATTAATTTATCTTAAGTGTGAAATTTAGTGATAGAACAAATTCACCCCCTTTTCAATCTTAAGTTGCCTTAATAATTGAATAATAAGTTTTATGTTATAGGTTTGGGAAACAAAAGGATCCTTTAGAAGAGTCGAAGCATCTTAAGTAAAATGAAAGTTTAAAGGTTTATATTCATGATTATGATATTATGTAGAATAGGACAATGATTAGTGAGAAGCAAGCCTTATAGATTAAAAACATAGTTAAAATGTTAGAACTTAAAGCATTGAAACAAGCTTATAATTTAGCTTGACTATAAAAAAATACCTTGTCTTATAAAAAAAACCACCATAACAACCTTAAACATCCTTCATATACCATGATCTAAATTAGTCAATTTAGATTTAATTAACATTCTACCCTAAACAGAAACACATACTCTATAATTATTAATATCTTAAATTTTTATAAGCTTAGTTTATTAGCTACACCTACTCAAAATTTTACTTTTAAATTAATTACCAAACTAACCAAGTCATTACAAAATATGGAGTTAGATGAGAGAAGAATTAAAAAGTTATGTTTTTGATATGATAACAAGTTTGTGCCGTGCCATAGGTGAAAAAAAAAAGAAGAAATTTCATTATTTATATATTTTAGAAGATGAATGATATATAGAAATCAATAAAAAGAGATAATGATTTCAATTCTAAAATTATTACCCCTTATATATCCATCAATCTAATGGAGGGTGATAATGGATTCATACCCTTCAAACAACTAGAAAAGTAAATAAATATTTACTTTTTATTATGATAAACTTTGACATGACCTCTAATTTTATTAATGCTAAAGTGGTTAATAAGTTACAGTATAATTTTCACAGTTATTACACCTTTAACAATGAAAGCTGTCAATAAAAGAATCATAATTTACTCAACAATGTGATTCAAATAAAAAATACATGTAATGTAATAAATTTTATAGTTGATGTATTCAATGTTAAATTAAATTGTCGTGACATGGTGTTAGAAATTGTATACAATCATAAAAAGTTTCAGATATCATTTTAATGGCATGAAGATAAGGTATTACTTAAAAGGGAAGAACCTGCATAATTTCAAGCTATTAAATTTGAGCACTTTAATAACTTAATTAAAAATGCATCTAAACTAGCCAAGGTTAGCCTGTGCAATTTGAGAATGGTGGAAGAGAAGTGACAAAGGTTTATGCTCCATGACTATTGTCTTGTGTGCGAATGAAGAAAAAGGATCCATCTTTAGAAGCACCTCTAAACACTTATGATCATAATACTCCTACGTTTAAAACTGCTTTCAAGACTCACAGCATATTTCTACAGCAATCGAATCAAATACCCGAGTTATGTGCTTTTTAAGAAAGGAGTAGTTACGGATCAACCTGTTTAAGAGGAATTAATTGACCCATCAAATTAAAGAAACACAACCCATAACTTCAGCTTTTCTTCTCAAATAAAAAACCAAGATTTTACTATGAAAAGAAATCTGTCTGATGTTCTAAAGCAACCACCGTCGAAAATAGATGAGAGACATGGAGTGATGGGATGACTTCAAACAAAGCCTCTCTCCAGGCAACAAACCCGCCATCAATACACCCACAGTGACCGCCGATCAACAAAACCGGTTGCCACAATCGAACACAACAACCATCCACTGCCTGCTGCAACTCCTCCAGCACCAATCAATTTCCCACAACCACCATCAACACAGCGGTGATCTTCCAGCCCGCCTTCTCAATACCGATCCCAATCTTCCCTCTCTTTCAATCAAACCCATCCTCTCATCTACTCACAAATCAGCCACCATCACAATCCGTCTTCACAGAGTCCATACAAAAATCAAAATCATTCCCAGCCTCTCAACCGTGAGTCACTGCCCGAACCATCTCCACAACCCAAACTGACCGCCACAGTTTACATCCGCAATTGTTTTTTATTAGACCCAACATCTAGAAGCTGTACCAAGGATCCAAGGAGAGAGTAGAAGTGTAAAGAAGAGAGAAAGTGACAGTGACAGAGAAAATGAAGTTTTGAATTAAAATTGATTTATGAGCGGGTGAGAGAGAAGAAAAGCACTGGACTGGTATTGTTGATGAAAAAAATTCCATTATTGGTGGTGGACTGGAAAAGGAGGCAGTTGGCGAAGGGAGGCTCTTATTCCTTCTTCGGTGGATTTCCTTAGATTTCCAGTGTTATCAAATTATAGACTTAAACTGTAATTCGTGAAAGAATTCAGAAATGAAAGTGATTGAGGACAGGAGGGTAAAATTAATTTTCTCTTGAAAAACACCAAAAATAGCAGGATTTCGGGGGAATTTCAAATCAATCAAAAGGACTTTAGGGTTCCTCGAACATAGCCAGCACCATGAAATTAATATACATAATGAATTGTCAGATAATTTCAATGAACGCATGCCAACCTCAATGACATGCCCAAACTGAAGTGAGGCATCAACAACTACAGTGGCATGAACGAGACACGAAGCAGAAACATGTCAAGCTTGCATGAGAATTGGAGCTGAGAATTGACGAAACAGAAATAGAAGCAATCGCCATACTCTGTTCAGTATGCAGAGATGGGGAAAAAATGTTAATAGACACGTACACAATAAGAGGTTCCACCACACTTGATATGATAATGAGAACATTGCCTATTAACAATCTCTTGATCTTATTATTTTCCTCCGGTAATGAAACCTTATTAAGACTGGTAGAGTCCATGCCTTCATTATTAAAATGGATCTCTTTCTCATTTGCCTGGATGAGTGATTCCTAGGACAGCCATCACTGCAGGATCTTACCACACAGCCTAATACTTTTTTTTTTAGCGGCACAGGCTACCACAAGCATGGGCCATCTCAGTTTCTACTCCTCACCATGTTGCCACATCCACCGCCACAACCACCACATCCACCACAACCCCCACAACCACCACTATTTCCACTCTTCATTGTGTCACCACACACACTGTCACCAGAGTTTCCACTCCTCACCATGTCCCCGCATCCACTGCCACAACCACCACAACCACCACAGTTTCCACTTCTCACCATGTCCCCGCATCCACTGCCACAACCGCCACAACCACCACAGTTTCCACTTCTCGCCATGTCCCCGCATCCACCGCTACAACCGCCACCACAGTTTCCACTCCTCACCATGTCTCCACATCCACCACCGCAACCGCCACCACAATTTCCACTCCTCACTATGCTTCCTTTAGCCACGTCCACATTCAGCTCCTTGTTACCTTCTGAAGCAGCAGTCAGGCTGATTTGCTCAGGTTTCTCATGAAAGCCCTTGGCCTTTTCCACTAAACTATCTACCTCCAGATTTTCTCTGTTAGAAGTGAAGCCATTATATCCTTCCTTCTTCAAAATATCAGAAAGTATGAAGGCTAATATGATTGCAGGCAACACCAACCATGATTCCTTTACCTGTTAATATGTTTTAAATCAGATACAATTTGGGATATGTAAATAGCATTCTAGTCAATGTGATGAGCAGTAGTGTACCTTGACAAATCCAGACTTTAAATCAAGCAATGCCACAGCTTTTCCATATGGATACTCAGCAGAAAATTCAACAGCAGTCATAAAATCTTGTTTACTTCTCTTCTTCTCGCAATGTTTAGGCTCAAAATCGAGCTTCTTTCCCTGGAAAAGTTTTACCTGGCCAGAGAAAAATTCAACACAAGTTTGTAAGATACTCTGAAACGATGGCAAGTTCTGTGGTTAGCTAAAAAATTAAGACTCTAAAACCATGAGGACAATACATAGAGTGAAAGCATGATCCATGTGGGTGAGAATGCAGTCCTATTCAGGTTGAAGACCCCGATTAGTTCAACTCAGCTAAACTTCAACCTTAAATTAGCACTACGAAACTATTGAATATGGCACATTGTACTGGTTTCTATGTTGGTTTGCAAAATCCTTGTTAAAGATTCGAGGGTGAAGTAACAAAAAAAAATGCAGTTCTTTCACAGATGATCAATATTATTAGTGATGTTCAGGCTATTTGGAATGATTGTTCATAATGGAAATTCATAAAGAATAATGGATTTTAAAAGAATTTGAAGGATATCAAAATAACAAATTTTAGAGAAAAAAGTGAAAGGTAAAAGATGACTTACCATCCGACAGCCTATGAGCTCAAAGAGATGACCATCTTCATTGGATTTCTTTTGTGGCTCAAGGTACCACTGAGAATCCATCAAACACCACCGAGTCCCCACAAACTCAGCAAGAATACATGTTTCACCAGTCTTCATAACACCAGTTACTTGCTGCTTAAGAATGCTTCTTTCTTTCTCCTTTGCCTTTGTTGAGTTCCTAAAGTACAATTAAAGCCAGAAAATGATATAATGCTTTGCAATATATAATAAGGTCCTGCTATCATGTCACATGCCAACAGAAAGATGCTTGACAAGCATACACTGCCAAAAGATCTCAAGTTCCTAACAACTCGAACAAATTCTACTATCACACTGAAAGAAAAGGACAGGTTCTGTTAATGCAGGATATTTCAACAAATAAAATCTCCAAATTTGAGAAAACTACATTACCATGTAGAGTTACTATAATCAAAACATATTTTATTGGAGACCAAGTGTGAAATTATCTATTATCATAATCCTTGGTGCAACTACAGGTGCTGTTCATTTTTAAGATTCATTACACTCGCTTACAATATAACATATGAACACGTATTTCTTTGATTAATGAATTTAAGGTTCTTCAGATGCAGGGCGTTGAGTGTTTGAAGTAATAACATTCTGATATAGGCCATAATTTTACTGCATATGTAAAGGCTGGAATTACAGTTTTAAACTTGAGATGATATGTGGATACAAGCATACCTCATTTGTAGGCTGATAATCTCAGCATCAGTTTTATCAACTACAGAAGTCCAGATATTAGGATGTTGTGCCCTTCCAGGAAGTGGGAAGAAGCAAGAACTTTTTGACTGTGCTTGGGAACGAATCATGTGCAGTTCATATGGTGCTTGGATGGGAACACTAAATGAGGCAGCGATTCGGAGGCAGATTGGCTTTGAGCTCATATTTTCAGAAGTAGGCTCCAATTCCACCCATCTTTCCACAGAAAGTTCAGACACCGGGTTCAGAAAGTCTTCCAGGGAGAACGAGGTAGTGCCCATTGTTGTACACACCTTGGTTAGTGGTAAGGTGGAAGGTGAATGTGATACAAGTTCAAAGAAAAGCTCTCCCTTAGGTTCACATTGGAAAGAAGCAACATGTTTGTTTCCTGATTCTGACAGGATAGTAAGTTTCCGCTTAACATTAAAGAATACATCAGGTTGCTTTTTATTAAACATCACACAGAGTTTTCCCTTGTGCCTCTCTGGTAAGTTTTTGACTCCCACAATCTCCAAAAGGACCTAAATAGTATGAAGAAGAAAAAATAAGAATGTAACCGGTCACAGTAAAATAGCCAGCATATATAATCAATTGGCATATGTAGAGCACCAAACAGAAAACGAACTGAAGCCACTTTAGTGGTTGCACTAAGTGATACTGATAAATCAGAAAGGAGGTTGAATGTATATGTTCATAAGCTTCTAGGCTGCATAAGAAATAGAACATTCCTATTTTTTCTTGTTACAAACTAGAGGTTAGAACTTGAGATCCCTTGGGAGGAGGGGTGACACTAATGTCAGTTGAACCTCATTGGCCATAACAATCCTAACTTTAGATTCATTGCCCATTTATTGATGTGTCACTTAAACTAAAAAAATAGTGGATAGGAGCAGGAAGAAAGAGAGGTTTCAGAGAACTTCAAATTGACAAATGATAAACAAAATAATAAATCTGGGGAAGGGAAAAAGAACAGTGATCAGAAATTACCTCAACAATCTTCCGCTCTGAAAGTTCAATCATCTTCTTGTTTTGATTTGATTTTTCTAACTCTTTGCTCAAGATATTTGATTGGAACGGAATGGTTGTGAGAGGAGATGGATCGCTGCCTCTATACATTGCACCTGCCTTCAAATACCTTCTGCCAAATGTCTCTTCCCAATGCCTCGTGGTTCCAGAAAATCCAACATCCAGCTTCTTCCCTTTAGATCTGTCAGAGTCCATGTCATCATGCGCCAATATCCTGCCAAGTGTTTGACTCACATCTTTACAGTAAGAAACAGGATGCAACTGGTGTGTGTGCCAGATAAGATCAATGTCGTAAGTTGGAACACAAAAGCAATTTATGGACTTTTCCCTATTCCTCTTGATAATATGCAAAAACCCTTTATATCTGGCTATAGCTCCTTGAAGGAAAATATCATTGTTCATGTGGGGTCTGGAAACCTGTCACAAATGGGAGGAAGAGAACTAAACCAGGGAATGTAAAAAATAAAAACAAAAATACAAGATCAGGGCACCAGGGCAAAAGAAACCTTGAGCTGCACATAACTCCATGTGTGTGCCGAAAGCATATGAAGTAATTAACCATGTAAAAAGAATTTGCACATGTTCATAATCACAAAAGCAAACCAAATAACTTTAAACGGATGGTTCTTTAACTTTCAACTGTGCTGCTGGCACTCACTTATTGATGGAATTAAGAATATATAGTTCGTTTAGTTTTTTATAGAATATGGGGTTCTCCCTCAGAAAGACCATGAAAGGGCTCTCCACCACTTACATATTTATTATGATGTGAAGTTTTTGAGATGCCATACAACCCTTATGAAACTAAGAATACGAATGTTTTCATGAAAGATGCTTCTTTTTCCACCATTTCTGAATAGTAGGAAGCATTGTTCCAAATCATACTCCGGGAAAAAAGACAGTTGCAAAAACATTAAAAATTCAAGGAAACTTTCCACGATTGTTTCTTTATGCAATCAATTAGTGACTTTAAATTGTAAGAAACTGATCTCATCGCTATTCTCATATCCAAGTGCCAACCAAGCAGTTACCAGGCTACTAACTACATTAATTTATGAGACAGCAACAAAAGTAGCATCTCAGCCAAACTATTCTAGCCATATGTCATCTTCACTTCAAATGATAAAAAAATATGATTGCCAATAAATTCAAAGATTGTGACATAAGCGATCAAGATTATCCTTTCATTACCTGATAAAAGAAAGGGCTCTGCCTTTTAACAGCCGACACCAAATCATAGCTCGTACATTTCTCAAGGGTTGAAATTTTTTCATTGACAGCTTCTGAGAAAGCCAAATCGAAGTCATAACGCTCATGTGGATAGAATCTGTTCCAAATTTCTTCAGTTTTCCTTTTACAAACTCCATTGACAGAGGATACAACATCAGAGTAATCGAGGATCTTTCCATAAAGTTCTTCACAGTCAGATTTGTACCGTAGCTGGATCGCAAAGCCAACAAACAATGATTACCAACTAAACATAAAAAGTCAAGGCAACAATATCGTAATTAGTAACCTACTGGATTGAGCCGGTGGCAATGCCAAATCCATTCACAATCAAGAGGCACCACCAATGGTCCTTCAGAAATTGGCGACTCCAAATGTTTTGCAAGCAAGGGAAGCCAGCAAGCATTGTACCTGAAAATTGAGATTCACATTCATAAAATTGATAGATGTGTGCAGGGATTGAACTTCCATATGAAAGGTACACTTAAGAGACAAACTATGACTAAACCCCAGAAAATACTAAGATTCAAGTCCTCCTAGAATGCATATAGAAAAAAGAAGATAAAAAAAGGGTGGATACCTTCTTTACTTTGATTTTAGTGGTCTTTTCACATAATTATAATCCATAAAATGACAAAGCAGACTTAAACACACAGATATCTCTATTCCCAAGTGAATGTATTAACAAAAAAATTTATAGTAGCAACAACAAAAACAAAACCAATATATATAATATATAAAGAATAACCAGCAGATTTGAAGTCCGAAGACAAGTAAAGGTAAGGTGAGCCAAATGAAGCAAAAGAAAATCAATTCAGACAATTGGATAGGGTTAGATTTATTCGTGCCTGAAAATGGCCCTGTCAAGGGTAGGACCATCATAAAGCCAGCGATTCTTATCAACGGCAGCAAGAAACTGAAGTTGCTGTTTCGCTGCAGCCAAAAGATCCACAGTTATCTCAATCTTTTGAGCTTTAAGCCACTCAAACTCTTGTTCTTTCTCCCTCTCCATCTCCATCTCCCTATCTCAATTCTTTTTACCTGATTATTAAAATAATACTTGTTCAGTAGAGAGTAACAAAACCCATCATCTAATAAAAATAAAAAATAAATAAAAGAAGGCCCAGAAAACTTTCAGAGACTGATTCAAAAGAAAACACAAAAATATGCTTTCAAAAGCCTTATGTATAAAATTTGAGCATGATCGATCAACTAAGACTAAAAGGTCAACGTAAAAGTAATGAATGGAAATGGGATTGATGACCAAATGATGAATGAAGTTGTGATCTTTATTTTTTAATGGGGGGTCACCGGAGATTGTTTACGGGAAAATGTTCCGGCGAGAAGGACTGGGGATAGAGGAAATTCTCGCTTACTTGATTTGCTTTACTTTCCGGTTGGTGGTCTGGACATGGACATGGTGGAAGGAGGACAAGACAGGTACTTATAGTCAGCTTAGATTACCTGGTAAGCAAATAGGAATTGCCATTTTGACATTTTCACTTGTTCTTTTTCCCTTGTAAGTACCTGGAATGACGCAATTATCCTTCTTAGACCATATAGTAATTTACTAACCCATAGCAGCTTAATTAATTACCTATTAACATTTAAAAAAAAAAAAAACACAAAAGGAGAATGTTTTTTACTTGTTTCTTTTCACGGATTACTATTTATTATAATTTATTATTATTTTTTATTTAATTTTAAAATTTATTATTAAATTTATTTTTTATTAAAATATCTCTCTCATATTATACAAGTTATAAATTTGATAAATTAAATTAATTAATTTATATATTTTTTATATTGAATTGATTAAAAAAAATAATGAAGAAAGAATTTTTATCTTATCGTCTCAGCTAACAATATTTATTAGAATAATATTTTTTAATTTATATATATTTTTTTAACTTTATCCTTTAATATTATATTTATTGAGAATTATATTTTATAATTTTTCTTAATTTATCTTTTATTAGGTTATTTTAGACTATTAATAAAAATTATAGGTTTATCAAGTTAATTCTATTGATTTGAGGTATTTTTTTAATTGATTTTTTAATTAATTTTATCCTTTAATATTAGGTTGATTGAGAATTAGATATCATGATTTGTTTTGGTATATTTTCTATGAGATTATCATTATCTCATGACTTGAGTTATGAAATTGATAATTCAACTATAATTAACTCGAGTTATATTTTGTATCCATTTTTTGATTTATTTTTATTTTATTTTATAATTTTATCTTTCAATATTAAATTGTTTAAGAATTAAACATTATAATTTGTTTTAATTTGCTTTATATTCAGTTATTTTGGTTTCATGATTTGAGGTCCAAGTCTGGTAGGCTAATCCAAGTTAACTCGAGTTATTTTTTAAATTCTTTTTGGTTATTTTTTCCAATTTTACATTTAAGATTAGATTTATTAAAGATTATGTTCTTAATTTATTTTGATTTATATGGAGTTATCATGATCTCATAACTTTGTATATAAATTAACAAGTTAACTCAAGTTGATCCAAATTAATTTAATATATTTTTATCTTAATTTTCATAAGAAAAATCTTATCTTAAATATTTATTTTGACTTAAATTATACTTTTATCAATTATTTAGGTTTTTTTAGACCAACCAAAGTGACCCAAGACTTTTATGAATTAAATCCTACATATTACCTATATTTCTCAACTATATCTTTTTGACAATTTCTTTTAACAGTTTAAATTTAATTTTTATATTTTATACACTAAAATAATGTCAATTTGAAGAAAGTTTGATGAAAAAGTAAGTAACATCTTCAATCTAATATGCGCATTTATGAGCTAAAATAACATAGTTTGAAAAAAAAATTCATAAAAATATTAATGAGTAGCTGATTCAGGACTTTTATTTTAAAAAAATATTTATTACAAATGACTTATAGGTTTGGGAACTAAGAATGAGTGTATAAGTTTAATACTAAATAGACGTTTCCACTAGTAGTTTATTGAAGAAAGCAAGAGAAGATGCCATGCACAAGGATCCAAATATTACTTAACTTTCTTTGATCTCAAACAAAAAATGGAAACTCAGAGGAAATGGGGAATATATATATATATATATATATATATATAGATATTTGTTTATTAGTGTTTCTTGAGTATGCTGATGATGCTGAATTGAATGGAACCAAAAAGAAGGAGATGGTTCCAAGGAAAGGAAGTGGCTGTGTCAATTGAAGTGGTCTGTAGTACATTTCTTTCTCTTTACATATTTTTCTTAAGAGGAAATGTCAAGGAAACTTATAAACAAAAGACTTCTTTTTTATCAGAAAAGGACACGACCTTTGTTTCAATTTGTTTGTCCACTTGTGTAACTTCCTCATCTTTAATTATTACCTTTTCTACTGGCTGCGTCTAGGCTCCATGTCCTATGAGAAAGTTATTGTGTTTTTTTTAAATTTTTTAATTTAAAAATATATTAAAATAACTTTTTTATTTTTAAAAAATTATTTTTAATATTAATATATTAAAACAATATAAAAATATATTTGAAAATAAATAAAATAAAATAAAATAAAATTCAAATTTAATTTTTTTAACAAAAACCATTCATACACAAAAATAAACGGGTAAAACAGAACAATGACAGAAGGTTGCGTGGGAAGTTCTCCTTCCAAAGACACAAATGGATAATTTTCTTGAGAAGCCTCTTGCTTGTACGAAACACGTGCTGTCAGTACAATCAAGGGAGAACCAGTACAACTATGCTCTTGCCAGTACTGTGTTTAATGCAATTGCCAGTACTGTGTTTAATGCAATAGTAATAACTTCAAACCAAGATTAGAATTAAGAGATTTACTCCTAATGTAATTTCAGATTTAATTAATGTAATTACTAATATAATAATTATTAGATATTTATCTGGTTGAGCTATAAAATCTATTCGATATATAAGAATCTACTGAGAGATACGTAAACTAATTTGAACAATCTATATAAATAAAATAAAATAGAATTAACATGATTTTATACTAGGATTTTTTAGAATTTTTTTAATGTTTATACAAAAACATTTTAAGTAAAATTATTCAAATATATTATATAAATTTTCATTCTCTGTTTTAGTTTTATTAAGTATTGGATTAAAATTATTAGATATACTTGCATCTTATTGATTTGGATAGATCAACTCATCTACATGAAAAAAGAAGAAGAAGAACTCATCTACATGAAAAAAAAAGAAGAAGAAAGGCTATAATTAATCTTTTTATTACATGAGTTATAACCTAAATAATATCATTAGTTTAAATGTTAAACATGTCCAAACTCATTTAAACTAGATTGAAAATTATTGAGTTTGGGTGATAAAGAGTTAATTTTATCATATTCATGTAGAGAGAATGTTTTGACTAAATTGATATGAGAATATAATATCTAATAATTTTAATTTATTAATTATTAAGTATTACACACCAATCTCCATACTTTGAATTTTAAAAAAGTTTCACATTGAAACAAGAAAAAACAATAACAAAAAAACTTAAAAGAATTTGAATTTTTAACTATTTGAAAATAAAAAACCCTTCAAAGTATAGAAAAATTCCCCAAATTATTAAAAATAGTAAAATATCAAGTTTCCATATCTAATTCAATTTATTCTTCTAAATTTTTATTTAATAACATCTCATATACATTATTTATCTCTCTAGATCTTCAATCAAACATATCTTTTATCAAAGTATTAATAAATACAACAATGTTCTCATTGTCTTCTTTGATAAAAATCTTATGCTCGTCAATTTCAATTTCAATCATGACCCTAGTGTATTTATTATTAATGCTTTAAATATAAAGTTATTGAAGTATATGAACACGATGTTGTCACTAAAATTTGTTATAGTTAAATTAAAGTAATCATTGAACTTGCTCTATAGAAATCTTTGTAACCTTAGAATAACTTGATAAATATAATAATTTTCATGGTAAGTTGATGGTATTAGAGATATATGATCACTTTATAACTTTACAGTAAATCATAAATAAATAAATCTTAGTCAAGTTGAAGCTTACTTACAACGTTAGTGAGATTAACAAGTAGTTCGGGTCCAATATTAAATGGAGATCTCTAATGGTTTTCTCTTGAAATTACTAGGTTATCTAGTGATTTAATATGGAATGATAACTTGGTAACGAAATTATTATTTAGTATCTTTACTATTATAAGTTATCTTATGGTTGTTTTGTTTTAGGTATAAGTCAATCTATTTTATAGCTTAATATTAACATTCTTTTATTTATCAGAGTGACATGTTTTCTTTAGATTTTATTATTCACTTTTATAAAAAGTAAAACAAGAGATTTTATATATTTTTTAAATATTTTCACTAAATTATCGAAGTTCAAACTATCATATAGCATAGTTAAAGGCTTAATAAAGCATAATAAAAACATCAAGTGCTCAATGTTGATCATGAATAAATATTTTAGTAACTTAAATGTCCAAAAAAAATATAATAAGAATACTTCTCTATTTATAAAGAATATTTAACTTAATGAAAGTTAAACTATATTAAATAAGAATACAAATTTGTTAGAATTTTTTTTCTCAAGTAACAATGCTAATAATAAAATCAAAACATGTCACAATTTCTTTTGTGTTATATAAAAAATCTATTCAAAAAATAATTGAATATGCATTGTTCTTTTCTTGTTTAATTCTTATTACAGCTTGAATATTTGGATTTGATCCTTATATTCCAAAAAAAAAAATATTAGTTAAGCTCAATTATGAAAAGTTAATTGAAAAATATTTTTATTTAACATTAAAAGTTTTTTAAGGAGAAACTTAAGTTATTTTGTAGCTCATTCATTATTTTTGTATATTTAGTTATTTTATAGCTCAAATTTTATTAGTTTCAATATTTTCTTTAGCTATCTTTGTAACTTGATTTTACTAGTAGCATTGTTATTCATAGCCATATTTGCTTGTAACTTGATCATTATATGATTCAAGTTAAACCTTTTGAAGGTATTCAAGCTTTTTTGTATTAATTATTAATAGTTTATGCATCTTGTTATAAAATTAATATGAAATCAGTTTTGGTTTCTTATTTAATAACTTAATATTTTGAATTGATATAATTTTTTGACACAATAATAGATCTTTAGTGACTACATAATTCTAAATTCAAATCTCTTCACCTATATTCTTTTTTAATAATAATAAAAAGAACAAGATAGTATTAGTATGACTTTGTATACATTTCAAACACAAAAAGCTTTTTATTTGAGAAAGTGTGTTAGATAATTCATATAACAATCGCTACACATGCCCTACTTAATTACTTAAGATTTTTAATTAAGACTAGATTGGTAGTTTGCACTACGCTATTAAAAAAGTTCTATCATAAAAAAAAAGATCATAGCTTTTTTAAAGAAGCAAGATAAATATGAGAATAAGGTTATTGACATGACTGAATCTAGTAAACTTAGTTAATTTAATAATAAAGTAAAAACTAGACAATAACAACAAATAAACCAAACAGAAAAAAAAATTGGTTTGAATCATTTTAGGTTAACCCATTAAATTTGTGATATAATATATGGAGTAACCCTAGGTAATAACCCTATAGAAAAAAAAGAGAAGAAAATAACAAAACTTAATTCAAATGTTAAAGGATAAAATTAAAAAAACCAATAAAAAAAATCTATAAAAAAGACCTAAGTCAACCTGAGCTAAACTTTCAAACATGTAATCTAGATCATAAGATCATGATTACTATATAGAATGGACGAACCTGACAGATTAAAAAATTCGAATTAAAAAAGGATTCAAAACCAAAAAATAGTAATAAAAAAATAAGGACCAACCAAACCTAATAAATTAAAAAATCAAAGGTGGATGAAATTAAAAAAAATTATAATTTTATAAATTATTTCAAATAAAATAAATAGTAATAAAAAATAGAAGGACCAAATCAAAAATAAAAATAAATCTAAGGCCTACTTCGAAAATTTAAAGGGTTATATATGAAAATTGAGGAGGAGAGAGAAAAAATAAAAAAAAATAAAATATCACCAATACCAAACTAAAAGTCTATTGGCCAAACACGTTGTCCATAGTAAAAAGAACAATCAAGACATTTTTAATACCGCTGTGATAGCTGATGTTTGATTGTCATATGCGCACTTCAAAGAGAAATACAAGAACTAAGTAACAAAACTTTTTAAGTATAAATGAATGGCTTATAATAGTTTTTTAATATTAAAAAAACTTAAAAATATTATTCTTTATTTTAGAAAAGAAGAAGAATTATGAAGGATTAAAGGATAATAAAAAATAAATAAATAAAAAGGTATCCATAAACAAGCACTAATATAGATAGATGCATCTTTATACTAATTAAGAATTTTATTTTTCTAATTTTTTAAGTATTTTTTTGTCAAAAAAATACTTTGAAATAAATTTTTTTTTGTTCATAGCAAGACATTATCAATGATTGTATTGTAATTGTTTTTTTTTCATATATATATATATATATATATATATATGAAAACATACATTGTTTTATCAAAACATATATTTGTAATGTATTAAAAATTAAAAATTTAAATTGGATCTTTATTATTACCTGTGCAAATATTTATCAAATAATATGAGTAAAACTTAGTGATCTCACAACTTCAATTTAAGATGTGCATGGAATATTTATTTGATAATATATAAATTAAAAATAAAAACATTTATTAAGCTAGATCAACTCACATTAAGATCCTGTATAGGAGTTGAGTTTTGTATTATTTAAGTATTTTTATTTTTAAATGAAATATTTCTTTATTAATAAAATCATGAAATGAAGTTATAAATTAAATAATATTCCTATTTAAATAAAATATAAAGAATACAAACAAACAAAAGTATAATGAATAGGAATTACACATACATGAGAATATAATAATATAGATAAATCATTAAACAATTGATTATATATAATAATAAAAAAAAAAAGAGAGTTATTATTATAAAGAGTAAAAGTAAAAAGTTCCATGGAATCAAAAGCTTGCAGCGAAAGACAAGGGGATAGGAAAAGCAATGAAAGTGGAACACGAATATGTTCTTTGAATGGAACATGGGCTAAGCACCCAGCTTCAATTGTGCTTTACTTTTTTAGGCCTGCGAAGCAAACCGACCCGAAGAAGCAAAGACCCATTCCCACACGCAGAGCGAGAGAGAGAGAGAGCCCAAACCCTCTCTTAGGTTTATGAAAGGGTGATCCGAGTAGAGGGAGCGAGGAGATGGAAAACAGAACAGAGATAGCTTTCTTCGATGTTGAAACCACGGTCCCGACCCGACCCGGCCAGGGGCATGCTATACTTGAATTCGGGGCCATCATTGTCTGCCCCCAGAAGCTAGAAGAGATCAGGAGCTACTCGACCTTGGTCCGACCCTCCAACCCGAAGCTCATATCTTCCTTGTCCGTACGGTGTCATGGCATCATACCAGAAGCTGTGGTTTCAGCACCGTCCTTCGCTGACATTGCTGACACGGTCTACGACATCCTCCATGGGAGGATATGGGCGGGGTATAATATAGTCAGATTTGATTGTGTGCGAATAAAAGAGGCGTTTGCGGAGATTGGAAGGGCAGCACCAGAGCCAAAGGGGACTATTGACTCGTTAGCATTATTGACTCAGAAGTTTGGAAGGAGAGCTGGCAACATGGAGGTTAGGTTGTTGTTGTGGTTGTTTTTGATGATGTTTGTTTGTTTTGTGCTGACTTTTTTGCTGATTGATACCAGATGGCAAGCCTTGCAACTTATTTTGGGCTTGGCAACCAAACACATAGGTAAAATAGGTTATGTATTTCAGGGGATTTACCTTATTTAATGGAGTTTTTGGAATGTCATGATGTCTTTGATACTTTGATCAGGAGTTTAGATGATATAAGAATGAATCTTGTTGAGGTTCTTAAGCGTTGTGCTACTGTCCTATTCTTGGTAAGTCCACTCGACTTCACTCTTCTAACCACCCTTTCCCTCGTCTTCTCTTTGCCATCCCAGAAGCGGCTGATTTACCATTGCAATATTTTTTTTCTATTACATGCTATGTTTGGCCTATTTCTTCTCTTGGTAAACTACATAATCGCTCCCTTGTTGCTTAAGCAGGCCAAAAATCAACCTCCGTTCCTAGTCTTTTTGAATGACCATTAAGTTGTGTGGCCGTTAAACTTGCATGTTTTATTTGCTTTCCAGGCAAAAATTAACCAAAAAGCTGCCCCACTTTCAGGAATCAAGCCTCCCAGACGCATTTCCAGAAAACCATTGGGTTTCCCCTAATGCTATCACAAGAAATCGTAGAAACGGAAAATCCCCAGGCCTAGACAAGAATTCACCGTCTACGAGTTCACACGTTAAAAGCACCCCTGCCCTGTCTCCTGAAAATGATAGAACTGAGGGAAAGCGTCCAGTCTTTTCTCCTCTTACAAGCAGTACTGCCGAGGCCCAATATTCTGTTGATTCTAATACAGCTCATCCTGATACATTTGACATGGTCGCCATTGGCAATGAAGTGAATGCTGCCTCCTTTCAACCAGATGTCGCCATGGAGGAAAACCCAATACTACAGCCTCCTGAGATGCCTTCTACAGTGACTGTCCCTGAAAGTTGCAGTGACGTTTTGCGTTTCTTAGAGCTTGATGAAGTTTCTCTTTCTTCTATTAGAGCATCTCGTGTCCCGTTGTTTCGAGGGAGTCATAGAATCAAATTGTTTTACGAGGGGGCCATTTTGCAGCTTCGCTGTCCTCAGCTGAGGATACGGTTTGGACTAGGTACGAAGTTTTCTGATCATGCAGGCCGCCCACGGTTGAGTTTTGTGGTTGATGCATCTCCAAGTCTATGTGATGTTCTTGAAACATGTGAGAGCATTGTGCGGAAAGTTTGTGCAGATTCGGATTGTAGTTCTGATTGGAGGAGTGTTGTTACCAGAAAACAGGGCTTTGTCAACAACCCTACCGTGAGATTGAAGTAGGTTTCAGTCCTCTTATCCCTTCTCTTTGTAGCATTTGCAACGTCCAAGTTTATGAGTACACAATGATAAAAATGTTGTCCAACGAAATTGTTCCTCAGTGGGACTTTTTGGTTCAGTCATTCAAATCGTGGCCTTTTTCATTTATTGTTTTTCCTTTTCTGAACAAGATGGAAGATTTAGTTCAAGAATTTTATTAACCAAAATCAAATAGATGGAACTGTCTTAGCTAATCTTTTTGTTCAACCAGTTTAATTAACTGATGCATTGGTTGATTTTCCATTTTTTCCTTCATACTTTTCTAATTTAGGATGTATTCATATCCACTTTGTTTGTTCTCCATATTTATTCATTATAATATACAAATGTATTTAAAAAATTGGCAAGATATCATTCCACATGGGGAAATTGGTTTGACCTAGGTAAATGTGATTCTTGGAACAAGACCCATATCAACTTAGTTTATTCTCCATATTTATTCATTATAATATACAAAGGTATGTAAAAAATTGGCAAGATATCATTCCATAAGGGGAAATTGGTTTGACCTAGGTAAATGTGATTCTTGGAACAAGACCCAGAACTTACATGAAGAAATGTTGAAAATATTTGGAAAAAACCCAGACCAAAATGCAACCAACTGGTTTGGTTAACATTTTTTTTAGAGCATTCTTGTTGATTTTGGTTTGATTTATTTGTTCTTAGGTTTCCTTGCACACCCCTAACTTCGATCTACCTTTTTTCCATCTCGCCATCACCAAGTTTCATGTGCATTTCCCATACACGATTATCATTGGAATCTTTAAGAATCGCAAAAAAGAATAAAACCAGAATGGTTGAGGGTCCTGGTTGTTCATTTTTATATGCTTGTTAATTCATTATCTTACATTTCTTTTCCCTGACATTTTAAGCTCTACTTAGCTTACTTTGTTCAATTTCAAAGGCTCATGCTTTTCGGCTTACTGCTAAAAATGAAGCGAGAAAGAACTCGATTATTGCATGCTGAAGCCTTCTGATGGGGAGGATAGTTATCATTATATTCTACTCACGGATTTCATTTTCTATGCCGTCTTATTGTTCCAAGCAATGGTTCTGGAAGTGCCTAATTTTGTTTCCTATTCTTTTCTCAGCATACCTACTGCAGTAAATGGGGATGTTGCTCAATATGCAACGGATATATATCAGAAAGAACCATCTGGAACCACACAAAAGCTCATATTCACTAAGGTTGATGCTACAGAGCTGGATACCTGGTTCACACCAGGGACCTTTGTCGATGCATACTTGTCCTTGGATCCATACGACTATCAGCAGACTTCTAGCATCCGATTAGTGGCAAAAAAATTAATCATCCATAACGAGTGATTGTTGCGATGTCGTGGTCGCACAAATTAATTACCCTAACTTAAAACACAACACACAAGATAGTATAGAGCAAGTAAGGGGTCGATCTCACAAGGAAGATTTAGTTCAGATTTTTATGCTATACGTTATGCAATTGGGGGGTTTTGATTTGTGATGATCTAAACTATGGAAGAAATTAAACTAGCAAACAAAATCAATTGAAATCGAAATTTATCAAGAAAACAAACCTTGGTTGCAAGTACACATCCACCAATGGAAATTAGAACCGATCCTTGAAACAAAACTACAATTTATATTCTGAATTTTTATCTTTTTTTAATGTTGGTTAATTAACGGATCCGCCGTATAATTAACCCTAACCAACAAATAATCACAATGTCCGCATTAATGATTTAGTTCAATGACAGCCCTAAGAACTAGATATTTGAGTGTTTTCCCTAAGTTTAATAATGTAGTTTCGCCACAATTATCAAGCTTAGTTGCTTCACAAGTTCATACATCACAACTCCGGTTTTGATATCAAACTTAGCAATAAATTGTTCACAATAATAACTTAGAGTTCCGCTCTAGCAATTATCAACAACAATCATAGAAAATATGCATAGGAAAACAACCATACTTATTCATAATATAAACTGAAAATAAAAAGAAGAATAAATCTCACGGTTCTTGAAATCCGAAGGTTTGTTGTGTCCTTGCAACCAAGAAAAGAGCTTAGCCTTGCATAACCATTGAACAACTACTCTTAAAGAATGAAGAGAGTATGATTTTTTTGGGTTTGTAGAGGAGATAATTTGTGTTTCTTCACTTCTGGCTGCTGCCCCCCTTCTCTCCTCTCTCTCTTTCTTTTTATATGCTAAGAAACCCTAGTTCCTAATTTACATAGTCCTCCCTTAAGTTGACAATTGACATTTAAGTACTTCTATAACTATTTTCCCTAAAAAAAAGAAATAGCCTTGCATGAAATCTTCAAACTCTGACTTAGAAGAGCTAAATTACTGATATAAAAACTTGGATGACGATTTAGAAGCTTCGAAACGTAATTTGGACTCATTTCTTCACGAAACCTGATTGCTGACAGAATTCATTTGTCATCTTTGAAAAATCATATCTCCCTCATATGACTTCATTTTTGGATGAAATTTGGAGCGTTTATAGTCCTTTGAGTCAGGAATCCAACAAAATTGAGTTTGCATAAATTGGACTTCTATAGCTCCAGATATTGAATTTTGAATAGACAAAGGTCAACAGTGGCAGAATGCGAGATTTGACTTTGAAGGATGTGATTTCTATGATTTTCCTCTTTTTATTTTTCTTGCATTGCATTTCCAGAAAGGTATGGATGTTAGCTTTTTATTGCCACTAGAATCACTTCATTTCGATCTCTAGAATTCACGCTCTGCACAAAACATTGACTGAACGTCAAATCTGCCAATTATCTTCAATTTACTCCTTTTTGTATTTTTCATCCAAAAGTGCCTTCAAAACATAAAATAAAGAATATCAAGGCATTTTACATATAAAACATGGACAAAACATTAGATAAATATGGGTGAAACTATCAAATAATATGGTTACATCAGTGATTCACCATTTGGTTGATTAAAACTGTAACAAGCTTCCTAACGTGTAGAAAAGAGAAATATTTTCGTTGTTGCAAGATTAGGCCCATACCTATATTTGAAAAGATTTGAATGCTGACACTGATACTCTATTTTTAACTAGAATTTATTTAGAAGTGTCTTGTATTGTTAAATATTGGCGTTAAAATCATGCGAACAGATCCATGTATCGAGCCACTTATGCTTAATCTTAAATGTTTGCAGCTCTCACACTTCATTGAGAGCTTCGAGTCACTTGAATATACATAATAGCTTGAACAAAAACATAAAGAAATCCCTCTTCTCAATTTCTCCATCAACCTGTTTTTGTGGGTTAATGAATTTTTGGTTAATCCAGGTATATTATTTTTATTGTCATGATGTTATTTTAATTTCTTTTAAAGAAACCTTTTGGTTGACTTGATGAGATTTGGTTAAGTTTATTTTGGTTACTTATCACGTTATTTGAGGTTAGCTAGGCTAGGTTAATGAATGGTTTAAAATGAAACTTACTTGGGGACTTAGGTGGTGAGTCACTAAGTTAATTTATCAAATTAAAATTAATTAAAGGTATTTTGGAAGGTTTTTTTTTTAACTGTTTTTTTGCTTTAAAATATATAAAAAATTATTTTTAACATCAAAAAATCAAAAAAACCAAAAAATATTAAAAAAATTTATTTTCTATCAAAAAAATATTTCTTTTAAAAATATTGTTTAGAATATAGTTTCAAATAATGTTTTTATTTATAAAATTTAACTTTTTAAGTTAAACCTCGCAAATATTATTGACAAATCAATTCAACCACTCTTTAACTTTTTATATATAAAAAACATATATATTATATCACCATTCTTTGTTAATACTTATTTTAGGAGAAACAAAACTAAAAAAAAATGAAAACAAAAGAGAGAAGATCTTTTTAAAAATAGAGGAAGTAAGTAATAAACTCTCATCGCATCAATATTCATGGTACAATGGTGTGACTTTTCCGCGAGGTTAATAATAGTAATGTTAGTATAATTAGCATTTCTAAATTCATTAACTGTTTTCTCACACTTTTTTTTTTAAATAACTAACATAATTTCTTTATTATTTTTTAATATATGATTTTAGCAGCACCTTATTATAATATATACCCTTCTTGGAGTGTTATATGTACTAATTCATTCTTTTAAGTAAATGTGGATATGTAAATAAACAACACTTTGAAAAAAATACTCAACAAATTCCTCCTATTTCAGTATTTTCCTCCTATCTCTTCCATTTCAAATTTCAAATAACTACTCTAGGAATTTTCTTCCATCTCTTTCTATTGCTATAAACCAACCAGAGTTTGCAAATGACTTCTTCTTTTTGGTGCATATTTTTTATTTATAATTAATATTATTTTGCTATAAACTAGAGTTTACAAATGACTTCTTCTTTTTGGTGCATAATTTTTATTTATCACTAATATTATTTTGGTGTAGCATATTTTTGTTAAAAAATTAAATAAATTATATTTTGAGATTTCATTTAAAAACTTCAATTATTAAGTTGAGGTAATTATTTGATAATATATTAGATTCTTGTTAACTAAGCAATTACAAGTTCATATCTCACTGTCTTTTTTCTATTTGATAAAAATTTAATAAAAGTAACGTGAGTCGATACAAGTTTTAAATTTAAAAGATTTTTATTTGAGAAGGTACGATAAAAAATTATATAAATTATATTCTAAAATTTTACCTAAAAAATTCAAGCTGTTCATTGAAATAATTTTTTGATATTTTTTTAATTTAATTTAATTGTATAAAAATAAAGAAACAAGTTTATTTAGACTTAAAACTAGTTGAAACATGTATGCATTGAAGTTAGAAAATATTTTGTGATCTTTCTAATTTAATTATATTATTTTTTTTTTATAAAAAAACATGTCTGGTTTCAATAGAAGGAGGAGCAATTACAGCACTTTAGTTCCTATCCTATACTATAGTTCTTGTCCTACCTTCCTAATAAGACAAACATGTTTGCTATTAGACTTTCAGAGGTTCGAAATGAATGAGGAGAGAGAAGGTTGAAGTATACTTCACGTTGCAATATAGATAATATAAAAAGCGATGCCTTTTAAGTAAAGATGATCTTTCTCGTTAATGAATCAACCAGGAAGAAGGCTAATGTAAATTATATTAAAAAATGATAAATCTTAATTTTATATCTATATTTTTAAATATAAATTATGTACGTGGCAATATTTGAACCTTTTAATTAAAATAAAAAAATTATTAAATCAAATTAATTAATTTAAAAAGGATTCTATTTAATTTAAATTTGAAATTTTAATGATAAAAAAAAATTCTATTAGTTTGGATTGACACTTATGGTCATGGCACAAAATTGCTTTCCATTTCAAAAGTTTAAGGTGTGTTAAAAAACAAAACTTTTTTTTTTATTATAACTCAATTTTACATTTTTCAAAGATAGTTAAAATATTTTAAAAATAAAAAAATAAATAACAAAAAAATCCAAAAAATATTTTTAAATTAGGTTGGTCAAAATTTCTCAAGTTTTAAAAGAATATAAAATATTTTTTTTATTGTTTGAAAGGAATATTAAAGGTGCAACTGAAGAGAAATTGGTTGTAATTGAAGGAATTAAATGATCAAAATGTTCAATTGATATCGTTTAAGAGGTTTTATTAATTTAATCAAGGGTTTAATTGAATAGATTTATGATTTTACAATCAATTAAACTATAATTACAGTTTTGGAGTTTGATAAAAAAAGAGAGGATAAAGATTGAGAGATAAAAAAAAGTAATTTAAAAGTGTGAGAAATAAAAAAATAAAAGAAAAAAATTATGATATACAGAGAGAGACAATAAAAAAGAATCTAAGGTTTTCTCTAAATATTTTAGGTTTTACATTCTAGGTAGAGAAAATAGTTTATGAAAAATGGATAATATGAGAAGCTAAATTGCCACTAATAAAACTGAAAACTCTAGTTCTATCTAGTCAATTCCTTTTACTTTACCTATCTAGTTATACTTTCTCTTGTTAATGTCCTACTCATTTTACTTTAAAACATATATATTTGGCTGATATATTTTAAATACTTTGTTATGTATAGTTGAGATGTTGTGTCATCGTCATTATACAATCCTTATGCTTTTGTTTGTGTTTTCATTTAATTAAATGTTTGTGATTCTATAAAAATATGATGTTAGAGTTATGTTTATATTGTTGTGTTATCTTTTGAATATACATGGTCCTTTTAGGTGGTTATTATTAAGTACTTATGACTTTGCAGAGCTTTGGTGTGACTTTGATGGATATTTTAGGTTTTCAGATATAAGATACCATTGATATTTTACTTCTAAATACTTGAAACTTGTAATAAGATCTTCATAACCTTTTCTTTTGATACTTGGTATGAAACTAGCATGATTTAGTGTTCATAACCTGTGAACATCAATAAAATCTTTCGCAGTCCTCTACCGTCCTAAAATTTGAAACTTGGAACTTTTTTTACCATTTAGTTATTAAACTTATTATTGTGGACAATTAGGTTTCCTATGGTGTAGTGTGTAGGTACTTTGAAAGTCTTTATTTTGTTTTGTTCAATCTTGGTTTGACTGGTTTATTGTATCTTTATAATATGATCTTAAAAGATCTATTTATTACCAAGTTCGACCCTTTTAAAGTTGTTTTTATGTCAAGTTTTATATCTTTATATGCATATTGACTAAGATTTATTTCAACTCTTATCTTGTATTTTGATGTATTCTTGGTCATTCTTACACTATTATAACGTTATGTATTTATTTAAATATAAAACTATTGAAGTAGTAAAGTTGTTAGTTGCAAAAAACCAAATAAAAACAAGTTTTTTAAAAGACCTCTCTATTATCAAGTTCTATTTTTAATGTTGTTTTTATGTCGAGTTTTATATCTTTATATACATAGTGGCTAATACTTATTTCAACTCTCATATTGTATTTTGATCTGTTCTTTGTTATTTTTACATTGTCATAACATTATGTATTTATTTTAAATATAAAACTATTAAAGTAGTAAAAGTTGCTAGTTACTTCCCTTAGTTTTCAATAAACACTTAAAACTAGTCAAAACTAGTCATGGATGCATTCTTAGGTCTTGAAAAAATTTACAAGGCCCATTGGGTTTCAACCTACATTAAAAGACTTATATTGACCGACATTACAACCATTTCAAAAATCTCTCTCTTTTAAAATTGTGTTAAAATTAAGTATTTTTTTTTGTTATTCACTTAAAGTGTTTAGGTTAAATAAACTTATAATAAGTTATTTCCTTGGACATTAATTAGGAGTAACACTTCATTCCCTTTGCTTTCAAACTAAAAAAAATGATTCTTTAAAACTTATTAGCCTTTAAGTCTAATATTCATTAATGACACTCATATGTCAATTAAGGGTATTAATTTCTTTAGTAAGTCTAAAAATATGTGCCAATAATCAAGGTAAAAAGTAAAAGCAATAAAATTGGAATAAAGTTATCCATATATAGTTTTTGTACACATATGAGTCTTGCCAACCAATATGTATAAATAATGGTTCGACATAACACTATCAAACTAAAACTTCATTATGATAGTTAAACATTGCAACATAACTTATGTCAAATGAATCCATAAGGATTATTGTCCAAATCAAGTAAAATAAAAAGACATTCATGCCACTAAATCCTACTTCTAAGTAGATAAACCTATGGTGACATAAGTTGGATGTTCAAGACCGGGGTAAAAAACTTTTATTTAGAAAAATTATAAGTGAACCTTGGTACTATAAGATAAATAAACTTTAACAAGTCATTATCCATGGCCCACTATTGCATAAACAAAACGTTTAGCAACCGCTTTTTTTAGGATTAGAGTTGAGTTTAATAAGTCTAACATAGACGTATCTAATTATTAATTGACATAACTTGATTGATTATTTTTGGTCATAGGTCTTTATTGGGAGTAGTTGGTTATAGATATGTCAATTCATCAATTGTTATCAAACTTAATAAATAGTAGCAATAAAGAGTTACAATGTGAAAGACCATTAAGAACAATAACAACACATAGATTTCCCAGAGTGGCAACATCAATACTTTTTAGACCAACACTCAATTTCCAGTCATGAATACAAGCGCTGATTCCATTTGAAGGGACAAGTGAGGCCGAGCCATGATTGCAGATGAAAAGTTGGATTCCTTTGCAGGTGAAAACGGAGTGGTGGTGATGGAGTCCTCTAGTTTTTGAAGGGGAAAAAGGGAGGATAAAATGTCTAGGGTGAAGAGGGGGAGAGAAGATTGAGTGATAAGAGGGTGCATGGTAAAGGGGTGGAGATTCGAGGGTTATAATGCAGTGATGCATTCAGGGTAGAAGGAGATTAAGAGGTAAGAAGAAGAATGAAAGGAAATTGAGAGGAATGTGTTACTATTTAAGGATGTTTTTCATTTTTTTAATCTACTCTTGTTATTGTCGAGAGAGTTCAAGTGAAGACTGCAACCTTTTTTTTAAAGTTTTGTTGTCTAGGAATCTTTGGCGATCAACTTTTGGTTCTTTAGATTTTCTTTCCTTGATTTCCTTTCTCTTACAAGGTTCCATTTTTAATATTTTGAATTCATTAATAAGGAGAAATTAGAGAAAAAATAGCTCTATTGATCCTTCATGTGCATGCATGATAGAAGCTTTATTGTTTATATTTAAATATATTATTAAAAATAATAAAGCTTCTATCATGCATGTATATGAAGGATCAATATAGCTATTTTTTCTCTAATTTATACTTATTAATGAATTCAAACTATTAAAAATAAAACCTTGCAAGAGAAAGGAAATCAAGGAAAGAAAATCCGAAGAAACAAAAGTTGATCTTCAAAGATACCTAGACAATAAAACTTCAAAAAGAGGTTGCAGTCTCTACTTGAACTCTTTCGACAATAACAAAAGTAGATAAAAAAACAAAAAAACATCCTTAAATATTAACACATTCCTCTCAATTTCCTTTCATTCTTCTTCTTTCCTCTCAATATCCTTCTAACTTGAATGCATCACTTCACTGAAACCCTTGAATCACTATTCCCTTACCATGCACCCTCTTATCACCCGATCTTCTCTCCCCCTTTTCACCCTAGACATTTTATCCTTCCTTTTTCCCCTCCAGAAAATGGAGGACTCCATCACCACCACTCTGTTTTCAACTATAAAGGAATCCAACTTTCCATCCTCAGTCACAGCTCGACCTCACTTATCCCTTCAAATGGAATTGGTGCTGCTATTTATGACTAGAAATTAAGGAGTGTTAGTCTAAAAAGTATTGATGTTGCCACTTTAGGAAATCTGTGTGTTGATATTGTTCTTAATGTTCCAAGATTGCCCCCTCGTAATGGATAAGTTCAAACATCCACTCATGATTTAACTCATTTTAGTCAATTTATTTTTGACCCATGTAGTTAGACCATTAATATATTTGGCACAACTGACCCATTAAAAATAGAAAACAATTTGTAATGCAACTTACCTCATGTAGAATGTTTTAGAGTTAGAATATCTTTCCTTTAACATTGATTGGTACTTAAAAGTGTATTTTTATCAAGGTTTTATATCATCATTTTACACTTGAAGTATCAATAACTCCTTAACTAAAACATGTTTTATAATAATATATCTAATAATATAAGATACCTTTAATTTATAGTAAATGTTCATTTTAAATGTATGCCTATCACATAAATGAAAGGATTGATTGATGAATTTAATAACTGAAATTGGAAGGACAAAGAGATGGCCAAACTTAGAAAAGAGATGTTAGTGCAATATAAACCGGAACACTGCTTGGTAATTGGGCCATATCTGGAGTTGTAGATCTCAGATATAGGTCTACTTTATATGGATGGAAAAGTAAGACATAAGCCTACAGCTTTTATATGGATCCTAAGATCTAAAAAGTTCATTTTCAAGTTCAAATTGAAGCAACAACAAAGAAGTCCGAATCTGTTTTCCAGCCCGAGCACTATTCAGTATTTGGCCCATATCTGGAGTTCTAAATGTCCAAATGAGCTGAAGTTTTTACACAAGAAAACTGAGACAATTTCCTACAACTTTCATGTTCAAGTGGCTCCAATGTTGACGTTATCTTGACACGACTAAAAGGTTGATGTCTTCTCCCAAGTGCAGGAGTGTCGAAGTAATAAATAACCCGGCAAGACCGGGGTCGAACCACAGGGAGGTTAATTGTACAAATTATAGACAACAATTATAAACAACAATAATAGCAATAACAACAATAACTATAATAATAATAATAATAATAATAATAATAATAATAATAATAATAATAGTAATAATAGTAGTAGTAGTAGTAGTAATAGTATTAGTAGTATTAATAATAATAATAATAATAATAATAAAGAAAGAGAAGAAGAAGAAGATGATGATGATGAGAACTTAGAGATGAAATATTAAAGTAAGGATTAAACAATAATAATAACAAATGTCAAGGTTAGAGGTTCCACTAATGGTATATCAAACAAGTATAGTATAAACCCTTATTATTGAATTGGAAACCACACACAAAGGAGGTTCCAATCAGATTATATATTGTTAACATGATTACATTAGTCATCTTATTCAATTAATGCTAATACTTGTAAATCTCGTCAAGCATTCATGATTATAACTTATGTTAACAACAAATCAAGTTCCTTTCATAGCTCAGGTGTCGGTTATACCATACATTATGGGCTATGAAAGTGCCAAGCATTTGTTGTACCAAGTGTTATACAACATAAATCAAGATTAGTCATTTAACAAGCAAAGTATTAAAGAGTGAACAAGATAACAAATATAAAACATGTTAGTATCAAACATTAAAGTCCATATTAAGTTTACACTATACTTATTCTCACACCATTAGTGTAACCTTTTCACCTTGACATAATTAACTTAGCTAGACATAATGAAAGAAAGCAAAATAGATAAATAAAATAAGAACATAAAAGTTAACTAAGTAAAAGAAAGGAAATGAAAGGCATAAACTTAATATTAATGAAAGCAAAGCATAAACATTACAAAAAATACAAAGAGAGAAAGGAAGAGAATGATCTTGATCTGGAAACCAAGATGCCTAAATGCATGGCAAATGCCTCCTTTTATAGGCCAAAATTAGGAACTATTGATTTGATGACTAATTGATAAGTGGGTGGCCAACTTTTGACTTGGTGACAATCCTTATCTTCTCTTGTCTGCCCAAAACATCATTGATAACGTCAAAACTGGAGCCAGGTGCAACATGAAAGTTGTAGGCAATTGTCTCAGCTTTCTTGTGTAAAAAATTCAGCTCATTTGGACTTTTAGAACTCCAGATATGGCCAAAATACCGAACAGTGCTCGGGCTGGAAGACAGATTCGGGCTTCTTTGTTGTTACTACAATTTGGACTTGATAATGACCTTTTTAGATCTTGGGCTCCATATGAAAGTTGTAGGCCTATGTCTTACCTTTCCATTCATATAAATTGGACCTAAATCTGAGATCTGTAGCTCCAGATATGGCCCAATTACCGAACAGTGTTCCGGTTTGGATTGCACCGACATCTCTTCTCTAAGTTTGACCATCTCTTTATCCATGCAATTTAAGTTCTTCAAGTCATCAATCAATCCTTTCATTTATGTGATAGACCTGCATTAAAAATAGACATTTACCACAAATTATAGGTATCTTATATTATTAGATACATTATTATAAAACATATTTTAGTTAAGGAGTTATTGATACTTCAAGTGCAAAATGATGATATAAAACCATGATAAAAATGCACTTTTAAGTACTAATCACACCCCTCAACCAGCTTATTACTAGTCCCTAGTAATTAAAGCGTTAAAACAATTTGTAAATTTCATAAAGCAAGGTATTCATCATTTAACTTCCATTAATCTATCCAGATAAACAAACTCTTATTAAATTTATATATCTGCTCAATACCACTTAACAAGATATTAATAAACCTTTCTTTTGTGCTCAATATATCAACACATAATTATGGGGCTTTTCTTGGAAGAAAACAAAATTTTTTGTTCTAATGTTTAAGGTTAACTTCTTTGGGTTGGGATTACTATTTTTGTCTTTTTTTTTTTTTAACTCTATATACATATACTTTAAAAACATCATGCATCTTTAACCCATGTAACGAGCTTTCAGCTAATGACTCCCAGACCAGTTGGTCTTAGGGCATTAGGTGTTAAGACACCCCTACGAGCTTAGTAACTCGGGTCGCAGATACTGATATGTAGATAGTGCAATGTTTGATTCCCTTAAGCTTTTCTCCTCAACCCATGTAACAAGCGTTGGGCCAATAGCTCCCAAGTCAGTTGACTTTAGGGTATTAGGTGTTAAAACACCCCTTCGGGCTTAATTGCTTAGGTTAGGGAGGCTACGAAACCAAACTTATCTACATTTCTATTATCATCATTTTGTTTTTTTTTTCTTTTTTTTCATGTTTTTCTTTTTTTTTTAATTATATACAATCCCTTTCCCTTAGTTGTTACCTTTAACAAAAGAACATAAATAATGTAATAATCCAATATGCAACCCATAATCATATGTTAAAGTGTGTGTGTGTAAATTAAGGTTTTAAAATACATGTTAAATAAGTATATGAGCAGAATTAAGTGGTAACAATACGAGAGTTTGTAAACCTGAATATTTCAGGAAGTATTATAATAGACCTTGTTAAGAATGGTTACTAAGATGCGTCTCAAGAGTCACTTTAACAAAAGAACTCTTTTACTCTGCCATCCTAGTAGCAACAATTATGCACATGCTTTATGAAATGAAAAACAATTTTTTTTTTATCAACTACTACCCTCTCCCCCCAACCAAAACGAGACATTGTCCTCAATGTTCTAAGGTAGAAAGATAGAGTATAGAAGATATCACCTGAAATAACGAACACTGACAAAACCTGAAACACACTAAAACAAAAATAAGAAATAACAAAACACAATAATAAAACCAAAAGACACAAAAAATTCACAAATGAAGGCTCAAATCCAATCTAATCTTTTTACGGCTTCCCGTAGATGACCAATTTATGCGACTCATGGAAGGATCAATCACAGGAATGAAAGATTGTAGTTGGTCAATCAATTGTTCAGCAGTAGTAGCAGAGATTATGATTTGTCGTGCAGAAGATGTTAAAAATTCCTGTTCCACAGCATGATCAAGAAAAGACAACAACTTATCATAATAACCATTAACATTTAACAAACCTATGGGTTTATGGTGAATGTGCAATTGAGCCCAAGAGGAAATATGAAAAATCTCTTCCAATGTGCCTAGACCACCTGGTAAAGCAATGAAAGCATCAGCATGGTTAAACATTGCATTCATTCGAGCCGACATTGTGGAGACCTGAAGTTCCTCTCCAATTGTTTTTCCAATGATGTCCCCTTGTGCCAAAGCTTCAGGGACGACCCCCAAAACTTGACTACCTCCTAAAAATGCAGCTATTGACACACCTCCCATTAACCCAAGACTGCCTCCCCCATACACTAAATGAATCTTTCTCTCAGCTAGCACCTGACCAAGATGGTTTGCTGATTCTAAAAACTCAAAAAGAAACACAAAAACAATGTGAGAAAAACAAAATAATCAACCTTTATCTACAAGATCATTCAAACCAGTTGATTCATTTTCACTAGGAAAATTATCAAAATAAGCTTTCAAACGATGTCCATTTTCCTTAAAATCATTGTCATTCATTGAATTCTCAATATCACAGGCCCCATAAGGATTGGTCCATCTTAATCTTAGCTCTTTAGGGAATGCATAGAGTTGAGAATCATAAAACAAAACTTTTTGACCAGTGTCAATTTTTTGACAATTTTCACAAGTTTTGCAGAATGCATGTGTGTCCTTGAACATGGTGGGCCAATAAAATGCATTTTGAAAGATTTTAGCAGTTGTCTTTTTTGACGAGAAATAACTGCCACATGCTTCAGAATGACAAAGTTTAATGACACTACTTACCTCATTGTCGGGAATGAATCTTTGAAATATTCGATCAGGACAATATTTGAATAAGTTAGGGTCATCACAATAAAAGTTCTTCACTTCGTTCAAAAACTTTTCTTTGTCTTGGGTACTCCAATCAGCTGGCAAATCTCCTAAAGCAAGATAATTGATATTTTTATCATACCAAGGCATTGGACTAAAAGAAAGTAAGGATTCGTTAGGAAAGTAATCATCGATTGGTGTGATGTCAGATGTCAAATCTGTTGTCACTGTTGATAAAAGATTCGCATCAACATTTTCGGTGCTTGTTTCATCCGTGATTTCTTCCTCAGAATAAACCATTTGCAAATCTTCAGTTTCATCCAATTCATTTTTACTTAAAGTAGATTCAAGTTGATCATAAACTAATTCGTCAATATGATCTACTTCTTGTAAATCATTATCATCTCCAGGTTGCTTGCAAATGTTGAAAATATTCATCTCCAATGTCATGTTTCCAAATGATAGCTTCATCAGTCCATTCCTACAATTAATCAATGTTGGCTTCCGGAACTACTTGCATTTGCATTGTATTGCCCTTTGAGATTTTGTTGTGTTTGAGATGGAAACTTACCTTTCTCTTGGAAACTAAGAGCAGATGTTAATTTAGCAAGAGTATCTTTAAAATCTGTCATGTTTTGAACAAGTTGAGTATTAATTGTCTCTTGCTTTTCAATGAATGCATGCAATGTTTCCTCAAGATTTCTTCTAGAAGGTGGAGCATAAGGAGGTGCATATCCATGAGAATTTTGAAAATTATGGTGTGCTTGAAATGGTGGTTGTGAATTTTGTGTGTGGTTTTCAATTGGATAATAAGAGTTTGTACTATACTTGTTTGACATACCATTAGTGGATCCTCTAACCTTGACATTATTTGTTATCAGTATTTAATGCTTATGTTAAATTTTCATCTCAAAGTTCTTATCAACCTTTCTTCTTCTTCTTCTTTATTGTTATTACTACTACTACTACTACTACTACTACTACTACTACTACTACTACTACTACTACTACTATGACTACTACTACTACTACTACTACTACTACTACTATTGCTAATATTATTATTGTTGTTGTTATTATTTATAATTGTTGTTTATAATTTGTACAATTAACCTCCCTGTGGTTCGACTCCGGTCTTGCTGGGTTATTTATTTCTTCAACACTCCTGCACTTGGGAGAAGACATCAATCTTTTAGTCGTGTCAAGTTTTTGGCGTCGTTGTCGTGGAGGTAAGTTCTTGTACAAATTATAGTATTTATTTTATTTTCTCTTTTCTTGTATATAACTTTGTTTCTTTTCTCTT
This sequence comes from Populus pruinosa, assembly GCA_026413675.1. Classification (NCBI taxonomy): domain Eukaryota; kingdom Viridiplantae; phylum Streptophyta; class Magnoliopsida; order Malpighiales; family Salicaceae; genus Populus; species Populus pruinosa. The sequence continues at coordinate 4,971,300 of CM048606.1, forward strand.
GTTTCTTCTTCTTTTGTTTTCTTTTTCCTTTTATTATATTCCTAAACATCTATGAGAGTGTGGTCATGTACATCAAGTAGTAGACTTTGTAGGGTATCCTCATCATTTTTAGAAAATATGGTCGAAGAAGATAATCAATCACTTCATAATAAGAATAATGAGAATAATTGTGTTAGAACACTTAGAGACCACATGAATCCCACAAGAACAAGTGCACCATCATGCATAGTTTTTCCTCCCGATACATCTCATTTTAATTTTAAGCCAGACATTATTCAACTTTTACCTTCTTTTCATGGCTTAGAATTGAAAAATCCATACTTGCATTTAAGGAAATTTGAGGAGGTTTGCAACACATATAATAATTTAAATTGTAGCATGAACACCATCAGATTAAAGCTTTTTTCTTTTTTTATTAAAAGATAAAGCTAAAACATGGCTACAAAATTTAAGACCAGGATCCATTCATGCTTGGTATGAAATGCAACAACAATTTTTAAAGAAGTTTTTCCCATCTCACAAAACAAACTCTTTCAAAAGACAAATCACCACTTTTACTCAAAAACCAGGAAAAACATTTTACCAATGTTGGGATAGGTATAGAGACTTGCTTAGTACTTGCCCTCATCATGGTTTTGAAACATGGAGATTGGTTTCATATTTCTATGAAGGTTTAACACCTAGAGATAGGCAAATGGTTGAATTGATGTGCAATGAAAATTTTGAAGATAAAGACCTTGATGAAGAATGGAGTACTTAGACTTATTTGCTGAAAATACCCAAAATTAGGACACTGCGGGTATTTATGAGGCACAAAGTAAAACTCAACCTCATACATCTAGTGGAGATATGTACAACCTTAGAGAAGATCATGACCTCCAAGCTAAGTTTGCATCTTTAGCCAGAAAAGTTGAGGCACTAGAATTAAAAAAGAGTGGTCAATTAAAATCTGTTGAAAACATTATGTGTCAAATATGTGAAACAAATGAACACTCAACTAATAAGTATCCAACCTTGCTTTCTTTTAAGGAATGTCTCCATGAACAAGCCCATGTTTTAAACAGTTTTCAAAGAGCCAACCATAACCCATACTCATAAACATACAACCCTGGTTGGAGAAATCACCCAAATTTTAGTTGGAAGAGTGAGAGTGAGAACAATAATGCACAAACTTCACAACCACCATTTCAAGCACACGATAATTTCTAAAATTCTCATGGATATGCACCTCTTTATGCTCCATCTCCTACAAGAAATGTTGAGGAAACTTTGTATGCATTCATTAAAAAGCAAGAGACAATCAATACTCAACTTGCTCAAAATATGATAGATTTTAAAGATTCTCTTGCAAAATTAACATTTGCTCTCAGTTTCTAAAAGAAAGGTGAGTTTCCATCTCAACCACAACAAAATCCCAATGGGCAATACAATGCAAATGTAAGTAGTTCCGGAAGCCAACACATGGATCAAGTCAAATCAGTCACTACTCTTCGTAGTGGTAAGGCTATTAAAAAACCTTCTCTTGAATCTTATGAGAAAGATGATGAGTCAATCTCCGAGGGTAAGGAAGGGGTTGAATCTGAAAATTGCAAAGAAACGACTGATTCCCACCAGCATTTCCATTTCCTCAAGCCATGACCAAACAAAGAAAAGTCAATCACAACTCTGAAATTTTTAAAATTTTCAAACAGGTAAGGATCAATATACCTTTACTGGATGCTATTAAACAGGTCTTTCCTATGCTAAATTTTTGAAAGATCTATGCATTGTGAAAAGGAAACTGAATATGAAAAAGAAAGCCTTTTTAGCCGAACTAGTAAGTGCTATTCTTCAGAACAATAATGCTTTGAAATATAAAGACCCTGGTTATCCTACAATTTCTTGCTTTATTGGAGAACATAAAATTGAAAGAGCCTTACTTGATCTTGGAGCTAGTGTGAATTTACTTCTATATTCAGTTTTTTAAAGTCAATCTAGGAGAGTTAAAACCAGCTTCTATAACTCTTTTACTTGCTGATAGATCTGTAAAAGTGCCTAGAGGAATAATTGAAGATGTGTTAGTATAAGTCGATAAATTCATTTATCCTGTGGATTTTGTTGTGTTGGACACACAACCTGTTGAAGCATGTAATTCATTTCCTGTTATTTTAGGACGTCCGTTTCTTGCAACCTTTAACGCATTGATTAATTGTACGAATGGACTGATGAAGCTATCATTTGAAAACATGACATTGGAGATGAATATTTTCAACATTTACAAGAACCTGAAGATGATAATGATTTACAAGAAGTAGATCATATTGACGAATTAGTTTATGATCAACTTGAATCTACTTTAAGTAAAAATGAGTTGGATGAATTTAAAGATTTGCAAATGATTTATTTTGAGGAAGAAATCACAGATGAAAAATGCACCGAAAATATTGATGCGGATCTTTTGTCAAAAGTGACAACAAATTTGATATCTGACCAATCGATGATTACTTTCCTAACGAATCCTTACTTTCTCTTAGTCCAATGCCTTGGTATGATAAAAATATCAATTTTCTTACTTTAGGAGATTTGCCAACTGATTGGAGTACCCAAGATAAATAAAAGTTTTTGAATGAAGTGAAGAATTTTTATTGTGATGACCCTAACTTATTCAAATATTGTCCTGATCAAATACTTCAAAGATTCATTCCCGACAATGAGGTAAAAAATATCATTAAACTTTGTCATTTTGAAGCATGTGAAAGTTATTTCTCGTCAAAAAAGACAGCTGCAAAAATCTTTCAAAATGGATTTTATTGGCCTACCATGTTCAAGGACACGCATGTATTCTGTAGAACTTGTGAAAATTGCCAAAAAGTTGATTCTGGTCAAAATGTTTTGTTTTATAATTCTCAACTCTATTAATTCCCTATAGAGCTAAGATTAAGATGGAGCAATTCTTATGGGGTTTGTAATATTGAGAATTCAATGAATAATAATATTTTTAAGGAAAATGGACATTGTTTGAAAGCTTACTTTGATAATTTTTCTAGTGAAAATGAATCAACTGGTTGGAATGATCTTATAGATAAAGGTTGATTATTTTATTTTTCTCACATTGTTTTTGTGTTTCTTTTTTAGTGATTTTTGCTAGTTTCTCTCACCCAGTCAAATGGCAGATAACGGTACTCCGTGACTTAAGTCGGTTCTTTCAGTTTCTTATAATAATTGATATTTGTATATATTTGTGCAATTCTTTTAATCTCTCTTTCAATTCTCATTTGATAATGGATACTAATCTTGAAAAATTGAAAAGGTATTTTCCCGCTTTGCCTCAGAATGTGATTACAAAAATTTACCGTGCTAGATGTGCAAGATTGAGATTGTTAATGAATCATGGAATTCCTAAAGATATTCGTTGGTTGATTAAAGTAAAGGTCTGATTATCAGGTGAGTCCTCTAACTCTTTTATTTCACACATGCCTGGAATAGGTAAAAGCATTTTTGCAAAGAAGCGTCGTGCAAAACGATTGAAAATTTGTCATCGATGTGCTAGATGGACTTGTAATACACAATGTCATTCTTTAGGAATGATATCTATAAACCGTGAAGATAAAATACAATTCATTAGGAATGGCCTGAGTAAGGAGTCTTTAGATAATGTTTTATTGACTCTTGAGACGCATTCTAGTGGAGATGTGCATCGTGTAATTCATGATTTATGGCCACTATTTCATAAAGAACATGATCAACTTAGTCTTGGGAATCTGACTAAAAAAGGCCCTATTTGCCAGTTTTTAAGAAAACTGGGTGGGAAGCCTATCCCCGACCCATAGAGGGCATTTAAGTCGTTCTTGGACGTAAAACTAAGGGAAGATGTGAGCCACAATCACAATTACCTATACATACACATGCTTTTTTAAAAGTAAATAAATAAATAAATAAATAAAGAGAGAGAGATTATGTGTATGAGACTTTAGCTGACCTACATATAAGTGGTATGATTGCGTTTCTAATTTCTCATCTATAAAATCCTCTCTTCCTTACTTTCATTTCTACTCAACCCATACATTCAACAAATATAGAAGTGTGTAGAAATAACAAGTTCCTTAGGTCATCATATAAGAAATATTTGTGTTTTTGGTGGATCTAGTCTTGGGAAAGAAAAGGATTTTTTAGAATCAGCAAATCATCTTGGTCAAGTGCTAGCTGAGAGAAAGATTCATTTAGTGTATGGGGGAGACAGTCTTGGGTTAATGGGAGGTGTGTCATCACGATCAATTAAGTCCATACCTTCAAATGTTCAACCACCAAAACCTGATTTGAAGTCGTTGCCATCCAATCTCAAATACTCATTTTTGGGAGAAAATGAAACTTTTCCGGTAATAATCTCTTCCAAACTTAATGCACATCAAGAAGTTAAGTTATTACAAACTTTGAAAATGCACAAAAATACATTAGGATGGACCATAACTGATATAAAAGGAATTAGTCCTTTGATTTGTTCACATAGAATTTATTTAGAGGAAAATGCTAAACCCTCTAAAGAAATGCAACGAAGGCTAAATCCTAATATGAAAGAAGTAGTGAAAAATGATGTCATTAAGATTCTAGATAATGAAATCATTTATCCTATTTCTGACAGCAAATGGGTAAGTCCTACCCAAGTTATACCCAAGAAGTCTGGAGTCACTGTGATAACAAATGAGAACAATGAGTTAATTCCTACTAGAACTGTTACTGGTGGGCGCATGTGCATTGACTATAGGAAACTTAATTCAATGACTAGAAAAGATCATTTTTCTTTACCTTTCATGGATCAAATCTTAGAAAGAGTTGCAGGTCATGAATTTTATTGTTTCTTAGATGGGTATTCGGGTTACAACCAAATTGAAATTGCATTGGAAGATCAAGAAAAGACTACTTTCACATGTCCATTTGGTACTTTTGCATATTGAAGGATGCCTTTTGGATTATGTAATGCACCAACCACATTTCAAAATGCATGCTTAGTATATTTAGTGATATGGTTGAACATTTTCTTGAGATTTTCATGGATGATTTTTCTGTTTTTGGCGATTCATTTGATGATTGTTTAACTAACTTAGGAAAGGTTTTGAGTAGGAGTGAAGAGAAGAATCTTGTGCTAAATTGGAAAAAATGTCATTTTATGGTAATAAACGGCATTGTACTTGGTCACATTGTTTCGTTAAAAGGAATTGAGGTTGACAAATCTAAAATCGATTTAATTGCAAACTTGCCAACACCAAAATCTCTTAAAGATGTTAGATCATTCCTGGGACATGCTGGTTTTTATAGAAGGTTCATCAAAGATTTTAGTGTAATATTTAAGCCTTTAAGTAACCTTCTAATAAAGGATATTATTTTTGAATGGACTGAACATTGTGAAGAAGCCTTTGTTAAACTTAAAAACTTGCTTACTTGTGCTCCTATCATTCAACCTCCCGATTGGTCATTACCTTTTGAAATAATGTGTGATGCTAGTGATTATGCTGCAGGTGCTGTTTTGGGACAAAGAAAAGATAAGAAACCTTATGTAATTTACTATGTAAGAAAAACTTTAAATAGTGCTTAAATGAATTATACCACCACTGAAAAAGAATTACTTGCAGTAGTATTTGCATGTGAAAAATTCAGATCTTATCTTGTTGGCTCACCTGCTGTTGTTTCTAGTGATCATGTAGCATTGAAATATCTTTTTTCTAAGAAAGATTCTAAGGCTAGATTGGTGCGGTGGATTTTATTACTTCAAGAATTTGATATCACAATCAAAGATAAGAAAGGCAACAAAAATGTTGTCGCAGATCACTTGTCAAGATTGACAACAGATTTGAAAACTGACATCACACCAATCGATGACTACTTTCTCGATGAATCTTTACTTTCTGTCTCTACAATGGCTTGGTTGCTTAATATTGTTAATTTTCTTGTTTCAGGACAATTACCAGCTTATTGGAGTACCCAAGATAAAGAAAGTTCTTGAACGAAGTGAAGAACTTTTATTGGGATGATCCTTATTTATTCAAATATTGTCCTGATCAAATATTTCAAAGATGCATTCCTAACAATGAGGTAAGTAGTGTTATTAAATTTTGTCATTCTAAGGCATGTGGGGGCCATTTCTCGTCAAGAAAGACAACTGCAAAAATCTTACAAAGTGGATTTTTCTGGCCCACCATGTTCAAAGACTCACATGCATTTTGCAAGTCTTGTGAAAATTGTCAAAAGTTGGGATCTATTTCAAAACATCACATGATGCCTTTAAATCCTATTATTGCCATTGAGATCTTTAACTATTGGGGTATAGATTTCATGGGTCCATTCCCTCCATCATTTGGTTTCTTATACATATTAGTTGCAGTAAATTATATTTCAAAATGGATAAAGGCAATTCCAAGTCGAAACAATGATCACAAAACAGTGATAAAGTTTTTGAAAGAAAATATTTTGAGTTGATTTGGAGTCCCTCGAGCCATAATAAGTGATGGTGGAACACATTTCTGCAACAAGCCATTTGAGTCTTAATAAAAAAATATGGAATCACATACAAAGTTGTCATCCCTTATCACCCTCAAACAAGTGGACAAGTAGAGCTTGCTAATAGGGAGATCAAACATATTTTGGAGAAAACAGTGAACCCTAATAGGAAAGACTGGTCTTTAAGACTTAATGATGCACTTTGGGCTTATCGAATTGCTTATAAAACATCATTAGGTATGTCACCTTATAGACTAGTCTATGGAAAACTTTGTCACTTGCTTGTGGAACTTGAACATAAAGCTTATTGGGCTATTAAAACTTTCAATTCAAATATGGATGATGCTAGTGAACTGTGAAAATTATAAATAAATGAGTTGGAGGAAATAAGAAATGATGCATATGAAAATTCAAGAATTCATAAAGCAAGAATTAAAGAGTTTCATGACAAGAAAATACTGAGAAAAACATTCAATGTTGGTCAAAAAGTCTTGGTTTATAATTCTCGACTGCATTTATTTCCTGGAAAATTAAGATCAAGATGGAGCGGTCCTTTTATTGTGAAATATGTATATCCATATGGGGCCTACGACATCGAGAATCCAAAGAATGACAATATTTTCAAGGTAAATGGACATTGTCTGAAAGTTTACTTTGGTAATTTTTCAGTTGAATATGACTCTATTAAATTGGGTGATCCTGTATATAAAGATTGATTTTTATTTTTTTTGTTTCCTTTTTAGTGATTTTTGCTAGTTTCTTTCACCAGGATGGCAGATAACAGTACTCCATGACTTAAGTCGGTTCTTTTAGTTTCCCATAATAACTGATATCTGTGTATATATTTGTGCAATTCTTTGAATCTCTCTTCCAATTCTCATTTGAAAATAGACACTAATCTTGAAAAATTGAAAAAGTATTTTCCCGCTGTACCTCAGAATGCGATTACAAAAATTTACCATGCTAGATGTGCAAGATTGAGTTTGTTAATGAATTATGGAATTCCTGAAGATATTCGCTGGTTGATTGAAGCAAATGTCCGATTATCAGGTGAGTCCTCTAACTCCTTCATTTCACACATGCTTGGAACAGGTAAAAGCACTTTTGCAAAGAAGCGTCGTGCAAAACGACTGAAAGTCTATCATCGATGTGCTACATGGACTTGGAATAGACAATGTCGTTCTTTAGAAATGGTATCTATAAGCCATGAAGATAAAATACAATTCATTAAGGATGGCTTGAGTAAGGAGTATTTAGATAATCTTCTATTGACTCTTGAGACGCATCCTAGTGGAGATGTGCATCATGCAGTTCATGATTTATGACCACTATTTCATAAAGAATATGATCAACTTAGTCTTGGGAATCTAACTAAAAAAGACTCTGCTTGCTAGTTTTTAAGAAAACTGTATGGGAAGCCTATCCCCGATCCATAGAGGGCGTTTAAGCTGTTTTTAGATATAAAACCAAGGGAAGATGTGGGCCACAATCACAACTACCTGTACATACACATGCTTTTTCAAAAATAAATAAATAAATAAATAAAAAGAGAGAGAGAGTGTGTGAGACTCCAGCTAACCTACATATAGGTGTTATGATTGCCTTTATAATTTCTCATCTATAAAACCCTCTCTTTCTTCCTTTCATTTCTACTCAACCCATACATTTAACAAATACAGAAGTGTAGAAATGGCAAGTTCCTCAAGTCATCATATAAGAAATATTTGTGTTTTTTGTGGATCTAGTCCTGGAAAAGAAAAGGAGTTTTTAGAATCAGCAAATCATTTTGGTCAAGTGCTAGTTGAGAGAAAGATTCATTTAGTGTATGGGGGAGACAGTCTTGGGTTAATAGGAGGTGCGTCAATAACTGTATTTTTAAGAGGTAGTCAAGTTTTGGGGGTCGTCCCCGAAGTTTTAGCACAAGGAGACATCATTGGAAAAAAAATTGGAGAGGAACTTCAGGTCTCCACAATGTCGGCTCGAATGAATACAATGTTTAACCATGCTGATGCCTTCATTGCTTTACCAGGTGGTCTAGGCACATTGGAAGAGATCTTTCATATTTCCTCTTGGGCTCAACTGCACATTCACCATAAACCCATAGGTTTGTTAAATGTTAATGGTTATTATGATAAGTTGTCTTTTTTTAATCATGGTATGGAACAGGAATTTCTAACATCTTCTGCACGACAAATCATAATCTCTGCTGCTACTGCTGAACAATTGATTGACGAACTACAATCTTTTATTCCTGTGATTGATCCTTCCATGAGTCGTATAAATTGGTCATTTAAGAAAAGCTGTAAAAAGCTTAGATTGGATTTGAGCCTTCATTTATGAATATTTGTGTCTTTTGGTTTTATTATTGTATTTTGTTATTTCTTATATTTGTTTTAGTGTGTTTCAGGTTTGTCAGTGTTCATTATTTCAGGTTATATCTTCTATACTCTATCTTTCTACCTTAGAACATTAAGGACAATGTCTTGTTTTGGTTGGGGGGAGAGGGTAATAGTTGATAAAAAAAAATATTTTTTCATTTCATAAAGCATGTGCATAATTGTTGTTACTAGGATGACAGAGTAAAGGAGCTCTTTTGTTAAAGTGACTCTTGAGACGCATCTTAGTAACCATTCTTAACAAGGTCTATTATAATACTTCTTGAAATATTCAGGTTTACAAACTCTCGCATTGTTATCACTTAATTTTGCTCATATACTTATTTAACATGTATTCTTAAACCTTAATTTACACACACACACTTTAACATATGATTGTAGGTTGCATATTGGATTATTACATTATTTATGTTCTTTTGTTAAAGGTAACAACTAAGGAAAAGAGATTGTATATAATTAAAAAAAAAGAAAAAAAAGAAAAGAAAGAAAAAAGAAAAAAATGATAATAATAAAAATGTAGATAAGTTTGGTTTCGTAGCCTCCCTAACCTAAGCAATTAAGCCCGAAGGGATGTTTTAACATCTAATACCCTAAAGTCAACTGACTTGGGAGCTATTGACCCAACGCTTGTTACATGGGTTGAGGAGAAAAGCTTAAGGGAATCAAACATTGCACTATCTACATATCAGTATCTGCGACCCGAGTTACTAAGCTTGTAGGGGTGTCTTAACACCTAATGCCCTAAGACCAACTGGTCTGGGAGTCATTAGCTGAAAGCTTGTTACATGGGTTAAAGATGCATGATGTTTTTAAATTATATGTATATATATATATATATATTTTAAAAAAAGAAGACAAAAATAATAATCTCAACCCAAGGAAGTTAACCTTAAACATTATAACAAAAATTTTGTTTTCTTCTAAGAAAAGCCCCATAATTATGTGTTGATACATTGAGCACAAAAGAAAGATTTATTAATATTTTGTTAAGAGGTATTGAGCAGATATATAAATTTAATGGGAGTTTGTTTATCTGGATAGATTAATAGAAGTTAAATGATGAATACCTTGCTTTGTGGAATTTGCAAATTGTTTTTCTATTTTAACGCTTTGATTACTAGGGACAAGTAATAAGCTGGTTGAGGGATGTGATTAGTACTTAAAAGTGCATTTTTATCATTGTTTTGTATCATTATTTTGCACTTGAAGTATCAATAACTCCTTAACTAAAGCATGTTTTATAATAATATATCTAATAATATAAGATATCTCTAATTTGTAGTAAATATTCATTTTAAATGTAGGCCTATCACATAAATGAAAGGATTGATTGATGACTTTAAGAACTTAAATTGCAAGGATAAAGAGATGGCCAAACTTAGAAAAGAGATGTCGGTGCAATCCAAACCGGAACCCTGTTCAGTAATTGGATCATATCTGGAGCTATAGATCTCAGATTTAGGTCTGCTTTATATGAATGGAAAGGTAAGACATAGGTCTACAACTTTTATACAGAGCCTAAAATCTAAAAAGGTCATTTTCAAGTTTAAATTGAAGCAACAACAAAGAAGTCCGAATCTTTCTTCTAGCCTGAACACCGTTTAGTATTTGGCCGATATCTGGAGTTCTAGAGGTCCAAATGAATTGAAATTTTTACACAAGAAAGATGAGACAATTTCCTACGAGTTTCTTTTTCAAGTGGCTCCAATTTTAACGTTATCAATGACGTTTTGGGCAAACAAGAGAAGATAAGGATTGTCACTGAGTCAAGAGCTGGTCACCCACTCATCAATTAGTCATCAAATCAATAGTTCCCAATTTTGGCCTATAAAAGGAGGCATTTACCATGCATTTAGGCATCTTGGTTTCCAAATCAAGATTATGCTCTTGCTTTCTCTCTTTATATTTTTTTTGTAATGTTTATGCTTTGTTTTCATTAATATCAAGTCTATGCCTTTCATTTCCTTTCCTTTACTTAATTAACTTTCATCTTATTTATATTCTTATTTTGTTTATCTATTTTTCTTTGTTTCATTATGTCTAGCTAAATTTATTATGTCAAGGTGAAAAGGTTACACTAATGGTGTAAGAATAAGTATAGTATAAACTTAATATGGACTTTAATGTTTGATACTAACATGTTTTATATTTGTTATCTTGTTCACTCTTTAATACTTTGCTTGTTAAATGACTAATCTTGATTTATGTTGTATAACACCTGGTACAAAAAATGCTTGGCACTTTCATAGCGCATACTGTATGGTATAACCGACACCTGAGCTATGAAAGGAACTTGATTTGTTGTTAACATAAGTTATAATCATGAATGCTTGATGAGATTTACAAGTATTAGCATTAATTGAATAAGTTGACTAATGTAATCATGTTAACAATCTATAATCTGATTGGAACCTCCTTTCTATGTGATTTCTAATTGGATAATAAGAGTTTATACTATACTTGTTTGACATACCATTAGTGGATCCTCTAACCTTGACATTGTTTGTTATTGTTATTTAATCCTTACATTAATTTTCCATCTCAAAGTTCTTAAAAAACTAAAAAATATCTTTACAAATTATTTTTTTTGTTTGAATAAAAATGACAAAATGAAATTCATGATTAGATTAAATTTGTTTTCCAAGATATTCTTTACATGTTGACATAAACATATAGATATTTGTTCTCATCTTAATGGTATTGTCCATTATTATTTATTCACCATTTTCTTGAGAGAAGTTTTTTTAACCTAATCAAATTGAATGAAATATAAGAATAAGCACAACAAGAAGACATGTTCACTATTAGAGTGTCTATTAATAATAAAATTTAATTGTGTTCTTAGATTAATTATAATAAAATTCTTAATGAAAGCCATCATAATTATTATAATCATTCCATTGTTAATCCATAATGATTTCCCCAACCAAACTCATTTGTTGTTATTGAAATATCTATTTGAAAGCTTTCTTGCACTATGTTAATACCATAATAGTAATAATATATAACTAAGTAACACCATTATAAATAAATAAATAAATAAAATAATAATTTTTATAATATGTACATGTACCTATTGATCACCTATTAGCACAAGAAACTACTTGTTAGAAAAAAAAGTTGTTAATAAAATCATTTTGTGTACAAGCCTCTTATATTACAAATAAATGGTTTGTTTTATTGATGGAAATTAATGAGCATTATCAAAGAATTCATTAGAAGTGTTAATTAAGTCAATTACAAGATCAATAACAAAAAGATTAAAGAAACATTTAATGGGCTAATTCAAGATATTTGAATCAAGTTAAACATCAAGATTATATATAAAAAAGATGATCAAACTTTAATTAATAAAATTCATGTAAAGGAAGGAGCTGGTTTTTAGGCTTGAGGCAACATATTGGACTTATTTTTCCAATATATAATTTTAAGTTAATAGAAATAGCTTTTGATTTGTGACACGACCAAAAGATTGATGTCTTTTCTTAAATGTAGGAGTGTCGAAGTAAAAAATAATCCGGTAAGACTGAAGTCAAACCATAAAGAGGTTAATTGTATAAATTATAAACAACAATAATACAACAACAACAACAACAATAACAATAATAACAGTAGTAGTAGTAGTAGTAGTAATGATAAAGAAGAAGAAGAAGAAGAAGAAGAAGAAGAAGAAGTTGATGAAAACTTTGAGATGGAAGATCAATATAGGGATTAAACAATAATAACAACAAATATCAAGGTTAGAGAATCCACTAATGGTATGTGAAAAAAGTATAGTATAAACTCTTATTATTCAATTGGAAACCATACACAAAGTAGGTTCCAATCGGATTATAAATTATTAATATGATTACATTAGTTATCTTATTCGAATAATGCTAATACTTGTAAATGTTGTCAGACATTCATGATTATAAATTATGTTAATAATAAATCAAGTTCCTTTCATAGCACAGATGTCGGTTATACCATACAGTATGGGTTATAAAAGTGTCAAGTATTTGTTGTACCAAGTGTTATACAATATAAATCTAGATTAATCATTTAACAAGCAAAGTATTAAAAGTGAACAAGATAACAAATACAAAATATCTTAGTTTAAACATTAAGGTCCATGTTGAGTTTACACTATACTTATTCTTACACAATTAGTATAACCTTTTCACCTTGACATAATAAACCTTGATAAAATTTGAGTAATTATATATGTTGTAGACCTTCTTGAATTTCTTCAAATCCAAGTATTGATTTTCAAAATCTAAGCTATGAAAAGAAAATAAAAGTTGAATAATTCCTAGTTTAAAATTAAAATGAGATGCATTAGGAGGGGAAACTATGCATGATGGTACACTTATTCTCGTGGGATTTATATGGTTTCTAAGTGTTCCAACATGGTTATTATTATTATTCTCATTATAAAGTATCTGATTATCTTCTTTGGTTATATTTTTTAAAAATGATGAGGATACCCTACGAAGTCTACCACTTAATGTACGTGACCACACTTTCATGCACGTATAGGAATAGAATAAAAGGAAGAAGAAAATAAAAGAAGATGAAACAAAATAAAAGAAATAAAGTTATATACAATAAAAGTGAAAATAAAATAAATACTATAATTTGTACAATAACTTACCTCCCCAACAACTACGCTAAAAACATAACATGACCAAAAGATTAATGTCTTCTCCCAAGTGCAGTAGTGTTGAAGTAATAAATAACCGGCAAGACTAAAGTCGAACCACAGGGTGGTTAATTGTATAAATTATAAACAACAATAATACAACAATAACAACAACAACAACAAGAATAGTAGTAGTAATATTAATAATAATAATGAAGAAGAAGAAGTTAATGAGAACTTTGAGATGGAAGATCAATGTAAGGATTAAACAATAATAACAACAAATGTCAATGTTAGAGGATCCATAAATGGTATGTCAAACAACTATAGTATAAACTCTTGTTATTCAGTTGAAAATCATATATAAAGGAGGTTCCAATTAGATTATAAATTATTAATATGATTACATTAGTTATCTTATTCGAATAATGCTAATACTTGTAAATGTTGTCATACATTCATGATTATAAATTATATTAATAACAAATCAACTTATTATTCAATTAGAGTTTACTGATTGCATATGTAATCATATAGTGGAATCAACTTGTGACGAATAAGAGGAGAAATCATGAACAGTCTATTGAGACTTGTGATGAAATAAAAGCTACAAAAGATTTGTCTCTAGCCATTACAATAGGGATATATATCATAAGTTGTAAAGTCTTCCTCAAGGTTCTAAGAATATGGAAGAATACCTTAAAGAGATGGAGGTAGCTATGATTTGAACAAATGAAATGAAGATAAGTTACTATGATAATATTTTTGAATGGTTTGAACCAATAGCTAACAAATGTTGTGGAGTTTCAATACTATGTAAAATTAGAAGATATGGTGCATATGACTTCAAAGGTGAAAAGACAACTCAAGAGAAAGGATAATTCAAAGCCAAGCTAAAATTTTGGTTCGTTCTTATCATGAAAGCCAAGCTAAAAGGATGTTAGGGTTATTCCTAAGGGTAGAAAGATGTCTTCACTAACATTAGAGTTAGCTCTAATCTCCAACCACCTTGTAATTGTAATATAAAATGTTTTCAATGTTTGAGGATAGGTCATATAGCTTCTTAATGTACAAAAAAAAAGAAGCTATAATTATATGTGTGATAATGGAGAGGGGAACTAAAAGTTTTAATGAGGATTATCAAATGTCGCCACTTTGGGATGCTAGTGATGGACTTGAGTGTGTGAATCACTTGTAGTTAGGCATCAATTGATTACTCAAATCAATAAGGATGATTTGGAGTAACAAAGAAAAAGCATATTTCATACTAGATGTTACATCAATAACATGGTATGTAACATCATTATCGATGTGGAAAGTTGTGCCAATGTAGCTAGCACTACTTTAGTTGAAAAATTAAATTTGATACTTTAAAACACCATAAGCCATACAAGTTGTAAGGTGAACAAACAATGTTAATTTATATTTTTGTACAAAAAAGCATATATTAATCTCCTAGTATTATTTCTTTGTTATGGGAATATGAAGATGCATTTTATGATGATGTTTCTAGTGGTTTACTGTCATTAAAGCAATAAAACATCAAATTGATTTTGTTCTTAATGCTTCAATTCCCAACCGACCAATCTATAGAAGTAATCTGGAGGAGAAAGTTTAGAAACTGTTGAAGGGTTGCTTAAGGAAGAGCATGAGTCCATGTATAGTTCCAAGCTACTTATACATATGAAGAATGGGTCTTTAAGGATGTATTTTGATTGTAGGGTTGTCATCAATATTATAGTAAAGTATAGACATATAATTTCAATGCTAAATGACATGTTAGGTGAGTTACATAGTTTATATATCTTTACAAAAATTGATTTAAAAAATAGATATTAAATTAGGATGAAAAAAGAAAATGAATGAAAAACTGCCTTTTAAACTAAATATGGGCTAGATAAGTGGTTGAATATGCCATTTGATCTCACTAATATACCAAGCATATTTTTAAGATTAATGAATCATCTGTTGCGTGCATTGATAACAAATTTGTTGTAATTTGTTTTGATGATATCTTGGTGTATAATGAATGTTTGAATGAGCATATTAATCATTTGCATTGTGTGTTTCATGTTTTGAGGAATGAAAAACTATATGCCAATTTAAAGAAATGTGTTTTTTGCATGGACAAAGTTGTTTTTCTTGGCTATGTTATTAGTATAAAAGGTACAAAAATGGATGAAAAAAATATGAAAGCTATCAAAAAAATGACTGGCACCCAAGTCAATTATCGAGGTAAGAAGTTTTTATAATTTCACTAGTTTTTATTGGCAACTTGTTAAAGATTTTAGTAAACTAGCTGCATAAATTGTTAAGAAATTTGTTGGTTTATTAATTTTAAATGGGTCATTAAAAAAGAGCATGCATTCAATTTGATTAAAGAAATGTCAAGTGTTGCACCTTTATTAACATTGCTCAACTTTTCTAAAACAATTAAAATTGTGTGTTATGCCTCAGGGATAAGTATTGGAATTTTTTGATGCTAAAGAAGTAGCCAATAAGCTATTTTAGTGAAAAGCTAAGCACGACAGCTACACAATCTATAACAAATAGTTACATGTTGGCTAGAGGTTTAGAGACTTAATAGTATTACTTATGGGCGAAAGAGTGTGTTATCCATTAAGATCAAAAATCATTGAAACACTTGAAAAGACTAGGTAACTAATTAAAGGGAACGCTAGTAGGTGGAGTTCATTAAGACCTTTCCATATCATTAAATACAAGCAATATAAGAATAATATTGTGGTTAATGCTCTATTTAGCAAGTCCATACTTATTGCTACTCTAAATGCAAGATTATTGGGTTTTGAGTATACTAAAGACATGTATGCCAATAATAATGATTTTGTTGATGTGTACAAAATGAGTGAGAAAGCAACCCATCAAAAATTTTATAGATTTGATAGGAACTTGTCAAAAGAGAATAAATTTTGAATGCCTAATAGTTCTATGCATGAGCTACTTGTGCATAAAGCCTATGAAAGAAGTTTGATGGGTCATTTTGGTATGATAACGACTTTAGAAGTGTTACATAAACATTTCTATTGGCCTAATATGAAACATGATATAAAAGGGTGTGTGATAGATATATCCCTAATATGAAACGTGATGTAGAATGGGTGCGTGATAGATATATCATGTGTAGGTGACCAAATCTAAGGTCTTATTACATAAGTTATATACTCATTTGCATGTACCTGATGAACCTTTAGTAGATATTTTCAAGGATTTTGTTTTAGATTTACCTAGGTCAAAACAATGTAGAGATTCAAGTTTTGTGGTTGTAGATAGATTTTTTAAGATAGCTCATTCCATATCTTGTCATAAAGCTGATGATGTAATCAATATTGTTGATTTGTTTCTTAGATAGATAGCATGACTCTATAGTGTTCCTAAGATTATTGTTTCAGGTTGAGATGTTAAGTTCTTAGTTATTCTTTTTAAGGTTTTACGAGGAAAATTAGAAACTAAATTATTCTTTTCAACTATTTATCATCCATAAATGGATGTTCAAATGAAAATAGTGAATAAATCTTTAACTATTTTATTGCGTCATTCAAAAAAAAAAAAGTTAAGAGCATCATCTATTGAATTTGTATATAATAAAAATTTACATTCCACTATCGATCACTCACCATTTGAAATTTTTCATGGTTTAAACCTACTAATTCCTTTGTAATTGTTGTAGGTGATTGGGAATGTGACTACGGTTGCTTTAAAAAATGTTTTTCACTTGAAAGATACATCAAAATAATATTTTTTAAAAATATTTTTAACATTAGCATATCAAAATAATTTTAAATCACCAAAAAAATATTAATTTTAAATAAAGAAAAAAAAAATAAAAAATTTATATTTTTCAAAAACGCTTTTAAAACACAAAAACAAATAGGGCCTTAAAAAATCTATTGATAAAAGAGTTAGTCTTAATGGAAATAAGAAGGCTAAAATGATGAAGAAACTCTATAAGAGTGTTTGGCAGCACATAAAAAATAAGAATTATCAATGTGCATATAAAGCTAGCATGATCTTTCAACCTAGTAATTAGGTTTGGATGTTGGATTTAAATGCATATAAGGAATGAAAGATTTCCAACTTATGGACAATCTAAGTTGATCTTAGAAAGAATGGTTCATTTCAAGTCCTTGACCAAATTAATGACAATACATACAAGTTAAAACTTCTAGTTGAGTTTAATATTAATACTACATTTAATGTTTTTTATCACGTTTGGTTTTTGTAAATGACGATTCAAGATCAAATCTTTTTTAAAAGAGAGGAAATGATGAGAATCAACATGCAACACTCCAAGATCCATTACATATACTGATTAGACCTATTATAAGGGAAAATACCAAGAGGACAAAAATAGCAATTAAAGGGTTGATTCATGACATTTGAGCCATACAACCTTCGAAAACTCCTTCTAAGATGATGTCAAGTATAAAGTTGAGATCATAGGAGGATAAAACCTTAATGAATGTAATCTAAGGACATATTAGGGTTATTTAACATGGACCATATATGCTAATATTTAACATGCACTGCATATAAGGATTGGGCCTCATTAAATAGAAACATGGGCTTTGAAGTATTTTTATTTAGTTTTGGATTTAAATAGTTAGTTATATGGATTTAATTTAAATCGATTAACTAAATTGGATTCATTTTGTAAGTTATTTATAAGTAGTTGAAATAACATTGAAAAGAAAAAGAAATTGCCATAATTAAAAATTGAACAACGTGATTGTACTTTTTTATGGTTTAACATAATAGCACTGCTTATACATCATCATAGCATTCATGAGAAGGAAAAGTGGAAGAAAAAAAAAAGATTACCTTGATAAGAGCACTTCAAAAGAAGAGTGAAAACCTCCTAAGAGCTTTTAGCATCATTATTACATAGCAAAATCCTCACTTTGCTTCTATCAACAAAACTATCTCCTGCTCCTCCTCCTCCCACACTTTTACCATTACCACTCTCCTTCATATGCCCACTCAAATTATGCTGATCTAACTGTCCCTCCATCTCTCATAAATTTAATTTGTCTTTTTCTTTCAAAAAGTAGACAATATCAATTGCATAATAACACATTGGTAATACCCCACCTCTTCTCCTTCTAGTTAAGAATTTGGACACAAATTAGGGTTAGGGTTTGGATTATCCAAATTCCTAAGTGACGATGGTGATGAAGAAAATGTTACATACTACCAACATTAATTCACTTTGTGATGAGTTATAAACAACGAAGGGGAAGGAATTTGAATAGAGCCGTAACGGGAAAACTTCAAATTCACCAAATGCACTGTTTCACTTATAATTAGTAATGTGTCAATAAACATGTGTAACAAAATAGTAAATCCTACTATTTCGGACAAGAACCTTGCATGCATATAATGCACTGCAACTGAATGGAATAGGCAGAGAAGAAAAATACGCATTGTGTGTGTGTGATGAGAGAATTTCAGGTGAATTTGCTCCCATCCTATCCAAGTCCAATTTCAATTCAGTTTTGATCATTGTTACTAGTTTTAATCACCAAACATTGTAGTAAAGTTTCTCTAATAGTGATAATATTCACTTGAATAAAGATTCTGTGTTCTTCATTCGGTTGAATCGTCACAAGTGGTATAAGATCTCTCCTTCTTTGGACTGGGAACATGGCACCCGACACAAGAACTGCAGAGATCAAATGACTTGAAGATTCTATCGAATCATCAAAAAAATAGGTTAACACCAAGTATGATAAGCTAGTTAATCTTATGAAGGACCAAGGTCAAAGGTGCGATCACACCATCCATAATCATGAAGCTCAAATCAGGGGAATTAAAGATCTACTCCACGGGTTAACACAACAACTAGAATCAGTTATGCAAAGGTTTCCTCCCTTCTAAGGGGAATCCAGTTGCAGCAAAGATAAGCATGCTGCTTATCAGACGGAACCTTCATCCAGGCCCAGCTACTCAATTGCAAAAAGGCCATTAAATTACAAGGTACACCAACCTAAACATCTTTTTTTAGTGTTTCAGGGTGAAAATGTGCATAGATGGTTGTACAAATGTAACTAGTACTTTGATATTAAAGACATTGATGAATCATATAAACTAAAACTAGCTTCCTACTACCTAGACGACATAGCCCTTTATTGGCACCAGAATTTTATGAGGAACCTAAACAACCAGAGAGTAAGCTGGGGGGAATATGTAGAAGCTCTTTGTTATAGTTTTGGGGGGCAGAAGGATCCAATGAAGGACCTAATAGACCTGAAACAGAAACAGGTAGGGACCCTAGAGACTTATATTCATGATTTTGATGTTCTATGGAATAAGGTTGGCATTAGGGAGAAACAAACATTAGTTATTTTTGTAGGTAGGTTGGAAAAAGAAATTAAGAACACTATAAAAATGTTTGAACCAAAAGACCTTAGGCAAGCCTTTATTCTTGCTAGATTATAGGCAAACACGCAAACTCATAGACAAAGTTCAGGATATATACCAAAACACTCAATGTCATAGAGCCTTCCATCAAAATCCATACACACACCAAATCTTACTACCACCTCATTCTCCACAACTAGCAACATACCTGCTGTTAAGGCACGTTCCTGGCCAAACAACTCCCAAAACTCATTTAACAGGAACCCTAATAAACCCACCAAATCTATAAAGAACTAGGAATTTAAAGAACGAAGGCTGAAAGGACTATGTTTTTGGTGTGATGATAAATCTGTGCCAGGCCATAAATGCAAGAATATAAGGTTATATTCCTTGAGTATTCTAGAGGAGGAGGAAGAAACTAATGAGGAGGAGGTCCAGGAAGAGAAAATCATACCCCACGTCTCCTTGAATGCCTTGGAAGGAACCGTAGGTTTTCATACTATAAAGGTGACAAGGAGAACAGGGAAACAAACCCTCCACATCCTAGTGGACTCTAGGAGTACCCACAATTTTCTCAACTCCTTTATAACATTAAAACTGCAAAGTGAGTTAACCACTATAACACCTATCATGGTGCAAGCAACCAATAAGGGAAAAATATCATGTGAATCAGTTTGCAAAGGTCTCAAATGGAAGATACAGGGAGTGAGTTTCGAAGCTGATGTGTTTATCATGGATTTAAACAATTACAACATAGTGCTAGGCATTCAGTGGCTATCCATATTAGAGGATATTTTATGCAACTATAAGCACCTTTGGATGTCTTTCGACTAGCAGGGCCAAATGGTGTTGCTTAGAGGGGAAAATCTCATCAAATTCCAAGTTATTAGCCTGGAGCAACTTAAGGGATTACTGAGTAATCAGAAACGGTTGGCAGAAGTCCATTTATGCAGTTTATGAATTCTAGACAAGGATGAATTCACTCTCAGTTCAGTGACAATGGCACCACCTCCTCACCTCAACAAGGATCACAAAATCACAGAGTTGATGGGCGACTAACTACCAGGACTTATTTAAAGAACCTAAAGGACTGCCACCACCTAGGAGCCACGATCATATTGTTCCTTTGAAGGAAGGAAGCCAACCTATTAATTTGAGACCCTACAGGTACTTAGGGCTGTAGAAAGATGTGTTGGAAAAGATGGTAGGACAAATGCTGGGAACGGGTATTATAAGGCCTAGCAACAGTCTATTTGCTTCACCAGTGATATTGGTTAAGAAAATGGATCCCACCTGGAGGTTATGTGTGGATTATAGAGCTCTAAACAGACTTATGATCAAGGATAAGTACCACATTCCAGTGGTGGAAGAGTTACTAGAGGAACTAGCAGGAGCAACCATTTTTTCATAGATTGACCTTCGTTCGGGGTATCACAATATCAAAATGGGTTCAGGAGAGGAATTCAAGACAGCTTTTAGAACTTATAATGGCCATTACGAGTTTTTGGTTATGCCTTATGGGCTAACCAATGCACCCACTACATTTCAGAGCTTGATGAATGAAGTTTTTCGAGTACACCTCAGGAAATTCATCCTGGTATTTTTTGATGACATTCTCATATATAGTAAGTCTTTTATAGCTCACTATGAACATCTAAGAACTGTTTTCAATTTGATGAGGATACATCAATTGGTTGCCAAAGCAAGTAAATGCAGTTTTGGCAGCGAGCAAGTCGAGTACTTAGGCCATATTATGTCCAAATATGGAGTTGCTACTAACCCCAACAAAATCAAAGCAATACTTGATTGGCCCTTACCTAGGAACCTGAGGCAACTACGAGGGTTTTTAGGGCTTATGACACGACCAAAAGATTGATGTCTTCTCCCAAGTGCAGGAGTGTCGAAGTAATAAATAACTCGGCAAGACCGGGGTCGAACCGCAGGGAGGTTAATTGTACAAATTATAAATAACAATAATATAACAACAATAACAATAATAATAATAGTAATAACAATAATAACAATAACAATAGTAGTAGTAGTAGTAATAATAGTAGTAGTAGTAGTAGTAGTAGTACTAATAATAATAATAAAGAAAAAGAAGGAGAAGAAGAAGAAGATGATGATGATGAGAACTTTGAGATAAAATATTAATATAACAATTAAAAAATGATAATAACAAATATCAAGGTTAGAGATTCCACTAATGGTATGTCAAACAAGTATAATATAAACTCTTATTATTCAATTGGAAACCACATATAAAGGAGGTTCCAATTAGATTATAGATTGTTAACATGATTACATTAGTCATCTTATTCGATTAATGCTAATACTTGTAAATCTCGTCAAACATTCATGATTATAACTTATGTTAACAACAAATCAAGTTCCTTTCATAGCTCAAGTGTCGGTTATACCATACAGTATGAACTATGAAAGTGCCAAGCATTTGTTGTACCAGGTGTTATACAACATAAATCAAGATTAGTCATTTAACAAGCAAAGTATTAAAGAGTGAACAAGATAACAAATATAAAACATGTTAGTATCAAACATTAAAGTCCATATTAAGTTTACATTATACTTATTCTTACACCATTAGGGTAACCTTTTCACCTTGACATAATTAACTTAGCTAGACATAATGAAAGAAAGAAAAATAGATAAACAAAATAAGAACATAAAAGTTAACTAAGTCAAGGAAAGGAAATTAAAGGCATAAACTTGATATTAATGAAAGCAAAGCATAAACATTACAAAAAATACAAAAAGAGAAAGGAAGAGCATGATCTTGATCTGGACACCAAGATGCCTAAATGCATGGCAAATGCCTTCTTTTATAGGCCAAAATTGGGAACTATTGATTTGATGACTAATTGATAAGTGGGTGGTCAACTCTTGACTTGGTGACAATCCTTATCTTCTTGTGTCTGCCCAAAACGTCATTGATAATGTCAAAAATAGAGCCACTCGAAAACATGAAAGTTGTAGGCAATTGTCTCAGCTATCTTGTGTAAAAACTTCAGCTCATTTGGACTTCTAGAACTCCAGATATGACCAAAATACTGAACAGTGATCAGGCTAGAGGATAGATTCAGTCTTTTTTGTTGTTGCTACAATTTGAACTTGAAAATGGCCTTTTTAGATTTGGGCTCTATATGAAAGTTGTAGGCCTATGTCTGATCTTTCCATCCATATAAAGTGGACCTAAATCTGAGATCTATAGCTCTAGATATGACCCAATTACTCAACAGTGTTCCGGTTTGGATTGCACCGATATCTCTTTTCTAAGTTTGGCCATCTCTTTATCCTTGCAATTTAAGTTCTTAAAGTCATCAATCAATCCTTTCATTTATGTGATAGACCTGTATTTAAAATGAAAATTTACCACAAATTAAAGCTATCTTATATTATTAGATATATTATTATAAAACATGCTTTAGTTAAGGAGTTATTGATACTTCAAGTGCAAAATGATGATATAAAACCATGATAAAAATGCACTTTTAAGTACTAATCAGCTTACAGGCTACTATTGAAGGTTTGTGAAGGGATACGGGTCCATTTGTAAACCATTGATATAACTTCTTAAAAATAATGCTTTCGGATGGAATTCTGAAGCTCCCACTACATTTGCACTACTCATGGAATTGATGACAACCCCTCCAATACTATCTTTACCAGATTTGGATAAACTATTTGTGGTAGAAATGGATGCCTCTATGGTTAGTGTGGGAGCAGTTCTGATCTAAGAAGGCCACCTTTTTGCCTACATTAGTAAAGCTCTAGGATTAAAATAGTAAGCCATGTCGATATATGAAAAAGAGATGTTAGCTATCATGTATGCAGTTCACAAGTGGAGACACTACCTATAGGGAAAGCATTTTAAGATTCGCACTGACCACGTAAGTCTGAAATACCTCTTGAACAAAAACATAATCACTCCAATGCAGCATCAATGGCTAGTCAAGTTGATGGGGTATGATTATGAGATAGAATACAAACAAGGGAAGGAGATTGTGGCCACAGATGCACTTTCCAAACATACCAATCATGAAATTTTTACTATGGTTGTCTCCTTTGTTTCTTCTAACATCATAGAGGCAATTAGCAATTCTTGGCAAGGGGATCCATATTTACTATCTATCATCTATGACCTATAATCAACACAACATCCTCACTACAGCTAGGTAAATGGCCACCTAAATAGGAAGGGTAAAACTGTAGTAGGTCATGACTTGGAACTACAGTCCAATATTATTTTCCTATATCACAACTCAACATTGGGAGGGCACTCAGGAGTGACTGCCATTGCAAAACGAGTGGGAAGCTTGTTCTACTAGAAAGGGCAACAAAAGCACATCCGTCAATTTGTTAGGGAATGCTCTACTTGTTAACGAAACAAACACGAAAATATAGCACCTAGGACTCCTACAACCTCTGTCTATTCCCCACGCCCCATTCATCAACATTAGTATGGATTTTATCAAAGGGTTACCTAAATCTAAAGGAAAGGATGTCATCATGGTAGTAGTATTCATGAAGTCATTAAACTTCTAGATAATAGAATTATTTATCCTATTTCTGATAGCAAATGGGTAAGTCTTGCCTAAGTTGTACCTAAGAAGTCTTAAGTAATTGTGATAACAAATGAGAAAAATAAGTTAATTCCAACTAAGACTGTTACTAGTTAGCGCATGTGCATTGACTATAAAAAAACTTAATTCAATGACTAGAAAAGATCATTTCCCCTTACCTTTCATAGATCAAATCCTAGAAAGAGTTGTAGGTCATGAATTTTATTATTTCTTATATGACTATTTAGGTTATAATCAAATTGAAATTGAATTGGAAGATCAAGAAAAGACCACTTTCACATGCCCATTTGGTACTTTTACATATTGAAGAATGCATTTTGGATTATGTAATGCCCTAGCCATGTTTCAAAGATACATGCTTAGCATATTTAGTGATATGGTTGAATATTTTCTTGAAATTTTTATGTATGATTTTTCTATTTTTGGAGATTCATTTGATGATTGTTTAACTAACTTAGAAAAAGGTTTTGAGCAGGTGTGAAGAGAAGAATCTTGTGCTGAATTGGGAAAAATATCATTTTCTGGTAACAAACGACATTATACTTAATCACATTGTTTCATCAAAAGGAATTGAGGTTGATAAATCTAAAATTGAGTTAATTTCCAACTTGCGAACATCAAAATCTGTTAAAGATGTTAGATTATTTTTAGGACATGCTGGTTTTTCTAAAAGGTTCATCAAAGATTTTAATATTATATCTAAGCCATTGTGTAACTTTCTAACAAAGAAAAATATTTTTAAATGGAATGAAAAATGTGAAAAAGCCTTTGATAAACTTAAAAGCTTGCTTACTTCTACTCTTGTCATTCAACCTCCTGATTGGTCATTATCTTTTGAAATAATATATGACGCTAGTGATTATGCCGTGGGTGCTATTTTGGATAAAGAAAAGATAAGAAATCTCATGTGATTTACTATGTAAGTAAAACTTTAAATAGTACTCAAATGAATTACACCACCACTGAAAAAGAATTAATTGCAGTAGTATTTGCATGTGAAAAATTTAGGTCTTATCTTATCGGCTTACTTGTTGTTGTTTTTAGTGATCATGCAACATTGAAATATCTTTTTTCAAAAATGGATTCTAAAGCCAGACTGGTATGATAGATTCTATTACTTCAAGAATTTGATATCACAATCAAAGACAAGAAAGGCACTGAAAATGTTGTCGTGAATCATTTGTCAAGATTAACAACAGGTTTGAGATATGACATCACACCAATCGATGACTACTTTTCTGATGAATCCTTATTTTCTGTCTCTATAATACCTTGGTTTGCTAATATTGTTAATTTTCTTGTTTTAGGACATTTTCCAACTCATTGGAGTACCCAAAACAAAGAAAGTTAAATGAAGTGAAGAACTTTTATTGGGATGACCCTTATTTATTCAAATATTGTCTTAATTAAATATTTTGAAGATACATTCCTAATAATGAGGTAAGTAGCATCATTAAATTTTGTTATTTTGAGGCATGTAGGGTTCATTCCTCATTAAGAAAGACAACTGCAAAAATATTACAAAATAGATTTTATTGGCCCACCATGTTCGAGGACTTACACCCATTCTGCAAGACTTGTGAAAACTATAAAAAATAAGATCTACTTCAAAACATCACATGATGCCTTTAAATCCTATTCTTGTCATCGAGATCTTTAACTGTTGGGATATAGATTTCATAGGTCCATTTCTCCATCATTTGGTTTCTTGTACATATTAGTCGCAGTAGATTATGTTTCAAAATGGATAGAGGTAATTTCAAGTCGAAACAATGATCATAAAATAGTGATAAAGTTTTTCAAAGAAAATATCTTAAGTTGATTTGAAATCCCTCAAGCCATGATAAGTGATGGTGGAACACATTTCTACAACAAGTCATTTGAGTATTTAATGAAAAAAATATGAAATCACACATAAAGTTGCCATCCTTTATTACCCCCAAACAAGTGGACAAGTAGAACTTCCTAATACGGAAATCGAACAAATCTTGGAGAAAACAGTGAACCATAATAGGAAATATTGGTCTTTAAGACTTAATGATGCACTTTGGGCTTACTGAACTGCTTATTAAACATCATTAGGTATGTCACCTTATAGACTAGTTTATAGAAAACCTTGTCACTTGCCTGTGGAACTTGAACATAGAGCTTATTGGGCTATTAAAGCTTTCAATTCAAATTTTAATGATGCTAGTCAGTTGCGAAAATTACAAATAAATAAGCTTAAGGAAATAATTCTCGACTCCATTTATTTCCTGAAAAACTAAGATCAAGATGGAGCGGTCCTTTTATTGTGAAACATATGTATCCATATGAGTCCTGTGATATTCAGAATCCAAAGAATGGTAATGTTTTCAAGGTAAATGGACATCATTTGAAAGCTTACTTTGACAATTTTTCAATTGAAAATGACTTTATTAAATTAGGTGATCCTTTATATAAAGATTTATATTTTTTTTGTCACATTGATTTTCTGTTTCCTTTTGGTTTGACCTTTGTTTTGCTAGTTTTTTTTCCACCCTGGTCAAAGGGCGGATAACAGTACTCCGTGACTTAACTCGGTTCTTTCAGTTTCCCATAATAACTTATATCTATGTATATATTTGTTCAATTCTTTGCTCTTTCTCCCTTTTTTACATCTCTTCTCATTTGAAAAACGATATCACTCTTGAAAAATTAAAAAAGTATTTTTCTACTCTGCCTTAGAATGCGATTACAAAAATTTATTGTGCTAGATGTGCAAGATTGAGATTATTAATGAACCATGGAATTCCTGAAGATATTTGTTGGCTAATTGAAGCGAAGGTCCGATTATTAGGTGAGTCCTTCAATTCTTTCATTTCATACATGCCTGGAATAGGTAAAAAATACTTTTGCAAACAAACTTAGTGCAAAACGACTGAAAGTCTGACATAGATGTGCCAGATGGACTTGTAATGCAAAATATCATTCTTTAGGAATGGTATTTGTAAATCATGAAGATAAAATATAGTTTATTAAGGATGGCCTGAGTAAGGAGTCTTTAGATGATCTTCTATTGACTCTTAAGATGCATCCTAGTGGAGATGTGCATTGTGCAATTTATGATTTATGACCACAATTTCATAAAAAACATACTCGACATAGTCTTGAAAATATGACTAAAAAAGACCTTGTTTACCAGTTTTTAAGAAAATTGGATGACAAGCCTATCTCTGACCTATAGAGGGCGTTTAAACTGTTCTTGGACATAAAACAAAGGAAAGATGTGAGCCACAATCACAACTACCTGTACATACACATGTTTTTTTAAAAAATAATAATAAAAGAGAGAGAGAGAGAAAGCAAGAGAGAGAAACTTCAGCTGACCTACATATAGGTGGTATGATTTCATTTTCACTTTCTTATCTATAAAGTATTCTCTTCCTTCCCTTCATTTCTACTCAATCCACACATTCCATAGATATCAAATTATGTAGAAATGACAAGTTCCTCAAGTCATCAAATATGAAATATTTGTGTTCTTGGTAGATTTAGTCTTGGGAAAGAAAAAGAGTTCTTAGAATTAACAAATCATCTTGGTCAGGTATTAGCTGCAAGAAAGATTCATTTGGTATATGGAGAAGGCAGCATTGGGTTAATGGGAGATGTGTCAATAGTTGCATTTTTAGGAGGTAGTCAAGTTTTAGGGGTTGTTCCCAAAGCTTTAGCAAATTGGGATATTATTAGAACAACAATTAGAGAGGAACTACAAGTCTTTATAATATCTGATCGAATGAATACAATATTGAAACATGTTGATGCCTTCATTGCATTGCCAAGTGGTCTGGGCATATTGGAAGAGATATTTTATATATCCTTTTGGGCTCAACTTCACATTCACCATAAACCCATAGGTTTGTTAAATTTTAATGGTTATTATGATAAGTTGTTGTCTTTTCTTGATTATGCTGTGGAACAGGAATTCCTAACATCTTCAGCACGACAAATCATAATATATGTTACTACTGCTGAACAATTGATTGACCAATTACAATCTTTCACTCCTATAATTGATCCCTCCATGAATTGCATAAATTGGTCAACTAAGGACAGTGGTAAAAAGCTTAAATTGGATTTGAGCCTTTATTTGTGAAACCTTGTGTTTTATTATTTTATTTTGTTATTTTTTATATTTGTTTAAGTGTGTTTCAGGTTTGTCGGTGTTCGTTATTTCAGATTATATTTTCTATATTATATCTTTATACCTTAGGACATTAGGGACAATGTTTCATTTTGGTTAAAAGGGAAATAGTAGTAGTTGATACTTATATAAAAAAAAAATAGTTGTGTTTTCTATTTACAAAACCATTGTTACTAATATGGTAGAGTCAAGGAGTTCTTTTGTTAAAGTGACTCTTGAGACCCATCCTAGTAAACATTTTTAACAAGGTCTATTATAATACTTTTTGAAATATTCAAGTTTCCAAACTCTAGCATTAGTATCAATTACTTTTGCTTATATACTCATTTAACAGGTATTTTTAAGCCTTGAATATCACACACACACTTTAACATATGATTGTGGGTTGCATATTGGATTATTACATTATTCATATTCTTTTATCAAAGGTAACAACTAAAGGAAAAGGATAGTATATATAATTTGCAAAATAAAAAAGATAAAAAATGTAATTAAAAAATTAAATAAAAACGTAGATAAGTTTGGTTTCGTAGTCTCTGATTAGTACTTAAAAGTGCATTTTTATCATGGTTTTATATCATCATTTTGCACTTGAAGTATCAATAACTCCTTAACTAAAACATGTTTTATAATAATATATCTAATAATATAAGATACCTTTAATTTATGGTAAATGTTCATTTTAAATGCAGGCCTATCATATAAATAAAAGGATTGATTGATGACTTTAAGAACTTAAATTGCAAGGGCAAAGAGATTACCAAAATTAGAAAAGAGATGTCGGTGCAATCCAAACCGGAACACTTTTTGGTAATTGGGTCATATCTAGAGTTATAGATCTCAGATTTAGGTTTACTTTATATGGATGGAAAGGTAAGACATAGGCCTACAACTTTCATATGGAGCCCAAGATCTAAAAAGGCCATTTTCAAGTCCACATTATAGTAACAACAAAAAAGCCTGAATCTGTTCTCCAGCCCGAGCACTGTTCAGTATTTTGGCCATATATGGAATTCTAGAAGTCCAAATGAGCTGAATATTTTACACAAGAAAGATGAGACAAGTGCCTACAACTTTCATGTTTTCGAAGGGCTCCAATTATGACGTTATCAATGATGTTTTGGGTAGACAAGAGAAGATAAGGATTGTCACCAAGTCAAGATTTGGGCACCCACTCATCAATTAGTCATCGAATCAATAGTTCCCAATTTTGGCCTATAAAATGAGGTATTTGCCATGCATTTAGGCATCTTGGTTTTTAGATCAAGATCATGCTCTTCCTTTCTCTCTTTGTATTTTTTGTAATGTTTATGCTTTGTTTTCATTAATATCAAGTTTATGCCTTTCATTTCCTTTCCTTTACTTAGTTAACTTTTATGTTCTTATTTTGTGTATCTATTTTTCTTTCTTTCATTATTTCTAGCTAAGTTAATTATGTCAAGGTGAAAAGGTTACACTAATGGTGTAAGACTAAGTATAATGTAAACTTAATATGGACTTTAATGTTTGATACTAACATGTTTTGTATTTATTATCTTGTTCACTCTTTAATACTTTGCTTGTTAAATGATTAATCTTGATTTATGTTGTATAACACTTGGTACAACAAATGCTTGGTACTTTCATAGTTCATACTGTATGGTATAACCAACACTTGAGCTATGAAAGGAACTTGATTTGTTGTTAACATAAGTTATAATCATGAATGCTTGACGAAATTTACAAGTATTAGCATTAATCGAATAAGATGACTAATCTAATCATGTTAACAATCTATAATCTGATTGGAACCTCCTTTATGTGTGGTTTCCAATTGAATAATAAGAGTTTATATTATACTTGTTTGACATACCATTAGTGGAATCTCTAACCTTGACATTTGTTATTATCATTGTTTAATCGTTATATTAATATTTCATCTCAAAGTTGTCATCTTCTTCTTCTCCTTCTTTTTCTATATTATTATTATTATTATTACTATTATTATTATTATTATTATTAGTACTACTACTACTACCACCACCACCACCACCACCATTATTATTATTATTATTATTATTATTATAGTTATTGTTGTTATTTGCTATTATTGTTGTTTATAATTGTTGTTTATAATTTGTACAATTAACCTCCCTGTGGTTCGACCCTGGTCTTGTCGGGTTATTTATTACTTCGACACTCCTGCACTTGGGAGAAGACATCAATCTTTTAGTCGTGTCAAATTTTTGGTATGTTTTGTATAAATTATAATATTTATTTTATTCTCTCTTTTCACTTTTCTTGTATATAACTTTGTTTCTTTTCTCTTGTTTCTTCTTCTTTTGTTTTTTTTCCTTTTATTCTATTCCTACACGTGCATGATAGTGTGGTCACGTACATCAAGTGGTAGACTTTGTAGGGTATACTCATCATTTTCAGAAAATATGACCGAAGAAGATAATCAATCACTTCATAATGAGAATAATGAGAATAACCATGCTAGAACACTTAGAGACCACTTGAATCCCACAAGAACAAGTGCACCATCATGTATAGTTTTTCCTCCCGATGCATCTCATTTTAATTTTAAACCAGGTATTATTCAACTTTTACCTTCTTTTCATGGCTTAGAATTGGAAAATCCATACTTGCATTTAAGGGAATTTGAGGAGGTTTGTAACACATATAATAATTTAAATTGTAGCATGAACACCATCAGATTAAAGCTTTTTTGTTTTTCATTAAAAGATAAAGCTAAAACATGGCTACAAAATTTAAGACCAAGATCCATTCGTGCTTGGGATGAAATGCAACAACAGTTTTTTATGAAGTTTTTTCCATCTCACAGGACAAACTCTTTTAAAAGACAAATCACTACTTTTACTCAAAAACCAGGAGAAACATTTTACCAATGTTGGGATAGGTATCGAGACTTGCTTAGTATTTGCCCTCATCATGGTTTTGAAATATGGAGATTGGTTTCACATTTCTATGAAGGGTTAACACCTAAAGATCGATAAATGGTTGAATTAATGTGCAATGAAACTTTTAAAGATAAAGACCCTGATGAAGCAATGGAGTACTTAGACTTGTTAGTTGAAAATGCTCAAAATTGGGACACCACGGGTACTTATGACGCATTGAGTAAAACTCAACCTCATATATCTAGTGGAGGTATGTACAACCTTAGGAAAGATCATGACCTTCAAGTTAAGTTTGCATCTTTAGCTAGAAAAGTTAAGGCACTAAAATTGAAAAAGAGTGGTCAATTAAAATCTGTTGAAAATATTGTGTGTTAAATCTGTGAAACAAATGAACACTCAGCCAATAATTGTCCAACCTTGCCTACTTTTAAGGAATGTCTCCATGAACAAGCTTATGCTTTAAACAGTTTCCAAAGGGCCAACCACAACCTATACTCCCAAACATACAACCCTGGTTGGAGAAATGACCCAAATTTTAGTTGGAAGAGTGATAATGCACAAACTTCATAACCACCGTTTCAAGCACACCACAATTTCCAAAATTCTCTTGGATATGCACCTCCTTATGCTCCACCTTCTAGAAGAAATTTTGAGGAAACATTGCATACATTCATTGAAAAGCAAGAGACAATCAATACTCAACTTGCTCAAAACATGACAGATTTTAAAGATACTCTTGCAAAATTAACATCTGCTCTCAGTTTCCAAGAGAAAGGTAAGTTTCCATCTCAACCATAACAAAATCCCAAGGGGCAATACAATGCAAATACAAGTAGTTCCGAAAGCCAACACATGGATCAAGTCAAATCAGTCACTACTCTGCGCAGTGGTAAGGTTATTGAAAAACCCTCTCTTGAACCTTATGAGAAAGATGATGAGTTAATCTCTGAGGGTAAGGAAGGGGTTGAATCTGAAAATTGCAAAGAAACGACTGATTCACTGCCAGCACTTCCATTTCCTCATACCATGACTAAACAAAGGAAAGTCAATCACAACTCTGAAATTTTTGAAATTTTCAAACAGGTAAGAATCAATATACCTTTGCTGGATGCTATTAAACAGGTTCTTTCCTATGCTAAATTTTTGAAAGATCTATGCACTATGAAGAGGAAACTGAATGTGAAAAAGAAAGCCTTTATAGCCGAACAAGTAAGTGTTATTCTTCAAAACAATAATGCTTTGAAATATAAAGACCCTAGTTGTCCTACAATTTCTTGCTTTATTGGAGAGCATAAAATTGAAAGAACCTTATTTGATCTTGGTGCTAGTGTGAATTTACTTCCATATTCAGTTTTCCAGAGTCTCAATCTAGGTGAGTTATAACCAACTTCTATATCTCTTTTACTTGTTGATAGATCTGTAAAAGTACCTAGAGGAATAATTGAAGATGTGTTAGTACAAGTCGATAAATTCATTTATCCTATGGATTTTATTGTCTTGGACACAGAACTTGTTGAAGCATGTAATTCATTTCTTGTTATTTTAGGACACCCGTTTCTTGTAACCTCTAATGCATTGATTAATTGTAGGAATGGACTAATAAAGCTATCATTTGGAAACATGACATTGAAGATGAATATTTTCAACATTTGCAAGCAACCTGGAGATGATAATGATTTACAAAAAGTAGATCATATTGACAAATTAGTTTATGATCAACTTGATCTACTTTAAGTAAAAATGAATTGGATGAATTTGAAGGTTTGCAAATGATTTATTCTAAGGAAGAAATCATGGATGAAAAAAGCACTGAAAATGTTGATGCGAATCTTTTATAAAAAATGATAACATATTCGGCATCTGACATCACACCAATTGATGATTACTTTCCTAACCAATCCTTACTTTCTCTTAGTCCAATGCCTTGGTATGATAAAAATATCAATTTTCTTGCTTTAGGAGATTTGCCAGCTGATTGGAGTACCCAAGACAAAGAAAAGTTTTGGAACGAAGTGAAGAGCTTTTATTGTGATGACCCTAACTTATTCAAATATTATCCTAATCAAATATTTTAAAGATTCATTCCCGACAATGAGGTAAGTAGTGTCATTAAACTTTTTCATTCTGAAGCATGTGGAAGTTATTTCTTGTCAAAAAAGACAGCTGCAAAAATCTTTCAAAATGGATTTTATTGGCCCACCATGTTCAAGGACACGCATGCATTCTACAAAACTTGTGAAAATTGTCAAAAGATTGATACTAGTCAAAAAGTTTTATTTTATAATTCTTAACTATATTCATTACCTAGAGAGCTAAGATCAAGATGGAGCAATCCTTATGGGGCCTGTGATATTGAGAATTCAATGAATGACAATGATTTTAAGGAAAACGGACATCGTTTGTAAGCTTACTTTGATAATTTTCCTAGTGAAAATAAATCAACTGGTTTGAATGATCTTGTAGATAAGGGTTGATTAGTTTGTTTTTTCTCACATTATTTTTGTGTTTCTTTTTGAGTGATTTTTGCTAGTTTCTCTCACCCTGGTCAAATGGCGGACAACAGTACTCCATGACTTAAGTCGGTTCTTTCAGTTTTCTACAATAACTGATATATGTGTATATATTTGTGCAATTCTTTGAATCTCTCTTCCAATTCTCATTTGAAAATGGACACTAATCTTGAAAAATTGAAAAAGTATTTTCCCGCTCTACCTCAAAATGCGATTACAAAAATTTACCGTGCTAGATATGCAAGATTGAGATTGTTAATGAATCATGGAATTCCTGAACATATTCACTGGTTGATTGAAGCAAAGGTCCAATTATCAGGTGAGTCCTCTAACTCCTTCATTTCACATATGCCTAGAACAGGTAAAAGCACTTTTGCAAAGAAACATCGTGCAAAACGACTGAAAGTCTATCGTCGATGTGCTAGATGGACTTGTAATACACAATTTCATTTTTTAGGAATGGTATCTATAAACCGTGAAGATAAAATACAATTCATTAAGGATGGCCTGAGTAAGAAGTCTTTAGATAATCTTTTATTGACTCTTGAGACGCATCCTAGTGGAGATGTGCATCGTGTAATTCATGATTTATGGCCACTATTTCATAAAGAACATGATCGACTTAGTCTTGGGAATCTGACTAAAAAAGACCTTATTTGCCAGTTTTTAAGAAAACTGGATGGGAAGCCTATCCCCGACCCATAGAGGGCGTTTAAGCCATTCTTGGACGTAAAACCAAGGGAAGATGTGAGCTACAATCACAACTACCTGTACATACACATGCTTTTTTAAAAGTAAATAAATAAATAAATAAATAAAGAGAGAGAGTGTGTGAGACTCTAGCTGGCCTACATATAGGTGTTATGATTGTCTTTCTAATTTCTCGTTTATAAAACCCTCTCTTCCTTCCTTTTATTTCTACTCAACTCATACATTCAACAAATATAGAAGTGTGTAGAAATGGCAAGTTCCTCAAGTCATCATATAAGAAATATTTGTGTTTTCGGTGGATCTAGTCCTGGAAAAGAAAAGGAGTTTTTAGAATCAGCAAATCATCTTGGTCACGTGCTAGCTAAGAGAAAGATTCATTTAGCGTGTGGGGGAGGCAGTCTTGGGTTAATGGGAGGTGTGTCAATAGCTGCATTTTTAGGAGGTAGTCAAGTTTTAGGAGTCATCCCCGAAGCTTTAGCACAAGGAGACATCATTGGAAAAACAATTGGAGAGGAACTTCAGGTCTCCACAATGTCGGCTCGAATGAATGCAATGTTTAATCATGCTGATGCCTTCATTGCTTTACCAGGTGGTCTAGGCACATTGGAAGAGATCTTTCATATTTCCTCTTGGGCTCAATTGCACATTCACCATAAACCCATTGGCTTGTTAAATGTTAATGGTTATTATGATAAGTTGTTGTCTTTTCTTGATCATGTTGTGGAACAGGAATTTCTAACATCTTCTGCACGACAAATCATAATCTCTGCTACTACTGCTGAACAATTGATTGACCAACTACAATCTTTCATTCCTGTGATTGATCCTTCCATGAGTCGCATAAATTGGTCATCTACGGGAAGCCGTAAAAAGCTTAGATTGGATTTGAGCCTTCATTTATGAATATTTATGTCTTTTGGTTTTATTATTGTGTTTTGTTGTTTCTTATATTTGTTTCAGTGTTCGTTATTTCAGGTGATATCTTTTATACTCTATCTTTCTACCTTAGAACATTGAGGACAATGTCTTATTTTGGTTGAGGGGAGAGGATGGTAGTTGATAAAAAAAAATGTTTCATTTTGGTTGAGGGGAGAGGGTGGTAGTTGATAAAAAAAAATATTTTTCATTTCATAAAGCATGTGCATAATTGTTGTTATTAGGATGGCAGAGTAAAGGAGCTCTTTTGTTAAAGTGACTCTTGAGACGCATCTTAGTAACCATTCTTAACAAGGTCTATTATAATACTTCTTCAAATATTCAGATTTACAAACTCTCACATTGTTATCACTTAATTCTGCTCATATACTTATTTAACATGTATTCTTAAACCTTAATTTACACACACACACTTTAACATATGATTGTGGGTTGCATATTGGATTATTACATTATTTATGTTCTTTTGTTAAAGGTAACAACTAAGGGAAAGGGATTGTATATAATTAAAAAAAAGAAAAAAATGATAATAATAAAAATATAGATAAGTTTGGTTTCGTAGCCTCCCTAACCTAAACAATTAAGCCCGAATGGGTGTTTTAACACCAAATACCCTAAAGTTAACTGACTTGGGAGCTATTGGCCCAACGCTTGTTACATGGGTTGAGGAGAAAAGTTTAAGGGAATCAAACATTGCACTATCTACATATCAGTAACTGCGACCCGAGTTACTAAGCTCGTAGGGGTGTCTTCACACCTAATGCCCTAAGACCAACTGGTTTGGGAATCATTAGCTGAAAGCTCGTTACATGGGTTAAAGATGCATGATATTTTTAAATTATATGTATATATATTTAAAACAATAAATAAAAAAAAAGGAAAAAAATAATAATCCCAACCCAAGGAAGTTAACCTTAAACATTAGAATAAAAATTTTGTTTTCTTCCAAGAAAAGCCCCATAATTATATGTTGATACATTGAGCACAAAAAAAAGTTTATTAATATCTTGTTAAGAGGTATTGAGCAGATCTATAAATTTAATGAGAGTTTGTTTATCTGGATAGATTAATGGAAGTTCAATGATGAATACCTTGCTTTGTGAAATTTGCAAATTGTTTTTCTATTTTAACGCTTTGATTACTAGGGACTAGTAATAAGCTGGTTGGGGGGGTGTGATTAGTACTTAAAAGTGCATTTTTATCATGGTTTTATATCATCATTTTGCACTTGAAGTATCAATAACTCCTTAACTAAAACATGTTTTATAATAATATATCTAATAATATAAGATACCTTTAATTTGTGGTAAATATTTATTTTAAATGCAGGCCTATCACATAAATGAAAGGATTGATTGATGACTTTAAGAACTTAAATTGCAAGGGCAAAGAGATGACCAAAATTAGAAAAGAGATGTCGGTTCAATCCAAACCGGAACACTGTTCGGTAATTGGGTCATATCTAGAGATATAGATCTCATATTTAGGTCTATTTTATATAGATAGAAAGGTAAGATATAGGCCTATAACTTTTATATGGAGCCCAAGATCTAAAAAATCCATTTTCAAGTCCAAATTGTAGCAACAACAAAAAAGCCTGAATTTGTCCTCCAGCCTGAGCACTGTTCAGTATTTTGGCCATATCTGGAGTTTTAGAAGTCCAAATGAGCTGAAGATTTTACACAAGAAAGCTGAGACAAGTACCTAGAACTTTCATGTTTTTGAGTGGCTCCAATTATGACATTATCAATGATGTTTTGGGTAGATAAAAGAAGATAAGGATTGTCACCAAGTCAAGATTTGGCTACCCACTCATCAATTAGTCATCAAATCAATAGTTCCCAATTTTGACCTATAAAATGAGGCATTTTCCATGCATTTAGGCATCTTGGTTTTCATATCAAGATCATGCTCTTCCTTTCTCTCTTTGTATTTTTTGTAATGTTTATGCTTTGCTTTCATTAGTATCAAGTTTATGCCTTTCATTTCCTTTCCTTTACTTAGTTAACTCTTATCTTATTTATGTTCTTATTTTTTTTATTTTTTTTTCTTTCTTTCATTATGTCTAGCTAAGTTAATTATGTCAAGGTGAAAAGGTTGCACTAATGGTGTAAGAATAAGTATAATGTAAACTTAATATGGACTTTAATGTTTGATACTAACATGTTTTGTATTTGTTATCTTGTTCACTCTTTAATACTTTGCTTGTTAAATGATTAATCATGATTTATGTTATATAACACTTGGTACAACAAATGCTTGGCACTTTCATAGTTCATATTGTATGGTATAATCGACACTTGAGCTATGAAAAGAACTTGATTTATTGTTAACATAAGTTATAATCATGAATGCTTGACAACATTTACAAGTATTAGCATTAATCGAATAAGATGACTAATGTAATCATGTTAACAATCTATAATCTGATTGGAACCTCCTTTATGTGTGGTTTCCAATTGAATAATAAAAGTTTATATTATACTTGTTTGACATACCATTAGTGGAATCTCTAACCTTGACATTTGTTATTATCATTATTTAATCGTTACATTAATATTCCATCTCAAAGTTGTCATCTTCTTCTTCTCCTTCTTTTTCTTTATTATTATTATTATTATTATTATTATTATTATTATTATTATTATTATTATTAGTACTACTACTACTACTACTACTACTACTACTACTACTACTACTACTATTATAGTTATTGTTGTTATTGCTATTATTGTTGTTTATAATTGTTGTTATAATTTATACAATTAAGCTCCCTATGGTTCAACCCCAGTCTTGCCGGGTTATTTATTACTTCGACACTCCTGCACTTGGGAGAAAACATCAATCTTTTAGTCGTGTCAACCTCCGTAACCTAAGAAATTAAGCCCGAAGGGGTGTTTTAACATCTAATACCCTAAAGTCAACTAACTTGAGAGCTATTGGCCCAAACTCTTATTACATAGATTGAGAAAAAAAGTTTAAGAAAATCAAACATTGTACTATTTATGTATTAGTATCTGCAACCCGAGTTATTAAGCTTAAAGGGGTGTCTCAACAGCTAATACCCTGAGACTAACTGGTCTAGGAGTTATTAGCCGAAAGCTCATTATATGGTATCAAGATGCATTGTGTGTTTACGTTATATGTATAAAAAAAATAAGAAGAAAAAAAAATAATCCCAACTCAAGGAAGTTAACCTTAAACATTATAACATAATATTGTTTTCTTCTAATAAAAGCCCCATCATCTATGTTTTCATACATTGAGCATATAAAAAAAGTTTATTAATATCTTGTTTCAACAATATGAAGCAAATATATAAAAATTTAATGAGAGTTTGTTTACTTGGATAGAGTAATAGAAGTTAAATGATGAATGTCTTGCTTTGGGAAACTTATAAATTATTTTTCTATTTTAACGCTTTGATTACTAGGAGTTAGTAATAAGCTGGTTAGGGGGTGTGATTAGTACTTAAAAGTGCATTTTTATCAAGGTTTTATATCATCATTTAGCACTTGAAGTATCAATAACTAGTCTGATAATATAAGATACATTTAATTTATGGTAAATGCTCATTTTAAATGCAGGTATTCTCACAATTCAAAGGATTGATTACTGTGAATAACTATTGAAAGTGAAAGGACAAAGAAAAGCTAAGCTTACGAAGAAGATGCCGATTCACTTCAAATTCAAACATTATTCAGTCATTGGATCATATCTAAAGCTATAAATCTTGGATTTGAGATTAATTTATATGGCTAGAAAGATAAGAAATAGGTCTACAACTTTTATGGCATGGAAAGACCTAAATTTTTCATTTTCAAATTCAAAGTTTGGCCACAAAAAAAAGTCTGAATCTTTCCTATAATTCAACCCTAACACTGCTAAGAGTTTTAACCATAACTGGAGTTTTAGAAGTCCAAATAATCTAACATTTAGTAGGTGGAAGTAAAAGATAATTTCCAACAACTTTCATATGGAAAACATGCTCAAATTCGGATGGTAAAAATGACATTTCATCCATACAAGAGCATGAGGGTTATCCACCAGCAGCACTACTCAGTATTTCAGACATATCTCAAGTTGTAGTACTCCAAATGATATAAAATTTGGTAGGTGGAAGGAAAAGATAATTTCCAACAACTTTTATGAGAAAACTTTGCAAAATTCGAATTTCATCAATGTTAATTCAGCCAGCCAAAGTGCTTGAGTGATGTTATCCACCAAGTCCATTAATCAATAGTTAGTCACTACATCAATTATCAATTACCAAATAAATAGTTCTAAATTTTAGCCTATAAAAAAAGGCATTTGTCATTTATTTAGGCATCTTGTTTTTCATATCAAGATCATGTTCTTACTCTCTCTTTTTATATTTTTATAATGCTTAAGTTTTGCTTTTATTAATCTCTTGTTCATGCTTTTCATTTTCTTTACTATACTTAGTTAACTTATATCATGTTTATGTTCTTATATTGTTTCTTTAAGTTTTTCTCCTTTATAATGTCTAGCTAAGTTAATTATATCAAGGTGAAAAGGTTTTACTAATGGTGTTAGGATAAGTATAATATAAATTCAATATGGACTTCAATGCTTATATCCTAAACAACTTGCTATTAACATGTCTTATCATTTTTATCTTATTAATTCTTAATACTTTAATTGTTAAATAGTTAATCTAGATTTGTGTTATATAACACTTGGTACATCAAATACTTGATCCTTCATAGTCTTCGACTGACATCGTTATTATGAGAACTTGATTTGTTGTCAACATAAGTTAACATTGTGAATACTTGATAAAATTTATAAGTATGGTGTTATGTAAATAAGATGATTAATATGATCATGTTGATAATTAATATAGAGTTTATACCTTACTTATCTCTAATATTATTAGTGTATCCTCTAACCTTTACATTTGTTTTTATCATTGTATAATCTTCACATTAATCTTACATCTCAAAGTCCTCTATAACTTATCTTCACCACCATCATCATTATTGTTGTTGTTTATAATTTATATAGTTAACTTTCATGTAGTTCGATCCCGGTCTTGTTAGGTTATTTATTACTTTGACACTGCTACACTTGGGATAAGGCATCAACTTTTTGATCGTGTCAAAGAAAAAGATAATTTTGGAGAAAAAAAATAAAAAAAATAAAAAAAAAAATATGTGGAAAGTTAAAGCTAAATTCTCAACCAGCTCAATATTAAAATCATTTAGAAAAATACTGTAGCAATCTATAATGTTTTATGATAAAATATACAATTATAATTTTCAATCAGTTCAACATTAAACAAATAAAATCATCAAAAATAATTGAACGGTACTCCTTGGATAATACAATCCATTCCGCCCCGATATTAAATTTCTAATTTTTCATGTATCGTTATTGTCCTTTTTACATTAGTATTCTTTACAGGAGTTATGATCCTAGACCATCTAAGTTTATAATTGTCACTTAGGTCATTATTATTATAACTAGTAAAGTAACACCCTCAATTTCTTAGTTATTGGTCTTTCTATCATTAAGTATTATTTCGTCTCTTTGATTACCTTTTTCGCGGTCGACTAAACATCATATTTCTTTCCTGATTACCAAGTATCACAATTCATTTCCTTAGTTATCGATTCTTTTGGCTACTAGCAAATCATATCATTTCTTTAGTTACCATTCTTATAGATACTAAATATCACATTATACCATTTCCATAGTTTCTATTATAATATATTATTATAGTTATTAAGTAACAAATCATACAATTTCCTTATTTTTATGTGTGCATTAATGGAAATAAATTAGATATATTTAAATGATAAAATGTATACCCTGCAAGCATGAAAACCATGAAAAATCTGTTTTGCTACAAATTTGATTATTTATCTAGATTTGGCACAAATTAATCAATCAGTTCATAATAATCAATTTAATTGGATGATCAGTTGATGATTAAAAATAGAGGACAACTATCATGTGAATAGTATTTTTTGAAATTTTAATTAGAGAATATGTTTTTCATCTAAAAGTTAGATAAATATATATTTTGATTCATAAAATATATTTTAAAAATAAAAGTTTAAAAATTTTATTTTTTGAATGAACCTATTGCCAGTTTTTATAACTAAATTAATTGGTCAATCAATTTAGCATTAGTGAAGCTACTGCCTAA
This sequence comes from Populus pruinosa, assembly GCA_026413675.1. Lineage (NCBI taxonomy): Eukaryota > Viridiplantae > Streptophyta > Magnoliopsida > Malpighiales > Salicaceae > Populus > Populus pruinosa. The sequence goes on from CM048606.1 coordinate 5,013,167, forward strand.
ATTATATATTTTTAGCTCCTCGATTTGAAAACAGGTACCAAACAGAAAGGAAGAAATACCCCCAGCAAAGATAGGGCAGCAAGAAAAAACGAAGGCACATCCATCGACCGTACCAGCAGGGGAGCCCTCACCATATGTAGACACAAGGCTCTTGGTCTGGATAGTTAAAGCATTGATGGAGGGCATGGCTAGCCCTATGAGACGGACAGTTCCAGCCACACAAATTCCAAAGGTAGCCCTTAGGAGTGTCACGACCACGGACAATGTGGTATTACTTGTATGGTTGGTTAAAAGCATGAGAGAAATGGGTTGTGAACTATATTTGAGGGAACAAGATGTTGAGATAGCCGAGAGGTAGATTAGAAAAGTAGAGAAGACTATGGTCCAGATTAATATACCCAAGGGCTTACGGGTTAACTGTGTTACTCAATTGTTATCTACGGGTTAACTGTGTTACTCAATTGTTATCCAATCAGGCCATTACTTGGTGGGAAACCGTCCAACTACAACGGGGAACCGAAACACTGACCTGGAGCGACTTCAAATTAGAGTTTGAAAATAAGTTTCATTCCAAGTACCATTTCAAGCTGAAGGAACAAGAATTCTTGGCATTGAGACAAGGGGAAATGTCGGTTTTGGAATATGAGCAGGGATTCCATGACCTTTCACTGTTTGCTTTGCGCTATATCCCCACCGAAGAACATATGATTGAGAAGCTGAGATATAGGCTTCGATTGAATTGAAGGGTTAATTGTCTTACGGTTTAAATCAGTGAGAGAACTGATTGAAACAGCACAAGCTTTGAAAGCCTGTATTGGAGAGGGTCCATACCAAAGAAAAAAAAAAAGGTCCGCTAATGGATTATTATTGTGTGCCTCGTTGAATCGAATTATACAAAACTATTTTGTTTATAATCCCCCAATCAAGAAATATGCTATAATTCCTGACAAGAAAGGGTTTCAAAAAAGAAGTCGATTAGCATTGGACTTCTCTTCTAAGGAAAAATAGTTCTTAGAAACTTTTTTTACATTGACCTGCTCTAAGCTGGCATTTCAAATCAATTGGTTCTCCTTTTCAAATGGGATTGCAGCAGAGCCTGTTTTTAAATTAATCGTAAAAAAGCTATGGCTCTTACTCTTGTCAGTCTAGGAAAGCCCTGCACATGAATTTGGTAAAGCAATTTCCACCTTCAATGTTCTCCCAATAAAAGTACCAAAACAAGTTTCCTATATCATGCTTTATATCTGTGGATATCATTGCCAACAACTACTACCTCTTTATCGAAATCCTTCTCTGACTGCCCACGAAATTAAGTGTGTATCCAACCACTGGTTCTCTCTTATCTGGAATAATATTGAGTGAAAGTTTCACGGGCTTGTAAGAACATTATTTACAATCCTCCTACCAAGCCATATGCATCGATTCCCTATAACTTAGTTAGCTTTCGATCCTTCGAAATAACCTGACAACGAAGTTGATAGTGTAAGATGATTTTACTAGTTCAGACTGTCAGATAGGAGATTTACTCCCCAAAAGGTGGCTCTTTGTCAGATAAGGTCTTGTATAATGGTGCTCTTCACTGGAGTAGGGAAAGGGGTGATTCTTGTATATTTTGATGTTGATCAAGAACAACTTGGGAAAATGTCCATGTTACAAATTCTTGATGGTTGGAATACTAAACATGTTTCTGTATATATTTCAAAGAGTGAGATTAATGGTGTTCCTGGCGACCAATTTGATGAGTATGAGATGCGAAGAGACTAATCTGGATGGTTTCTTAATCACCTTATCAATCTTAAAATAATTGCCAGAGCTTTTCTAAGCTGGGTCATGTGCATGTTTTTCAAATTGTCCCTATAAAGTAATTGTATAATCTACAATCATTAGTAAGGCAGTGTGTGAAAAGCAAGATTTCAGAATAGCATTGAAATTCTCATGGCTTTATATCTTCGGATAGAATCATTTTTTAAGTACAGAGTTAGTTGCAGCCTACTAGTGGTACAGTTTGAAGAGCCTCAGTTAGTTGCAGACTACTAGTGGTACAGTTTGAAGAGCCTCACTTCCTCTGAATGGAGTTCAAGTCTATAGCCAGCTTAGCTCAAGATTCAATATAAAAGAGTAAATCTGTGAGAAACCAAACCCCATAAATATACATACATGTTGAGATGCTGGGCTAATCTAAAAACCATTAGAACTGATTCTTTTCTAAGAGTAGCCATCGTTTTCAGAACATCTTCAGTCTTGGAGATAAATAAGTAAATAAAGCGCAGGATATTCATGGTATGTCAGACAATACAAGGCCGCTCTTCCTTGTCTTTATTTTTGTCTTCAAGAAGGTTCCTTGTCAGGGTCTCTTCCCTGTTTTGAATTTCCACTCTTTTCTCCTCAATTTTGCCCCATAAAACAGAATAGAGACCAAGCATGATAAGAATTGCACCGATAATCCTGAAATGTATGTAGGAAAGTTAGTGTCAAAACATAACTCTGTTCTGCTTATATGTTAATTGAAGAATTCCATGAATTTTGAATGGTTTTTTTTTTTTTGGAATGTTCACATACCCTCCAGAGTACAACTGATCACCAAGTATTAAAGAAGCCATAACAGCAACCAAAATTGTCTGCATTGGTTGAAAGACAGCAACAAAGACAGGACCACCTTTGTGAATGCACCATGTTTGAAGGGAAATGACTATAGCAGAGGACACAATCCCCTAAAAAAGAATGAAATTTAAGAATCCATTTTAAATTCAATACAGAATGACAGAAAAATAAAAGGAAGCCTGAAATTTAATTTAATTACAGCATATAGGATTGTGAACAGTTCTTCTCCTGATTGGATTTTCCAATGGTTGAAGTCAGTTTCTACAAATGCTGCAATGAACAAGAACTGGATCAATCCGAAAAGGCATGTAAAAGAAGTGACAGAGAGCTTTGCCGGATACTTCTTCAACACAGGAGCCTGCAAAATATTAATTCATATTTTAGCTCATAAGGTCAGCAGTAAATTATATGCCATCTACAATTTTTAGCAATCTAGAGCAGATTAGCACATGATTTGCATAGCTGTGGTCTTATGGAACTTATATGGTGGTGACAAAATATGCTTTACCTGAAAGACCATCCAGCCAGCCCATGATAAGCAGTGCCCAAACAGGAATATGCATCCCCACGTCCAGTTTTGCATTTTCTTCGAAGACATATCTTCTTCAGATGTTATTCCTTGTTCTTGTTGTGTTATCTGATACAGAAGAGGAGGGCCTTTGTAGAGTGTAATGACAGACGCACCCCCTATACTTGCAATGGTTCCTAGAACTTTTGCTAGTCCATCTCTCCTAGAAATGTTGACTTTCTCAAGTCTGAGGAGAAGGGTAAAAGTTTAAGAAATGTTTCTTTTGTTGAAGAAAGAGAAGAAAGTTCAACGTAAAGAGTCTGCGTTACCCTAGAGCAGAAGCCATGACAAAAGTGATTGCAGGAACTGAATTTTGCATTGCTGAAGCAAAAGTTGGAGATGCATAATACAATCCCAAGAGATAAAACCCTTGGTTTGCAGTGATTCTGAAACAGAGAAAAGACAAGTTAAAACAACAGACAGTAGTGAAACCATACATTATACATTTTAGATATCAAATGTATCTCACCCCAATAATGCTAGAAAGAAGAGTTGAACCAGCACAGAGAAAGTAAGAGGTGGTCTTTCCTCCCTGAAAATGTCAATCCATAATAGAGTACAAGGGTAAATGCCAATCCAAACCAGTACATATATATATAGACTACCAAAACGGAAACAGAAAAGCGAGCACCGTACTGAAGACTCACTTCTCAAAGAAATAAGCGAAAGGTCCCAATAAAAGCAATGCAATAATGTTCCTATAAACTGGGTAAACAACTTTGCTAACACCAATGTTTAGTGCTACCCTTGAAACAATATGAAACCCTGAATAGAAAAACTGTAGAGCAACTAAGGCCAGAAGAAGTTTCATTTTCTGAGGGAGAACACTCCTATCTGCCATATTTCCCCTCTCCTTATTTTCTGCTTGCCCTTTGGGATGTTATACAATCACAAAATCTGAAGTTGCTTATATAGTTATGTGTACATAAAGGTACATGTGTTTTTTCCTTTTGGCTGGTGCCCGTTAACATATTAATACTAGTTGATGTTGCATGGAGGAAGTATCAAGCCACCTTCACCTTACATGCATAAGCAATTGGTAATGATGATATGCATTTACCTCAAATTTTATTTCCTAGTTGACTTGAGATTTGAATTCTGTTGGGGAGACAATGTCTAGGTGAAGCATGTTGGCCAGGTGATTAGAGAGTGAGAATTCCGGCTTTAAATCAGTGGATCATCATGAATCATGAACCCACCAAATGTTTTTAGTTAAGCATGGTCAATAGCATTATTGTTTTGTGAACTGATAGCAGACACAATAATGCTAGCAATATACATAAACTTGATACCAAAAGGCAAGTTTGTCATCTAGATATACTAATTATTTCAACAAATAATAATTTTGCTGAAAATTATGCTGTGGGTGGTGGTGGTTATTGTGAATTTTTATAGGTGCAGAAGGTGGGACAAAGAATCGCTGATTGCAGCATGCATGTGGTCCTCCATATGATTTGGGTATTTCCCATTTATTTATGTATAAAACAACAAGTTGAGAGAGACAAAACACATGCAATTTTTACAATGGATCACGCCATGTGTTGCTCCTAGGATTGAAGCTTGTCACAGCAGAAAACTTCTAGCCAGTTTTGTCTTTCATTTCCCCCCTGAAAATTCACAAATGCAATGTGGGAAACCGGGGATGGTGTTTTGCACTAGGCTTTCCAAACAGAGGGTGTGGCTTGACAAGATGGAGAAAAAACCATGCGGCAATGGTTTGATATGTTCTTGAATGAATGCTTTGTTCTGCCTTGCCGCTCTTGTTCTGTTCAGTCAGCAAACAGCTCTCTCCAATGATTCTTTGATTGGCTCAGAGCAAAGATTATGAGACCAACTACCCTTATGAGACCAACTACCCATCACTGACGAATCAATATCTTTAATTATCATAATTTAAACGGATAATGTGGTACGATTTCTTGTTTTTTAGCAAGTTGAATGGGATCATGGTTGCTTTGAGCTGAGGTAATTAAGGGCTTATTTATTTCTGTTTTAAAAATATATAAAATAATTTATTTTTTTAATTTTAAATTAATATTTTTAAATCATTTTAATATACTAATATCAAAAATAAGTTTTTAAAAATAAAAAATATTATTTTAATATATTTTCAAATAAAAAAAAAGACTTTAAAAAATAATTATCACCGTACTTTTAAATACCATTTAATACAATGGCTATAACTTTAGGACAGAACTGAACATGCTATTTTTCTCTGCTAGACAAATGTATCTGATCTGAGACTAGGGAAGATTTGGTTAGGATAAATGCATGGCCACATGGGAAATTAGCACTCTTGAGCCGCGACAAAGGGCGTAGAGGTTTTTTTTCTTTTTTTAATTTATCTGTCTACATTCACGAACCACCTGTCAACTTGGTGAACGAACAAAGTTACAGGAAAGTGGTGGAAACACTGGCTCTCCACTCTCTCTGTATCCAATTCTGTCCATCATACCTTCAATGTAAAAGAAATTGAGATTCTTGTTAATCGGAACGCCCAATCACAGGAGCGACATGGAGTTGTTTATACTTTGAATGCTGAACTTGATGTGGCTTGAAAAGGTTTAATTAAAGCATATGTTCATAGAAAATAATCTTTTTAAAAAAATAGCAAAAAGCACACATGCATAACCCTCCTATCTATGTTTCTTCAATTTACCTGTTTCACAAAAAAAAAAGGGGGGGGGGGGGGGGGGATAATTAATAAAGCAACAAACAAAAAGTACTTCAGAGTTCGGACAAACAGCAGGAATTGTATTGCTCAAAAATTTTAAGCCACTTTTTTGCGAGAACAGGGTAACTTTGAGCAGCAAGATATTTCAAAAACTTCAAATTTTATCCTCTAGGGTTCAAGGTCTCCCAAAATCTTAAACCATTCTTTTTTGGTCTTCAGAAGCTCCACCTCAGATGTTTGCAAAACAACGTTCAAAATCTCCATTAGAATGTCCACTTGTTGTTATTGTTATTATTGAATGCAATAAACAGTAGGGTTTCTTTTAGGTATAATATTCTGCTGGTGTTCAATTTATCTATTTTTCATGAGATCAAAACTGCCGATGTTTATATAGGATACTAATAAAACTTTTGAATCACCATTAACTATTAGGAAAGAAGAGTTCAGAGAAAACAAGGTAAAGATTGCCATGCAACAGTAGTGAATGTATGGGTACGGTATCTTCAAACATCTAGCAATCGTTATAGGACCAGCAACCGCAAGAATTACCACATCACTGCATATTTCACTGATTAAGCAGTAGTGCATAGTTTTGTTTCTATACGTCTGAGTATACAGTCAAGCTAATGTACTGCCAACAAGAGATAAACCAAGAAACAATATTTTAGCAGTTCTTACAGAAAAACAGGTGTCAAGACCTCCATGTACTGATGGCCAGCTCCTGGGATGTTTTTCCAATGGAAAGAACATCGGTGGCCCTCCGTGTTAACTCTGCTTGAAAACAATGATGATTGCAGTGCAATTATCTTTGCAGCGCCGCTCAATAACAGCTTCCCTTACAAGACGGCAGCTCACAGCTGCAACAGTTAAACCTTCCTGCCAAACATGTCTAATTTGTAAGTCATCAACTGATGTAGGGGTCTAATTAAAAAGAAAAAAGAATCAGAATCAATGCTTAAATACATTATTGGTGTGAAAGTAACTTGCAATTCAAAACATGGAGTATGGTAATCCTAGAGGTTTCTATAAACACAGAAATTAATTTACAATATCTAGAAAGTCATGTTCAAATTCAACATTAATGCCTTAGCTACAGTTTTGTAGACAATTCAGCTAGTTTTATGACTAGCTTTTGAGTACTTCATGAGTCATATTTGTGGGAAGTTCTAATTCTAATGAGCCGGGCCACTTTGCCATCCATGCACCAGCATTAAATATTATATAGGAACTTAGTAAGCCTAGATATAAGCACCTTGTATCAGGTATGATGTACCAATTCCCATGCAACAATATAGCCTCCTCTACCTTAGAAATAAAAAACAGTAATCGAGGATGAAAGAGCTCTTAGGCATGGGAAAGGTACATATAACAATTTCAATGAAACTAGGTTGCACACCATCCTATATATAGGCCTAAAAAAGTGACATTCGCATGTAGGTTATAGCTCATTTCTAAATGGAATTCTATACAGTTTTTTACTTTGTTTGTATGTACTTAAAGGCAAAGAAATAAAACTAGCACTCGTAATCCATCAAATGCTATTTGAATATTACAATGCAATTAGGATTTCCCTTCCTAAAAGCTTGCAAAGATGCAGTAATTTGAATATTACAATGCAATTAGGATTTCCCTTCCTAAAAGCTTGCAAAGATGCAGTAATTTTCCATTAAACTGCCACTCTTCCTTAAGTTCTGCTACTAGGTAAATTTCAACAGCTAAATCAAGAAGGATAGCACAATGGTCAAATAGTACTTCACTACTAAACAGGTGTACTTTTACCTTCAATAATTTCTGAACAAATTCAACAGCATCACTTGGTCCAAATACCTGAAACAAATACAGAACTTCAATGTGTAACGTTACTTTTCAAACTTATAGAAGTAGAGCTCGAAGAAGATTAAAAAAACATGGACTAACTATAATAGCAAAGATGTCAGACAGAAATTGAAGCCATACCCCCCATAGGCCATCACAACCAAGAATAATAAAGTGCTCTCTGTCTGTGAGGTCAAAGGAATGAATATCTGGGGTTGCCACAACACCTACCTGCAATTCCCACACTTATGTCAGATAGCAAACACATTGTACCTTGCAGGTTGATTCAAAAAGTAATTTCACCCAGAATACATCAATACCTGTATTTGAAGAGCACAATAACACAGAATAAATACAGACAGATTAAGAAGAAAATTAAACAAGGAAAGGTATTTCAAACTAAATATGATATGACAGCGCAAAACTCTTCACAAGTTAAGGGAATACCATAAATGACTGAAGCAACTTCCAGACTGCAGGATGATGAGTATATATGACTTTGCTAATAAAGAAAAGACATGAAATAATTGATGAACTCATAATGCACCTGACACTTTCATATATTTATCAAAGCTGCGACCAAATCATTTGCTTATTTCTCTCTGGTTCACATCTTCCATTTAATTAGGGTCCGTTTGTTTGCTGGAAAGTAATTTTTTTTTTAAAGTGAATTCCAGAAAAGTGAATTATTTTCTTATGTTTGGTAATGTAATGAAAAATAAGTTAAAACACACTTTCTAGTGTTTGGTTATGTCATGAAAAATAAGGTGGAAATAACTTATTAATGTTTTATTTTTCTCAAGTTTATTAAAATAATAAGGAAAAAATTTTACAAATTAAAAAGTTGAATAGGAATGAAATTGAAAAAAATATATATATAATTTCATAAATTATCTAAAATAAAATAAATAATAAACAAAATAATAGAGATTAAATTTAAAAAAAAATGAAGAAATTAAAATAATAATAATTAACATATCATAAATTATTTCAAATAAAATAAGTATCAATCAAAAAAATGAGGACCAAGTTTGATAGATAAAAAATTTCAATAAGAAAATAATAAGAAAAAAGAAAATAACAATTATAAAAATAAGGATCAAAATTAATATAAAAAATAAATTTTAAAAGATGAAATTGAAAAATAAGTATTCAAAACAAAATATATATAGCAATAAAAATTTTGAGAACCAAATTTGATATAATTAATATTTCTAAATTTTTCATAGCTTCCAGAAAGTGTTTTCCATTTAAATTTTACAGAAAAACACTTTCCTAGAAACTAAGCTAAATTTTCCTTTGATTAGAAAATATTGTCCATTGACTAACTTTTCTAATAGCAAACAAACACAGGAAAGTTTGAAAAGTGGTTTCCCGGAAACCACTTTCCAGGAAACAAACACAACCTAAAAAGAACCATCTTTGACCTCTCAATTGTTTACAGGAAGCATTATTGAATTCTAATGGTATTACATTAGCATCAAGAGAATTGAAAATTATACCAATCTAAGCTCCAACTCTGATTTTTGGTAAGGATATACCACTCTTTTTCTTGTAGAAATTTATTCAGATTGCCATGTTTCAATTTATCTCTAGATCTATAAGCCTGCAGACAAGCTATAGCATGATATTTCTCTTTGAACCAAGTCTCATTTCCAGCTACGGAACAAGGACAAATATACAAATGTTGTCATCATACATAAATAGAAAACATGAATCTACAGTGTCAACTATGCCAGATGGAAGCACTAAGAACCTTCTTGAAATGGCGATCTCCAAAAGCCCTAGAAACCTCAAGGCGACCTTGTAATCGTCCATTTGAACTCACATTTCCACCTGCCTGGAAATTGAGGGAGCACAAATATCATAAGAGTTAAAAGTTAGTAAATTCATTCAAATATCAAATAAGTAGAAGCAGTGATAATTTCATCGTCCACATAGGATCCCTTCTTTTCTTTTGAGCTTGGATTGGCCTCAATTTTTTTTTTTAATGTTTTTCCTTCTCCTTTTTCTTTTTTCTTTTTCTTTCAACAATAGAATCAAGATATCATCCAAAATCAGAAAATAATAGTTGAAGTTGAGAAGTGGGACTAAAGAACTTATATCATTCTAAGCTTATATCATTTTGTCAGGCAATGATGCCTCCAGGACTTATCTTGCAAATAAATAATTTGAATCACTGCATCAAAAGAATGATGCCTCCAATACCAATATCCAGAAAATATAATTACTTGGCCTCATTATCAAAAATTTCATTTAAAAAAAAGAGAGAGAGAAAATAAAGAATCAAAGCACAATATCAGCGTAGAGCAAGTATAATTTCAACATTATAGTCTCTACCTTTTGTATTCGAGCACGTTCCTGTGGATATATGGCTTTGTGTTCCCTTGTCAAAACAATAGCCTTCAATGGACTTACTCCATCTGGGTGATTCTGTGATCCATCAATAATGGATGATCGGGCTAAAACTGCTTTTGCATCCCCTATGTTAGCAATGAAAACCTAGGACACGTTTGGTAGTGGCAAGTCAATTAAAAGTTCATCAGAGATGCAGGAGGATCATAACCAAAAGTAATGCAAAAGTTAATCATTAAGTTAGCAATACTAGATTCCATAAGCAAACACAGGTATGATTAATGTGTGTAACTTAATATGAATTTTCATTCAGATATCAACAGCAGATATGTATCAAGGAGGGAAAGAAGACTATGATAAAGAAGAAACAAAGACAACAAAAATGTAATAAATTTAGGTGATGTGTCCTCTATCTCATATTTGCAAATAAAAGATTTGGTATATTAGATGGTGCATGCAAGTATTGATAGAGATAGAGTAGGTAGGGAAGAAGAAGCTAGCATTAGAGGAGCTCATATATTGAGGCAGGTAAGAATTCAAAATGACATGAGAAATTCATAGAGATTATCATAGCTGGGTATGTCGTAAAGATAGGAATGCTCCAGCAGAAATCTGTGAGAGTTGGATAGGGAATTTAAGGGAGAAATGTTTCTTGACAAAATGGAAGAAAGCTACACACCCTCGGAAGGAAAATGGCAGTATTTATGTAGTACATATAGTCACCTTTAATCACTAATCTTTGTGGTTGATGAACAATATAGTCTCAGTAGTTTCATTGGCCAATAAAGGAATGAGATGACATGTTTAATAATGACACAAGATGAGTGATTTCAAAATTCCCAAGGAAGGACCACAAAGGAGAGGACCTTCTAGAAAACACTTGATCCGAACTCCCCAAGACAAATCTCCCATAAGAAGAGGTTTAGTCATAAATCCTGCAACAATTCTCTTAAATAATTCTCTTTGTTGCTCATGCTGTCAATAACAATAAATAATGGTAACTGAAAATATTTGGAGTTAATCAAAGAATTTTGTTTGTACCCAAAGGTCCCATGCTAATTTTACGAATGTTCAAGCAACAAAACAATCAGAGGAAGGAAAGGAAGGAATATCCTTGTGGAAGGAAAGTATACAAAAGTTAAACCAAAGAACTAGAATTTAATTCACAAAATCAGACCTAGATTCCATGTGAAGGTCTATGCAAATAATATTATCTCATTGTAGGATTGCAGCACTTATTTTTTAGCATCTCCATCTAGCATACACTAGACCTATATCAATTAACTGTCATGTGACTGATAATGTTGCATCATGAGAACCATTCCTTAGAAAAATAATGAGAACCCGCTAGGCACCTTTTTAACTATAGGTTCAGCTTTAAATAATAATGGCAAACTTAAATTTGATAAGGGCTGCAAACTTACTTTTAGTTCAGCTTTAAATAATAATGGCAAACTTAATTTGATAAGGGCTGCAAACTTACTTTTTGTCCCAATACCCATACACATACAGCCGTAGCACCATCCTGCCATCCTCCTAAAAGAATGTTATAAATGAACTGGTGAATTCTTTGGTGAAACTTGAAACATTTACTTAGCATGTTTACTGCTCTATATAATCCATAATTAGAAAAATGGAAAGGAGCAAATTTAGAAAGTTAGAAATTAGCAAACAGTCAAGACATTTATCTAAGAAAAATCATAAGTAAAGAAAGAAGCCCATGACATCATTTTTTTTGTGTGTGTTAAAGCAATCCACGAAAACGAAAGTACAAGACTAACGTGTTTAAGAAAGGGATAGATCTTTTAGAAAGAAATAGAGTGATGTTATCATGTCAAAAGTTCAAGCAGCATGGACCATGCTTCTTCGGGGTCAAAAGCAGAATATTTTGCTAAAAAACTGTGAAAATTGTTCAAAGTACATAATTTCAGAACCAACTTTATCTTGGCAATTAAAATAATAACTAATAAACAGAATGCACACAGGTCATAATTAATTATTTATACACTGACATCATCCGTGACTTAACATATTCAGCAGTGGTTGTAATACTTGCAGTCTATTGAATATTTCTTTTCATTCAATTTTCCAATTTCCCAAACAATGGACTGTGAAAAAGAAAACATTGCTTCTAAAATAGAACAAGGATTAGGATGAATACATCAGAGACTTGATCATGGAATTTACCTGAAGTACTTTCTTGAAGGAGAGACTCATCAGTTTTCCGAAAACCTAAATCACAAAAAAAGAAAAAATAACAAAACATACCTCAAACCAAAAGCAAAAAATACAGAAAAAACATAGACAAACTTCACGTCCAATGGATTTTGCATAACAATATTGCAGAGAAAATATAAAGTAGAAGACATGAAAAGTGAATTCATACCATCAAGAATGGCCTTTTTGGCAGCTTTCACATCCAACTGCAGCACCGGAAAACATACACCATCATTTTTAAATGCAAAAGGAAATATTTTAACCACAGAAAATCAGGCAACAAGAAAAATCATCAGATTACAAAGGCAACAGGTAAATAAATAAAAAAAGAAAAAAAAATAGAAAAAGAAACGATGGTTCATAAGCAGGCACAAACAATGAAGAAGATATTAGAATTGAGAGGAAATGAAAATAGCAAACAGCAAAAAGAATATTTGATTCAAAAGCTACTCTCTAGTCATGATTAAACAATGCAATACAAGAATCTGAAATCATTATAATTTCCCATTAAAAAAAGTTCTCATGAATTTCCACACTGATTATTATAACCCAGGAGAAATAAATAACAAAAGAAGCAATAAATATAAACTAAAAACACACCAACTCACGTGGTAAGCCAGAAGAGACAACGTTTTTATGTAAATTCTTCTGAGCATACTCAGCTGCTAACCTCCCTCCATGTCCATCATATATTGCAAAATGTGCGCATCTGCATATAATTAATTAATTAGCTAGCTTTTTTATTATTATTTTTCTTTTCTAATTTATTTATTTAACACAAAATCAGAAACAAAAAAAGAAAAAGAAAACCCTAGAAAACCTCAATTTTCCAGGAGGAGAATCCAAGCTAGCGTCTAGTAACACAACCCAAGCATCCTCCATGGAGTGTCTCGATCCTTTATCCTCCGCCGCATTGGCTTCGATCTTAAACTCCTTCTCCGCCGCAATCTGTTGCTGTTTCTGCTTCTTCTCTTCCGTTCCACTGTCGTTTCGCTTGCTTTCTTCACTCGTCAATACTTCAGCTTCAGTTTTTTGTTTCTTTGACACTGAATTTGATTCCTCGATGATGATTGGGTTCTGGCGCTTCAGATTTGAGGTCTCTGTTTCAGTGACTGGATTTGTGCTTCTGTCGCTCATTTTTTGGAGTCTGCTTGGTTGCAGAGAATAACATTAAAGGATTTCCTTGTCATTTGAGTTTTTTACGTTTTTTATATACAAAGCAAAGGAGTGTTTGTAAACGAGAACAGAGTACACGGTAGCCGGGATAAGGATGCGCCTGGGTGAGAGAATGATGAATAGAAATTGCATCACTATTAAAGTTATTATAATGAACTATTGACGTCAGTTTATTTCCGTGTCTCAAATGTGGTTTTAAAAAAATTTAAAAAGTTTTTATATTTTTATTTTAAATTAATATTTTTTATATTTTCAAATTATTTTAATATGTTAATATAAAAATAATTTTTTTAAAATAAAAAATATTATTTTAATTTATTTTTAAATAAAAATACTTTAAAAAACAATTATTATTATCTTATATTCAAAAATACCTTTACTAGGATTGCATTATGTCTAAGACAAATTAATCTAAAATTCTTTTTAGACTATTAACCAATGTTGCATTACTAAATAAAAAAGTGTTCACTTCAGTTTGATTTTTTATGTCAAACTCGTAAAATCTATATTATTATGATTGGATTTTTTTAATTTATATAAAAAAATTAATTATAGTTTTTTAAATTATTATTTTTTTATTTTTTATTTGATATAAAAAAATTTCAATTCCATTTTTCAATTTCCTTTATCTTTGCTCTTTAATAAAGGAGTACTTGAAAATATTATAAAAGTTATTTTTTAATATACTTTCCTATTAGAAATGCATTAAAATATTTTTTGTTTTTGAAAACTTATTTTTAATATCATCACATCAAAATTATCTAAAAATTTAAAAAAGTTAATTTTAATATACAATATTTTTTAAAAAAAATATTATTTTAAATACATCCAACTAAAGGTTAAATCACTCTAAAGCAAGGAACCTTCTTTTATTTGATATCATACAACACTAAAAAATAAAACAATCCATGATGAAAATCATGCATGGCTTTCGAGGCATAAAATATTAACTAAAAGCTAAGTTAGTGGTGATTAGTGTGCTCCAAAACATAATTTATTACTCATTTCAATTATGTAATTATTATCAATTGCTTTTTGTTGAATAACATTGCTTTTTGTTGAATAACTCATAGATAAAACAATTTATGATGAAAATCATGCATAACTTTCAAAGCATAAAATATTAACAAAAAGTTAAAGTTTATAGTGATTTTATTATGCTTGAGATATAATGTACTATTTATTTTAATAGTGTAATTATTATCTTATTCCTTGGTTATTTTTTCTTTTACCTATGATAGGATGGTTTCTTTTACAGGACATGAATGTTTTTTGAAATTTAAATGGTGTTATTTTGATAATTATGTTTGTAAATACATAGTCAAATAAGAAATTTAATTCTGGAATAAAATAATTTGATACTTTCTACATAGGAATAATTTTGTATTTTTATGTTTGATCGAATAGTGAAATTATGACATTACCTATGTCATTCCAATTTTTTAACCTTGCATTAAGAGGCTTTGTAGTAATTTCCTCTTGTGATTGCTAATTGGTCTTCGTAGTAATTTTTTTATGTTCGAGCTTTGTATTAATTTAGTAAGTTATTTTTTTAAGGTGCTTTTCAATCAAAAAAGCAATAAAATAAAATTATTTTATTGCCTTTTTGATCGAGAAGTACCTTAAAAAAATAACATAAATTATTTTATTGTTTTTTATTGAGAAATATCTTAAAAAAATAACTTACTAAATTAATACAAAGCTCAAACATGAAAAAATTACTACAAATTGAGTGTTCTACAGCGAATTAGAATTCGTTGCCAAATTAGGTGTTCTGTAGCGAAATTTTGATTTGCTGCCAAAAAATATGTTGGTTGTAGCGAATTAGCATTCGCTGTCGAAACCGAGTCTTCTGTAGTGAGTCAGCATTCGCTGTAGAATTATGTGTTCTGCAGTGAATTTCGATTCACTACCAAAACTGTGTTGGCCGCAGCGAATTAGTATTTGCTACCAAAATTGAGTCTTCTACAGCGAATTAGAATTCACTATCGAATTGGGTGTTTTGCAGCAAAATTTTGATTTGCTGCCAAAAAAATGTGTTGGCAGCAACGAATTAGCATTCGCTGTCAAAACCGAGTCTTCTACAACGAATCAGCATTCGCTGCAGAATTATGTATTCTGCAGCCAATTTTGATTCGCTGCCGAAACTGTGATGGCTACAGTGAATAAGTATTCGCTACCGAAATTGAGTCTTCTGCAGAGAATTAGAATTCGCTGCTGAATTGTGTGTTCTACAGGGAATTAGCATTCGCTGTCGAAACTGTGTTGGCTGTAGTGAATTAGAATTCGCTGCTGAATTTTATGTTCTGTAGTAAAATTATGATTTGTTGCTGAAACTATATCGGTTGCAGCAAATCGTTGCTGAAGTTGAGTTGTCTGCAGCAAATTAACATTCGTTGCCGAGTTTCATGTTCTACAGTGAATTTGTGATTCGCCACCGAAGTTGAGTTGGTTGTAGTGAAATTGTGATTCGCTGCCGAAACTGAGTTGTCCCCTACGAGTTAGCATTTTCTGCTAGAACAGTGACGCCAACAGCAAAACAGTTTTGGCTGCTGAACTGGCTGCCATTAGTGAAACAGTTGTCGCTGCCGAATTGGCAGCCTGCAGTGAACCAATTCTCGCTGTTGAATTTAGCAGCCTGTAGTGAACCAGTTCTCGCTGCTGATTTCTACAATAAGCCTCCTAGGCAAAAATGACTTAAATGCTAGTAACAATTTCATAGTATGATGGTGTACAATGTGGAACACTTGAATGTGAATATATGAACTTTTGAAATAAGTGTGGTGAAAAATGTGATTCAAAAATACAAATGTATTGATTTGTGACCATTGTTGTCTTAGGTGGTGCGGTCAGGATCGGACCATCATCAAGACAAGAACAAACCACAAGTGGAGCAAGTAGGTGACTTCCACTTTCCTTTTTCATACGTTAAATAATGCAATACTTTAACATGAATGTTACAATATTGGGTTAGGATAAATAACAGATTGTCAAATGTTAAATGTTGTCAAATGGTTGATTAGCTTTGGCTAATGACATCCGAATGGATGACCGGGATAAAGGAATGATTAGCCTCGGCTAATGGCATCCGAATGGATGACCGAGACAAAGGAATGATTGGCCTCAACTAAAGCCATCCAAAGGGATGACTGGGACAAAGGAATGATTAGCCTTGACTAAAGGCATCTAAAGGGATGACCAGGACAAATGACTGATTAACCTTGGCTAATGGCATTCCAATGGATGACCGGGACAAGGAAATGATTAGCCTCGGCTAATGGCATTCGAAAGGATGATCGGGACAAGTGATTGATTAGCTTCGGGTAAAGGCATATGAAGTGGATGATTGAGGTGAGTGAACGGTTAACCTCAATAAATGATACCTTGAGAGGATAGCTGGGTTTAAGATTATGGTTGATTACAAGAATTGGTGCATCTATATGTACTATAAATTGTGTATATTATGTATATGAAGAAACTATAAATATCATGCATCAACCATGGAATAATGTTAATGTTTCATTTTTCTGCCAGACCATTTAATTATCATTATTACTAATAAGCAATTGCATTCTTTTAAATGTTTTGCACTGCAATAGGGACATCACATCAACAAGATGCCTAGAAAACCCGATACATGGGAACCTACTTTTGCAAGGAATCATGTATTAAACATATAACTTTTATTGAACTCTTTTGTTTAAATTTGTGGTGACTATTAGTAGGATAGGAATGCAAACTCATGTCTATGGATGCATTGTATAATATGAACTTCTAAGCATGCAAACATAATATTATGTATTTATGTAAATTTCCCTTTTAAATGAAATATTGAATGTTGTTAATGTACGGATTGCATTTTGATGATGTGAGGAAAATAGGTTCGCAGTTTACCAACATGATGTGTGTCAAAGAAAAAAAATTCTATTGTTTTGGGGCTTGAAAAGCCGAGTTGTTACACAGATACTATTTAGTGTTCAGCCCATATCTTGAGTTCTAGTAGTCCAACTGATCTCAATTTCTTTTTTGAAAAGCTGAGGTAATTTCCTAAAACTTTCATGTGGATGTTTGGTTCAAATTCTAATGTTATCAATAATGTTTTATTCAGATAAGAAGATAGGGATTATCACCAAGTCAAGATGTGGTCACCTACTCATCACTTAGTCATCAAATCAAAAGTTCCTAGTTTTGGCCTATAAAAGGAGGCATTTGTCATGCATTTAGGCATCTTGGTTTCCACATTAAGATCATGCTCTTGCTTTCTCTCTTTGTATTTTTATAATATTTAAGTTTTTCTTTCATTAATATCTTATTTATACCTTTCATTTCCTTTACTTTACTTAGTTAACTATTATCTTATTTATGTTCTTATCTTGTTTATTTATGTTTCTCTCTTTCATTATGTTTAGCTAAGTTTATTATGTCAATGTGAAAACACTAATGATGTAAGAATAAATATAGTGTAAACTCAATATAGACTTTAATATTTGATACTAACATGTTTTATATTTGTTATCTTATTCACTCTTGATACTTTGCTTGTTAAATGATTAATCTAGATTTATATTGTATAACACTTGGTACAACAAATGCTTGGCACTTTCATAGCACAAATAGTATGGTATAACCGACACTTGTACTATAAAAGGAACTTGATTTGTTGTTAACATAAGTTATAATTATGAATACTTGACAATATTTACAAGTATTAGCATTATTCGAATAAGATAACTAATCTAATCATGTTAACAATTTATAATCTGATTGGAACCTCCTTTATATGTGGTTTCCATTTGAGTAATAAGAGTTTATACTATACATGTTTGAAATACCATTAGTTAATCCTCTAATCTTGACATTTGTTTTTATCATTGTTTAATCCTTACATAAATCTTACATCTCAAAGTCCTCTTTAACTTCTTCTTCTTCATCTTTTTTTTATTTATTATTAATATTGTTGTTGTTGTTGTTGTTGTTGTTGTTCTTGTTGTTCTTGTTTTAACTATAATTTAAATAGTTTAAATAGTTAACTGCTCTGTGATTTGACTCCGATCTTGTTAGGTTATTTATTACTTTGACACTTCTACACTTGCGAGAAAACATCAATCTTTTGGTAGGGTCAAGTTTTTGATGCCGTTGCCAGGGAGGTAAATTCTTATATAAATTATAGTATATATTTTCTTTTCTTTTTTCTTGATAGTATTTATTTTATTTTCTATTTTCTTGATAATATTTATTTTATTTTCTCTTTTCTTGTATCTAACTTTTTTTTATTTTGTTTCTTCTTTCTTTTTTTCTATTCCTATACATACATAAGAGTGTGGTCACATACATTAAATGGTAGACTTTGTAGGGTATTCTTATTATTTTTAAAAAATATAGCAGAAGAAGATGACCGGTAGCTTTATAATAAAAATAATGAGAATAACCATGTTAGAACACTTAAAGACCACATAAATCCCACAAGATCAAGTGCACCGTTATGCATAGTTTTCTCCTCTGATGCATCTTATTTTAATTTTAAGTCAAACATTATTTAATTTTTACCTTCTTTTCATGGCTTTGATTTAGAAAATCCATACTTACATTTAAGAGAATTTGAGAAGGTCTACGATACATATAATGACTCAAATTGTAGCATAGACACCATCAGATTAAAGGTTTTTCCTTTTTTTATTAAAAAATAAAGATAAAACATGGCTACAAAATATGAGACCTAGATCCATTCGTACTTGGAATGAAATGCAATAACAATTTTTAAAGAATTTTTTTTCTTCTCACAGAACAAACTCTTTTAAAAGACAAATCACCACTTTTATTTAAAAACCAGGAGAAATATTTTACCAATATTGGGATAGATATCAAGATTTGTTTAATACTTGCCCTTATCATGGTTTTGAAACATGGAGATTGGTTTCATATTTTTATGAAGGGTTAACAACTAGATATAAGCAAATGGTTAAATTGATGTACAATGAAACTTTTAAAGATAAAAACCGTAATGAAGCAATGAAGTACTTAGGCTTATTAGTTGAAAATGCTTAAAATTAGGACACCACAGATACTTATAAGACACCGATTAAAACTCAACCTTATATATCTAGTGGAGGTATGTACAACCTTAGGGAAGATCATGACCTCTAAGCTAGAAAAGTCGAGACACTAGAATTAAAAAAGAGTGGTCAATTAAAATTTGCTTAAGACATTGTGTGTCAAATCTGTGAAATAAATAAATACTTAACTAATGACTGTCCAACTTTGTCTTCTTTTAAGAAATGTCTTCATGAACAAGCTCATGCTTTGAATAGTTTCCAAAGACCCAATCATAAACCATACTCACAAACATACAACCATGGTTGGAGAAATCACTAAAATTTTAGTTGAAAGAGTGTTAATAATAATGCATAAATTTCACAGTCACCGTTTCAAACATACCATAATTTCTAAAATTCTTATGGATATGCACCTCCTTATACTCCACCTCCTAGAAGAAATTTTGAGGGAACTTTGTATACATTCATTGAAAAGCAAGAGATAATCTATACTCAACTTACTTAAAGCATAACAGATTTTAAAGATAGTCTTACAAAATTCACATATGCTTTCAGTTTCCAAGAGAAAGGTAAGTTTCCATCTCAACCATAGCAAAATCTTAATGGGCAATACAATGCAAATGCAAGTAATTTTAGAAGTCAATACATGGATCAAGTCAAATCAGTCATTACTTTTCGCAATGGTAAGGTTATTCAAAAACTAATTCTTAAACCTTGTGAGAAAAATAACGAGTTAGTCTTTGAGGGTAAGGAAGGGGTTGAATCTAAACATTGTAAAGAAAAGACTGATTCCCTACCAGCACTTTCATTTTCTCATGCCATGACCAAACATGAAGAAATAAAGGATGAAAAAGGCATAAAAAATATTGATGCAGATCTTTTGTCAAGAGTGACAATAGATTCGACATTTGACATCACACCAATCGATGATTACTTTCCTGATGAATCTTTATGTTTTATTAGTTTAATGGCTTAGTTTGCTAAAAATATCAATTCTCTTTCTTCAGGATTTTTGCCAACTCATTTATATACCCAAGATAAAATAAAGTTCTTAAACGAAGTGAAGAACTTTTATTGGGATGACCCTTACTTATTCAAATATTATTCTAATCAAATATTTCAAAGATGTATTCCCAACAATGAGGTAAGTAGTGTTATTAAATCTTGTCACGTTAAGGCATGTGGGGATCATTTCTTATAA
This sequence comes from Populus pruinosa, assembly GCA_026413675.1. NCBI lineage: Eukaryota > Viridiplantae > Streptophyta > Magnoliopsida > Malpighiales > Salicaceae > Populus > Populus pruinosa. The sequence goes on from CM048606.1 coordinate 5,033,827, forward strand.
AAAAAGAAAGCATGTGGAGATCATTTCTCATAAAAAAAAGGATTGCAAAAATCTTACAAATTCCCAACAATGAGGTAAGTAGTGTTATTAAATCTTGTCACTTTAAGGCATGTGGGGATCATTTCTCATAAAAAAAGAAGGCATATGGAGATCATTTCTCATAAAAAAAAGGATTGCAAAAATCTTACAAAGTAGATTTTATTAGCTCACCATATTCAAGGACTCACATGCATTCCGCAAAACCTGTGAAAATTGTCAAAAGGTAGGATTTATTTCTAAACATAGAGAGTCTTTAGATAATATTTTATTGACTCTTAAGTCTCATCATAATGGAGATATACATCATGCAATTCATGATTTATGACCCCATTTTCATAAATAACATGCTTGGCATAGTCTTGGGAATCAGACTAGAAAAAGACCTTGTTTGCTAGTTTTTAAGAAAACTAGATGGGAAGTCTATCCCTGACCTATAAAGTACGTTTAAGTCGTTCTTAGACGTTAAACCAAGGGAAGATATGAGCCACAATCATAACTACCTGTATATACATATGTTTTTTTTAAAGATAAAAGATAAATAAAAATAAAATGAATAAATAAAAAGAGAAAGTGAGACTCTAGTTGGCCTATATATATAAGCGGTATAATTGTATTTTCAAGTTCTCATCTATAAAATCTTCTCCTCCTTCCCTTCATTTCTACTCAACCCATACATTTATTAGATATAGAAGCATGTGAAAATGGTAGGTTCCTCAAGTCATCACATAAGAAACATTTGTGTTTTTGATGGATCTAGTCTTAGAAAGAAAATAGACTTTTTAGAATCAGTAAATCATCTTAGTTAGGTATTAGTTAAGAGAAAGATTCATTTAGTGTATAAGGGAGACAACCTTGGATTAATAGGGGGAGTGTCAATAACTGTATTTTTAAAAGGTAGTCAAGTTTTGGGGGTTGTCCCCAAAGCTTCAACATAAAAGGAGATCATTGGAAGACAATTAGAGAGGAACTATAAGTCTCTATAAGGTCTGATAGAAAAAATATAATGTTTAAACACGTTGATGCCTTCATTGTCTTACTAGGTGGTCTGGGCACATTGAAAGAGATTTTTCATATTACCTCTTGAGCCTAACTACACATTCACTAAAAACCTATAGGTTTGTTAAATGTTAATGGTTTTTATGATAAATTGTTGTCTTCTCTTGATTATGTTGTGGAACAGGAATTTCTAACATCTTTGGTATGACAAATCATAATCTCTACTACTACTGCTGAATAATTGATTGACCAACTACAATCTTTCATTTCTATAATTGATCCCTCCATGAGTCATATAAATTGATCAACTAAGAAAAGTCATAAAAAGCTTAAATTGGATTTAAGCCTTCATTTGTGAATCATTGTGTCTTTTGGTTTTTTTAATAGCATATTATTTTATGTTTTGTTGTTTCTTATATTTGTTTAAGTGTGTTTCAGGTTTGTCAGTGTTTAGTGTTTCAAGTGATGTCTTTTATAAATCTTAAGATATTAAGGATAATATCTCGTTTTGGTTGGAGGAAGGGTAATAGTTGATATTAAAAAAAAACTAACTGTGTTTTCTATTTCATATATCATTTGCAAACTATTGTTACTAAGATGGCAGAGTATGGAGAAATTTTATTGACTCTTGAGACGTATCTTGGTTAATATTTTTTAATAGTTATTTATAATATTCATAACAAGGTCTATCAAAATACTTTTAAAAATATTCAGGTTTACAAACTCTCATATTGTTATCACTTAATTCTACTTATATACTCATTTAACAAGTATTCTTAGACCTTTATTGTCACACATACACTTTAACATATGATTATGGGTTGCATATTAGATTATTATATTATTTATGTTCTTTAAGAGAAAGGGATAATATATAAATTGCAAAAAAAAAAAAAACAAAATAATGATAATAAAAACATAGATAAGTTTGGTTTTATAGCCTCCCTAACCTAAGCAATTAAGCTCGAAAATATGTTCTAACACTTAATACCCTAAAGTCAACTGACTTGGGAGCTATTAACTCAACGCTTGTTACATGAGTTGAGGAGAAAAGTTTAAGGAAATCAAACATTGCACTATCTATGTATCAGTATCTTAAGCTCGAAGGGTTGCTTCAACACTCAATGCCCTAAGACTAACTGGTCTAGGAGTCATTAGTTGAAAGCTCATTACATGGGTTAAAGATGCATTGTGTTTTAAGTTATATGTATATATATAAATAAATAAATAAAAAAGAAGAATAAGAAAAGGATAATAATCCCAACCCAAGGAAGTTAACCTTCAACATTAAAACAAAAATTTTGTTTTCTTCCAAGTAAAGCCCTATAATTATATGTTGATATATTAAGTATAAAAGAAAGGTTTATTAATATCTTGTTTAACAGGTATTAAGCATATATATAAATTTAATAAGAGTTTTTTCATTTGGATAAATTAATGGAAGTTTAATGATAAATACCTTACTTTGTAGAATTTAAAAATTGTTTTTCTATTTTAATGCTTTGATTACTAGGGATTTGTAATAAGCTAGTTGGATGGTGTGATTAGTACTTAAAATTGCATTTTTATCAAGGTTTTATATCCTTATTTTACACTTGATCTATCAATAACTCCTTAACTAAAGCATGTTTTATAATATCATATCTAATAATATAAGATACCTTTAATTTATGGTAAATGTTCATCTTAAATGCAAGCCTATCACATAAATAAGAGGACAAAAAGATGGCTAAACTTAGAAAAGAGATGTTGGTGCAATCCAAACTCGAATATTGTTTAGTAAATGGGTCATATTTGGAGATGTAGATCTCAGATTTAGGCCTACTTTATATGGATAAAAAGTTAAGATATAGACCTACAACTTTAATTGGAGTAAAACATTTAAAAAGACCATTTTCAAGTCTAAATTATAGCAAGAATAAAGAATTTTTAATATGTCCTCTAGCCTAGACATTATTCAGTGTTCAACTAATATCTTGAGTTCTAGAAGTGCAACTAATCTCAATTTCTTTTTTGGAAAGCTGAGACAATTTCCTAGAACTTTCATATGGAGGTTTGGTTCAAATTCTAATGTCATTAATAATGTTTTATTTAGATAAGAAAATAAGGATTATTACAAAGTCAAGATAAGGCCACCCACTCATCAATTAGTCATCAAATCAAAATTTCCTAGTTTTGGCCTATAAAAAGAGGTATTTGTCATGTATTTAGGCATCTTGGTTTCTAGATCAAGATCATGTTCTTGCTTTCTCTCTTTATATTTTTGTAATGTTTAAGTTTTACTTTCATTAATATCTTGTTTATGCCTTTTATTTCCACCTTTACTTAGTTAACTTTTATCTTATTTATGTTCTTATCTTGTTTATTTATGTTTCTCTCTTTCATTATGTTTAGCTAAGTTTATTATATTAGTGTGAAAAAGTTACATTAATGGTGTAAGAATAAGTATAGTGTAAACTCAATATGGACTTTAATATTTGATACTAAAATGTTTTGTATTTGTTATTTTGTTCACTCTTAATACTTTGCTTGTTAAATAGTTAATCTAGATTTATATTGTATAACACTTGATACAATAAATGCTTGATATTTTCATAACTCAAACCATATTGTATAACCGACAACAAGCATTGTCGCTGGCAGCACTAGTAGAGGTATCACTTTCTGATCTTGCTAACCTAGGCCTTCAAACTATGCAACTCCTACCAGAATACCTTGAAGTCCTGACACCTATATCACTAGTGCATGAGAGGCAGTATCTGTCAGGGGATCATTCCCCTACCCAACATCTATTTATAAATTCTAGCCTTTATCCTGTCTTTGAAATGGTTCAGTCTTGGCTTCTTCCCGTGTGGTAACCATCCTAAAACAATTCATTAACCATAAAATGTTTGCTCCACATCCTAAACTTAAACCTGGCTATGATACTAAAATGTCACATCCCAAAAAACATAATTATTTAAAAGTGTAAAATTTGATAGAGTTTCCCTATAATAGGACCATATAAAATTATCAACATCTTCATTCCTAACACAATCTATATCATAATTATAGTCCAATCACCTTAGACCTTTTTTCCCAAACAACACATCATTAAAAAAAAACCATGTATTACCCGATAATCAAGATGTAATCAATAATAAAATAAAATAAATAAATAATTATAAGGTTTACTTAACTTGTATAATCAAATAATTCAAAAAAAAATAATCAAATAATTCAAAAAAATAAAAACTTAGATTATGAATGTAATACCCCTATTATTTAATCATTCTAACATTTTTAATCATATGAGTAACCATGAGAGGATGCAACTTATCACGGGGTGCATGAGCGTCGTCTAGCGACGGCAGAGGCTTTTGCCATGCCTCTTGATAAAGGATGTAATGTATTGGAAAATTATGATTAATTTTTTAGAGTTGCCACCTAGTATTATGGTTACTAGGAACCTATGGTCCGCGAGAGTTTAAGTAAAGGACTGGTTATGCAAGGAAAGACACATCACCCCTAGTGCACCCTACCTAAGGTAAGCTACATTATCGTTTTATTGTTTTTAAATCAGGTTTTTATTTGTTGGTCTTTTCTAAGGCTCAAGGTAGATCTCTCTTCATGAGAGAGTTTCTACCTTATTGGGTTAAATCCTAACCGTTCTAAAGTCTAAATTTTAGTATCACATTTATTTACACTTTGTATCTTTAATACTTGAGAATATACTTCATCATGTAATTTTACACCCACAAATATTAAAGTCTACATTCGGGATCCTTGAGAAAATTGAAAAAAGATTTTTGACATTTTGGTCAAACTCTAATAGGTGATCATAAACTGGTTATGATATCCATTTTTAGATTTTCAAAACATGAGAAATATGCATTTTTTTTTAATGAAAACATGCTTGAAAATTTTTAGGATTTAGCTGTATGCATGAAAATAATTTTTTTTAAATAGAAATTTATTTAAAATATTTTTTAAAAAAAATTTAAAATATTTTGGAGAAAACTAGATATTTTAATACCAAATTTGTATTTTATAGTATACATATACAAACCGATATTATGCCAAATTAATAGAAAAATATTTAAGAAAATCACAAATTTTTTTTAAGGATTTTTTAATTTTTTAATTTTTATTTTATTTTTTTAATATATAATATAATATTATATATAAATAAATATTATTAAAACATATGGGTTGGGCCGACCTAGTTGACTGGGTTAAGCGCAACCCAAAAGAGGTAGGTCGATGTGGGCCCAAAATGGTTGGATCGATGTTGGCTAAGAATTTTTTGGGTCGAACTAGGCCGTAACTGGCTGGCCCAAATGAAGGCAGCTAATTAATTAGCTGTTGCACGTAAAAATAAATTCTGCATGTAGTAGCGATGATAGGGAAGAACAAAAAATGGGGAAAGAGGCAAAGCAGGGAGAAGAAAGATGCCTGACATGGGGTCTCAGTCGTGATGTGGTTGCTCGACCGGTGGCTCAGGAAGCGTCGGCTGAGATGATGGTGGTCATAGTCAGTTATGGGAGGAGGAAGAAAACGTTGTAGAGGAGGGAGGCAGCCGGAAAGAGAAGAGAGGAAAGAGTCATGGTGGCTGCTTAGTGGCTGGTAGGCTGCTTAGTGGCTGGTAGGCTTCCTATGGTGGAGAGAAAGGTCTTCCAGTATGTAGTGATAGTAATGGTGGTGGTTGAAGACACGACTAAGAAGGAGAAGGGGGGGGAGAGAGAAAGACGACAGTAAAAGAAAAAAAACAGGGGAGGTGACTGGTTTTTCTCCCACTTTGGACTCAATTTTCTTCTCCCTCAGGCCATCAAATCCATCTCTATTTATAGATGATGGAAGAGGGTAATCTCATCTATACCAGGGTAAAATTTCAGTCATTGATTTAATTGGTAAGGATGCCTAAGTTGGCCTCTTTAGGGTAGTGTCATGACCTGAATTGTCAATTTCGTAGCAAAAGCTGCCTAAGTTGGCCTCTTTAGGGTAGTGCCATGTCCGTTTATTTGCTAGTGAACCGACGTTGACCATACCTTGATGTAGAGAGATTTCTGATATTCAGTTTCATGCAAGTTTTGACAAATTTGATGGACATTAAGTGCATTGAATGCACCTGCAAAAAGGATGACCAGACTAGTTTTTTCGAAAAAAATAAAGAAGATAATGAACATTGACCACACGACGTGTCGTCTGGTCCTTTTTTTTTTTTGTAAAACGACACCATTTTGGACTGAAATAAGAATTTTTACTAAATTTCAATTAAGTTTTTTTTCTTTCAATTGCTTTCAATTGAACTCCTAATTGACTATGAACTTTTGATTTAATGCAATGAAGCCCCTCCTAAACTTCAATTAAAACCCCGAAGTTACGCATCTTTTACAATATAGTCCTTGATCTTGGAATTTGTCAATTTAACCCTTAATGAACCATTAAAATTTTAATTTCTTCAATTTAGCCCTCAGTTTTTCTCAATTAAGCCCTTAAAGTGTGGCACCTCTTGCAGATTGGTCCATGGATGTGAATTTTATCAATTTAACCCCTCATTGACCCCAAAACTTGATTTTTCTTGTAATTTTGCCCCTAATTTCAATCAATTAACTTGGTAAAAATTAAATTTAGTCTCTTAAAATTTCAATCTTCACAATCAAGCCCAAATTAAGCTTTCAAACTTAATTTTTCACCAATTAAGCACCAATTAAAATTAATTTGACCCATTTAAAGTATAATTAAATCCTTCAATTGGACCCAAATTAATTCTTAAACATAATTAAAATTTAATATGGCCTATGATTAAATCAAATTGGCCTATTAAAAATTTAATTATGTCCTTGGACTTAATTTTTCACTAATTATACCCCAAATAAAATTAATTTGACACATTTAAAGTATAATTAAGTATTTGCACTTAATTAAATCCTTCAATTGAACTCAAATTAATTCTTAAATATAATTAAAATTTAATTTTGCCCATGATTAAATCAAATTAGCCTATTAAAAATTTAATTATGCCATTGGACTTACGTTTTATGCAAATTCGTCTAATAATCATTTAATTTAATCTTGAATTTGTATTTTTTATCCGTTCTTGGGCATAATGGGGTACAATTAGGCCTTGAATTTTCTCTAAAAATTACAACTTGATTTTCCAGCCTACTTTCTTCATGTTGCTAGCCATTATTTTATTTTTTGATTTTTATTTTGAAAAAAAGTAAATTTTTGGGGAATAACCCATAATTGAGTTATGACCCAAATAATTAATTTAATATAAAAATATTCTTAAGTATGACATACACATTAATTACATATAAAAGTTTTGTTTTGCAATTAAAAAGGTTTATTCGACCTTTTTTACATCATACATCAATTTCAAAATACAAGTTGATCATTATAAATATGCAAAAAATATCTTATATTCAAGCAGGATCTACTCCACTGCACCAAGGGTTCTGAAAACAAATTAGCATTTAATCAACAAAATTATCAATAAATACAATGAAAACTCATGTAAAAATAATTCTTTTATATATTTAATAATGAATCATTAATATCTCACACCTCCATATTCATCTAATTAATTTCAATCCTACTTCCTCGTTAGGGACACTAGTTCATCAATCCAATTACCGGGGTACACACACACATACATATATATATATATATATATATATATATATATATATATCATGCATGATATTTAATACTAAAAAAAATTTATTAAAAAATTTACACATCTAATATTCATTGACTTTAATTATATGTACTTAAATTTTTATAATTGATTAAAATATCAAAAAATGTTTTAAAGGTCGCTTGGAATACCATATAAGATATGAAAACTAGTAAGTCATGAACACAATTGTTTTCTTATATAATATCCCTCCTCAAATCTAATGGGGATTTCATTTTCTAAGTTGAACCAAATTACAATTTTCTAATTTTTTTGAATACTGGTATCTAATATTTCACACTATAAATTTTGTTAGTGTTATTATATCCACATGTTCATAAAACCAAATTTTAGACCTATCTATTTATTATTTTTTGTTACCAAATTATTTTGGACAATATTACTTTTATAAAACTTAACTCTGTTAACCTTGTACCAAGCACATTCTATTTGCATATCAATTCGCCTTGACAATGGAAAGCCATAAAAATATAGATGACGACTTTAATAAAAAAAACAATGAAAATATATAAAAGTAAGATAAAAACTACCTAGGCTTATTTTTTTAATAGAAAAATATTTTTTTGAAAACTGATTTTTATGAAAAATGAATTCTTAAAAAGTGATTTATTTTTTAATGATTGATAGTATCATGAAAAATAAGTTGGAAAAATAACTTTTTAATTTTTTAATTTTTTAAAGTTTATTAAAAGAATTGAGATAAAATATAACAGATAAAAAAATTGAAGGATGAAGGAATTGAAAAAAAATCTAATTTTATATATTATTTCAAATAATATAAATAAAAATCAATAAAATAGGTATCAAATCTAACAGATAAAAAAATTGAAAGATAATGAAATAAAAAAAAATATCGATTTTTATAAATTATTTTAAATAAAATAAATAGAAATAAAATAATAAGATCGGATTTGATGGATAAGAAAAAAATCAATTAAAGAAATGGTAAGAGAAAAACAAATAACAATAGAGAAAAAATAAAGAACAAAGTTGATCAAATTCTAAGGGAAAAAATTGAAAAAAATAAATTAAAAGAGAATTCATAACAAAATATATATAGATATCAAAAGATTGAGAACTACATTTGATATATATAAAAAAGTAACAACTTCTAAAAAGTGTATTCCAATCAAAATAAAAGAAAAATATTTTTAAAAAAATCAAAATAAATTTTTCGTTGAATAAAAAGTGTTTTTCATTGACTATATTTTTTTAATATTAAATAAATACAAGAAAGTTTGAAAACTAATTTCTAGAAAATTATTTTTTATGAAACAAATGCCCCTTTAATTTAAAGATATGCCTTGTGTTTTTATGGAATGTAGTTTTCTAGAAATTACTTTCAAAAATTTTTCATGTTGTTTATTATTAGAAATATTGATAAACAAAAAATAATTTTTATTTAAAACAATTTGACTTGGTTTTCAAAAAAACTATTTTCCTTTTATTTTAGAAGGAATATATTTTTCAGAAGTTGTAAAAAATTAAAAACAATTTTGTTATTTGTTAATTCTATCAAATTTATTTCTTAATCTTTTTATTACTATACAGTTTATTTTGAATTAATTTTTTAATTTCATCCTTTAAAATTTGATTTAATTTTATTTTTATATGATTTTTTTATCTATTATATATGATCCCCATTCTTTTGATCATTATTTATTTTATTTAAAATAATTTATGAAACTGGAATTTTTTTAATTTTATCATTTTTCAACTTTTTTATCGATCAAATTTGGTCTCTTTTTTTTTCTATTTATTTGACTTGAGATAATTTGTGAAATTGAAGTTTATTTTATAATTTCATCCTCCTTTAAACTTTTTATTAATTAGATTTTGCCTCTATTTTTTTAATAAACTTTAAACAAAATTGAAATATTAATAAGTTGTTTTTCATTTTATTTTTCATGGCATAACCAAATATTAAAAAAATATTTTTCAACTTATTTTTCATCATATTACTAGACATAAAAAATAATGAACTTTTTAGGAATCCATTTCTCATATAAATCATTTAAAAAAAAAGAAAACTAATTTTAACAAACAAATAGGATCATAGAGGCTATTTGTTTTTGTGATTGAAACCATATTTTTATAATTTTTTTAATTTTTCTTTGCTTGAATGTTTTTTTATGTTTTTGGATTTTTTTGATGTGTTGATGTTAAAAATAATTTTTTAAAATAAAACAAATATTATTTTCATGTATTTTCAAGTAAAAAATACTTTAAAAAATAATAAATATCATACCCTTGAACACTACCTTAATTCAATTCAAATCCGAGTTCCCAATGAAATTATTACATGATTCATGATTCTTAACTAGATCCTTAAAAAAAAAAAAACATTAATTAAATCTTTCATCCATCGAATTTAGCTTTAATACATTATTAAAAGTTTTATGACCAAACAAAGAATGAGGCCCTCGTTTCTTATTATGGTTTTAAAGGCAAAACTTTTTAAGGTGAGAATAAATGGGTTAATTTCTTCTCTCTTTTTTTTACCTCATTGAGAATCATACTAGGTGGCATGCTCGCGTGCTGCCATGGAGCAGCCTTTTATTTCCATAAAAATATCAAAAAAATATAAGATCTTAAAAAATTAGGTTTTGAGGCGGATTCAAGAGAATTGGGTTAGGACACTGGACTTAGGGGGTTGGGATCGTGGCTAGACCAGGAGGGTTAAGATCGTCCTTATCTAGACCCAAGAGGGTAGGGGTCTTTGGTTGGACCCAAGCGAGTTGTGTTTTGAGGCTGTGTCCTAACCCAAGGGGGTTGGGGTTTAAATCCTTCCCTCCCTGGACCTAAGAGGGTTGGGGTTGGGTTTGGGGTCTGCATCTGAACCTAAGGGGGTTGGTTGGTGGGTCTATATCTGAACCTAAGAGGTTAGGGGTTGGATTCGTGTTATGACCCAAGAGGTTTTGGGTTTAGGTACATCCGTGTTTGAACCCAAAACGGGTTGGGGTTAGGCCCTTCCTTGTTAAGACATAAAAGGGGTTGGGTTGGGGTCCAGTCGTGTCAGGACCTAAAAGGGTTTAGGTTTGGGTATTTCCTTGTCTAGACACCAAATAGGTTGGGATAGGGTTAAAAATCGAACCTAGGGGCTTAAGGGATGGGTTTATATCCGTACCCAAGAGGATTTGGGTCCTTTTGTATCCGGACCCAAAGGGGTTTGGGTTGGGTTTTGATTAATACTTGAAAGTGCATTTTTATCAAGGTTTTATATTATCATTTGACACTTGAAGTATCAATGACTTCTTAGCTAGAGCATGTTTTATAATAACATATATAATAATGTAAGATACTTATAATTTATAGTAAATGTTCATCTTAAATGCAGGCCTATCACATAAATCAAGTAATTGATTGTTGAGTTTAACTACTGAAATTGAGAAGACCAAAAAGGGTTAAGCTTAGAAAAGAGATGTTGATTCAATCCAAACTAGAACACCATTTGGTTATTGGATCATAACTAGAGCTATAGAACTTGGATTTAGGTCTATTTTAAATGGATGGAAAGCTAAGATATAGGCTTAAAACTTTTATAAAGAGTCTAAGATTCAAAAAAATCATTTTTAAGTTCAAATTGCAACAACAATGAGTAGACCATAAAATGAGGCATTTTTCATGCATTTAGGCATATTAATTTTTAGATCAAGATCATGTTCTTGCTCTTTTTCTTTATATTTATTTTTTGTAATGCTTAAGTTTTGCTTTAATTAATCTCGTATTTATGCTCTTCATTTCCTTTCCTTTATTTAGTTAACTTATATCTTATTTATGTTCTTATTTTATTTATTTACGTTTTACTTTTTTATTATGTTAGGTTACACTAATGGTGTAAGAATAAGTATAATATAAACTCAATATGGACATTAATGTTTGATACTAATATGTTTTGTATTTGTTATCTTATTCACTTTTAATACTTTGTTTGTTAAATGGTTAATCTAGATTTATTTTGTATAACACTTAGTACAACAAATACTTGACACTTTTATAACTCAACCATATGGTATAAATATATACTTGTGTTATGAAAGGAACTTGATTTGTTGTTAACATAAGTTACAATCATGAATACCTGACAATATTTACAAGTATTAACATTATTCGAATAAGATAATTAATGTTAATCATGTTAACAATTTATAATCCAATTGGAACCTCTTTTATGTGTGGTTTCCAATTGAGTAATAAAAAGAGTTTATACTATACTTGTTTGAAATACCATTAATACATCCTTTAACCTTGATATTTATTTTTATCATTGTTTAATCCTCACATTAATCTTACATCTTAAAGTCCTTTTTAACATATTATTATTAATATTATATAGTTAACCTTTCTGTGGTTCAACCCCGGTCTTGCCAGATTATTTATTACTTCGACACTCCTACACTTGTAAGAAGACATTAATCTTTTGATCATGTCAGGTTTGGAGTTAGGACCTAGGGGTTGGGTTTAGGGTCAAGGTCCAGACCTAAGTTAGGTTTGGGTGTTGGCCCTTCCCTATCTAGAACCCAAAAAGGTTGGGTTATGGTCGAAGTGCAGACTCGAAAGGGTTGGGTTCTAAGTCCATGTTCGAACCCAAAGGGGTTTAGGTTTGAGTCTTTTTGAGTTCAAACCTAAAGGGGTTGGGGGTTGGGGGTTGGGTTTGGAGTCCAAACCCAAAGGGTTTAAAAGTTGGGTCTATATTTGGGTCCAAAAAGGTTCGAGAATCCGAACCCAAAGAGGTTAGGGGCTAAGGGCTCGATTTATGTCCAGACCCAAGAGGGTTTAGGTGTAGGTCTTTAGCTGTTAGGACTTAAGAGGGTTAAGGTCTGGATCAATGTCTAGACCTAAGGGTGTTTAGGTCCTTTCGTGTCCGGACCTAAAATGGGTTGGGGTGCTAGTCCGGAGCTAATGGAGTTTAGGTCCTTCCCTTTCAGACCCTAAAAGGATTGGGGCGGGGTCAGGGTTCAGACCCAAGAGGGTTGGGGTTTTGGATTTAGGTCTTTTTATCTCTGGACCAAAAAAGGTTTGGATTGGGTTTGGAGTTCGAACCCAAGAGGGTTGGATTTTGGGTCAAGGTCAAGACCTAAAATGGGTTTGGGTATGGGTCATTCCTTGTCTGAAACCTAAATGGATTGGGTTAGAGTTAGAGCGTGGACCTTAGGGGGTTAGGAGCTGGGTCCATGTTTGAACCTAAAAGGGTTTTGAGTCCTTTTTTATCCAGATCTGAAAAGTTTTGAGTTAGATTCGAAGTCTGGACCCAAGGGGGTTGGGTCTATGTCCTGACCCAAGGGAGTTTGAGTATGGGTCTTTTGCTGTCAGGACGCAAGAGTGTTAGGGGATGGATTCGTAGCCAGAATCCAAAGGGTTGGGTTTTGGGATAAGGGGGTTGAGTTTTGGGATAAGGGGGTTGGGTCTAGACCTAAAGAGGTATGGTTTCGAGTCCTTTCGTGTCCGGACCTCAAATGGGTTTGGGAGTAGGTCCTTTTTTGTTCGCATCCAAGAGGGTTGGGGGATGAGTCCCTGGTCTGATCTTATAAGGTTGAGGTCTGGATCCATCTCCTGCCCTTAAATGTTTTAGATGTCAGTCTTTTTATGTCTAGAACTAAATGGGTATAGATCTAGGTTTGGATCCTTCCATGTTTGAACCAAATAGGGTTAGGGTTGGGTTTAGAACCAAAAGGGTTTAGTTCTTTTTTCTATCTGAATCTAAAGGGATTTGGGTTAGATTTAGTATTTGAACCTAGGAGGTTTGGGTTTGGGATTAGTTTTCAAACTCAAAATAAGTTTGGGTGCAGTTCCTTATACTTTATACCTAAATAGTTTGGGAGACAGGTCAATGACCGGACCTAAAATTGTTTGTTTTGGGTTTAAGATTTGTATTTGGATCCAAGATAACTGGTTTTTTATATTTGATCCAACAATAAAGGATCTTATCAGTAAACTCCACTTACTTGGTTAGATACCTAGCTTATTGATATGACCCAGCGTTAGGGCATGGCAACCCAAACACCATGTGTTCACAGTTGAGAGCACAACTCCTTTCCCCTGTAAACTTTTTATGGCTGGAAATGACTGTTTTTAGGCCAAGTGGGTGGCTTGAGGCTGCACAACATAATACCCCTGTAAAATATATAATATACGGCGTAATAAGTCTTTACAAAGAATATCTATTTTTAATATTTTTTCAATTCATTGTATAATGAATCTTCGTGGATAGAGCATTTCCTACCAGATATAGCTTTATATATAACTTTTAGTAGCATTTCAAGTCGCGGGGTAATGAATCTTGATGAATTAGGTTTTCCTAAAAGATACAGCTTTATGTATAATAATAATTGGAGGATAAATATACTTATCCCGTCCGTCCATTTTAACACCGAAATCATCCAACCACTGCCACGCGCTGGATTGGAAAAAAAAAAAAAAACTGTTCGCAGGTCTCCTTTCCACCCACTCCAGATCCGCGTTCTTGTTACGCTCCAAGAGTAGAGCGTACTAACACTTGTGCTCTGAAAATTATAAAAAATACGATAATCTTCTGACCAAACCCTAACTGCAACAACAAAAACTCTCATTTCACGCTCGCAACCAACACCACCAGAATTCCCGAAAAAACATAAACAAAACCCTAATTCTCCTAAAAAATATCACCGTTTCATCCTCAATCAATGCAGTGAAGCAAAACCCTAACACTCTCCAAACCTCCACAGACTGACCTTCATCATGTCAGGGGATCGCCGGGAATCTCCTCCGGTGACCGGAGGAGGAAACGGTGTCGTTGAACCGGAGAAAAAACCAGCTCCAGTGATTGTGCCGAGTCAGAGGCTGAGACTACATGCTAACAAGGATCACATGCCGGAGAGTTATGAAGATCTGCAACTGGATTTTTGTCCTTCGATTTTTAGTTCGCTGGAGAAATACTTGCCGCCGAATATGCTTCATGATAGTAGAGAAGAGAAAGTGAAGTTCATGAGAGATATTCTATTAAAGTATTTGCCACATGGAGAGCGAACCAGAGTATGTTCAAATTACCACGCCTTCTGATTTTATTTTATTTTATTTTATTTCATTTCGTTGAAAATTATGTTTCGTTTCCTGGTAAGTCAATTGCATTGTTAGGGTTTTGCTTGCTCTTCCTTTTCAATTCTCTAACGGACATATCATTATGGAAATGACGGAAATGCCCTTAGACTCTTGTTTGCTTTCTGGTAAAATTTGGAATGAAGTTATCAAGAGAGAATGGAAATTATTTCTGGTGGCATGGCATCATCATATATGGTATTGTTAGGAAGAGCTTTTGTAATTTCTGAAATTAGTTTTCTCTAAAAAACAACGGACAGAAAAGGAAGGAAAAAAAACTTGTGTTTGTATTCATTGCAAAAGAAGGTGGATATACTCGTCTTATGTCTCGCGCTTTTGTCTATCTTAAAGTTATCAATGAGCATGCTATTTTTTAATGCCCAGGTTTAATTACAATTTCGTAATATTGCCTTAAAACTTGCTAGGAACTTTACAGTTGCATAGACATAAATTAAGAGCACCTTACTATTCTTGGCATTACTAAAGTTGCTATGGAAGTTTTCCCATCTTTTTTTTCTTAGCTTAAAGCTTGTAGCCTCTGGGGTGCTTCTCTGTTACAAAATAAACCATGAAAAAATATATAAAGCCAACCTAAGAAATGGCGACAGCTTCTGCGTATATTTTCTATCAGTTTTTTTGAAAATTTCAAGCACTCCTAGTTATTAAAATTAAAGAAAATAACAAGGTTCAGCATTGGCTGGGTAGTAACTGAAGGTAACCTAATAACAGGACTCTACTGATTTGATAAAATGATGCTGATTCTTGGGATTAGTATTTTGTAATTCCAGGATTCCTTGGAGATTGGGATGAGTGAGAATATCTATCATGCAAGGTTTGGAAGGGTTCCTCTCTTCCGGGGTGTTGATTTGGGAACAGGGGATTTTGCATTGTAATGGCATGATGTGTTTTGTTATCATTCACTGTACTTGTCATTTATAAAGATGAGGTAGATAACTGCTTACAAATACTGCATAACTTTCATTCTGATGTTTTTATCAGGCTCAGAAACATAGAGAATACAGGCAGAAGATAATATCGCATTATAAGGTATGAGACATTGTAACATTTGGTTAATTTTTCTACTTTACTAGTGTGAAGGTGGAGGACAGTGAGGTTCCATGTTTACTTTTTTTTCCCCTGTTTTCCACATTGAAGTGTTGTTCTGACTGGCTGGAAGCAAAGCTGCAAGAAGTTTTTAAATGGTCATTTGGTGGTAGTCTCCTTTTATAAACTTGCATGCTTTGCCCGTCCCCCAATCTAGAAAAAATAGAGCCTTTTTATGAAAATTGAGACTTCTGCATGGTTGAATTAGTTCTATCTGCCATATAGAATGCTACAGGTTATCAGGAATAGCAATGAAAATGTTGAGAGGTTAGGTCTGTCTCAAGATGGTAGTGGAGATGTGAAGTGTAGAGATAGAGATATTTTTTTTATTGTATATGTAATCTCATTTGGTTTTTCTATCTAAGGTGCAAATTCTCAGTCTTGTGAAGAAATGAAGTTTGGGACTTGGGAGTTGTTTTTATGCTAATATTTTATGAATGCTGCAATCAAGTAACAATCTGTTTGCCTTACTCATTTGCTCTGTCAAATTTGTGCAGCCGTTGAAAAGAGAGTTATACACAATGCACCCCGTAACTTTCTTTGTCCCCTCCTTCATGAAAGCAATCAATGATAATACAGAGGACAGTCTTAGAAGCATAATAACAGAACCCTCTCCTGGTGTGCTCACATTTGAGATGCTTCAGCCACGCTTTTGTGAATTGCTAGTAGCAGAGGTGAATCTTATGTTGTATTGCCACATGTAATTGTGTGTACACTTGAACCCACACAAAAAAAAAATTCTTTTACATCCAGATGTTTATTTTTTCTTTTGCATTCTCTTATTTAATGTCGTTTTCCAGGTTGAAAATTTTGAGGCATGGGTTAATGATACAAAATTTCGAATCATGCGACCAAATACGATGAATAAATACGGAGCTGTTCTGGATGATTTTGGCCTTGAAACAATGCTTGACAAGCTTATGGATGGTTTTATCCGTCCTATATCTAAAGGTGATACATTTGTGCTGATATTAGATAAGCTGTATCATATGTTCACTAGAAGATTTTTTTTTTTCCCTATTTTAGTCCAAAATAACACAAATTGTATTATCATTTACCTTGCCTCTTCTCCCTCCCATGCAGTTTTTTTTCCTGATGTTGGTGGGGCAACTCTGGATTCTCATCATGGTTTTGTTGTTGAATATGGCAAAGATTGGGATGTTGACTTAGGTGCGTGAATGCATTTCTTTTGCAATTAATATCTGTTAAGAGTTTCTATTTCTATTCCCTTTTTGTTTTTTTAACTATGCACCACCAAGCGATTTATGGCTTGTAGGTCTGAAAAATTTTATGATATTTTGACTTTCACATGACTATGGGCTGTACTGTGGCTATGTTAGCTGCAATCTGTGTTCTACTTTATTTATTGTCTAGTCAAAATCCTTGTTTGCATCTATGTGTAACATCAATTGGTGTACTGTGTATGCTTGTACTTCTTCTTTTTTTTATGAATAACGTGCTGGTATTGTCTACATCTAGTCCATCTGTGTAGCGTGCTGTCTTCATTTGTACCATTTTTCAGGGTTATTTAGTCTATATTGTAATGATGCTTATATTAGGTCTTAGCTGATGCATTTGCACTAGTATGTTAGACATTGGTTGGCACTAAGATTGTCATGCCCCTCTCCTTATTATGTTGAATATTTTAGTTAGTGATTTGTTTCCTTCTACCATCCATGAATTTGTTTATGTCTCTTACCAACCTTGTAAATTAGGTGCATGAATTTTTGCTGATGCTTCCTAGAAATTGTGAATTATATGGAGGGGATGGGTACTTGGTTGGTAATAAGAAATATAATTCACCTTTTCTGTATTCTTTATTCATATTCTACTCAGATAAATATATCCATGTCAAAATCTCTATATTAACTTCATTGATGAGTCATTATAGCTACACATGTGCACACACATGAAGGAGGGAAAATAGATAAGACAGCATGGACACACCTTTTATTTGATTGCACAATCTGTCAATTCTGGATTTTAAATATATATAATTTATATTTATAGGCTTTCATGTGGATGACTCTGAAGTAACTTTGAATGTTTGCTTGGGTAAGCAATTTTCTGGCGGAGAATTGTTTTTCCGGGGCACAAGGTGTGATAAACATGTAAATACAGGAAGTCAGCCAGAGGTATGTTAGTCTTTAATGTGGAATATTTTTCAAGCAGATTAGCACAAGACAGATCTAAGACTTGAGCTTATCTATATTTAGAAGGAAAACTTCCCTTTGATATATGCTTTTGTGCAGAGAGCCAGTGGATTCTATTTTTATTTCTCCATGTTTGTATGCTGTATGGATGAATCACCATATAAATAATTTTGTTGGTTCACATGTACAAGCTGTCAATCATAAAACAATTCTTTGATTAGCAAGTTGTTTAATGTTTTATAGCTTTTCCAGATTGTAGTTCGTGTCATCTAGGCCTATTGTTGCTATCATTTTGAATTCTCTGTGTTGAGATCTTTGATTTGTAATCAGGATAAGAACACTAGATTCTTATAGGACCCATAAACTATTTATTTCAATTTTTCAGGGAGATGGCAAAAGTTGTTACCTTCCACTTTCCAAAAACATCTGAATCCCTTTCTATGGAAACTGAAAACTTAGATTTGTGGGCACTTCTATTTTACTTGATCATTGAGAACCATTTGCCATGTAGATGGCTAAGCTAATTAAATTGCTAACATTCATTTGAATTTTGAAACTATAATGTGTCATTTGGTATTTATATTCTTACAATCCCATAAAACCAGTATTTCTAAACCAATTGTGTA